>JALIGW010000027.1:6396376-7596376 GCA_023053685.1 Diadophis punctatus similis | reverse complement strand
CAACTCCCAGAATTCCCCAGCCAGCATTCGCTGGCTGGGGAATTCTGGGAGTTGAAGTCCAGACATCTTCAAGTTGCCAGGGTTGGGAAACACTGTCCTATGGGGTACCCCGCAAAGTGATTCTTTCCTAGACCAAGTGGGAGACTTTGCAGGATTGTCTCTTACACACACACACACACACACACACACACACACACACACACCAAAAACAATCCAAGAGGACTAGTCCTAGGAACATAAACTTCCAACATTGCCAGAAAGGAAAACACACACCAACATCTGGAGCCTGGCAATCCCATCCTTGCCTCTGCTGTTACCCTTGTAAGATTTCATTCCAGCCATTTTCACTTTCAGAACATCCCTCCCTCTGTCCAAGCAGCTGCAGGCAGGCTCTTTCTCCTCCAACTGGATTCCTTTTCCTAAATAAGGCAAACGCCAGGATTTTCCACTTTTCTCTTCGTTTGCAACTACAAGAACTGTACCAGATTAAAGGGGCCTGAGCCTCAACATTTCAGGGCACCCGTTTTGCAGGCAAGGCAATTCAGCCTCCCTTCCGGCCTCAGCCTTTGTAAGTGCACTCCTTGCTGTAATATTAGAGCGACCCAGATGATGGTTTCCTCCTTCGGGTTAGAAGTCCTTGGCTTCCTTCCGCCTGGAGTTGGAAGCAAAAGGGGAGCCCCACAGATCCTACTCCTCCTTCCTCTCAAAGGGCAGAACTCACAAACACACAAAACAGGATGGCAGATGCTCATCACTATCCCTTTCTCTAAACAAGCCCTTCAGAACTGAGTCCTTCCCATTCATTTGGCTTAGTGGCACCATATGAGCGAGAGATTCAGCATAGGAGATTTGCAGTCAGGGCTAAACCACAAAGTTCAGAGAAATGAAGTTCTTGTGAAGCAGCAGCAGCTAGTTTTGGCTCCAACCATTGTCTAAACCATGATTTCTTCAATAAACCTGCATTCGTACCACCCACCGAAGCCCCAGCCCAGCCCAGCCACGAGGGCTCCTTGATGCTCCCCGAGCTTTATTGCAACCCAAGCACCGCATCAGTCCGAGGGCTCCGCAGTGGATCGCAGCCTCTGCCCTGCCCTGCCCTGGGCTGATCATCCGCGGACTAAGCCACGGGAGGCGCGGGGGTGTTCGGCCCCGGTGGGCGGATAGGCAGCCAGAGGAGCTTCCAGCCCGGCCTGCAACGAAGCGGCCAGGAGCGCGGCGGGGCCGAAGCCAGAGAGACGCTTCCCTCCCTCCGCGCTCCTCGCGGACCTGCCGGAAGACGGATGAGCCCCTCCGCGCCCAGCAAGCCTTCCTTCGGCGCTGCCCCCTCGCCAGGCGCAGCGCGGGCCCCCCGGGGGGAGGGTCCTCGAAGGTCTTCTAGTCCGACCCCACCCGCTGCACGAGACCCTCCGCCGTCCTTGAAGGCTGTGAGAAGCGATGCAGCGGCCGCAAGCGCGGGAGGGAGGCCGGCTGTGGAGGTGGGCTCACCCCGCCGCGGCAGCCTCCGGAGGGAGGGCGGGAGCCGCCCCGCGCTGCCCCGAGTCGCCCTCATCCCGTCGGCCTCCCGGCCAAGCAGCGCAGCCTCACCTGCCTCGCCTCGCCCGCCGCGGCTGCTGCCTGCCCCCCGCCCCTCACGCGGGCACGCGCGCGCGCTCCGAGCCACAGGCAGGGACACCGGCAGCCAGCCCGGTTGGAGGGGCCGCCCACCCTGCTCGGCGCCAATCGCCAACGGAGCCCCCGGCTTCTTTGGGGCTGCCGGGACTTGCAGTCTCCTCGGCCAGGGCAGGAGTGGGAGGGGGAGGAGAAAGGATGGCGGACGGTCTTTGGGGAGAACGGGCGGAGGGGGAGTCGGGGGGGGTAATCTCCGCAGAAGAGAGCCAGTCGGGCGTCCCGGGGGTCCACCCGAGCGACTCCGCCTTCATTGCAGCGGGTCAGTGCGGTTCAGGGAATTTAAGGTGTGTGGACTTCAAGGCATCAGGCTGCCTGGGGAACTCTGGGAGTTGAAGTGCACGTATCTTGACAGTTGCTTAAGTTCAGAAACAGCGGCTTAAACGGGGACGCTTCTTGCATCAGCCAAAGACAAAGAGTCCTTTTGCACACTAGGCTGTAGGAAATGATCATTAGCCCGCTCTGGGATTAAAGCAGTGTTTCCTTTCCCAACCTTAGCAACTTGAAGATGTCTGGACTTCAACTCCCAGAATTCCCCAGCCAGCGAACGCTCTAAGTAAGGTGGCTGTTAAGTGAGTCATGCACGATTGTCCAACCTTTTTTTAGCCATAGTTGTTAAGTGAAATGCTGCAGTTCCTAAGGGAATCATCATGTAGCCTTTACCATTCCAGGCAAACGGTTGTCCAATCTCTTCTTAAAAACCTCCAGTGATGGAGCACCCACAACTTCTGGAAGGAAGCCCTTACACTGATTAGTCAGGAAATTTCTACTTAGTTGAATCATCTTCCACACCTTACTTTTTGTCCTGCCTTCAGATGCTTTGGAGAATAGATTGACCCCCCCCTTTTTCTGTGGCAGCCCCTCAAATATTGGAATACTGCTATGATGTCTCTCCTTGTCCTTCTTTTCACTAGACTAGACTGAGACAGGACGCTAAATAAAATAAGTTATTAAGTGAAACAATAGGCCATAAGTAGGGTAGGGTAGGGTGGACTGGATGATCTGCTGGATCCCTTCTCTTAGTTTTTGATATTATAAACTATTTCTGAAGACTGTAAGAGGAAATGGCAGATGTTAGACCACAGGCTTCACAGTTCATCAAGCATAGGCTTATTTGTGAGCAAACTGTAGGAAACTAGCGATGCTTGAAAGGAAAAACCTGTGAGCCAGTGTTCAGAAGGGGTAAACCCAGAAGGGACAAACAAGATATTCCTAGCTTATTTTTAACATACCCAGAGGTGGGATCCTGCCTCTGATTGCCGGTGCGGTTAATTGCTGAGTTCGGCGCAGAGCAAAAGACGCTGCTCCCGTTCACGGAACGGGAGCTTTCCCCGGGCGCTTTCCCCACCCGCATGGATGCCGCCAATTGCGTTCTTTTGCCCTCTGCGCATGCCCAAAGCGTTCCGCATGCGCAGAGGGCAAAAGAATGCAATTGGCGGCATCCATGCGGGCGGGGAAAGCGCCCAGGGAAAGCTCCCGTTCCGCGAACAGGAGCAGCGTCTTCGGCTCTGCACCGAACTCAGCGATTAACCGCACCGGCAGTCAGAGGCAGGAACCCACCTCTGAACATACCATATATTTTAACTTGCTTTTAACGTAAGTAACAGGTGCTTATAACCAATCAAATTAGATTTCTTTGTTCTGTAACTCTGTAAGGGGGTATAAAAGTGCTCACTTGAGGACAAGGGGTTGTTCAGTCAGACTGACAAATGCTGTTTCTTGACTACGTGCTTTGACTGAACCTTTTGCGCAAAATAAAACAAGACTTCTTTTGACTCCTGTGGTGTGACTAGTCCCCTCATTTTCTGCAACAAGACATACCCAGTTCCTGCAACCGTTCTTCATATGTTTTAGCCTCCAGTCCCCTAATCATCTTTGTTGCTCTTCTCTGCACTCTTTCTAGAGTCTCAACATCCTTTTTATATCATTTACCGTATTTTTCGGAGTATAAGATGCATCCTTTTACCCCCAAAAAGAGGGTGAAAACTTGGGTGCGTCTTATACACCAAATGTAGCCCCACCCAGCCACCCCCACCCTTTGGCCTCTACCTCCCAACAATTTACCTCTTTGCAGCAAACAGGGCAGAGCCTGATTAGCACAAGGAAGTGATTGCCTGCCTGCGACTCTCAGCTGAGAGGCTGCAGCCACCCCTGGTAAAATGAAACTAACTACGGTGGCTGCAAGGAGACAAATTGCTGGGAGATGAACTGCTGGCAATGTTGGACTGCTGAAACTGAAAGGAGGTAAGTTAATAACTATAAATGTTTGTAGAGTGTTAAAATTATTAGACTTATTTTTTATTATTGTTCTAGACAACTTAACAAAATGAAGAAGCTTTTTAAAATAAATGCTTGCTCTGAAGAGGCCCAGTGCTTTTGTATCTTCTTTTAAATAGCAGAGAATGTATACTTCCAGAAAGCCACATCAAATTTAAAGATCTGTAAAAGTATAATCTGAAATGTAACAGTGTCCTGTTTAGTATTAAGATAAGGCAGCTGAGTTAAATGCTCACTTAGTCATGTTTGGTGTAGATCTATTTAAATAATTGGGAGGAGTTAGTGTGATTACTTTTAAGAAAACTTTCTGGCATTATGTACATTTCTCCAATTCTTTGCTATTTCTATGGGTCAGGCACACATGCACAGAAATACACAGCAAACAGTGTATATCATATGTACTATTTGCTGTTTGCTATTTGGAAAATTGCTGGGAGGCAGAGGCCTTTTTTCCTTGTTTTCCTCCCCCAAAAGTAAGGTGTGTCTTATACTCCGAAAAATACGGTAGTCCAAAACTGGATGCAATATTACAAGTGTGTTCTTAATAAGTCTTTCTAAAGTGGTGTTAACATCTCAAGTTATCTTGATTCTATCCCTCTGATAATGCAGTGTAGGACTGCGCTGGTTTCTTTGGCAGTTGAAGCACATTGCTGGCTCATATTTAAGTGAATGACCACTAGGACTCCAAGATCCCTCTTGCAGTTACTACTATTGAGCCAAGTTTCCCCTAATCTGTACATGTACATTTGGTTTTTCTTCCCTGTTAAACCTTATTTTTCTCCAGATTGAATTTCATTTTATTAGATATGGCCCAGTGTTCAAGTCTGTCAAGATCCTTCTGTATCTTCAATAATGGCTGAAAAACTAAAGAGACTTTTAAATGAATTTATACATACAGATCAAAATGGCTTTCTACCTAAGAGGCAGATTAGAGACAATATGAAAATAATTTTGAACACCTTGGAATACTATGAAGCTCACCCAGAAAAACAAATGGTGTTGAACTTTCTGGATGCGCAGAAGGCGTCTGACAATGTGAACTGGCAATTTATGATAATGCAACTGCAGACTATGGATTTTGGGGAGAGATTTATAAATATGATTAAGACAATTTATAATAAGCAATCAGCAAAGTTGATGGTAAATGGAGATACAACAGAGAAGGTTAATACTATGAAAGGCACAAGGCAGGGATGTCCTTTATCCCCACTACTATTTGTATTGACGTTGGCGGTACTAAATAGAAACCTAAGATAGGATAATGAGAGAAAAGGTATGAAAATTAAAAAAAAAGAATATAAATTACAGGCATTTGCAGATTATTTAGTTTTTATCTTAGAAGATCCTCAAGAAATAGGGCCAAAACTATTAGAACGAATGTATATTTGATTATTCATGTAATAACTGTGGCTAGAATTGTATTTGCACAAAATTGGAAAACTGAAGAAATCCCTAAAGATGAAAATGTGATTTTAAAAAAAATTAGATTGTGCAGAAATGAGTAGATTAACACTAGCAATTCAAGGAAAGGAAGAATCTGATTATTATAATGTATGGGGATTATTTTATCATTGGTTAGAAAATGAATATAGATAAAAAGTATAAAATGAAATAATTTAGGAAGAGAAATGTTATAATGGGAGATATGTTAAGTTGTAATGTTAAAATAAGAATAGATGTATATCAAGAATTTGGTGGTAAGCTATAAAGATTATGACACACACAAAATTTGTACTCAGACGACACACTGTTTAATGAATGATGAAATGTTTGTTTTAAAGGGGGAAAAATAAAAAACTTTTACCCCCCAAAAAAGATCCTTCTGTATCTTGAGCCTATCTTCTGGAATGTTGGCTATTCCTGTTTAGTGTCATCTGCAAATTTGATGAGTTCCCCATATACCCCTCATGTAAATCATTGATGAAGATATTGAAGAGCACTGGGCCTAAGACAGAGCCTGGGGGTACCCAACTGCTTACTTCCCTTCATGTAAGTGCAGTTCCATTAAGAACTACATATTGAGTACAGTTGATCAGCCAGTTACAAATCCATCTGGTGGTGATGCTGTCTATCCCACATTTTTCTATCTTATCAAGTAGTAGGTTGTGGTCCATTTTATTAAATGCCTTACTGAAGTCCAAGTAAATTATATTCACAGCATTTCGCTGGTCTACTAATTTTATCTCCCCGCTACCTGCCAGACTCAGGATGTGTTGGACTACCACTCCCATCATCCTAAATCAACATGAGCAGGGGCGGGTTCCTAATTTTTTTACTACCACTCTGTGGGCATGGCTTATTTTGTAGGTGTGGCTTGCCAGCCATGTGACCGGGTGGGTGTGGCTTGCCGGTCATATATTAGTTATTTCACAGAGATGTTACTACTATTTTTGCTATTTTATACCTTACATGAAAAGCTTTGCATACAAAGTGTGTGTTACACCATGGCAACACAGCAACCTTTATATGCAGAAAATGCTATAGTTAAAAGACAAACAAGTCTCATACAGCATTTTTGGTTTCCGTCATGGATTCCTTAGACGAAAATATTGAGGACTGTTAAAAGAACAGTATCTTTTAACAGTCCTCAATGTTTTTGTCTAAAGAATAACAGTATAAAACTATAAAATTAACAGTATAAAAGGTTAAGCTTTCGGAAAACGCCCACTTTGGGGAGCTTTAGGCAAAAGCGAAGGAAAAGTGTCAAATGCGAGCTTCTTATTATTTTCAAGCGAAGGGACGGAAAAAGACTTAATTGTCAGGTTTTCAGTTTTTCCAGGCAAGCAGGCAGTTGACTAAGCAGCTTCCAACGGGATGCGGGAAGAGAAAGAGGAGGCACAAAGAAACTTTCAGGACTTGCTCAGTACAACACACTTCCACCGGGTGCGTTGCTAGAAACTGAGACTTTTGGAGAGAAACTGGGACTTATTCCTCATCTGAATCCTTAGCCTGGATGGGGCGAGGGTCGGTGGGGGCATACTCACTGGTTTGTGCGGGGCTCATTCAGTGGGATGGCCACTTCCTCTTCTTCTTACTCAGGCCTGTCGAGAGTCGCCTTCATCCACTGTGCTCAGTCCCCCGGCCGGAAGCGGCGGCTGCGGAGGCAGCGGCAGAGGAGGGAAGCTCCGGGCAGTATTGACGGCGATGCCGCCACCGCCACTCAGCAGGGACAGGCCTGGAGCCCATCGCGAGCGAGCCCAGGGTCTTCTCCCACCCTGGGCTCATTAAAGGTGGGGAAGGGGTGGGAGGAGCCAGATGGCGGCGGCCAAGGGTGGTGATCTTGGGAGCTTGGCAGTGGCCAGAGAAGCGGGGGTACATTGCCCACCTGCAGTGCAGCCCCCCGCAGCGGGAGCAGCAAGACCGCGGCAGCGGTTCTTCTAGGAGGTTCAGTCCTGCCTGAATGCTTCTCCCCATTCGATGATCCTAGGCTCCTGCCACCCGTTCCCCCTCCCCTCAACAGCTTGAGAAGCCTCGAATGTGCGAAAGTGCCTGGGATCATCACCGCACGTTCGTGGCTTCTCGGACTGCTGAAGGGAGGGGAACTGAGATAGGTTCTGCCACCCATTCTTTCAGCGTCTCACGCGCTCCCTCAGCCATCCTCCCCTGCTTGGACTCACTGTGGAGTAGGAAGGCAGCGCATGCGCAGTGCCGGAAGCTCGGCTTCTGGGCATGCTCAGAAGAAAACTTTTTTAAAAATTTAAATTTTTTTTAAAAAATGGCAGCGCCCAGGCACCGGCAACCGACCGCATTGGTACTGTGACATCACCAGCGGGCCGCTACTGGTGCTATAGAGTGGACCGCACCGGTAGGAACCCACCACTGAACATGAGCCTGGTAATCTGGGGGCCCCAGTTGAGAAGGGCTTTTCTATAGTGCTACCCCCCCTCCCGTAATTTCACTCCCTTAACTTCACATATTATTTTATTAACTTGGTAAATCTGTTTTGTGATTGGATACATTCTATCACATTTTTCCATTGCAGTCATTAACTTTTATTCACTCCACCCTCATTCAGCTTTGACCCAGGTCTCGTCTCATTTGACCACACATATCGCTTTAGTATCTCATTCCTGCTTGCTTTTATTTCTCCACCAAAGTCCTCCTACAATGTAAGAAGCATTTTTGCCACATTCTTCATTTCAATCAATTCCTGATCTTTCTATCCTCATTTCCCCAACTCCAATACATCTTCAAACCCAAAAGTGCAGAATTGTCTGCTGCAGGAATTCTATTCAGCTGACGATCCAGTGATATGTTTGACTTGACTTCTTTTCGACCTGAGCTTCTTGCTGGAAATGCTCTTAGTGTAAGGTGACCAGACGTCCCGATTTTGGGGGACAGACCCGCTTTTTAATGCTTTGTCCCACGTCCCGCCCGCCCTCTAAAAAGTCCCAATTTTTTAAAAGAATGCACGACTAGGGCATTCTTTCAAAAAATCGGGCCTGCAGGCACTCGAGGACGGCCAGGTTGGGCAGCAGCAGCAGGCCCTCTCAAAATCGGGACGTCTGATCACCTACGAGCTTCAATTGAGATGCTGCTGAAGGCGAGGGCGGGAAAAAGTCCCTCGCGCGACGTCATCACCCCGCGCCGGATGTGAAGCGCAGGCCCGACGGCCAGCTTCCGGGCGCTCCGTCCTCCGGCGAGTGGGTCGCATTAAAGCAGCGGCCGCGGTGCCAGGGCCGTGAGGGAAGATGAGGCCGATGTCCGGCTGGGCCGTGCTCCGCTTCTCGCAGCCTTCAAGGACGTGCGCGAGGTCAGCGGGCGGCGCGGGACCCCCGGGCGGGCGGGGGGGAGGGAGGAGAGCCAAGAGACGCTGGGGGCTGCTCCCCTTCCCAAGCCAGCCCAAGCCACTGCCGGCTCCCGAAGGGGAGGCGGGAGGCGAGGAAAGGCCTCCCGCCTCCCCCCCCCCACCTGGACGCCGACATTAGCCGTCTTTTGCCCTCTGCGCATGCGCAGCGTTCTGCGCATGCGCAGAGGGCAAAACTCAAATGGCGGCGTCCAGGCGCCCCCCCCCCCCCGTCGGTGTCCCTCTTAAAAAAAAAAATCTGGTCACTTTATCTTAGTGGCTTTGGCTGATCTCCCACATCCAGCTCTGCTCAACACAGACCTTGGGGGAATCATCTAGAAGAGTCCAGGCCTCATTTCCCCTGCAGCATCAGGCTCTTGGTCTGGGCTGGGGGGTGTTTACTAGTGTGGCCATCACATGCGTGATGCCTTAGCGCCAGAAAAGGAAGACAGCTTCCCTTCCTGTTTTGGGTGTTTTTTCTGAATCTCCCTCGGGTTGCCATTGTGTCACACAAATCCTTGAGGCTCTGTCTGGATCCTCTGGAAATCACACAAGAGACCTGTGCTTTTAAGCAGACCCTGCAAAATGAGTTTGTTTTACTTGTATTTTATTTAATTTCATTTCCGTCATTATTTGATGTTTATGTAATGCATAGCAACATACCTTATTGAACTGTATTTTTTAAAAATAAATGAATATGTAAAGAATTGTGTCTCTTTTCTTGGGAAGGCAGTGACATACTAGCAGAGTTGAATTTGGCATTTTCTGAATTTTTGACATGCCAAGCCCAAAAGATTTGCCATCAGTGGAAAGTACCTGGTATTATTAGAGGAAAGAGGTGGGTGGGATGCAGGGATGTCCCTAAAGTGCAATTGAAAAAGTAAAAATGGACCCAGAATGGGGCAATTATATAATTATAATATTATATAATTATATAATTATAATAGAAACTAACAACCTACTCTCCAACAAACAATTTGGTTTCAGGAAAAATTATCCTGTAATCTGCAACCCTTACACTGCAAAAACATACGGACCACTCAACTTGATCAGGGTAAAACAATAGACGCATTTTACATAGACTTTTGTAAAGCCTTTGATTCAGTAGTACACCACAAACTACTTTTGAAACTAAAATCCTATGGCATCTCTGGACCCCTACATGATTGGATAACTGCGTTCCTATCTAACAGACAACAAGTGGTTAAAATAGGGAGTGCCCTATCAAATCCTGCTCCTGTCAACAAGGCAGTGTCCCTCAAGGCAGTGTCCTAGGACCAACACTCTTCATACTTTACATAAATGATCTTTGTGATCATATTATAAGCAACTGCATTCCCTTTGCTGACGATGTTAAACTATTTAACACCACCGACAATGCTGCTACCCTTCAAAAAGACCTTGACCATGTAGCAGAATGGTCAACCAACTGGCAACTTCAAATCTCAACCAACAAATGTTCTGCATTACACATTGGCAAAAAGAATCAGAATACAAAATACAAACTTGGAGAAAATGAACTTGTAGATAACCCTCACTCTGTCAAAGACCTTGGAGTACTCATATCCAACGACCTAAGTGCCAGAGCCCACTGTAACAACATTGCCAAAAAGGCACTAAGAGTTGTTAATCTAATCTTGCGTAGCTTCTTCTCTGGCAATATTACACTGCTAACCGGAGCATACAAAACATTTGTTAGACCAATTCTGGAATACAGCTCACCTGTCTGGAACCCGCACTGCATATCAGACATTAATACAATCAAGAGAGTCCAGAAATATTTCACAAGAAGAGTCCTCCACTCCTCTACTCGCAATAAAATACCTTATTCCACCAGACTTGAAATATTGGGATTAGACAATTTACAACTACGTCGCCTCCGATCTGATCTAAATGTAGTTCATAAAATCATATCCCAAAATGTCCTTCCTGTCAATGAGTACTTCAGCTTCAACCACAACAATACACGAGCACGTAATAGATTCAAACTTAATGTAAACCGCTCCAAATTCGAATGCAGAAAATACGACTTCAGCAACAGAGTGATCAATGCCTGGAATGCACTACCTGACTCTGTGGTTTATTCCCCAAACCCCAAAAACTTTAACCTTAGACTGTCTACAGTCGACTTCTCCCCATTTCTAAGAGGTCTGTAAGGGGCGTGCATAAGCGCACCACTGTGCCTACCATCCCTGTCCTACTGTCCTATTGTCCTCTTTGATCGGTACTTTTTTTTACTTAACTTATGTTTATACAAACAACTACTACCGTGTTTCCATGAAAATAAGACATGTTCCGAAAATAAGCCCGACAGGGCTTTTCAGGACATGCCTTGAAATAAGCCCCGCCCCAAAAATAAGCCCCTTCCCCAACTACGTACAGGCATCCCCGGCCCCATCTCCCACCCCCAAATTGTGCCTGAAGATCTTACCAGCATCTGGCAGCTCGTCACTTCTCTTTCTCGGCAAGTCTTTGAAGGGAAACTCCTTGAAATGTAAAGGAAAAGTTATCGCGAGTATGAGAAGTTGTTAATTGCTCGCACTCGCGATAACTTTTCCTTTACATTTCAAGGAGTTTCCCTGCAAAGACCTGCCGAAAAAAGAGAAGCGGCAAGCTGCCAGACGCTGGTAAGATGAGCAGCCTAGCTCTCCCCCTCCCCTGCCTCCCCTGCCACCCCCAGGTAGGAGACGCATCTCGCAGCTCTCACCACCGTGAGACGCGCGTCCAGAGCGGCTGCTGTCCTGGCTGGATTTGGAAGCCAAAGAGCCTTAGTTTGGGAGAAAGAAAGACTTCTGCTGCTTCTGCTTTTGATTGCACTGAAGGGGAGGCCCCACCCCGCCCTGCCCCGCCCCCCTGCCAAGCCCCAGCACGAGACGCGACGACTGAAGCTTCTCCCTTCTTGAAGGCCATTCCCTAAGGCAGTGTTTTTCAACCACTGTGCCGCGGCACACTAGTGTGCCGTGACATAGTGTAAGGTGTGCCGTGGGAAAAACACTCGCCGGGTGTTTTTGCTGCGGGACATCTCTGTGTCCCGAAAGTTGCTCTATTAAGTCCCTGCGGCCCCGCGTTTACTTTAAAACGTGGGGACCGCCGGGAGGTAGCGCACGCAGGGACGTCACTGACATCCCATGCGTGCGCCCATAGCAACAATCGCGGAGGACCGGAGCAGCGAGGAGGACGCGCACTGTCAACTTGGTAAGTGTTACCAGCGGCGCGTCTCCTTCGGTGTTCCGAGCACCGAAGTGGGGCAGTACACAGGCATACAGGCTTCAGTAATACACTGTATGGCTGAAGGCTGTATGTCTGTGGGGGAACTATACTGCACAGGAGCAGATACTGCAGTGATGGACAAGTTTTTGAAAAGGAAAGAACTGGACTCTGAACAAAATAAGCAGCCAGATGAGAGCCCAAGTATGAGTGGGGATCAAAAGAAAGCAAAGATGGTTAGCTCAAGCAAATTCTCTGGCACAAGGCAATATAGCAAAAGCTATATTTCATTTGGATTTAGAAAAACACGCCCAGGTTTCGCACTGAGTAAATAAACAGAAATATGAACAATTAAAAAATAATTTCTTTTTGTTTATTTGATTCCTATTCAAGAGAATTACTTTATATATAGTCAATATAGGCACAGAGTTAAATTTTTTTAACACTTTCTAATGGTGGTGTGCCTCCTGATTTTTTTCATGAAAAAAGTGTGCCTTTGCACAAAAAAGCTTGAAAAACACTGCCCTAAGGAACTATCCCGTCTGCATAAGGTGACCAGACGTCCCGCTTTTGGCGGGACAGTCCCGCTTTTCAAGCATGTGTCCCGCGTCCCGCGGCGGTTTTAATGCTAGGGCATTCCTTCCAAAAATCGGCCTCCGATAGTTTCCGAGGCGAAAAACAGTCCTTTGGAGCCGGCGCTGATTGATCAGAGCAGAGGCAGTCATAAAGTACAGTCTACTCTATGACTGCCTCTGCTCTGACCAATCAGTGCCGGCTTCGAAGGACTGTTTTTCGCCTCGGAAACGATCGGAGGTTAGGCGGGGAGCGTTTAAAACTGCTCGCCGCTGCCGCCATTAGCTGAGTTTTTGCGCAGAGGAGCGAAGGGAGTCCCTGGTTGGAGCCGGCGAGGCCCGAAGCCCTCGCGAGGGGAAGGTAGGTGCGGGGCTTCCCTTCCCTTCCTTTCCAGGCCTGGCCTTCCCCTCGCGAGGGCTTTGGGCCTCGCCGGCTCCAACCAGGGACTCCCTTTGCTCCTCTGCGCAAAAACTCAGCTAACTCAGTTTTAAACGCTCCCCGCCTAACCTCTGATTGTTTCCGAGGCGAAAAACTCTGTGTGCCCGCAAGGCTGGAAGGGCAGCCCGCCCGGTCTCTCCGCCTGCTCTGTGCGGGGCTCCGATAGTGCCCCTGCCCTGCCCTGCCCTCCTTTGGTTACGGCCCCTTTCCGCGCCACCGCCTCCAGGCCCCCTGCAGGGATTGCCCCCACCACCACCCCGATTTTCCGTTTCCATTGAGGGGTCGCTGAGTGGGGAAGGAGGCCTGTTTGGGGGCGGGAAGGCGGAAGGGCCCACCAATGAATCCTTGGGTGTGCCGGGTGGATGGCTGTCCCTGAAAGCCGCAAACCTCCCCCCCTCCCCCGTCTACTCCTGGCAAGGAGGCTGCTCACTGCTGCTGCTTTGGTCGCCTCCTCCTCCCCTTCCGAAAGGCCATGGTTGCGGCCCAGTCACCCTCACATTGCCTGGGAGACGAGATGCTCCTGGAAGCCGGATGGTCCCTTTAAAACAGAGGTCTTCAAACTTGGCAACTTTAAGACTTGTGGACTTCAACTCCCAGAATTCTTCAGCCAGCATAGCATAGCTGGCTGGAGAATTCTGAGAGTTGGAGTCCACAAGTCTTAAAGTTGCCAAGTTTGGGGACCCCTGCTTTAAAAGGACCATCCTTTAAATTTTGGTGTCCTTCCTCCGAGAGAGAGACAGAGAGAAGTGGGGAGAAGCAGGTCAAGAGCCTGAGCACCACCGCCACTCGCCTTGTTGTCACTGCAGTCTTTCCTGGAAATGTTCATGTTCATGATCCCCCTTGTCCCCATTAGTGGAAAGCTGCCACTGTGCTTTTTATAAGATCCCTTGGTGGAAACCATCCGGAGCTCTGAGCTGGTGCAGAAAGGGGAGGGGGTCAGCTGTGAAGAAGCAACTGCCTTCCTTCTCTGAAATTCACCTCTGGAGTTGATGTCCACAGGTCTTAAAAGTTGCCAAGGTTGGACACCCCTCACTCTAGTTATCAAAAGTCTTGTCAGGCTCAAAACCAAGAATGTCACAGGGTGATTCTTTCCTTGTGTCCAATCACACTGACTTTGCCAATAAAGAATTCTATTCTATTCTATTCTATTCTATTCTATTTATTTCATAAATACATAAATTTTCTTGAATTTTAAATTTTAAACGACAGCAATCTACTACTCAAATGAGAAATATGCCAAAGAATAAAATAATACTATACATATTTTAATGTATTATATTTGTAAATTGTACTTACGTTGAAATTAAAAATATATATATTACAATACTATTTTTGCGTTCTATGAACATTTTTGTTGCTCCATATAGACCAAATTTTTAATCAGGAACCCACCCACCCCCGGTTGCTCCAAATAGACCAATTTTTTAATCAGCAACCCCCCCCCCCCGGTCAATGGTGTCCCTCTTTACCAATGTTAAAATCTGGTCACCTTACGTCTGCATGACATAGGACCTCCTGAGAAGCTGACATCTCAGAGATGTCACAATGTCTTCTTCGTCCCCCCATAAATGTTATTGGTACGTTCCATTCCTTCCTCCCTACTCACTTGTAGCAACCCAAAGGGGGGGGGGAAGAGAGGGTGGAATCATTGCTTTTCTTTTCTCTCACTTTTTTGCTTCATCCACATCCTTACTTCCCAGTCCTTATTTTTTTCCATCGTCTTCATTTATTCTTGGCATTGTTACTGCAAATCTCTCATGATGCTGGAAAACTTGGCTTGCTGACAAATACCTTTGCTAGCTCACTCTTTCGCTTTACCCCTGGAATAATTGTGTCCTCGCACCCCGCCCCCGCCCCGCTCGAAAAATTATCTGTTGGGCATCTTACCAGAAAAATACAATAAAGGGAATACATATTTAATTTTACACGTGTTAACAGCGGCTAGAATTGTGTTTGCACAACAGTGGAAAAATGAAGAGATCCCTACAGATGAAAATGTAATAAAAAATATTAGTGTGCAGAAATGGACAGATTAACACTTAAAATCATGGAGAAGGGAGAAACTGAATATTTTTTAACATGGGATTTCTTTTATCAATGGCTAACTAACAGAAACAGAAGTTAGAAATTTAAAAGCATAAGAGAATGATTGATTATAAAAGGAATGTTTACTATTTTTTATTGTATCATACCTGTTCTTGGACATGTTTGTACACTGCCCTGAGTCCCCAGGGAGTAGGGCGGCATATAAGAATCGCTAAATAAATAAAATAAATAAATAAAATGGAAAACTAAATATTATTACTATATGATCATTATTATGAATATTGTTATTATTTCTCAAAATTAACTATACCCAGACAACACGCTGTTTATGTAGACATTGATGTTTAATAAAAATAAAAATAAAAATAAAAAAGCAAGAGCCTGAAGCCCGGCTCTGCCACTTGGCCTGGGACCATGGGGGAATTTCACACTGGAGGTGGTTGATCTACTAACAGCTGTTTCCACCTACTTTCCACCCCCAGTATATTCTCCTCCCTTCCTCCCAATCTTTAGTTATAGCTTGTATGTTATTGTAATGTGATTTTATATATTTATGGTTTCATTTTAATGTTGTAAGCCACCAGAAAATAAATACTTGGCAAAATATATTTTTCTATATTTTTGTATATATATTTTTCTAGGGTCCTTTTTCACCTGAAGTGTTAATATCACTCTATAATGCACTCATAACACCAGACTTGGAATACTGCATCCAGTTTGGGTCACCACAATATAAAAAAGATGTTGAGACTATGGAAAGAGTGGTAGAGAAGAGCAACAAAGAGGATTAGGGGTATGGAGGCTAAAACATACGAAGAATGGCTACACAAATTGGGCATGTCTAGTCTACGGAAAAGGACTATGGGCAACATGACAGCAGTGTTTGAAGGGCTACCACAAAGAAGAGGGGCACAACCTATTTTGGAAAGCACCTGAAGGCAGGACAAAAAGTAACGGATGGAAGATTATTAAAGAGAGACGCAACCTAGAACTAACAGCGAGAACAATTAACCAATTCACTGGAGGCTTTTTAGAAGAGACTGGACAGCCACGTGTCTGAAATAGCACAGAGTCTCTTGTTTGTGCAGGGGGTTGGGCTAGAGGACCTCCAAGTTCCCTTCCTCTGTTATTCTATTATTCTCTTATTTCCAGGTGGTCTTCGATCTAGGAACAACTGACACGCGAGTATCGACATACAGAAAAACAACTCTAGATCTTCATAAATTTCTAGTTTTTTTCCTTTCCGCGTGGTGCGCAATTGTCAGCTTTCCGTTTCACCCTTTACTCTCCTGGAAACTGCCAAGGTGGGGAGGGGGGATTCTAAGAGCTTTTCGAGCAAATAATTTTACCCTCGGCAGCTGCCGTAGCCGCAACTGCCAGCCGACTCGGAAAGCACCATAGAGCTTTTCTAAATACAGAAGCCGTTCTCTGCGCTGGCTTCCGGTTCCTGCTACAGAAGCGAGTGGAAACCTTTTCCGAAAACAACGTGGATGGAGAGTGTCCGGAAAAGATCGGCTTCTTCTGCTTGGAATGCAACGAAGGGCATCCGCGCCGTTCAGAATCCTCTATGGTCCCTTTTCTTTACCGCGGGTGGTAACAGAGGTGCCCGGAAACGTATTTGTGGTTACGGGAGGTCACGGAGCGGCCGGAAGCTGCGGCTGTTGCGCCTCGGAGGGGCGGGGCTTCAATGGCGTGTCAAAGGTCAGTAAATATTGGTGACGTCAGTGGCCAAGATGGCGGAAGGGTGAGCTTCAGCGAGATCGCCGGGGGCGGCGCCGCTGCATAGGAGGGCGCCGTGGGGGCCGGGCGGGGGAAGGGAGCGAGGGCTCTCTGGGCATGTGAAGAGCGCTCGGCCGTTCTCTCCAGGATCTTCGCGCTCTGGTTTCTGAAATGAGGCGCTGGCGCTGCTGGGAGAGCCGGAAGATGAGCTGCGGGACCGCTCTGGGGAGAGGCGGGGGGCCGGGGTGAGGAGAGGGCGCCGGGAAGGCGGGCTCGGCGGGGGCGAGACAGGCGCTGAGGCGGCGCGCGGAGGGTCCCGGAGCGGCTTGGAGAGCCACGCTGGGCAGCCTGACCGCCTGGTGGTCGGGGAGAGTGGCGGTGAGGGGCTGGAGGCGCTGCCCGGGGCTGAATCCAGTCCTCTTGGCCGGCTTGAATGAGCTGGAAAAGGTTTTTAAGTCGTTCGGGCATCTGCTCCGTTCTGACATACGGTGAATTGAGTTTGAACGTTGCTTTTATTAGAGCCGCGTTTCTCAACCAGAAGCAGGCTGAGGGAATTCTGGGAGTTGAAGTCCCCCCATCTTAGAGTGGCCGAGGTTGAGAAGCTTTGAGTGAGAGCAGAGGTTGGCCTTTTCATGACTGGTGGACTTCAACTCCCAGCTGGCTGGCTCAGGAATTCTGGCCACAAGTCGCAAAAGGGCCAAGATTGCCCACCTCTGCCTTAGAGGATGGTGAATCCAACAAGCCTACATTCTCTTTCTGCCAGCCAGACTAAGTTACATGCTGAAGTATGGGCTAACCGCCTAATTTTCTTTTGTCCTACTAGAACAATTGATGTTTATTTTGTTTGTTGCTTTTTTTACACATGGCAAATTCAGGAAGCTTGAATTTGATGCCAAAACTAGTATCA
Organism: Diadophis punctatus similis; assembly: GCA_023053685.1. Lineage (NCBI taxonomy): Eukaryota > Metazoa > Chordata > Lepidosauria > Squamata > Dipsadidae > Diadophis > Diadophis punctatus. The sequence continues at coordinate 7,578,758 of JALIGW010000027.1, read as the reverse complement.
TACCTTACAGTACGCAGTCAATATCACCCTGGACAATTATCATTGTCTTTGAATATTATTAGTTGATGTCTGGCTTTTCATTGCTGTGCCCCTCAATTCTAATTGGGTTTATTTAGAAACAAATCTCATTGGGATCACTCTAGTTTGTTACCCATTAAAAGAAAAAAATATTTTAATATCTGCTAATATCTCATTTAGGTTTTTTAAAAATTGAAACATTATACCAAATAATGATTGCAAAATTAATTCGTACAAGGTCCTGGATTATGATTAGGATTGTTGAAGGTACTCCAGTTGACAGGATTCAAGTAATTCACCAAATGTTAAAACATAGAAACTATTCAGCTTTATATGTTTTTCCTATAAAGGGAAGATGGCGGCTGGTGGAGGAGCTGGCTACAGCAAAGCCTTCAAACAGTCAGGGACAAGGTAGGCAGAATTTCTGGAATTATGCAATAAATAAAGAGCAATGGCCTGAAGGAGCAACTTTGGGGGTGCTTCTTAATTTTGAGGTATATTGATTGCTTGAAAACATTATTTTTTAACTTCTGTATTACTGGTCAGTCATTGGTTTTGCAGGAAAGATTTTGCTTGTTCTTTGCATTGGAATGGGCTGGGATAGGAGTCCAGACTTGAAACTGGGTCTGCTGGCAAACTGCTTCTCCCTGATTCTCTTTTCTCCTCTCTTCCTCTCCCCAAAACTTCCACAGGATGAGATGCCAGTTGAAATTCCTGTTTGTTGACAGACTTGCCAGGTGGCTTTGAACAAATCACCTGTCTTTGCTTCATCCAGTACTGAAGTCTGGTTAATAATAGTGCCTTACTCATGTTATTATAAATCCAGTAATGACTCTAAGCTATTTTGTCTTTTAAAGGCTTCCCCCATCAATTAAGTACAATTTAAAAAGCATCCAGAACTCCATCTTGTTGCTGGTCAGATGCTTAACTAAAACATTAAAGTAGCACATGCTAACTTGGCTGGAAATGGTGTTCTCCATTTAGAGCATAAATCCTGGAATTGTAATACATGAGTACTAATTAGGCACTATTATTAATTTGAGCCTTTTTTCAAACTGGAAAAGTGTATTTTACTTAATATATCGGAATAGAAACTGTAATAAAACAACAACTGAGCCATCAGATATCTATCTTTGATTTTTTAAAAGATTCTGTTGTATTCTCTTACTGGTTATGCATTGGAGTGATCAGAGATTTCTGGCTCCACCATTGCCATATCGCTGCACCTCCTTGTTTAAGTAACAACAATTGTTTGAAATTCTGCAGAAGCTCTGATTTATCGCACAAGAGTCGGTGTACCCATTCTTTCTCTCCACAGTCTACAGAGGCGTTGGAGTTCATGAAACGTGATCTGACAGAATTCACCCAGGTGGTCCAACATGATACAGCTTGCACCATCGCTGCTACTGCCAGTGTGGTCAAAGAGAAGTTGGCTGTAAGTAAAAGGTCTCATTACTGAGATGTAGGGATGCATAGCAAGGGGAAAATACTGGCAGTTTCTTTTCTTTTAAGTTTTATTGGATTTTTATTTTTAAATATCAATCTCAATACATGAACAGTGTGCCTCTGGGTATAGTTCATTTTGATACAAACAGCCATCATCATCATCACATTAGTCAAACTTATTAATCCTAGTATTGATATACATAATAGTTTTAAAGTAGTTATTCAATATTTCAATGTTCCATTTTAATGCCAATGATATTAAGCATACATAGTAATACTATCTTTCAACCTCTAATCTTTCCATCTAATTATTACTTATATTCTATTATATGAAAATTATATCTGGTAATATCCCCCCTATTTCTTATTTCTACCTCTATTCTAGCTTCTAGTCAGGCCACCATTACTAATCCTAGTGTTAATACACATGTTTATATTAAAACATAGTCCTTCATTATTTGGTTGTTCAAAGTCACAATACGCCATTCAAGTCATCTTATTGTTTAAACATACCTAACAATACCATCTTTCAACCTCTAATCTTTCCATGTAACTATTGCTTTATATAAAGATGTGTATTCTTATTTCTACATCTATTTCAGTTTTTAATCAGACCATCATTATATTAGAAAAAAAGAAAAATGATAATTCTATCCATCATCTCTTGTCCGTTTTAATACTTCAATTTTTATTCGTTTTTTGGCTTGCCTCCCATACTTCTCTCTTGGATCTTTGTCTCTATCAGCATCTGTGTCTTCACCATTCAGTCTAAATATTTCTCCCATCTCTATCCTCCTAAGCTGCCAGGTCTCCAGAGTGTCCACCCAAACCTCTATCTCCCTTTCAATAGTATCTTCCAGATTATTCTATTCCATTTTTAAATCTCTTAAAGTACTTTTCCCTTGGTTTATTTCATCAGTCATTATTTATTGTCTTCTCCTTCTCATCTTCTTGCTTTGTTTCCTGGTTTGTCTGTTCTATCTTTTCCTCCATTCTTTCTATTGTCTCCTCTCTTTCCTGGACTCTTTGATCTTCATTCATTATCAGTGCCCTGAGTCCCTAGGGCCGCCCTGAGTCCCTAGGGATTGGGCGGCATAGAAATCCAGCAAAATAAATAAATAAATAAAGTTGTAGCATATTTTCTATTTTCCTATTTATGCCTTGCATTAGGTTCTTTATCTCTCTTTGTCATAGTACCCCTCATGCTTTTGTCATAGTACCCCTCATGCTTTGAAACATCAGCTCCATTTCTCTTGAAATCTCACTCATTTCCCCCTGAGGAAGCATCTTGCCTTATTTTAATGTTCCGCTCTTACTCAGGTCCAAAAACAATATATTCAAGTCCAATGCTGCTCCTCAGAAAGTTCAGTAATCATTGTTCATTACATCTCAGGATTATCAATCAGTTCCATTTAAGTAGTCCAGGCAGCTTACACAGTCAAAGTCACTTTACTTTACTTAAGAGTCTTCCTTATTCTCACAATAGAGTCTCCAGTAGTCATAAAGTAGATAGTTATAGAATAGTAAATATCACCACAAACCTCCAGATGAATGTTATTTATTTCTCATATCAGGAATTCCTAGACTTGTAGAGGTATGGTATATTTTCCATTCACCAGTAGATGGCGCCCTCAGCTTAGGTTTCAGCGTTGTTTCAAGTCTGATAAATTGATTAATCCAAATTTAGTTCAATTTATGGAAGCAAAGTCGGCTATTCAAATAAATTCAAATAGATAGTTCCAGCATTTTATAATGCCTTTCCAAAACAATGCCTACCCAGTTTAAAAATCCAATTTTCTATGTTTTAAAAGGTCTTTAGCTTTTCTTCCCTTGGTTCCTTTCTTTCGGGTCTAGGATTTTTCTCTCTATGGTTGTTCGCCGCTTTAAGAAATAGTTCTAGACTTCCGGCGGTGACGTCAGCATGAGCGGGAGTGAAGAAACGGGCTCCCAAACTTCCGAATTTTCCAGCCTGGAAGCCTTAAAAAGGCACTATCTGGCCTGGAGAGGTAGATAGAAAAAAGGGGAAATTCCAAGGACCTTGGGGAGAAAGGCAATCTCCCCGAAGGTTCAGGAATACCCCCTTGATTCCGGCCGGGAAGAAACCAGCCAGGTTCAAAGTGCTGACAGCCAAGGAGTAGGAAGCGAAGATTAAGAAATCAACATAAAAGCGTTGGCAAGAGAAGAGATCCCCAAAAGGAAGTACACATATTGAATTAAATTGTGGAGCTGAATTATCGTGACTCGAAGATTTGAGGCAGAGTGATTGCCTGACAGCGGCAGCGATCGGGAGGAGAGATGAAACCGGAAATATTTTTATTGGGAATATTGCCTGAAACCTATAAAAAAGAAATACAATACTTAATAATACACGTGATAACAGCTGCAAGAATAATATATGCTCAAAATTGGAAAAATAAATATATACCATCAGAAGAAAACTTGATTAGAAAGGTCTTAGAGTGTGCCGAAATCGATAAACTTACAAAGGAAATAAAAGAAAAAGAGGAAACAGAATATTATAAAGTATGGGAAAAGTGGTATGAGTGGTTAGAGAAGAGGGTCAAAGGATAAGAGAATAATGTAAGAAAGAGGATAATGAAATTACTAGATGGTATTAAACATAAATAAAATAGAAAATAAGGTAGAAATAGAGTACACTATATGATGTATACAAATAGAATTGTGAAATATATGTATATAATTGAAATGAAAAATTGAAGGGGCAAAATTGTAAAACTTAAAATGTTTAGCAACGTGCAATTGTTGTAAAGAAGGAAATTGTATAAATTTCCGTGTTTGTTTTTCATTTAAAAAATGTTCAATAAAAATTATTATTTAAAAAAAAGAAATAGTTCTAAGAGTCTCTTTTCCTGGATTTTCCTTTCTTTTCCTTTCTTTTTTTTTCTTTTAAAGTCAGGGTCTAAATAAAAAAGGAATCTTCTCACCCAGCTCCAGTCACTTCATTTACACCGCTCCTGCACATTCCTTTGTTGCCTCGGCTGTCCCAGCTTCTCATTGTGGATGAGAGGGAAGAAGCCCTGGGTCAAGCAGAGTTGCTGCTCTCTGTGACCTGCAGGGCGCCCCTATTTTCTTCATCACCCCTACAGGGTGGCTTTAGCTCCTTTCGGAGCCCTCCAACAGAGAGAATTTGGCGTGGGAGCATGGAGATCCTCTCCTCACCTTCGACCTCACTGCGACATCAGCCGGAAGTCCTTTTGTTTTAATACCAAGTAGACTGTGTTGCTTTAACATATAACCTCACCCTTGGTTAAACTTTGTAGGATGTTACCATCTCTGCTTCCTGTGACTTAATTTTGCTTGTTTCATTGTCTCTTTTTGTGTATGTATAGACTGAAAACTCTTCTGGGGCAACGGAAAAAGTGAGAAAAGGACTCTCCAACTTCTTGGGTGTTATTTCAGACACATTTGCACCCTCCCCAGATAAGACCATTGACTGTGATGTCATAACCCTGATGGCAACTCCATCTGGTACCACAGAGTTGTATGACAGTGCCAAGGTACATTGCAGTCCGTCCCCCCCGACCCTAAAATAGAGCTCTCCCCCCTACTGTGAATGCCTCTTGTTCATATAATTTTCCCTGTCTGTTCTCTTCCAGGCTCGGCTCTATAGCCTTCAGTCTGACCCCGCCACTTATTGCAACGAACCTGATGGTGAGTGGAGAGGTAATCTGAGGCAGGGAAGCTCGGAGAGGGGAATTACATAGAATTAAGTCCTTCTGGAAAATAGGGGAGCCATCTACAAGATGATGAGTGCAGTTCATATCATGTTTTTAGTGTTCATAAAAGCAAACCTTTCAAGAATACAAGTTGCTGTTACAAAGAACCAATCTCTAGCTCTCAAGTCTACAATAGAAAGATCAAGTAGATCCCGGGCAACAGATGGGAGGCTGGCAGGCAGGTGATATTATAATGGGGAGGCCGAGACTCATTCAGCCACAACTGATCAAAGCATGTTTGGATGGCGACAAGCAAAGTTATTCATGGTAAAAAATCTGAGAAATTTGTAAAAGAATCATTGCAAGTGAGATACAAATTGCATTTTAAGTGTGTTTTGGGGTTTTTTTTGCTATTTTTTTCCTCATCGCTTTCCCTTTGCCTGATCCCATTGCCTTCCACTCCAATTCTCTGAATGGTTTCCTGGCTAGGAGATCAGAAAACCACAGGAAATTGGCCAGGCTGGGAATGGTTGCGGGGTTTGCTTGACTGTGGGTGTTTGGCAAGACTTCAGATTGCCTCTTCCGTCACTTCCAAGCTGGAGGGCAGAGAGGGAAAATGTCCCACGTTCCCCTCTCCTGTAGTGGGTACTGGTGGCGTGTGAACATTGCTCTTTAGCATTGAAGGTGATGGTATATTGTCTTCTGTGGTAGGCCAAGCATGCTGGTGAATTTCTCGGTAAGGAAGACTAATGAATTGGGATTTTTTATTCTAGGAAATAAAAGATGGAGTATAATAATATGTTTGTTTGCATATGGTAGTTATGGAATCCACAGTACATCTCACTCTCCCATGCCTCCTCTTTCTAGCATGCTTCTTTAGAACCTTGATTTGATCCATCAGACTCTTCCTGTCTTGTTATTTAAGTCTGTAGCTTCCCGAACAAAGGAGGAAGATCGGCTTTGAGAAGTCCATGTCCTTTGATCAGGAGGTAGGGTTGTGGCCACAGATCCAGCTTTGTCAGTGCAGAAAATGAGATTTAGTTTTATGGGCTGAGGAGGCTTGTGTGATTGTGGCTATTATCCTTGCTCATCTTGGCATAGCTGTGGTGGTTTGGTAGACGTAGTATTTTCTCCTGCAGGACCCCCTGAGCTATTTGAGGCCTGGCTTTTGCACTTCAGCTTGGAGGAGAAGAAAGGAGAGATATCGGAGTTGCTGGGAAACAGCCTATCCATCCGCTCCCTCTACTCCAAAATGGTAAGCTTGGCTCCTTGGGTTCTTCCATCTTTTCTTCAAGCCAACGCAGAGAGGTTTGTGGCTTGAAAATATCTCTGGCATTATATGTTCCTTTAACTTGTTTAGCAGGTTAGCGTCTGAGCCGCCCAGAGTCTCTGTGGAGTGGGCGGCATACAAATGCGACCAATAAATAAATAAATATGGAGGCTTTGGTCTCTGCAGAATATGCTGGAAAGCACTGGAATTTTTCTTGCCATGAAGCAGCAGAATTGAGGGAGAAAACTTCCTTTTCATCTTCTGGGTTTTGCTCTTAGAATTGCTGGAACGGCTTATTTATATGCAACCTTTTGTGTGGCCTTTGTCCACTCATGGGTCGTCCCTGGAGGAATGGTTAATGCACACATCCATAAAGGCGGGGTTGCAAGTGTGGCTCTTTTGCATCTTGGGTGAAACAAAGGCAATAACAGTTTAGGAAAGTTTACGCTTTTCCCCCCTCTGATGGCCTTAGGTGCCTGTGGCCGTCTCCCACTCGGAATTCTGGCAGCGGTACTTCTATAAAGTGCACCAGTTGCAGCAGGTGAGTTGCAGAAAAAGCAGGACTTTGCTCAGGGAGAATGGGTTTAGGCCGGAAGCTGTGGTTGTGTGCGTGCTCGCTCCTTTGCTCTCTGTCCCCATTTGGCAGCAGAGCCAGTCGGAGCGTTGCTGATGGTTGTGCACATTCTCTGTCATCCTAGGAGGAGCTCCGGAGGGAGGCTCTGAAGCAGCGGGCAGAACAGAGTGTTCACTCAGAAGACGCAGGATGGGAGGAGGAGGAGGAAGGTAAGGGAGCCATAAGCTCTGACCATTCACTGAAAGGGCCTGGTCCTTTCGGGACTCCTGCAGGGCGGCTGCTCAGTTCCTTGCCTGCAAGAAGGTCTGCCCCATTCAGAGCTGCCCCTGATGATTTCTCTGCCGATCAAAGGCATGGAAGGATAGAATACAAGGGGGGGGGGCACGATTGAAGTCGGCATCAGCAGAGAGAGGCCAGGTAAGGTATTTAGGATACAGCCTGCAAAGGGTGTCCCTCCAAAGCCAAGAAAAGGGGGCAGGCCCCCAGTGAGCAACAGAATCATTCAATGTTTGGCAGAATGCCTAAGCAACCAGGAAGAGGGAGGAAATGTCTGCCTCAAAAGTTCTTGTTCTGGGGACTGCAAGGTATAGATGGATCTTCTAGGCAACTGTCCATCTTTCTCTTTAGGGGCACTGTGGGCCTCATGATGCCACCAAAGTGAGCAGAGCTAACCTTTTGAACCCATTTGAGGACAGACTTGCGCCTCGGCAGCCTCTTGGAGCGAAAGGGGAGAAAGATTTCTTGCGTTCAGCGTGCAGTCTCGCGCGTCTCGCGGCCCGCCTCACCTGCCACCCCCAAATTGCGCACCACCACGACACGCGCGTCCTACCTGACACATGTAGCTACATTGCGTTCCTCGGTGTTGTGTCCAGGGAAGGAAGCCCATTGTAAAAGAAAACTTCTCACGAGTTCAATCAAACTTCTCGAACTCGCGAGAAGTTTTCTTTTACAATGGGCTTCCTTCCCTGGACACAACGCTGACGAACGCGACGGAGCTACAAGTGTCAGGTAAGACACACGTGTCGTGGTGGGGCGCAATTTGGGGGTGGCAGGTGAGGCGGGGTGGGGTGGGCCGCGAGACTGCACGCTGAATGCAAGAAATCTTTCTCCCCTTTCGCTCCAAGAGGCTGCCGAGGCGCGATGAGTCTTTGTGACTCATTTCTGGCGCAGTTTGGAAGAGAAAGATTTCTTGCCTTCAGTGTGCACGCAAAAGGTTCCTTCTGGTGCTTTGTCTTACGTGCACTCTCCCCCCCCCCCGCCAAGAGAGAGAGGGGTGCGTTTGGAAGAGAGAAGGAAGCCCGTGCCCGGCTGCTTCTGCCGCTGAGCCCAGCTAGACGTTTGGCTTCTAGCCGGGCTCAGGCGAGGAACGGGTGGCTGTTCCTGCAGGGGATTCCCACGCACCGCCCTTGCCTGCATCCCCCGTCTGAAGGACGCGGGGAGGGCTGGTGGAGGATGAGCGGCCCGAGCCAGCCAGCGAGGGAGGTGGCGATGGGAGGCAGAGCCAAAGGGGCGGTGACAGGGATGGGCTGGATGCGCCCATCTGCTGCTCAAGCCCTGCGCTTGTGGGCTTGCTGTACCCGATCGCAGACAGGAGTGCGTTTCAAATTGCCGTAAGCAGAGCCCAGAGGAGCCGAGCTAGTCCCGTGGGGTGTGTGCACTTGCTTTCGTTCTCCCGGCCAGGAACCGCTCTTTCTGCTGCGGGCCCTCTTTTGGCCGGGAGGGAGAGAGAGCAAGCAAGAGGCGGCTACGCGCACACCCCGTGGGACTGGCTCGGCTGTTCTGGGCTGCCTCTGGCAGCATTTTGAAACGCGCTCCTGCCGGCGATGAGACAGGGATCGATGCTTGCCTCCTCTTCCTCGTGTGTTTCAAATTGCCGCAGGCAGAGCCCAGAGGAGCCAAGCTAGTCTCGTGGGGTGTGCGCACACCCGCCTCTCGCTTGCTCTCGCTCTCCCGGCCAAAAGAGTGCCCGCCACAAAAAGAGTGGCTCCCGGCATGTCCCCCCCTTTCCCCGGAAAGTAGTTGGGGGGGGCCTTATTTTCAGGGGGGGGGCTTATTTCAACGCATGTCCTGAAAAGCCCTGTTGGCCTTATTATCAGGACATGTCTTATTTTCGGGGAAACACGGTATTTATGATAGTTACCATGTCCCGGGGTCACGTGATGGCCATTTGCAACCTTCCGACAATGGAAGACAATGGGGGAAGCTGGATTTGTTTAATGACAGCATGATTCACTTAATAACGGCAGTCATTCCCTTACTTGTGGCAAAAACGTAAAATCAGGCACAACGAACTTCATCACCACCTTAACAAAGGAAATTCCGGTCCCAGTTTGGTTTGTAAATTGAGGGCGACCTATGTTGTTTTACCTCATTTTGTTTTCCTGACCTTGTTTCCTATGCCATCAGTGTTTCTTCTTCTCTTGACACAGAGGAATTTCTTGGATCCTTTTCCTCCTCTTCACAAGCTGTAATCCAGGCAGAGTCTTCCCAGCCTGCACTGCCGGCTTTCCCCGTCTTGGCAGCAGAAGCCGTTCCAACCCTGGAGGCCTCGGTGGAGATGTGGGCCACGCTGAGCCCCACCCCAGCGGAGGCGACCCCCTCAGAAAGCAGCGAGAGCATCTCCCTGGTGACTCAGATCATAAACCCCACCGCTGGGCCTGCCTCCCCCTTACAGACTGGAGCTCCACTTGCAGGAGCTGGGGATGATTCCCCGAAGCTGCAGGAAGCTCGCAGAGACGAGCAGGGAAGCTCCTTGGCTAAAGCAGGGAAGCCCGTGCAGCCTTCTCCGCCTCCCCAGGAGACCAAGGCCTCTTCAGAGCAGCCCAAGGAGCGCGCAGAGAGCAAGTCAGGCAACAGGACAGAGACTCTGCGAGAGGACGCACCTCTGGACTTGCGACTCTTCGAGCTCAATTCGGACAGTGGGAAGTCCACACCGTCCAATAATGGGAAGAAAGGTGAGGGGCTGGAAACCTTCCGCTTTTTCTAACGGCCTCTTAGTTTTGTGTGTGTGTGTGTGATTTTCAACCACAACCGTGATGGAACCTGCCCATCTCAGTTGTAAGTCATGATGGTCATAAAGTGGATCACCTACATGACTGACCCAATTTTAGAACCTTTTCTTGTGGTCATTAAGCGAATGCCACGGTCCTTAAGCGAACCAACAGTTTGCTATGGCCAGTTTTGCCGAAAACCAGAAGTAAAAGCTGTGGTAAAGTCTGGTCATGCACCCATGTGACCTTGGGTGTTCCCAGTGGTGGCGGGAACACTTAGGGCCTAAGACCGGAGAAGACACAGACTGCCAATAGGGCGAGAAGGGATGTTTATATAGAGAAATGACAGATGGCTGCTTGTCACGTGGTTTTCATGAAGCTGGCACCCACTAATTGTTGCATGCAAAGGTTCAGAGGCTGCTTGCTAAATGTTAGATTTCATTGTTAGATTTCAAAAGCCTGCGCCTCAATGGCGCAGTGGTTAGAGTGTAGTACTGCAGGCTGCTTCTGCTGCCTGCCGGCTGCCTGCAATTTAGCAGTTCAAATCACACCAGGCTCAAGGTTGACTCAGCCTTCCGTCCTTCCGAGGTGGATAAAATGAGGACTCAGATTGTTATGCTGACTCTGTAAACCGCTTAGAGAGGGCTGTAAAGCACTGTGAAGCGGTATATAAGTCTAAGGGATATTGCTATTGCTATTTTGCAGCGGAGCATGTGTGGTGTTTTCTTTCCTGTTTCAGGCTCGAGCACAGATATAAGTGAGGACTGGGAAAAGGACTTTGACCTGGACATGACAGAAGAAGAGGTTCAGCTGGCCCTTGCCAAAGTAGACATCTCTGCGGCAGAGGTAACCGCTTGGGGATAGTCTGATGCAGCTGAGGAAGTAATGGGGAGAGGCGTAGTCTTGCATAATACCTTCTGTTTGCTGGACCTTAGTTGAGCGGAACAAAATCCATTTGGCATTTGACATGCCTTTCATAAAATCTCATTAAAGGACATTTGGCTAGCACGGGCAACTCTTCCCCACCTTGGCCTGTTAATTTGAGGGTTTAGTTATATGTAGGATGGCAAAAAGCAGCAGCATTTGGTCAGCTTCCCATTTTCCTGATAAGGAACTGAAGCCGGGAGTGTGTCAGATGACTCTACTCTCAGACATGCAAGAGAAATGTGACGTTTAATACTGACTGTCCATACTTTCTCTGGATTCTTGTCCCCATTGATTATCTGACCCTCCTTGATAAGGAAACTGTGTGTTGGATTGCAGCCTTAAAAGGATGTTCAAAAGAGATTTTGGGGGGTTCCCACATGTTTCAGTTGACAAAGAACTGGAACTTTGTTACGATGGATATGTTATTTTGGAAAATCACTATTTCTGAAACACTTTAAGATGTATTCCAGAATTCCCCAACCAATAATAATTTTTATAAAGGAAAGCAGCCATGTGCTAAAAGCAGCTCTTGGAATTTGCTTCTGGCCACCAAGAACCAGTGCTAGCCAAAATTAGAGCTACATATTTCAGAATCCTAAACAATCCCACCCACCTGCCTCTCTCTTCCTGCCCCCTCTTTTAATTAGTCCATGGCGATTCAACTATATTGGCTGATTCAGGCTGAGGAGTAGATGGTTTTGCCCCCTCTGTCAGGCCAGTATTGCAGAAACTCTGGTGGTCTAGAAAGGCTAATGCCAGGTGGGCAAAGAAGCTCCTCCCTCAAGAAAAGCATCGGCAGGGATGGAGCTCTGGGCTAGCAGTTCATTGCTTGGCTTATCGCTAGTTGGATTTGCAAGATATAAATAAGCATGATTAAATTAAAAAAAGAAAACAGAAACTTCACTTCAGCATTGGCCTTGAGCTCCTATTTGGTTTGTTTTTCTATGTACATACAGCACACATACACAAAAGGAAGCTCAATACAGATGGGTAAGAGTTTCGGATGAATGTGTGTATCTGTTCATCTAAAAGTTTTTTCCATTCATATTGAGCTGCCTTTTATATTGAAATATATGCTCCTAGTAAACATTCTGATTGGGGGAATAATATCTTGAGCAGGTACATCAGTGGAGGTAAAGTGTGGGCGAGATAAAATTACGATCTTTGTTTAAAATTATCTTGACTTGAGTGTTAAGTTGGCCCACCAGATTAAACTAAAATGCTTTAAATGATGATCCATTCTGCTACATTGTGGAATTCCTGCCAGGGTTTCCACTCGATCTCTTTGTGGCCTCTTTTCTCAAATGACACCTTTGTTGAACGCTGTCTGTCTCTTTCTCTCTCCCGTTTGCAGATGGAAGACGAAGAATGGGAGGACTGGGAATAACAAGGGCCTTTGCTCTCCATGGGCTCCTTGGACTCAGCCTTGCCCCTCCCCCCCTGCACCCGCACCATTCCAGTGTGAATCAAATCACAGACCCAACTGGTTCCTTTCTCTCCTATAAACGTGTTTTGGGCTGGCTACACCTCATCTCTGCGCAAGTCCTCTTTGGGAACTTGGGCTAGAACCTTGCTCAGATCCTGATGGTGGCTAAGTTGTACAGAGGGGCTGAAGAGCAACGGCGCAACGGGTGTGTGCGCCGGAGGCCTCTTTTCAGACAGTCCCCCTCCCTGAGCAGAATGGATTTGATTCTTTTGGCATTTTAGAGTGGATTAGTATGGGGTGGAGTGAATTATCCCTGTTTGATTGATCTTCAGAAATAATTAGGATTATTCTACCTATCTCTTTTCAGTCTGATAGCTTGCTAGCTATGCCATGTTGTGTGTCTTGAAACCCACACAACTTAAGGATTTGAAGGAGCAAATCTCTTTGCTTACCTGTGTGAACTCCAGTCTTAAGAAGAAACTCTGTGAGGCATTTGTGGCTCCTACAGACCTTCCCCCCCCACTCAAGACTCATAGTGCCTGGTTTGGAATTAACTTTTGCATAAATGAGCCCATCTCTCTTCTCCTACCCCCAAATGTAAGCTGGTCCATTTTTCCTGGGAAGTGAAGCACTTTTTACAAATGGAATTATTGTTCCGAGGCCATTATACAATCCCATGGAGTATCTTGCATAAGTTCCAGTTATGGAGGGGGAAAGAGGCCCAGAGGACATTCATCCTGGGTTGTCACAATCATGGCTAAGATCTCTTTGAAAGGGCCCCAGTGGGGTCCAGCATATCCCTTGAGCTAGTGCTCTACAGTGTTGCTTGGACTCAAGTATCCCTTGCCTCATTAGGAAGAGGCAGCCTGGATCTTCCCAGAAGCATCTTCATTTGCCAAAGCTTCGTACCTGTCTTCCCCTTGCATTGATGCTGTTGGGAGCATCTGTAGGTCCTCTTCCATAGATAGAAATCCTTGGGAAGCAACGTCCTTGTGTTGAGAGTTTTAATTGTTCTCCACCCTTGTCAAAGATGCTTCCTTATCTACGTTCTCTCTAAATAATAATCTGTACAGGCATCTTCTCTCTCTTTTTTTTTTTAGGGAAAATGGGGGGCAGAGTGGTGCTCCCCCCCTTTTGATCTGCTTCAGATTTACCTATTGCTGCCTTGCAATGGAGTCTGACTATAATTAAGTCTCACTTTAGAACTCATCATGCTTTTAAAAAAAAATGGGTCCAAAAGGCAGATTTATCTTCTTGGGATACAATACACCAACAGGTGTTCCTCAACACACCCAACTGAATTTGAATGGAACCGATGCCAGCTTGCTCATTGAAGTGGGCCAAGATCCCTGCTTTCACTCGTTTGGGATGGATTCAGACTGGAGCCACCCAGCCTCCTTTTGTCCCAGTGCATCTGCATGACAGCAGCAGCCAGTAACTCTGACAGCTGCTCTGACCGTGTCCCGACCACACCTTTCCCTCCCGCAGTGCAGCGTTCAGTGGGTTCCCAAAGGGCCAGAGAGGAAGGAAGGAAGGAGTTGCTGCTGCTCTTCTCTTTCCTCTTTCTTGTTATAAGCAGCAGCTGAGAGAGGAAACCCCTTGAGAAGGTGACTCCGTCTGCAGGGTTGAGAAGGGGAACATGGTGCCTGGGGAAGCTGTTTGGTCTCAGAGTCACTGAGGAGTTTCTGAGAAGATAAAGGACTGGCTCTCGGGGCTCCCCTGTGCCACCAGATCATGAAAATCAGTATCTGTCTGAAGGACAATTGACTTGGGAGTCATCCCTGAAACTAGCAGACATTTAAAGAGGAGGAAAGATTTCCAAGTTGGTCATCCATGGGAAATGTGAGCAAGGATGTGATTCAGCCAGCGGAAGGCGGGTTACTCTGCATGCAGATGGCCATTTGAAATTGAAGGAGTGTGGATAGATGTGTGGCGATCCGTGAACATGGCTTAGTCTGAAGAGCTTCTAGCCGCTCTGATTTAAAATGACAGCTGGGAGTGGGCTCCATGGCAAACCAAATGAAAGCTTGCAGTTCTGGAATAATTTAGTGCTTAAAAAAACGAAGATATTTGCATTGTACAAGGGCCAGTTCCATCACACTCCCGAGAAAACTGCTCTTTGGATATATCAAACTCCGCTTTCTGGATCGGGAGAATATTTGTCTGGTGATTTCTCCTAAAGGGCTGAGCTACCTCTAGGGAGGGTGTAAATGCATCAGTAGGCCCATCTGGACCAGGCCTCGTTATTGGACAGTCTAGAAGAGCTGATGGGTAAATGAGCGAGAAAGAGGGTCCTTGGAAAAGCACCCCTCAGTGTTTGTGGTCATGGAACAGAATATAGGGTAGCCTTAGAGCAGCGTTCCTCCACCTTCTAGGATCTGTGGGCTGGCTGCGCTTTGATGACACAGGCACCCCGAGATGCTTTGCCATCAACAGGGAGGGGTTCCCATTTGTGGCAAGTTGCTGAAGTTGAGAAACGTTGCTCTAGGGCAGTGTTTCCCAACCTTGGCAACTTGAAGATATCTGGACTTCAACTCCCAGAATTCCCCAGCCAGCATCCGCTGGGCTGGGGAATTCTGGGAGTTGAAGTCCAGATATCTTCAAGTTGCCAAGGTTGGGAAACACTGCTCTAGGGTCTAGTATTGGTGCTGGGAGACATCCGAGGGCTCCGGTTTCATCATAATTACTTCATTTTCTTTTTCTTGGTTGTGTGCAATATTATCTCATTTTTAAATTATATGGCATCTCCCTGGACTGTTTTCTAGCTGGGGTGAACAAGTGACTCTAACAGCTGTTAGTTTTGTAATTATGACTTTCTCTTCGCATTTTACAGACTTGCCATTAATGGCAATTAAAGGAGTTCTACAGAAATGACCATATTGGTTTTGTGATTCTTTTCTTTTCATCCTATAAGTTTTCGAGCAAATATCTCGGGTGGCCTGGGCCTTATTCTGTGCCAGACACAAGGAGGGCAAGGAGCATTGCCACAATGGAACTTGGCAGTGCTCAGAGGATTTGATTGATGGACACACTTCCTGATCAGCCAGCCAGGAGGCCAAGGCAGGTGGCGGTGAAGAGGCTCGCCCCCTCCAACCTGCCTTGCCAAGTTCATAAAGTGAAAGGGGTGTCGGACTACAGCTCTCTTCCAAAGCCAGCCAGACCACTGACTGCTGACGGAAGGGGATGACATTGTAGGACCAAACCTCTAATAGGTGCTGCAATGGAAAACATTACTTTTCATTTGGGAGCTCTCCCAATACATTTGCTAGCTAAGGGAGCTCAAAATAATTAGAATTCAAACCATTTTGAATTTGAAATGCCCCATTTTGAGTGAATTACTCTGGGAAAGGGGTTCTTTTGTTAATTTGAGAGGGGGTGTCTCAACCTCTAGAGTCCTTCGCTCTAGACAACAGTTTGATCTGTTCCCCAAGTTTTCAAGATGGCCTGGTTTGCACTTAAAGTGGGGTTTCCAGTTTGATTCTTTTCAAATTCAAAACATTTTGTGTACCACAAAACAAATCCTGGAGAGGCCGTCACTTGTTGGAGCCCATATTTTGTACAGCTGAGCTCCAAGTTCAGTTCCTGGCAGTCTTCAGGTTCTTTATTTCTTTCTTGGGGTTCAGAAAAGCTCTGCCTTAGAACATACCACATCCCCTTCAGTTATTCCTCCCCAGATATGTGGAAACTTTGGCTAGGAATTCTGAGATTTGTTACTCACTCTTATTTTTCTTGGCCTTTTGACTTATTTGTAACCACCTTTGCAAGCATCTTTGAATAAGAGAATGCAGTTCCTGATGAGAGGGGAATATTTAAAATGCCTCCCTTCTCGGATTAAGGATAGACTAGAAACTGAGCATAACGTTAAAATATATGTGAGCATTTTGGAAACAGCCTGTCCCCTTTTATTTGGGGAGAATTTCGACATGGTCCCCGTCCTCAGGAACTTGCTAACCATGGGTGCCAACTCACTTCTTCGATGGAAGGCCTCAGGATCATGTCTGGTTCCAGGAGGCTTTTGAGAAGGTCCTGGCATTCCTCGGAGATCCCCAAGTGGCCGGGGATGGACACCCCTTTCTGTTGATGGCAAAGCATCTTGGGAATGTCCGTGTCGTCAAAGGGCAGGTTGGCACAAAGCATGACGTAAAGGACCACGCCCATGCTCCACACGTCGCCTTTCCTGCTGTCGTGCGGCACCCCCTGCAGCACCTCGGGGGCTGCGTAGGCCGTGCTGCCGCAGAAGGTCTGGCTCAGCTCCTTGCGATTCTTGGGGAGCAACTTGGCAAATCCAAAGTCTGTCAGTTTCAGGTTGAGCCCCTGCAGGAGGGCATTTTCACACTTGAGGTCACGATGCGCCACCCCACAGCTGTGGCAATAGCAGATGGCTTCTACCAGCTGACGGAAGAGCGCTTTGGCCCGGCTCTCAGGCAGGGGTCCTCCTTGCAGGACACAGTCGAAGACATCGCCATTCTCTGCCAGCTCCATCACCAGATAGATCTTTCCATCTGTGGACTCCAGCATCTCATACACCCGGATGATGTTCTTGTGGTCTAGGCGCTTGACAATCTGGAGCTCTCGAGGCAGGAATCTCTCGATAAACTCTGGGGAGGCAAAAGATAGAGTTGGCCACATCACAACAAGTCTGAAGACCATAGCTAATGAGAGATGAACATTATGCTCCTTGTAATGTTCCTGGCTCCCAACGTCATAATTTCCCTTGAGAGGGAGAATGGGGTTTTTCTGATGATGCTGGAAACATTTTTCTCATGTTGATTCACCCTGGACCACAAAGATGAATCCTTGTGGTTTCTTCCATGCTTCTCTAATGGTACAGAATTGTAAATGACTAAAAGTATAACGTAGCATCCCAGTGCTGTTCAGCTAAAGCACCCAGTCAGGTCTGCGGGGAGGGGGCATTTAGGGAACAGAGGATCTCAAACTCTGCAATGCTGTGAGCCCTGAAATGAAATTGCATGGCTCCCTTCAATAAAACAAATGATTTCACCGAGCTTAGGTTGGGCAAGAAATAAACATACACGTTGATTAATGATTTTTTAATCTATCATGAAGGCTTTCAAAGTTTGTGATACCCAACTGCCTCCTGGGACTTTCTCAGGTAAAGCAGAGAGCATGCCTTGACATTTGCTCCTACTCTGCAAGACAGGTTTAAAAATACCCCCTCCTGCCCCCGGTTAATGACCGCAGGAATGGGTGGAAGAAAATAGTTCTGTATCTTAGACACACGCAGCTTCAAATGAATAAAAAAATTTGCATAGATTATTGGGAGAAAGTATCCCTGATTTATATATCAGTATGTTAGGTGAACTCAAAAAACAACAATTGGCTAGCTAAACCATCATTGTGCTAACCATGGTAAATCTGAATCTGTAAGTAACAACTGCAGTGAAGGTTATATAGTAGTTGACTTTGAATTTGTGTCAAACCCCAAGAAGAGGATGGGGCCAGTCCCAAAATCCATTGGATTAAATATAGTTTGAATGTACAGCAATTGAAATAATGAAAGGATTCCCGTTATATATCTGAAAGATTCAGATGGTGAGGGAACTGGCAAAACCTGCAAATGATCATAGCAATAGCAATAGCACTTAGACTTATATACCACTTCCTAGTGCTTTACAGCCCTCTCTCAGCGGTTTACAGAGTTCAGCATATTGCCCCCAACAATCTGGGTCCTCATTTTACCCACCTCAGAAGGATGGAAGGCTGAGTCAACCTTGAGCCGGTGAGATTTGAACAGCTGAACTGCTGAACTAGCAGTAGCCTGCAGTGCTGCATTTAACCACTGCACCATCTCGGCTCATGCCAAAGGACATTAGTAGGCAAGGCAGTCAGCCTCCTTTTGGGACAAGAGTTTATAAGGCTGTGGTGGTCATTCAAGGCTCCCTGCCTGACTAGAGACAGGCCTTCAAAGATGAAATCTCAAAAGGGTTCTCCAACCCTTTTGGTTGGAATATTGGAATATTGAAGTTTAGAATTTGACCTGGACTGTCAGAGGTTAGGGGCTAATTTAAGCTGAACCAATACCCCTTGGGATTTTCCTGGATCTCTACATGGTTGCTAGCTTAGAACATAGAAAAACAGGGTTGGAAGGGACCTTGGAGGTCATCTAGTCCAACCCCCTGCTTGAGCAGGAGACCCTATACCTATACCATTCTGGACAAATGGTTGTCCAATCTCTTCCTGAAAACCTCCAGTGAAGGAGCATCCACAACTCCAGGAGGCAAGCTATTCCATTGATTTGATTGTTCTCACTGTCAGGAAATTTCTTCTTAATGCTAAGTTGGATCTCTTTAAAAATCTTCGACCCGTCCCTTCCCATCTTGCCCTCAGTGCTTTGGAGAATAAGGTGACCCGTCTTCTTAGTGATAGCCCCTCAAGTATTGGAAGACTGCTATCCTGTCACCCCTAGTCTTTCTCTTCATTAGACTAAACTTACCTAGCTCCCTCAACCATTCATTGTGGGCTTTAGCCTCACCTCTAGACCCTTTATCATCTTTGTTGCTCTTGGCACTCTTTCTAGAGTATTAGCAACTTTTTGTATTGTGTGACCAGAACTGGACACAGTATTCTAAGTGTGGTCTTAACTAAGGCAGTATAAAGCAGTACTAATACTTCATGCGATCTTGATACCATCCCTCTGTTGATGCATCCTAAGATGGCATTGGTTTTTTTCGCAGTTGCAGTACACTGCTGGCTCATATTTACCATAAGTGGTTGTCCAGTAGGACACCTAGGACCCTTTCACAGTTACTGTGAGCCAGGTACCACCTATTCTATACCTGTGCATTTGTTTTTTCGGTCCTAAGTGTAAGACCTTACTTTTCTCACCACTGAATTGCATTTTCTTGGAGAGGACCAAATGTTCAAGTTTGTCAAGATCCTTCCGCATTTTGAATCTATCCTCCAAAGTGTTGTCTATTTCCCCAGCTTGATGTCATCTGCAAATTCCCCTTCTAGTACTGGGCCTAAGACCTTTGTAATATCCACTGCTTGTTTCCCTCCATGCAGATGTACAGTGTTTTCCAGAAAATAAGACCCTGACTTATATTTTTTTGAACCTTGAAATAAGCGCTTGGCCTTATTGCCATGCACTCAAAAGCCCGATTGGGCTTATTATCAGGGGATGTCTTATTTTGAGGGAAACAGGGTAGTACCATTAAGGTCTACACATTGAGTGCAGTTTTTCAGCCAACTGTGTATCCATGTAGAGGTGGCTCAGTGGCTAAGACACTGAGCTTGTCGATCAGAAAGGTCGGCAGTTCGGCGGTTCGAATCCCTAGTATAGGTCTCCTGCGTAAGCAGGGGGTTGGACTAGATGACCTCCAAGGTCCCTTCCAACTCTGTTACTGTTACTGTCTACCCTACATTATTTTATCTTAACAAGAAGTAGGCTGTGGCCTACTTTACACGTGCTTAAACGTCTTTTTGTTGCAAGTCTTTTAAAAAGTGTTGCATGTATCACTCATGCAGCAGTGCATTCTGGAAGTTATCCCTGTTCATAAATAATCACATCCAAGGAAGTTTTGGGGAAGATAAACCCCCCTGGTTAGTCCCCATTCATTCCATTCTTTGTCATCTTTTCTTTTGCATGAGATCCAATTTGCCAAAAGTTTCCACAGTGCTAAAGATAGGTTTGAAAAAAAATATGTGAATTTTCTGCCTGTGATGCCATGGGCCCAACTAGAATAGAAAAGTCAACTGGAAAGCTTCAAAATACAACTGAAGTAAGAGACACTACTATCAATGTAAATCTCCAGCCTTCTTAAAAGTTCCTTTCCCCCATCAGTTTTCCCTTCCTTTGTTTCCTAGGCCAGGGCCATACATTTCATCAGGAGAGTCAGATTGGACCAAGAACTCATATAGCCTCTGGGCAGAGCGGAGCCACCTTAGATATGCTTGTTCTGAGGCTTCTGAAATGGTACTTATAGCTTGTTGCCTTCAGGCAGATAAATATCTCTTGGCGAGATAGATGCAAAAGGGACAAAAGTCTGCAAATATACAACAGATGGTAGAATAAAAATGCACCGATCAATGTTTATAGGGACAACACACAGAAGCATCTGTGGGGCAGGGAGCAGCAAGTAAAATCACATATATCATGATGACATCACGGAAAGAACACAAATTATCTAATTTGTATTGATGTCATAGTGGATTTTATTAGAGGAGGGACAAATTTTATTGGAAAAATATTGCAGTGGGGAAAATTTGGCCCTTGGAAACTGAAATCCAGTTATTTCTAAGAACATGCCCTATCCTATTCCATCTGCTCTGTCTTCCTTTAACTTTTTGTGTTCTGCTTCTTACCTTCTGGTCCTCCCAGTTTGTCTATAATTTTCACAGCCACTTTTCGTTGGTGTTTTTTTGAAAAGGCTTCTTTGACCTTTGAATACGTTCCTTCTCCAATGGTTTTGCCCATCTGGTAACCATGGGAGAGAAGAAACTCCTCCATCGTGACTTTCACTCGCTCGTCTGTCATTCTCAGGACATCCTGTCATCACAAAGTCTATACATCGCTGTCCTTCTCCACCCAGACCAGGGTCTGCATTGGCTGCAGCCCAGGATGCTAGATCATTTTTTCCTGCCCAGACAAGGTCCTTCGATGAGGGGTGAAACTGAGATTGGGCATCTTGAAACTTGAGCCTCCATTGTGATGCAACCTTGTGTTACCTGAAGACCAGAGGAGAAGGTAGGGACTTGGCACCAATGAGAAGCAGGCACACATCCTCCTCAGAAGAAGGGTTGCTCCAGGCCTGACCCTTCAGGGGGATGATGGGTTGTTAACCTAACAAGAGGCCCAATGCTGTGAGGCCTTGGGTAAGAAATCATTGTAGCTCGTATTGTAGTGTAGGTAAGACTAATCATGATCAGGTTGGACATGGATGGTTAAGTTGTCCACACCATGGAAGTCTGCTGGCTTGAAGCTACTTGGCAGGGTTTGGGCCTAGCTACATCAGGCAAGCCTTAAGAGTAAGTATCACAAGTCCCTCAAACTCTGTCTTATTTAAGAAGATAATTTCTTAAGAGTTGTACTTGTTGGATGTACTGGGAGGAGACTGAGCTTTAGATCATCCATCGAAATTCAGCAATTGAATTGGTTAGGATAGGGAGATTCTACATGATTCAGAAGAGTGTCTTTCCTCAGTCCTGGCTGGGAATGGCAACTACTATACCCAGAGGGCACAAGATTATAGAGAAACCTGGTCCATACAGTCTTATATTGATAAAAATAAATCCTGGTTTGAATCTCTGAATTGTTACAGTGGTGTGGATAAAGATGCCATCTTTCAACCTAAGCTACTACATGTGGATGTTTTCTGCTTCCAAGAGAAATGATGGAAGCAACCACAGCGGCTACAGTTGAATTATGTTAGCAGAATACAGAAGGGGCCTTGGAAGTCTTCTAGTCCAACCCCCTACTTTAAGCAGGAGAACCTAGACCATTTTAGATAAACGGATGTCCCAATCCCTTCTTAAAATCCTCCAGTGTTGGAGCACCCACAACTTCTGAAGGCAAGCCATTCCACTGGTTGATTGTTCTTACTGTCAGGAAATTTCTCCTTAGTCCTAGGTTGGTTCTCTCCTTGATTAGTTTCCATCCTTTGCTGCTTGTCCTGCCTTCTGGTGCTTTGGAAAATAGGTTGACCCCCTCTTCTTTGTCACACCTTCAATATTGCCTGTCTTGATGAGATCAAATTCTTAGTGCAAACATTTGAAACATCACAACAAGAAACCCTAATAATTATGTCTAAATGAACAGAACTGTAGAATTCATCTATAGGGACATAAGAGAACCTGTGGTAGACAGGTATAGAAGTAGAACATTTAAGCCAATCTTTTCTTCTAAAAAGCCAACTCAGTGCATCACAGCAGTTCTAAAGTAGGTGTGGTGAGGCACCTCTGCAGCCTGATTTTGGTCTTGCTGTGCTGTCAGAGCAACCAGGATGATAAAGGGTCTGGAAAATAAAACATACAAAGAGCGGTTGCAGGAACTGGGCATGGCCAGTCTGGCGAAGAGAAGGACCAGGGGTGACATGATAGCAGTGTTCCAATACTTGAGGGGATGCCACAGAGAGGAGGGGAGCAGGCTGTTCTCTATAGCACCAGAAAGCCAAACAAGGAATAATGGATGGAAGCTGACCAAGGAGAGATTCAACCTGGAAGTGAGGAGAAACTTTCTGACGGTGAGAGCGATCAACCAGTGGAACAGCTTGCCAACGGAGGTTGTGAAAGCCCCAACATTTGCGACCTTCAAGGGGAGAATGGACTGCCATCTGTCTCAAACGGTGTAGGAACTCCTGCTTGAGCAAGGGGTTGGACTAGATGACCTCTCCTACAAGGTCCCTTCCAACTCTAATAATAAATCTAAATCTAAACCAGAGTGATTACTTTTGTAGACAGACTACCTAAGCTGGGCATGAGAGAAGCTGAATCCTGGGCAGCCATGGCCTGTGGATGACTGCTGCAAGGAAGTCCTCCTACTGTTAGCCTAAAGCATCTTTGTCATGTTTAAGTAACCATTTACTTTATAAACCCTTTCAAAGCTCAGTTCCATGGTAGGCCCATCACAAAATTGTCTAGGCCCATTATTCAAGTTGGCGGCAGCTGTTTTTTCCCTAACCAGTTTGATCTTCAGACTCCTTGTTTTTAAATAGGAGGATTTCCTTAGTTGCTGGTGGCGGTTGCCAAGAGGTCACAGCTTCATTCTATGGACTTCTTAAAGTGGCTTTTTAAGTAGCATGACTACTTTTGACCAACCTGGAAGCTGCCACCTTGCACGTTGAGAACATGGATTTAATTCACAGCCAGTAGTTGTAGGTGAATGTTATGACCATTCAGATCTGGAGAAACTAAAACAGGCATCACTTTTCTCCTAAGACATCTCCACTCCTGAGACAATTTAAGAGCAGACTTTGCTTTCTGTTATTTTTCTCCAGTTTAGGCAAAGTCTCTTTCAAAAAAAAGCCTCAGAACAAGTGTAGTTGCTGTAATCCGGGATGGCTGGCAATCCACAATCAGGGAATGTTGAGGGTTAGTGCCAACACTTCTTTTTTGTTGTGAACTTGCTCTATATAAGTATAAGCAAATGCCGGTAGAACACAGCATTATGTAGGAAGTATTAGTCCCCTTGGTAAATTTTGCTCTGGAGGTTCAACATAGTTTTTTAAATCATTTGTTCATTTAATTTGTGGTGTCCTGGGTCCTCTCTGAGCTTGGCTGTTCCTTGCAGTCATTTCATTACCCAAACTAGGTAACACCATCAGTGCCAGTAAGGACTGGGGTTTGCTCTGATTTCATATACTAGTGGCTTGCCCTGCCAGTGTTGGTGGGAGTGGTCCTGATGCTTCCTTGATTGGATTGTTTACTGTCAGCTTGTTGGTCTGAATTGGTGGTTCCTTTATCAGAGTATTGCTTGTTTCTTGATTATTAATCTATTGTTAATGTTGCTGTTGGCTGTGCTCATCTGGGTGTCGATTGCCGATAAAGAGGTGTTTAGCTCTTTTTGTTTTCTTTTTGACTTTTTAATTGTCTCCTTTGAATAGTATATAGATGTTGTTTGTCTCTCTGTGTGTGTTGATTGCCAGGCTTCCAGAAATTCTCTAGCGTTTTTGGACTTGGCTTGGTCTAGGATGGTCACAATTTCCCAGTTGCACCTACTGTTAAACCTGTCCATGTGTTGTGAAATTAAGGAGTTTCAATCATGTTCTCTGACTGCGGTTGGTGTTCAAGATTTGCTCTGCTCAGTCTTATTAAATTTCTATGCTGCCCATCTCACTGGCACAGCGACTCTGGGTGACTTACAATATAATAAAAAGTTAAAAGGTGCTTAAAAACAAAAGTAGAAAAAAATGAATAAAAAAATTAAAAATTAAAAACCAAGATGATGGGCGGCCTGAGGGAGAGAATCTTCTTTACCTGGTCAGCCACCCCCAACATAGCGAGCCTATTATGGCCCCAGGCCAAGCGGTAGAGCCAGGTTTTGGGGCTTTTCGTTGATCTTGTTGGCTTCTTCACAGGAGACTATTGGCTCTCCATTCCTGCCCACCACATGGATGTCTGGAGAAATCCAGGAAGAAGCCCACGTTTGATGTGAGAAGCTCAGGAAAGGAATGGCCTGAAGATGACTTGGGGGAGGTCTGGCATTCCTTAGCCTAGAACTCCAAGCAGTGAGAAGATCAGCTTCCATTGTGATGCAGGCGCTACCCTTCCGCGTCACAATGGAAGTGGAGTCGTGGCCTCCCTCTAGGCTCTCTCCCAGCCTGCCCTTTGCAGTAGGCCCTTCAAGCTGCCAGGTCGACTGTAGGGAGCACTCCTCCGCCTTCCTTCGATTGGTGAGGCTAGGGCAGAGCTGTGGGGAGGGAGAGGCTCTGAGAGAGGAGGAACACCACTGGGCTCCTTGGTGGTGGGATGGGTAATGCTACCCACCCTGACCTGATTCCTCAACGAGTAAGGCCTTCAGACTTCAACCCCAGAGCCTGTGTTTGAAACCACCACGCTAGGACGCTTCTCCCACAGAAGATTTCTGTGCCAGGATCCAGGTGCCACAAAAGACATATGGTTAAATTTAAATAACAAGTAGAGCCATTGTATGATGAAAAGCTGTCCAGATATGGGGTAGCTGGAGGGCAACTGGGTCATGGATTTGGTTATGAAGAAGTTTCTAATAGCCTGTGGTCCCATCAAGGCTGGATTACATTAATCAGGAATATAGAAGTACTAGGTATTTGGTGACAGTCCCATGCATAGGATCCGCTTGTTACATTTTTAAAAAATCTTTTTAAATTTTAATTTATAGGCTGGCTGACTCCTAAATGTCATGGGTGATTTACAATTAAAAGTCAAATATTAAAAGAAAGACAGCTGACCAGAAGAGCAAAATAAAATAAAATAAAAACAAGACCCAAATAAGCCAAATCAAAATAAAACAAAGCAAACCCAGAAGGTGGTTCCATAGTCACCCGGTCCTTAAGGCCCAGGAGAACCAGGTCTCTCCTGGATGATATAATGGTGGAACCAGACAGAACTCTGGGGGAGACCACTGGAGAGAAGACGCAGGGATCCTTTGGTTTCATTTCCAACTCGGTCAACTGACTTCCAACTTCTTTTTCCACCCCCATTTATGTGTTAAAATAATTTTGAGACATTGCATGCAAAAAATAAGGCTTGAAAATCTCAAATTACGGTAACTTCTCAGATCACAGTCATGCAAAGGTCTGATGAATGTCTGAGTGTGGGGCCCCCAGAAATTCCTTGGGCCCCTCTATGGACCTCCTTGTCTTGCCAAATTAGCTGGCGTTGGGTTGCTCTTCTTAGTCCTCTGCCTTGTCCTCATGGCCACCCTTTCCAAAGGCAGTTCTAGGCCCATTGGGGGGGTCTCCGAAGTGGGGTAATGTGTAGCGTTGAACCAAGGAGGGCCCTTGTCCTGCTCACTCTTCTCCTCTTCAACAGACAGGTCTGGGGCTCGGACATGAGCTCCCAAGAGACCCCACAAGCTCGGAGATTTCCAATAGAGGCAGGAGATTCTCCCAGCCTGGCAACGGCCCCCGAAACTCAGGAGCCCGTTGCCCCCGAGCGCGCTGCAACAAGGTGAGCACAGAGTCGTCAGAGAGAAGCAAAGCTGCCCATGTTGTTCCTTGGACTTTAAGGAGAAGCATGACGGTCATTCATTCCATATACTTTCTGCTTGAGCGACCAATTGGTCTAAGAGTGGGAAAGCGGGGGTGTGTCTCTCTCCCTTTGGAAAGAGAAGTGGCCCACAGGGATACACTAATGTCCTTTTCAGGGTAAATGGCAGTTCAGAGCTGGATCTTCCAGCAGTCACCGAGCGCCATGTTAACTTTGCTTAGAAAGCCAGCCCAGAGCTGAACACCTGGCTGAGTACAGGTAGTCCTCAACTTGCAACCATTCATTTAGCGATCATTGAAGTTAAAACGGCACCAAAAAAAGTGACAACAGGTTCTTGTGCTCACAAGCATCGCAGCATCCTCACATTTATGTGATCAAAATTTGGGGGCTCAATACTTGGCATGTATTTATATAATGGTTGCAGCGTCCCAGGGTCATGTGATCTCCATTTGCGACCTTCCCAGCCTGCTTGACAAGCAAAGTCAATGGGAGGAATTGCATTTATTCAACAGCCACATTATTCACTTAACAGTTGCAAATTGTGCAAAAAAAGATGGTAAAAGTGGTTGTAGCTCACTTCACAACTGCCTTGCTTAGCCATGGAAATTCTGGTCCCAGGTGGGACATGCGGAAGAAAAAATTTAAGTTACAATTTACAAAAAAAATATTATTATTTGTTGGGAGAGTTTTAAAATATATTTTAGAAAGGGGCTATTTTCCTAGAAACATGGTCTAAAGAAACTAAGTTTGTATCATTAGTTGTATAGTAGTAGCTTATTGGAAGGGATTTAGGGGCTTGTCAGATTGAAGCAGGAAAAGCAGCAGATTGGGGCAGAGGCACAAGGTGGAGATGCTCACAGAATGGTTGGTAGGGCTGTGAGGATGGAGAGAAGTGCATTGGCAGCCATCTGTAACCCCAATGAAGCCCAAGCGACCCAATGCCCATGGTGACCTCACAGGACGAGTTCCACCTTTTCACAACAATGTTGCGACACGGTGCTCAAGTAGCCAAGGGTCAGTTTGCATTAGAACCACTCTTGCAATGACCTGTGGAGATTTACCTTGTCCTGCTGATGTGGTTGGTCCCAAAGATCTATCAAGCAGAATAGGCAAACCGCTAAAATGGTTCCATCAGAAGCTTCTCCCCTTCTACTACCTCAAATTTTCTTTTCCCCCCTGAGTTGGTGGGCATGCCTTCTTAGGAAGTATATATGCCCAGGCATCTAGCAGCAGGAGTAGAAAACTATGTTGATGCTGGAATTGGTCCTTTGCTTTGCAGCACCTGAGTTTCCCATGTCTTTTCAAACATGGTAAGGTGGGCCTTAGACACCCTGTGGTTAACCAGATTTTCTCCCCTGGATTAGGTGATGGCACTGCGGAGGAATTCAGGCTCTCAGGCAGCACAATCAAAATGTGTTCCATGCAGCCTTTATGAATATTTTTGAATAGCAGTAGGAAATATTTTATGAAAAAGCACTTTAATTCAGGAACAAATTCTTTCTTCCCTCCCTCCATGGCTATTCTTGCACATCTTCACTTTATGTCAGCAAGGTATGTGCCATAGAACTTCCCCTTAGAGGCTATTTCCTCCTTGCATTTTTAATTTTGTAGAGTCTTCAGAGATGGTACTGAGTCGCCTGCAGTGGTGTCACTAGAGCAGTGTCTCTCAATCTTAGCCACTTTAAGACGTGTGGAATTCAACCCTTGCTGGCTGGGGAATTCTGGGAGTTGAAGTCCACACATCTTAAAGCAGCCAAGGTTGAGAAACACTGACCTAGAGGGATGGATTTGGGGGAAGTTCTTTGGTTGTTGTTTTTTGCCTTTTTCCCCTTTGAAATTTTCAAATTATTTACAGCTGAAAGTCAGCAAGTTGCCGGTGAACCTTAGTAAGGCAAGAACCATAAAAAAAGGGGGACTTGGGCCCACTTACAGCTCTGGGTGTCCCTCTTTGTGAATGCAAAATGGATCAGATCCGTCTCTTTGCACTGACCCTCCAGCCAGAGGGAGAGATGGAACAAATGATGTACATTTGGAAAGCTCAGTCTGTGAAGTTTAGAAAGCAATTTATGCCCAGAAAAGGCTCCCCACCCCCTTTTAAAGGACATCCTGGGACCAATTTTGCTGCTGTTTGGGCAGTAGTGCATTTGCACTTTCTAACAAACCCAATGGTTCTCCCTCCCTTTCTTTCCCGGGCAGGCAGCTGCGAAGATGTCCAGGGTGCCACTGCCTGACCTTGCCCAACGTCCCCATTGATGTCTACATTGCCATGGGTGGGAGCCACAGGCCACGAACTACCTGAAGACTCCCCCAGGTCGGCTCAAGTGCTGAGGCCACAGCGGCTGTCCCAGAAAACACACTGACAGCCAGACAACAGTGAAGCAAGCCACACAGAACAGTGACGCACATTTTAATAAAAGGACACCTTAAAATGTTTCTGTGACTGTCCTTCCTGGAAATCTGCTTTGTTTCTCTCTGCCAGAGCCCCCTCCCCACCGACACCAGAGGGAGCCGAGTTGAGGCTTCAACAGAGGTGGGAAGCTCAAGGCCTGGCCTCAGGGAATCACAAAAGGAAGCATCCATCAGTGTGGGCAGAGTTTTTCCTTGCAGAGATTAGCCAGTTTCCCCAGTCCACCCATAATGGGGCTGGCCCACCCACTGGATAATGTGAACCGACCAGTCCCAGTAATAGAGTCTGCTTCTTGGCTGTTCTTCCTCTGTCCCTCAGAGGACAGAACCGCATAGCTTCTCTTTCTTCCTGTTGATTCCCAGGTCTGCGAGAGGGGGAATTGAAGTGAGAGTCTGTGGGGATCCAGTTGGTTTCCAAAAGTGAAAGGGGGTGGTTCCATTCTGGCTCTCTCTTCCCTCTCTTGGCCTCCAGTGGAATTTGGAGGGGTGGCTTTTGAGTCAGAGGCCGGCTTCTGCTCCAGAACTTCTCCTGAGAACTTCAATGCTGCCAGGTGGCATCATTGTCATCAGTCGTGTCCAACCCTCGGCCACTCTATGGGTCAGCAGTCTCCATGCCCCTCTGTCTCACACCGCCTCCTTCAGATCCGCCACGGTCATCCCAGTGCCATCCTTTATAGCAGTGATGGCGAACCTTTTTTGGTTCGCGTGCCAAAAGGGGAGGGTGCGCGCGCTAGCGCGCGCACGCAAGCCCACACCCATTCCCTCCCCCCCATGCATGCGCACAACCCCCCCATGCTGCCCCCTGCGCATGTGCACACACACACACACACACTTGCGCAAAGGCCTTACCGGAGCCTGGGACGGTAAAAAACGACGAAACGGGCAAACCGGAAGTTCGGAAAACGCACTTCCAGTTTGTCCGTTTTGTCGTTTTTTGCATTCTGGGGCTTTAGGAAGCTTCCCTGAACCCTCCGGAGTGCTAAAAACAGCCCAATGGCAAACCGGAAGTGCGTTTTCCGAACTTCCGGTTTGCCCGTTTCGTCGTTTTTTGCATTCCAGGGCTTCAGGAAGCTTCCCTGAACCCTCCGGAGTGCGAAAAACAGCTCAACGGCAAACCGGAAGTGCGTTTTTCCAAACTTCCAGTTTGCCCGTGGAGCTGACAGGGCAACGCCTCGCGTGCCCTCCGATATGGCTCCACGTGCCACCTGTGGCACGCGTGCCATAGGTTCGCCATCACTGCTTTATAGTGTCCAGCCAGTGGATACTTTTGCCACTGATCACTCCCAGCAGGATTGACTACGAGCGAGTCAACTCTCATGACATGACCAAAGTTTGACAGAATCTGTTTGGTGATCTTGGCTTGGTTTTTTTAAAAATCACATTGTGTATTTTAATTGTAGCCACATGAACATTTGTCTGAGTAAAAAAAAAAATTAAAAAAGGCCAGATTTTAAGAAAGATATAGTAAATAGCTTGCTTAGCCAATCAATTGCTATTAACAATACTCCTGAATTGACATTCTCCTTCAGAGGTGAGGGGGGTTCCCTCTCCTGGGCCTTTGAAAAGATATTGAGCCCCCCCCTCCTGCTCATCTTGTTGGAGGCTCACAGAGCACTCAGCCATGTGCTTGGCTAGCCCTCTCCCAGGATTTTAATTAAGTTTTAATTATTTTTAATGTCAAATTTTAACTATCCTTGCCTCTATTTCAAATTTTATATTGCATACAGTTTTATTCCCAGTGTCCTTCTGTGCGGGAGATGGGCCGTTTCTAAATTTAATAAAAACATTGCAAAATAAAACTAAATTTAAATTAAAAACAATTTCTTTTCCTGGAGGAAAGTTAGGAGAAGAGTCTCCCTCTTGCTCTTCTGCCCCAGAGGGTCCTGGATCTGGGGCTTTGGGCGGGGGGGGGCGCAGCAAAGCTGCCCCCATCCCTCTGGGCATCCTGAGAGCGCGGAGCCCCAGAGGCTTCGTCCCCCTTGGAAGCCCGGGTGGGAATATGGCTCGCGCGGGGCGGCTCTCAGGACAGCAGCCGGGGGAGGGGGGGGGTCCCTGCGCAGTTGGGCTGCGGTGCTGCAGACGCGCCCAAGATGATGCTCCGCCAGCCGATCGGCGGGTCCCCCCAGGCCGAGCCGCCTCAGGGCCGCCGATCGCCTCGCGAGGGCGGGGGTCGCGTGGGGCTCCCTTCCCCACTAGCGCTTCGCCTGCAGACCACGCCCGGCCGCTGGGAGGCGCCCGCGAGCCCTGAGCCGCAGCGGTCGCGGCGTTGCGGGGGCGGAGCTTCGGCGCGAGGGCTCACCGCGCGTGCTATTCCGCTTCGGCCACCGTCGCTCCTATAAAGCTCCGCCTTGCTCCCCCGCCCCGCCGGCCCGTCTACTCGGCCCATTGGCCTGTCCGCCATATTGTCGGCGAAGGAGGGACGGGACGCAGCGGACATGGGTGAGTCGGCCGGCGGAGTCTCTCTCTCTCTCTCCCTCCCTCCCTCCCCCCCGCGCGCGTCAGGCCCAGGCCCTCCCCACGGCCACCCGCCGCCCAGCGTGCCCCTGCGTCTGGCGGCGGCTCCGGGCGGAGGGGCGTGGCCGGCGAGGCGTCCGGAGGAGCCGACGACAGCCAGGCCGCCCCTCGTCCCGCCGCGCACTGCGGTCCCCGGCGGAGCGCTGGGCCTCTGGGGCGAAGAGCGACGCCCCGACCCACTTAGGCGGGCAGGGCGCAGCCTTTGGCGCGGGGCGTCCGGCTGTCCGGTGCGGGGCGCAGTCCCGCCGGGAGGCCGAGTAAAGTTGCTCGGGTGGGACGGGACGCTGGGGAGAAATAGAAGTGAAGAAGCCTCTTCTTTCTCTCGTCCCTTCCCCGCTTTCCCTCCGCTGAGCTTTTCGCCCAGGAGAGCCTTCGCTTCCACCCTCGGAGGTCCCGGGTACGGCGGCCAAGTGCTCGGCAGGGGAAGCTGGACCCAGGCTCCGAAGCGACCGGGAGCCCGAGAGTGGCCGAGGCCGCCCCACGGCTGCCATCCCTTCTCCCCCCCCCGCGGTGCCCGCTTCCCTTCCAGGGGCTCCTTTCCCCATTTGGGAAAGCCTTGGGAATCAAGAGGCGTTCGTGTCGCCGGGCCTTGCGCTCCCCGGTTGGTCCTCGAGGCGCCGCAAGGCTTGGCGTGTTGTGGTGAATGGGATTTCGGTCTGGAGGGGCTTGGAAAGACGGTGGCAAGGGAGGGGAGGCGTCTCAACTGCCCGGACCCTTTTCTGCCCCATTGCCTTTCCTTGGAAGCGTTTGCGCAATTAGGCTAATAGGTTCATGAGAAGAACCAATAGTTGCCCCTCCTGCATCCATAGTTCACTTAAACGTGGGATTGTGGGAATCGTAGTTCCCGTCATCTGGTAAGCACCCCTGAACTATTGTTACAAGATAAGTTTACTTTATTGTCATTGCACCTCGTACAACGAAATTAAATGCCATCTTCAGTGTACATTATAACTATAAAAATAAAACACAAACACGCACCCTTCACATTCTATACAATTGAATTGATAACCCCTGATATTGCATTAGTATTGCACTATACAGTAGAATTCAATATAGTTATTGCTCTGGGATAGAAGCTGTTTTTCAGCCTATTTGTCCTTGTTTTTATTATCCTGTACCGTCTGCCAGATGGTAAAAGTTCAAAAAAAGAATGTCCAGGATGAGATGGAGCTTTAAGAATATTTTGAACTTTCTTAAGGCAGTGGGAGCTATAAAGCTCTTCCAAGGAGGGGAGAGGTCAACCAATGATCCTCTGGGCAATGATGTTAACCCTCTGGAGCGCTGTCCTACCTGCCACTGTGCAATTGGCAAACCATACACAAGTGCAGTAAGTTAAAATACTCTCTATGACACAGCGGTAGAAGCCCACCAGCAGTTTTCCATTCATTTGTTGTTTCCTGAGAAGTCTCAGGTAGTATAATCTCTGCTGGGCCCTTTTGACCAGTGCTGCAATGTGAGTGCCCCAGGTCAGGTCCTCTTTTATGAAACTTAAAACTGGCCACTTGCTCCACTCGGTCTCCATTGATAAGCAAGGGGCTGGGTGTCTGATCTATTCCTTCTATAGTCCACTATAAGCTCCTTGGTCTTATTGGTGTTAAGGACCAAGTTATTGTCTCCACACCATGAAAGCAACCGGTCCACCTTATCTCGATAGGCAGACTCATCCCCCCTCCCCCGGAGATGAGTCCCACCAGTATTGTATCATGTGCAAATTTAGTAATAGTATTACTAGCGTGAGTGGGAATGCAGTCATGCACATAAAGAGTATAGAGTAAGGGACTCAACATGCAGCCCTGTGGTGTACCAGTGTTAAGAATAAGGGCTGAAGAGATATGGTTACCTAATCTGACCCTCTTGAGAGCGGCCAGACAGGAAATCCATAATCCAAAGGCAGATTGAATAAGAAAGTCCAAGATCCATAAGTTTAGACACTAATCTATGTGAAAGTATTGTGTTAAATGCAGAGCTAAAATCTATAAAAAGCATCCACACATAGCCCCTTCCCCCGCTGTTCCAAATGAGTCAGAGCAGTGTGAAGAGTGATGGCTATACCATCCTCTGTAGATCTATTTTTTTCTGTATGCAAACTGGTGTTTAATGTATGTGGAAGACCAGAAATGATGTGCCGGCAGACCAATTTCTCAAAGCATTTCATGATGATAAGAGTGAGTGCCACTGGTCTGTAATCATAGTGGTTATTGACAGGGAACTTCTTTGGCAGCAGAACATGGTGGAAGCCTTCAAACAAGATGGAATGGTGGACTGGGATAAAGACCGATTGAAGATTGGATAATTGAAAGCAACCAAAAGTGGCTGCATGTTATTTTTTTTAAGTATGCTTTGAATTTAGAGGAAAGAGATTGATCTAGCATAAGAAATACCTTCTTTATAACAAAAATTTGCTCTGCATAGTATGCAAATATGTAGTAGCATGTACAAGAGTTTTTGTATGAAGACACACAAACACCATAAAATATGGTGATAGATCAGGTGGGTTATTTTCTTGCTAGTGCCCTTGGGGGGGGGTTTACTTGGGGAGGATGCAGCTTTTGTATACAAGGCTCAGTCATTGAACGTAGGAGTGTTGCATAAGTGCTGAAAGTTGTGACTTGTTGGGTCTGTGTCAGAGAGGAAATGAAAGGGCATGTTGTTTTTTTATGCCTCAAAATCAGAATCTCACCAATTTAACTTATTATTATTGATTTATTTGTGGTATACTGCCTTAGCACATTCAGTTAGCAGGTTTCCTGATAGGAGGTCTTAAGTTTGCAGAGATAAATATATAAATATATAACGTTAAATATATAATGGAGGCAATCACTGTTGGCTTCTGTAGTCTGTAAGTCAGTTTATGGTACATTTACACCGATGGGCAGTGATGCTACAGGGGAAGTTCATCTATACGCTATTCTCAATAGTTTTAGGAGACAAATGGAAAAGAAAGCTAATTTAAAATGATTAAAAAGTGCTATGTAGTTTTTCCAGTTTCCTAAAAAATATCCCTTAATATAAGAAGGAACTAAATGAGCATTGCATCCAGAGTTGGTACCATTCTTTATGTCCTAAAACTGAAGGTTTTAAAACCAGTTTCTTATCAGTAAGCTTACAAAATATTTAGTAACTTAAGAATCTACTTAAATTCTTAGTATCCTGCATTTATCAGTTATGAAATAAAGTTTACATAAAAGAAGAATACTTGAAATATTCTCTTCTTGTTTTCTTGAAATCTTTCCATTTAGGAATATCTTTTGAATTGTGCAATTACAGAAATATCAAGCTTGGAGTTTATTTTGTGATTTTGAGAAAATCCTAATTCATTTAAGGCAACCTTCCCCAACTCTATATTCTCCATTTGTATTGAAAATTCAGTTCATATTTTTCAGACTTATGGACTGGGAATTTAGGTCCACCAAGTCTGGAGGGTACAGGGTTATTTGAATTTTATATTAAGGATATTTGGGGGGCAATTGCAAAAGCAAAACTATGTGGTTATGTACAGGTAGTCCTCGACTTACAACAGTTCATTTAATGACCGTTCAAAGTTACAACATCACTGAAAGAAGTGACGACTGTTTTTCACAGTTACAATCTATGCAGCATCTCAATGATCATGTGATCAAAATTCAGACGCTTGGCAACTGCTTCATACTTAAGACCGTTGCAGTTTCCCAGGGTCATGTGATCACTTTTCGCAACCTTTTGACAAGCAAAGTCAATGGGGTGCCAGATTCACTTAACAGCCAGGTTACTAACTTATCAACTGCACTGTTTCACTTAACAACAGTGGCAAGAAATGTGATGAAATGGACAAAATTCACTTAACATATTCTCACTTAACAACATAAATGTTGTGCTCCATTGTGGTTGTAAGTCAAGGACTACCTGTATCTGGACATGTACAAACCAGTTAAAGGGGATGCTATAATGGGTGGGTTGAGCTGGTCACGATTAGTTGAAAAACCATTCTGTAGGTTGTGGCTTCTTCTCTATCCACCTGAGGTGTTTTGATTCGAATAAAAGTTTCACGGAAGAGACTTCCTATAGATATCACCCTAATCCACTACTGTTCACACACAGTGCTTGATAAATTCTGCTGAACTATTTCTGGTGGGGGTCCTTGGTACTCTCTGAGCTTGGTTGTTTTCTTGCAGACGTTTCATTACCCAAACTAGATAACAGCACTGATGATGTTACCTAGTTTGGGTAATGAAATGTCTGCAAGAAAACAACCAAGCTCAGAGAACATCAAAGGACCCCCACACACACCATTTCAATCCTGACCTACAAATACTCTCCTTTATTAAACTATTCCTGCAAATAAGAGTTGAAGAATAAGAATACCCAGAACATGATTTGGTTAATGCTTCGATTTTCTGTGCCTCACTCATAGGCACCAGGTGCCATCTGCCTTGGCATCTTCCTTCATCTGATTTTATTTTAAAAAAATTCCTTTCATTAAAAAAATAAACAGGAAACTACTGATCCTATATAAAGTCTATATTTCCCCAGAATACATTAGGGGCTGTGTGGCATTTTCCAGATGCCGGAATATGTTATTTCCAGATAGAAAATAAAAATGAAGAATGCTGGTGAAAAAAATTGGCTGTCCTCCGTGATGGCCTTGGGCGAGGGGGCAGAAGAGGCTACTCTCTGGATGGCCATTGGGAGGTGGCTCAGTGCCAACTGGAACTGAATGGCCTTTGTTTTTTAATTTATTGTCGCAGGAGTTTTTTCTCTTATTTTGTTCTGCCAATATAGTGTTTTTATTGTTATATTTTCTTGTAGGATGTAATGAGCCATGTTGGCTGGAAAATTGTAGGAGTTGAGTTTTTATTTTTCACATTTTTGAACCACCCATCTCCCTCAGATAGCAACTTTATTTGCAAAGTAGATATTTTTGCTTCTTTCTTAACTAGCTAGAGTCTTAAGTGATTTATTCTTCATACTTTTAGCTTGTAAATAACTCCTAATTTGCATCCAATGTTGATAGATGAATAATTGAACTGCTCTGGTTTGGTGACCCCCAGAATGAGCTGAATCAAATGTGTGCATAGAATAAGCTAATATATCATTTGTTTATTCTGAGCCAGAATTGTTGAACACATATTTAGTATTGCTTAAGATGTTTAAAATAATGAACAGTATTTAAGAATTTATGTATTCATGATATATGATTTTGTAATGTAGCATGAGTAATATCATGTATTCAGAGTGAATTTAAGTTCAGAGTGAAGTATTGGATTTGCTCTAACTTACAAACTAGATAAAAGAATTGTTTATTTTACAGGTGTTTTTGACAGTGCCAAGGCTGAGAAATAAGAGATACACATCATTTCTTTGTACTTTCTTCTCTGTAAATTGGCTTATGAAAAAGATTAATTATGGGATAGTTAATCTTTATCTACATAGATCTTACCATTTTTTGGGTGAAAAATAAACTGTGTTGGCTCTTAATGTACACACTAAACAGTGTAGCAAAATAATGGAGTAAAATAATGGAGAGTAGTCTTAGAAATTGATCCCAGTAAAGACAAACCAGACAACTCACAGATCTCACTTGCTCCTCCTACTTGTGTAGCCACCTGGGAAGAATTCTGTAAGACCTGGATTTGGCTGACTGGCTGGGTGGGTGGGTCGGGCTTTGATACTCAGGGTTGGCTACCATCAAATTAACCCCATCTAGTTATAAAGAAATGCCTATTAAAATACATAGGGACCGGGTTCTCTTGGATCTGGCTGTGACTTCTCTGTGTGACACAGTTGGTGAATATCATCAGCATATTTTTAAATTGTCACCTATATTTTGTATTCAAGAAGCTGGAACAGTCTTAGAGAGCATCGTACCACCAGATTTGTAATGTTGCGCTGTCACTGTGACCATGGGATTGTTGCTTCTGCTGTTTGCCAGATTGGCTGGCAGAGAGGCTCCTCCAGGCTGCACCGTCAGACTTTTGCCTGGATTCATGCAACTGGTCGACAAAAGGATGGCCCACTTTTCTTAAACTGGTGATGACTTCCCCAATCTCCACATGCTTCTCCATCCTCTCTCGCACAGAAGCCAGCTTGTGCTGTCAAATGCCACCTTCCCCGGATGTCTGGGTCTAGCTAGCTTTTGTGAGCTGGGTGGGCGGGCAGGAGGGAACAAGGCAGCCGTGACCGGGCGCCAGAGAGCCTAAAAAGTTGGTGAGAGAAAGGGCGTGCTGTTCTCTTCCGTCTCTTGCATGGGGGATAAGCCCTAGGGAGCTTCCCCAGTTTAGCGGACGGTCCCTGGAACTCCTGAAGTCCCTCTGCAGGATTTTGGATGCTTCGTGCTAAATGAATCAATGTTCTCCAAAAAGAAATTATATCAGTTATATAAACTCAAGAATCTTGGAAAACTCTGAAAAATATTATCATAAAAGCCCAGACCAGCACAATACCACTGAGAAACAAAAGCAAGAAATCCAAGAAGAAATCAGCATGGCTGCACAAAGATCTCTCTGACAAATTGAAAGACAAAAAGGACAAGTACAAAAAATGGAAAGAGGGACACACAACTAAGGCAGGAATATTAGCAGATAGCCAAAATCTGCAAAGACGAAGTCAGGAAAGCAAAGGCTCAGAATGAACAAAAACTTGCAATAAAAGTCAAAGATAATAAAAAAAGTTTCTTCCAACATATAAATAATAAGAAAAAATCAAGGAAACAGTCGGTCCACTAAAGAGAGAAGACGGCAAAGAAGTAACAGGCAACAGAGAGAAAGCAGAGCTGCTTAACTCATTCTTTGCATCGGTCTTCACACAAAAAGAAACTATAGCCCAACCTACCAAAAACATAACTATAAAAGACAGACTAGAAATAAAAGTTAAAATAAGCAAAAAAATAGTAAGAGAACACCTGCTGGGTCCTGCTGGAGAACAGTCTCCTTCTATCTTCTTTAGGCTGCTTATTCTCACAGAGGAACACTCCCCACCACACCTGGCTGCCTCTGCTCAGCTTTTGTAGCCAAAAGCTTTTGTAGTTTCCTTGCTAAGGAGGGAGAGGAGGCAGCCTGTCCTCTCGCCCCATCCTAAAGTGAGGGAGAGAAAAATGAAAATCCCTCTCACTCCCACAATAATATGGTTGCATCCTCATCCTGTCTAATGCAGCTGGCAGCTGCCAATTTAATTTTAAAAAGCTACTTATTATAAACTTTAAGCAAATCAATAGACACTAAACAGATACGGGCCTTATCCAGTGAGGCCCTTGGATCTCACTCCGATTCATTTGGAATCTGACAAGAAAGAGCTGTGAGGTGCTTTTCCTGGTTTGGTAATCAGGTTGGTTCAGTATTAGGTTAAACTTTTCTGTTCTCCCAGCATCCGCAAGGCTAGGAAATCAACTCTACTGAAAGGGTAAAACTATTTTGAGATTGATTGATTTATGAGAATGTATATATCTACCCACTCACTCTCAGTGACTCTGGGCGGCTTACGAAAAATAAAAACCCAACATACAATCAGGTAAGCCACTTACTGTACTTCATCCCACCACTCTGGGCTCCCCAGGCCCGTTGTCAGATCCAGGTCTTCAGGGCCTTGAAGAAAGAGTGCCAAGGTGGGGGCCAAAGGGAGGGAGCCACCCCAGAGAAGGCTGTTCTTCTTCTGGTCCTGCCAGATGTGCCTCCTTAGCAGAGGGGACCCACAACATTCCCTGCTCTGGCGGGTCGAGTGGATGTAAGTGGGAGGAAACGCTCCTTCAGTTCAAGTCATGTAGGGCAGTGTTTCCCAACCTTGGCAACTTGAAGATGTCTGGACTTCAACTCCCAGAATTCCCCAGCCAGCGAATGCTGGCTGGGGAATTCTGGGAGTTGAAGTCCAGACATCTTCAAGTTGCCAAGGTTGGGAAACACTGATGTAGGGCTTTAAAGGCACTGAATTGACAAAAGATTGGCAATTATAACAAAATTTCACAAGTTTGGTTTTGCTGCTTCTCGTCCTCTTCCTCCTCTTAGAGGTCAGTGAATTAGGGAGGCTTCTGCTTGAGCTGCTTCCAAACTTTGTTGTCTTAGAATTCTGGACTTTCAAATGTTTCGGCCCCTTTTATTGAGAGAGCAATTCCTGCCTCTCTCCATCCAGGCTGCCTTCCTTCCCTTCTATTCCCAGGCTTTCAGTGTGTAGCCATTTTAGGTGGTGTGCAGCACCAGCAGATAGTTTTTAACTTGTGTTTTCAATGAATTCATATTTGCCAGTGTGAATATTTGGGTTTTATGCTGCCATTCTTTTTAAACATAGGTTTTTATGGTACACAGTCATTTTGTGGGTTAATCATCAGGATTCCTAGAGAGATCTACAGTGAATATTAATGACAGCATGTAATCTCGTCAAATTCTGTCCAATTCAAATATGTATGCATAATAATGTGTATGTTTTCTTTCAGTTATCCCCAGTTCTGCTGCTTGGACCTCCATATTTTATGATGCAATTTGGGATTAAATCCTGTGACTTTGATCAATGCACTTGATAATAGTTTCACTGTCTGGTTTTGCCTTGACTCAGTAATTCAACTCCTGCTTTGGGGTGTGGGAATTTCTACAATTACTCAGCAGATATTTGTTGTTAAATAGGAGGTGGAATGAGATGTTCAGAGCAAAGAGAAAAAAATATGTGACTAAGCTTTATTCTCCAGCTTGCCAAACTTCAGAGTCAGTTTGGTGATAGCTGTGGTTGCTGGCATATTAAATTTATTTAGATAGCCCTGGAAAGCAACAAAAGCTCTAAGCCTCTGGTTCCACGTTGACCTCTGAACTAGAAATTTAGCCATACATTGTTCCAAGCTATGATTATTTCAGATTCATGCTGAGGCATAAACCATGGTTTACAGTGACTGAGTTCACACATTTTACTAGATGCGTTCTTATGGTTTGATGATTGTGAAGATTGAAAACTGAGACTTAATAAAAAGAAAAGGATAAATATCTGGGTTTCATTGCTAAAGGTGTTTGATCCCGTGATTTATTGTATGATTGAGCTTTGCCAATTCATTTTGATAACAATTTACCAGGATTAGTTTTGCAGTTATCCCAAGTAAACCCACATAACTATTTATCTGATTATTTATTCCTAGTTCATTTCGTTGTGTTCTGTAGTCTGGCTTTGTAATGAAGTCACAAATCACCACTTGTGACATACCTTGTTGCCATGGAAAAGCGGTGCCATTATTGTGTATCTTTGTTATGACATCATTAATCAGGACAGATCGAAAAAAGCTCCAGATTAAAGACTGGCTGAAAGTTATTGAAAGTCTAGTATATCAGATAAACAGGTGTTGACTCTCTGTGCCTTATGGATGCTTTTTTTTCCAGTTTAATTTTGAAGTCTTTCAGTTTTTCCTGACAGTTTCTTAAATATGGTGTCCCCTGAAATTTGATAAGTGTTTACCAGTGTGCATTTTGGGGCACCTTTTCGACATTACCAGTGGGAACCAAGCTTCTAAAATCTCCAAATATTGCTGAGCTCAGCCTATCTCCCAATGGGCTCTCCAGGAGCATTTGGAGGGCTCATCGATGCTCCTTTGGAAAGCAAATTGTGCTTTGGAGTGACAGTAGTGAATTAGGACGATTTGCAAATCACTGAGTTGCTTGTCAGTGCAGTAATTTGTGACTGATATCCTATAAGAACAGCCTTAGATAAATCTTACATCAAGCCAATGCTCAACTAAGTCTAGCGTTTTGTGTCATAACAGTTGTCTCTATAATGCCTGCAGGCAGGAGATAGATATGATCCTCTCTTGCCATTGTCCAATTGGTATTGATATTTGTATTTGGTATTTATAAGGCAGTGGATGCAGTCCTCTGCAACCACTTGTCAATCAGACCCTTGCCCTCTTGGCTGATAAAAGCCTCCAGGATGGTGGGTTCATGCCGTGCCAGAGGAGCCATTCCTGGGATCTTTTAAGGAGGCCCTGGTTTGATCTCTCCTTAAAAACCATCACTCAACCCCACCTGCCTGGACATCTTTGGTCCAGTCTACCATCTTTCCTTTTTGGTGAAGGTGCTTGAAAAGGTGGTTGCTTGGCAGCTCCAGGGGCTCCTGGATGAAACGGATTCCCTGGACCTCTTTCAGTCAGGATTCAGGGCTGGCTGTGGGACGGAGCCTTGATAGCACTCGTGGACGATGTCTGGTGGGAGCGGGATGGGGGTAGAGCCACCATTCTCGCACTCTTTGATCCCTCAAGGGCCTTCGATAGCATTGACCATGGTTTCCTAACTACGGAACACAAGAGAGAGGGGCTGAGAGGCACAGTCTTTCTCTAGTTCCCCTCCTTCCTCCGAGGCTGGTCCCAATCAGTATTGATAGGGAGTGAAAGATCCGGCCCCTGACTGCTTACTTGCAGGACCCCTCAGGGCTTGGAACTCTCTCCTGTAACTGAAACCTTTGAGTCCGGTCATTTGATAACGCTGATCATATACCCAGCTCTATGTCTCCGTCCCGGGTGAAGTGAGGGATGCAGTGGGCACCCTTTTGCGGTACTGGGAGGCTGTGGGGGCTTGGATGGGGGATGACAGACTTAGACTGAATCCAGACAAGACTAAGTGGCTTTGGGTGCATGGAGCCTCAGGATCCGAGTGTCTGTCATCCTCAGTTCAGGACGGATTCCCCCCCCCTCCCGCCCCTTCAGACCCAGTTTGTAACCTAGGGATTCTCCTGGACTCGTGTCTTCTGCTCAAAGAGCAGCTGTCAGGCATGGCCAGGAGGGATTTTGCACAGCTCTGCTTTGTGCGTCAGCTGCAACCTTTCCTGCATCATGACTCCCTGTGCTCAGTTACTCAAGCCCTGGTCATCTCTCATCTGGACTGCTCCAATGGGCTCTGCGCGGTGCAACCCTCGAAGTCCATTGGGAAGCTTCAGCTGGTGCAAAGGGTCTTTGGCGCCCTTCGGATGGCCCATCTCTCACCTCTGCTCCATGAACCGCACTGACTCCCGGTCTGCTTCCAGGGGCAGTTCAGGCTGTTGCTTCTGACCTTTAAGGCCCTTAATGGCATAATAGGCCCAGGCAACCTGATGAACCACCTCGGCCCCTCAAATATTGGAAGACTGCTATTCTGTCACCCCTAGACCTCTTTTCACTATACTAGACAGACTTACGCTCAGTTCCTGCAACCATTCTTTATATGTTTTAGCCTCCAGGCCCTTCAGCATCTTAGTTGCTCTTTGCACTCTTTCCAGACTCTCAACATCTTTTTTATATTGCGGCGACCAAAACTGGATGCAGTATTCCACGTGGGCCTTGCCAAGGCCTCATAAAGCAGTACTAACACTTCACATGATCTTGATTCTATCCCTCTATTGATGCAGCCTAGGATTGCATCGGCTTTTTTGGTGGCTGGCTCACACTGCTGGCTCATATTTAAGTGATTGTCCACTAAGACTCCAAGATCTCTCTCGCAGTTACTGCTATTGAGCCAAGTTTTACCTAATCGTATTTGTACAGATTCATTAAAAAGGCCCTGTAAAACTGAAAAATGTTGACGGGTTTTAAGGTGTGCCACTATAGGTAAAGGCCAAGGAGTTTTTCAGCTCAATGCAGTGGAGTGACGCATTGCAGAATCTGAACAGGCCTTCAGATGATAGCATCCTTTGGTGTCCTTCAGCCCTAGGGCATGATGTGAGTAGCCTATTTTCTATTGATAATGTAAAAAAGATGGCCTCTGTTTTTGTTCCTGGCCTGCAGAAACCATGGCGAGCCCAGCAAAAGAGAACAATTACAGAATGAAAAGTTACAAAAACAAAGCTTTGAACCCAGAGGAGATGCGCCGCAGGAGAGAAGAGGAGGGGATCCAGCTACGCAAACAGAAACGGGAGCAGCAGGTAAGGGATCCCCACTCAATCCAACAGTGGGGGGAGGTAGAAGTATTATTTCTGCTTGTCACTTTTGGCTTATCTGATACTTGGCAGTCAATACTTTGAAGAACAGCAAAACAGATAATA
The DNA here is from genome assembly GCA_023053685.1 of Diadophis punctatus similis. NCBI lineage: Eukaryota > Metazoa > Chordata > Lepidosauria > Squamata > Dipsadidae > Diadophis > Diadophis punctatus. The sequence continues at coordinate 7,535,917 of JALIGW010000027.1, read as the reverse complement.
AAGGGGCCATTGAGGTCTTCTAGTCCAACCCCCTGCTCAAGCAGGTGTCCCTATAGCATTTCATTTCTGGTGTTGTGTTGTAACAGGAAATGGGAGAAGGCAATTAGAGAATCTTTCCTGCTAATAATAATAAAATTAAGCTAAGATTATTTATGGTTTTGGTGTTTTAAAACGAGGTTAGGAAAGCAATAAAAATGCAAACAAATTAAGTCCAGTGAAATTATTTAAACATTCTTTAAATTACGAACACTGTAACAGGCTGACTGTTCTTTGTGCAATACAGATAGTCCTCAACTTATGACGATAATGAAGCCTGCCCATTATGATCATAAATTGTGATGGCCATAAAGTGGGACATTGTGTGACCAGATCTAATGTTACAACCTTTTTTTGCATCAGCTGGTAAATAAATGTTGTGGTTGTTAAGTGAAACCCATTGTTCTCTATGGGGCACTTTTGCAAAAACACAAATCACGGTCACATAACTATCAGATGCTTCAAATGGCCATCAATCAGGCTGGTTGCTGAGCAACCAAATGCAGTCAGTACCTTTTGGGTGTCCATAGTAACTTCAAATGATCATTAAGCAGCCAGTCATAGGTCGAGAACTACTTATATTGTAGAGTGGGCTGAAAGTTGTTCAGGATCTGCCAGTAAATTGCTATCTCAGAATATAAACCAGGGTCAGTTTCTGACTCCGGGCACTGGAATTCCTGTCATCCCACTTGCTCAGGTAGCGAGAAAAATATGTGTCTGCTTGGTAGTGAAACCGGAACAAAAAGATTAATGAGAGCAGTTCTGGGCTGAGCAGCTGTTCAGAGGCACCTCATGGCTTAACTCTAAAGGGCAAGCTTTATTTTATGTCTCATTCTGGTTGATCTTCAGAAAAGGAAGAAAGGAGCTGCCCTAAGCCTACTAACACTCAGTGCAAGGCAGTAGTATTTCCTGTTGGGTTCTTTGCTCTTAAAACACTCTGTGTGTGTGTGTATGAATTTAATATAAATTTTATATGTCACTTATATGCAGTTGGCAGTTGAAGAGGTAAGAACTATTTAGAGTAATGAAGCCATGAGAACGGTTTGGAGTGATTTGTGATAGGGGAGTATGAAATGGGTGCATCCCTCTACATTTTGTAGATCGTGAGTGCCAAGCCAGACTAAGTTTTGTCCTTGTGTGACCTGGCTCAATGATGCTGCTGCCTTGTAATAGTACTAAAGAATAAGAATAATCGCGTCAAGCTCCTTTTCAGTTAAGCCAGGAAAGCATCCATTAGGAGGTGGGGTTCTGCTTGATGAAACATCCAAAGGCAGGATGGTTACCAATGTTGGGTTACAACACTGAAGTGCAGAGGAGCTGCTTAGCAATCTGCGAGTGACCACTCGGAATCAGGGTTTGGTTTGTTCCCCTATGATTTCATTCCTTTTCCATTGCAGCTCTTTAAAAGGAGAAATGTGGAGCTAATTAATGAAGATGCTGCTATGTCTGACAGTCCCCTGGTAGATTCCTCGGTCAGCGCTACAATTGGTAGTGTAAGTAGAGATATACCGTGTTTCCTTCTTACTTCTCTCTCTCTCTTGTTCAATATCAGTAAGACATCTACATATACTAAAAAACTTCCATGCACTTTGTAAATGTTTTCTGCCTCAAAAGCTAAGGAAATCAACCTGCCAATTTCATTTTGAGCCCTGGCAATCAGGTTCGAGCTAGAAAAGGGGATTTATCGGCTACCCCTGCAAGACATCCTTGGGCTAGGTGACCCATTTTATCTGCTTTGGTACAATAACCTCATTGTATCTCTCAGAAGGTTTTTAAAAGAATTTTCTGGGATTTAGATGCCTTTCTTCTTAACCCTAGCCTGGAATCTTCTCCTTGAAAATTGGAATAGCCCTGAATTAAATCTAAAGTTTGAGAATTGTTATGAAAGGTGGGCATTACATTTGGTGATGGATTAACGTCTGATCTTTTCAGGAGGGTGTGATCACAATGGAGATGGTGAAAATGTTGTTCTCTGAAGATCCTGATCTTCAGTTAGTAACTACCCAGCGATTCAGGAAGCTACTTTCAAAAGGTACATTCAACTGTAACTCTTTTTAAGAAGAGTTGGTGAGATTAATTTGGTGTTTCTGTTAGGCCCTCAAGATACATTTGTTGTTTAAATACTTTGCCAAAAACATCTGAAAATTTTCTATAGGTGGGTAGACTGAACAGATGAAATCTAACAGCAGGAGCAGACTATCTGAGCTGCTCATTTTTTAATTGTACTGAATTACAAATCACTTTATTTAAATGCCTTACATTTCAGCAGTTAAGTTTTGACGTGCCCAGTAGTGTGTAATGAACATACTTGGCTAAACACAGATAAAATGCAAGCCTACATTGTGTTATACAGAATCACAGCCTCAACTGGACAGGCAGTTAGATGGAGAGATTAAATATGTATATGGTCATGTTGGTGATGGCATGTCTGCACAGGGTTATGTGCAAGCTGGGATTGTGATATTCATCCTCTCTCCCAAACGATAGGCAAGCCTTACCCAATACTGTTTGATACGTATTTAACTTTATTCCCATCCTTCAGTTTCTTTTTAAATTTTATTTTAGAGCCTAATCCTCCAATCGATGAGGTGATAAGTACTCAGGGAGTTGTGGACAGGTTTGTTGAGTTCCTCAAGAGAAGTGAAAACAGCACACTACAGGTAAGAGGAGGGCCAGCTGTTTCTTGAAGATCTTAATCAACTTTATAGCTTGCTCTATCTTTGTCCTGCTTATGTCGGTGGTCGTGATCCAGTTGACCAAAGACATCTCACTTCAAAACAATACCAAAAATAGAGACGTATGGCTATAATGTTTAATAAAATTACTATTAAAAATTTAAAACCATTGTTGTATGGCTATTTCAAAGTCTGCAAGTTTGACTGAAAGCCATAATCCACTGTGGCTTTAAACATAGGGTATTTTGTTAAGGGATATGTGTGAAAGGAATACTTTGTTATTAGTTCTTTATTCCTGAATAAGTATAGGCCAGTGAAGGCGAACCTTTTTTTCCTCGGGTGCCGAAATAGTGTGTGCGTGCGCTATCGCACGTGCCTGCGTGCCCACACCCATAATTCAAAGCACCTCACTCACTCCATCCCCCGTTTCCCGACTTCTAGTGGGCCCGGTAGGCCCGTTTTTCACCCTCCCCAGGCTCCAGAGGCTTTCTTGGAGCTTGGGGAGGGCGAAAACGCTCCACCCCACCCCTGGAGGCCCTACGGAGGCCAAAATAGCCCTCCCAGAGCTTCTGCGCGAACCAAAAATCAGCTGGCGGGCACGCACATGCGCACTGGAGCTAAGCTAGGGCAACGGCTCGCGTGCTGGCAGATATGGCTCTGCGTGCCACCTGTGGCACCCGTGCCATAGGTTCGCCATCACTGGTATAGGCTATCAGTCCTTCAAAGACGACGTACATTATGAATCATGCTTTAATATAACGATCCATAAGGATCCTTCCTGAGGGGCAGTTTATGGTTGAAAACCAGACACCGGTTATTCCACTGGGATCCAGCTCCGGAGTGGCTTTCTCTTGCCTTCCTGGTCTTTTTGGCCTCCTTCCAGCTTTTCTCCTTGGTTTTGGTCTTGTGGGTGGTGGCAAACAGGCAGCCCCTCCTCAGTTGTGCCTCTGCCTTTGATTTGCATGCTCGGGTGGGGGAAGTTCATTGTGGGGGAAAGACTTGCAGCAGCAGCAGCATTGAAGACAGAGCTGGCACTCAAAGAGGCTGTTGCCATCCTGCCACAGACGAATTCCTCTGAAGTTGCCAGTGAAATGGCATCTGGAGCTGGTGCACACACCTTCCTCCACAACTAATTGTCCTCTGGAAGCTTCCGGTTGAAATCAGATTAGAAATGGCAGCCAGAGTTAGGAGGTCTCATTTCTGAATTATTTTGCCTTGTGGAAGGCTTCCCCCCCCCCCCCCCCCCCGGAACAAATGGGAACTCCGGTTTGATCTGTTGAGGTTCAATCCCCAAACAACTTTTTTCTCATTGAGTGTGGATCTCCACTGGAGTCAGTCGTTCACTGGCTGCTTCTCTTCCAGTTTGAAGCTGCGTGGGCATTAACCAACATCGCCTCAGGTAACTCACTACAAACTAAGATAGTGATTGATGCCGGAGCAGTCCCGATCTTCATCGAATTGCTGAGTGCTGATTTTGAAGATGTCCAAGAGCAGGTGAGACTCAGACCTGGGCTACTGATTTCATGGCAGCTCATTCTCTCTCAAGCATTTCTGCGGCAGAATAGCCAGCTCAAGTTGTGAAATAAACACGATCAACGGTGTCCTAAAAGGGCAGCAGCTTCCCAGTTTAAAAATTATTGAAATGACTGATTCTCACAAGATTTTTTAAATTTGGTTGTTTAAGTAAGGAGGTGTCTGTAGCTTGGAAATGTTTTTGACTGATCTAGCCACTTTGCCTTGCTTGTCTACACCTTCAACTATCCCACCACATTGTAGGCTTACAGTTATATTGGTTAGTGCTCCATCACTGGAGACTTTTAAGAAGAGACTGGACAGCCATTTGTCTGAAACGGTGCAGGATCTCCTGCTTGAGCAGGGGGTTGGACTAGAGGACCTCCAAGGTCCCTTCCAGCTCTGTCATTCTATGTTCCATGGTCTACTTATGGTATAATTCCATCACACTAATTACTTGCCTTTCCCCTGGAAGGCAGCATACATTGGGGTAGGGGTCCTTCACTCAGTTTATTCTCACAACAACCCTATGAGGTATGATGGCCCAGCTGGCTCTCTTATCACCCTGGGACTCCGTGTCTAACCTTCAGGCTCTACTGCTGTTGTGATGTCACAGATGTGTCGGACTGCCTAGGATAAGGCAAGCTGCTTTGTATGGCATGAGAGTTGGGCCAGTTGGCAAGAAAGAAGCACAGGCCCCTACTAGCTATTGGAAGGCTTGGGTTATAGAATGGGATGAAATCATCAAATACGGGGTAGTAGCTGTCTAGAGGAAGGGCAGCTGCAAGGTGATGCATTGTCCACGCTTCCTCCATGTGCTGGGGCTGCTAGGCTGAGAAGGTTGCCTAGACCAGGGGTAGGCAAAGTGGCTCTTCTATGACTCATGGACTTCAACTCCCAGACTTTCTGAGCCAGTCATGTTAGCTCAGGAATTCTAGGAGTTGAAGTCCATGAGTCATAGAAGAGCCAACTTTGCCTACCCCTGGCCTAGACCATTTTGCACTGCGTTCATCACAATAATAACAAACACCATGGAAGTGACTACGGTCAGCGATTCATTTGCAAGGCCCAACTGACTGCTTCGCTGTTGCTCTTAACGTACCCCCTTCAAGGACTGAGTCCTGAAGCCCCTGCTCTTCTTCCAGGCTGTCTGGGCACTGGGGAACATCGCTGGAGACAGCTCTGCCTGCCGTGATTATGTCCTAAATTGTGGCATCCTTCCTCCTTTGTTGTTGTGAGTAGCCACTGGGAGAAATTCCACCACTTTGTGGCTCCTTCATTTCCTTAGGCTGCAAGTGCTGAGTGGGGCAAACTTGTCCTAGAACCACAACTGATTTTCTTATTTTCCCTGAACCATCTAGCTGCTAGGACTGTTTATAGGGTACAGTTGCCAAGCCCTTAAATAGCTTGGTTTAAGCCCAAAGGCCGTAATGTGGACTTAAACATCATTTGGTTATATTTCAGGCTCCTCACAAAATCTACTAGGTTGACAATGACACGAAATGCGGTCTGGGCTTTGTCGAATCTCTGCAGAGGGAAGAGCCCACCCCCAGAGTTTGAGAAGGTAAGAGCCAAATTGTGTATTACTTTATTTTCCCAGCCACAGGCATCTCTTGTGTTCCACAGACTTTCTCAACTGTGGCAACTGGAAGGTGTGAGGATTTCAACTCCTAGAATTCCCCAGCCAGCACAGTTGAGAAACACTACTATATCTAGGCTCAGGATTAAAACTCACGTCTTGCTCCTATCACTTAACTCTCCTTCTTGCGTTTAAAATCACCTGAAGTGTAGTACCTTCTGGCATGTGTTCATTGTAACTCAAGTCCTGATAGTGCTGATTGCAGGCCGAGCATCTTACAAAGTTTAGTATTTTATTCTCCAACAGACAAGACAATTGGTGTGAGTAATAACTCTAAGCCAGAGTTACTGCTGTATCTAGCATATGAAACCCTCAAGGTCTACTTGAACAGCAACTTACTCCCCTGTAAACCCCATCCAAACTACCTCCGGGTAACATTGGATCAGGCTGTCTTCTATAAGATACGGCGGCAAAAATCAATGCTAGAAACAACATGCTCCAGAACGTTGTGGAACTAAATGGCCTCGGTTCATCAGCACCAGGGTGGGTCTACTCCACAGCAGAACATGGTGCCCCTGTAGGGCTTAACAGCTGCCATCCTAGTAAGTGAAACGCCAGACTCAACGACATGAGGGTTATAAGCGGATGCATTAAAACCACTCCGACTTGGCTTCCTGTTCTGAGCCACATAGCAGCGCCAGCTTTACGAAGGCTCGAGTCACAACTGAGAGAATACAGAAAAACTATGAACAATTCACTCCTACCAGTGCATGCCAACCTTCCTCATTTATCAGCAGAAGACTCAAATCCAGGAATCCCCCACTGGCCCTTACACAACATCTGCCCAACAACTTTAACATCGATTCCCACTGGAAAGCCAAATGGGCCTCTGAATCTTGCTCACCCCGGGTACCTGGTAACCAGGTTGTTCAGGGCCCTGGGCTCAGGATGCTGCTGCTTAACGCCAGGTCAATCACCAACAAAGCCCCCCTGATACGTGATCTAATCACAGAAGAGGGGGCTGACCTGGTTTGTGTAACTGAGACCTGGCTGGGCCAAGAGGGGGGAGTTGCCCTCTCTGAGATATGCCCAGACGGGTTCTCAGTGCAGCATCATTCCCGACCCCAGGGAAGGGGGGGAGGAGTGGCAATAATAACGTGCGGGAACCTGCATCCTCGTAGGATCCCTGCCCCGGAGATTGTTGGGTGTGAGACGCTCCTTCTGAAGTTGGACTTAGGGGTACAGGTGGGCCTTTTCTTAACGTACCTGCCTCCCAGCTACGTAAGTAAGGCCCTGCCTGAGCTGCTCGAGGCAGTAGCCGGCTTGGCAGTTATATATATAGCACTTTTCTTATATACCGCTTCATAGTGCTTTACAGCACTCTCTAAGCGGTTTACAGAGTTCAGCATATTGCCCCCAACAATCTGGGTCCTCATTTTACCGACCTCGGAAGGATGGAAGGCTGAGTCAACCTTGAGCCTAGTGAGATTTGAACAGCTGAACTGTTGAACTAGCAGTCAGCCTGCAATGGCTGCATTTAACCACTGCACCACTTCAGTTGAGTTCCCTAGGCTTATGGTGCTGGGGGACTTCAACTTGCCTTCTGCTGGCGAAACCTCTGGAATAGCTCAGGAGTTCATGGATTCCATGACAACCATGGACCTGACCCAAGTAATCCAGGGTCCGACTCATGAGGGCGGTCACACGCTCGACCTAGTGTTTCTCTCGGGGCAGTGGAGAGATGATCTGAAGATAAGGGACATAGTCATCACCCCTCTGTCATGGTCAGATCATTTCCTACTGAGGTTGGATTTCGCAGCCCCACTCCTCCCCCGCAGGGAGGCGGGACCGACTAGGTGGTTCCGCCCCAGGCGCCTAATGGAGCCGGAAGGATTCCAGAGGGAACTTGGGGAGATACCTGAAACCCTGGTACACAATTCGGCTGACTCCCTGGTGGCTGCTTGGAACACCGCAGCATCAGGGGCGTTAGACCGAATTGCGCCTAAGCGACCTCTCCGTGGCAGTGGATCCCGAAAAGCTCCCTGGCTTACCGAGGAGCTCCGGGAGATGAAACGCCAGAAGAGACGTCTGGAGCGCTGCTGGAGGTCCAGCAAGACCGAATCCGATCGAACACTATTAAGAATTTACATCAGATCTTATTTAGTGGCGATAAGGGCGGCAAAACGATCCCATTTTTCCGCTCTTATTGCGTCCGTAGATTCTCGCCCAGCCGCCTTGTTTAGGGTGACTCGCTCCCTCCTTGCTAAAGGGGGGAGCGAGGAACACTTGCAAGGTAGAGCTGAGGAATTCGCAGAGTTTCTGTCGGATAAAGTCGCTCGGATCCGGTCGAACCTGGACTCTGGCTGGGCAGAGTCCATGGAGTTCACAGGGGCAAGTCTTAGTCCACCGTTGTGGGAAGAGTTTGGGCCTGTTTCTCCCGAGGATGTGGACAGGGCTGTGGGAGCGATGGGTACCTCCACCTGTTTATTGGACCCGTGCCCCTCCTGGTTGGTCTCGGCCAGCAGGGAGGTGACACGCGACTGGATCCGGGCGGTGGTCATTGCTTCTTTGGAGGAGGGATCCGTACCGCGGTCGTTAAAAGCTGCGGTGGTGAGACCCCTCCTGAAGAAGCCTTCCCTGGATCCAGCTGACTTGAAGAACTATCGTCCGGTCTCCAACTTACCTTTTTTAGGGAAAGTTGTGGAGAAGGTGGTGGCTACTCAACTTCTGCGACTTCTGGATGAAACAGAACATCTAGATGCCTATCAGTCGGGTTTCAGGCGCGGGTACAGTACAGAAACTGCCTTGGTCGCTCTGATAGATGATCTCTGGCGGGCCCGGGATGGGGGAAATTCCTCTATCCTGGTGCTACTTGACCTCTCAGCGGCTTTCGATACCATCGACCATGGTATCCTTCTGCATCGACTCGGTGAGTTGGGAGTGGGAGGCACCGTTTTACGGTGGTTCTCCTCTTATCTCGCCGATAGGATGCAGTCGGTGTTAACAGGAGGGCAGAGATTCTCCCCTAGGCCCCTGTTATGCGGGGTGCCTCAGGGGTCGGTTCTCTCGCCCATCCTGTTTAACATTTACATGAAACTGCTGGGTGAGATCATCCGCAGACATGGGGTGCGTTTCCACCAGTACGCTGATGACACCCAGCTGTACATCACCACCCCGTCTGACTTCAGTGCGGCAGTTGATGTAATGTGCCGGTGCCTGGACGACGTTAGGATCTGGATGGGGAGGAACAGACTCAGACTCAACCCCGACAAGACTGAGTGGCTTTGGATATTGCCTCCTAAGGACTACGACAACTGTCCCTCCTTGGTTCTTGAGGGAGCGAAACTGACTCCCTCGGACCAGGTCCGCAACTTGGGGGTCCTCCTAGATCCACAGCTAAAATTGGAGCATCATCTTACTGCTGTGGCTAGGGGGGCCTTTGCACAGGTTCGCCTCGTGCATCAGTTGCGGCCATACTTGGAGAAGGAGGCTCTACTCACGGTCACTCACGCCCTTGTCACCTCCCGTTTGGACTACTGCAATGCGCTCTACATGGGGCTACCCTTGAAGAGTATCCGGAGACTCCAACTGGTACAAAATGCGGCTGCGCGTGCTGTGGTGGGTGTACCAAGGTACACCCACGTGACACCTATACTCCGCCAGCTGCATTGGTTGCCCATCAGTCTCCGGGTCCAATTCAAGGTGTTGATCATCATCTTTAAAGCCCTTCATGGCTTAGGACCAGGTTATCTCCGGGACCGCATTCTGCCTCATACTTCCCTTCGACTGGTTAGGGCCCACAGAGTTGGCCTCCTCCAGCTCCCGTCAGCCAAGCAATGCCGGCTGGCGGGCCCTAGGGGGAGGGCCTTCTCTGTGGCAGGCCCCACGCTCTGGAACCAACTTCCTCCAGAGACCCGAACCATCCCCACCCTGCTGGCCTTCCGAAAAGCCGTTAAGACGTGGCTTTTCCTGCAGGCAGGGGGCAGAGCTTAATTCCAGCTGTACTCTCCCCCGGGTATGTCTGGTTGTTGTATGGTTGTTTTTATACTGTAATTTTTAATTTTTATATTATGTTTTTAAATTTTGTTTATTGGTTATTCTTGTATTTTCCTGTGCTGTACGCCGCCCTGAGTCCCTCGGGAGTTGGGCGGCATATAAGAAAGCCAAATAAATAAATAAATAAAATAAATAAATGAATACCCAGGCACAGGAAGAATATCGCTGACCCCACAAAAAAGGTGCCAGGCTTTGAACTACCACGTCAGCAATGGACAATCCTGAATAGGATTTGCACCTCGCACGGCATCTGCCAGGACTTTGCATATCAATGGGGCCTGGCATCCTCCACTCAGTGGGACTGCAGGGTTCCATGTCAAACTGGTCCAGTAGCTGATTTTTTAAATATAAACGATGCTGCGCTTCAATGCTTAGATGGCCTAGACATCAGTATTTGAAGATAGATCTTTTTTAACATTTATATTTTATTGTGTTTTACTAGGTGGAACATTAATATATAATGCTAGTCCATGTATGATATGCCATACGCTAAATAAATAAAAAATAAACTGCTGCATCTATGGATAGAGGACTGATTTACCAGCTCTAAAATAAGCATTCAGTGTGATTATAGCATGAGACACCGATTTGAACATACAAGCTGTATTTCTGAATTGAGCATGAAATGAGAGATTTGATCTTACACACCTAAAACTCCGTGGAGAACTGCTGAAATGCCTATAACTTCCTCTTGGCCTCTTGGGCCGGTGTTCTCACTGTCTCTTGCAATTGTGTTTTTGGGCAGGTGTCGTCCTGTTTGCCGGTCTTGTCTCGCTTGCTCTTCAGCAGTGACTCGGACTTGCTGGCAGATGCCTGCTGGGCACTTTCCTATCTGTCGGATGGACCTAATGAGAAAATCCAGGCGGTCATAGATTCAGGAGTGTGCCGGCGATTGGTGGAATTGCTAATGTAAGTGTAAAAGTGCTAAATTATGGTTCACTTAGCTATAGCTTATTGAGTGATTAGTTAGATTCACATATGCCACCAATAATGGTTTGCAAACTATTCTGGCTGTGTTCATTTTGTGAAGTCAGATATGAAGAGTCTGTGTGAGAATGACTTCGGGAGACAGGAGGAAAAGCTGCAGAAAAGGCAGCTGTGCCCTCACAGGAGAGGAGCCTAGGAAATCTCTGGAGGGTCCTCCCCGGGGTTTTGGACTGGAAAGCCGGAGGGGGAGAGACAGACTTTTCAGACTTGCACGTTTCTGTGAATAAAATCTTAAACACTGTTAGCACAGCTAGGTGTGCTTGTTGCCTGGACTGCCTTACAAAGTTGTCCATAGGTCATGTGTCTTCTTCAAGTTAAATCAATTTCACAAGAATTACACTTGAATATTTTCTGACACATTAATTGGGGATGTAGCTGAAGTCAATCCAATTTTCAAAAGAGGACAAAGGCTAATCTGTGCCATGATACTGAGGCAGTTTCCTTTCTTTTGAACTGTGGGGTAGCATCAGCAGAGGGTTCAGCTAGTTCCTAGGTGGGGAGAGGATGGTGAGAACGCACATGGTGCGCAAAGGATTGCTGCAATCTGCCATTGCGATAGAACAGTGTAGGGTGTGCCTCCTGTCCTCCTACACTCCCACCTCCAGTGGAATAAATAGGCAAAGGGGGCATTTGGGAGAGCTGGAGGGGGGGGCACTTCAAGTCCAGCTTAACCCATCCTGAGTCTAGTGTGTTCCAAGTAGGGGGGACTGTATAAATCCCAGCACATCGAAGCAGCTTGAATCCACCCAAAGGACCAGGATGGAGAAGCTGCTTTAAGGTAGCAAAGATCTGGTGTGTGCAGGTCCAGCTTTCTATAAGTAGTCTTTGACTTATGACTGGTTGCTTAACGACCGTTCAAGTGACAGCTGACCCCAAAAGGGGGACTTACAACCTGGATTCAAAGTGTTCCATCTCTAAAGGTTTTCAAGAGAAGCTTGGACAGCCATTTGTCCAGGATGGCATAAAGTCTCCTGCCTTGGGCAGGGGGTTGGACTAGAAGACCCTCAAGGTGCCCTCCAGTCCTGTGATTCTGAGAGACAGGGCCCCGGACTGGTTATATGTCCAGACTCTGGGCATTCGGCAACATGGCTGCATATACGGCATTTACATGTCCCATGGTCTTATGACTGCATTTTATGATGGTTTTGCTGAAAACCTTTTGGCAAGACATATCCATAGCGAACCATTGGTCGTAATGGCAGTCTCCATTATGATTTTCTGTCAAGGACTACCTGAATTCCAGAGAATCTGTAGCTTAGAACTATTGTTTGACATGGGAACCTTGACTGTGGTGCTCCAGACCTTGGCCTGGCCTGAACATTTTAATGAAAGCAGGGGCTGGTGTAATGTGCCCTGGTCATATAAAGGCAGGTGCATGGCCTATGACCTTCCAGATGTTGCTGAGACACCTCAGCCAGCAGCCCGGAGGAGCACGTGGTGGATTGCAGCTGAGTACTATTGAGGGTCTTCCTGATTCTCCCACTGGCCTCTATGGGGTTTCCTGGATTGCGTCCTGGCTTTGCACAAATAGACTTCGCTGGGATGTCTCTGATGGAATCCATTCTTGATGAATAAGAGAGACTAAACTTAAGGAGCGTTGAGTGTGTTGTTGTTTTCTTCTTCTGCACACAGGCACAGCGATTACAAGGTGGCTTCCCCAGCTTTGAGAGCAGTTGGCAACATTGTGACGGGGGACGATATCCAAACCCAGGTGATTGGGGTGGGCTTGTGTAGCCCATTGCAGGCTTCCCCCAGGAGGCCCCTGAACTTGTTCCCTGAATCTTCCTTTGAAATATCTACCACCAATCGGGGGAAATCAAGCCCCAGATTGACTCCAATCGATAATCAGAGAGGTTGTGGAATCTGGCTGTGATACTGGCAGTTGGTATTCAAACTATGATTTAAAACAGAGACTGGCTTAATGTCAGGGGCAGTAATTACTCGTTGATGTGGGGGAAGCTAAATTTGTTTTTGTTGATGCAATTCACTGAAGACTAGGAATTATTTTCTTTTCTGCTATCTTTTTATTTGGGTATTTCTATTTTTGCGTCGTCTTGTTTTCTTTATAATGCTAACAGCAAGGGCTTAGGAGAATAAGTGGATCTTTGGGTCTGTCATGAAAATTACCAGACACACATACACACACACACACACACACACACACACACACACACACGTCTTGACTCTATTAATGTGGGGCCCTTGAAGGTTCACGACTCAAGACAAAAAGACAAGGGACAAGGTGGCACTTGTGGCAGCCAGTAAAGTTTAGGGCTCTTAAGCAAATTTGGAATGTGGAGAGTGGAGCTGCTCAGAGACATCCCATCTCCCCCAAAAAACAAGGAGATCCCTGAGCTCGTTCCCTAAGTTCTCCTTTGAAACACTCACCGCCAATCTTCTGCCTGTTTTCTTGGTGGGAGTCTTGTAAGTAAAATTGATGCTAGCAGCTGGTACTTTGCTTTTCCACTTCTCTGTTTATATACGTTTTAAAAGTATTTTAATTAAAAAATATTATTGGCATTACCATAACACGATGATGCCAAACCAAATTAGGTGGTCCAGAAATATGTGAAAACACACTAAGAAATCCAAAGAGAGCTATACCTGCCCCATTTATGTCTCTTTATTGCCCATAAGAGTAACCAAAGCCTATTTGGTCCCATAACCAAAGGACCATGACTGATAGGAACACGCTAAGCAGCTTCATCCAGTCATACGTGTCCTTCTGATGATACCTCATGATCAAGCCCAGGTCTGATTTGTGAAGGTAGTTCTCAAAATTTTCTCCTGATTAAACTCTTCCTGCTGCTTTCTTTAGAGTAATGAAGAATCTCTTGAGGCCGTCTGACCTTTAGTTTAGGTTTGCTCTGGTTCAGCATTCCTGCATCTGTAACCAAATTATGATCCTCTCTGCTATTGTATTGTAATAGTTTAATAGGGCTGTTTCCTATGAGATGGGTGTAATTAATCAATCAATGGATGGGTAATCTTGGGGGGCGAGGGGAAAAATGGTGCCTAGGAGACGAGAGCAGGGGCAACCCCCAGGGGCTTAATGGTCAGAGGAAGAAACGTAGGAAGGGCCCACCCTGATTCATCAGGTGGGAAATTTGTATCTTCAGACTTGCACGATTCTGTTAATGTAGGCTTACAGTAAAGTAGAATGAGCTCATGTTTCCTGTCTGGTTTATCCAGCAGGAGGGCTGACATCATTCTTGCTTCCCCCTGCCCCTGCTTGATCCATTAGGGAGGATACTTCCTAAATTCCTTCCTCTGGCTGTTAATCCATTGGGGGGGGGGGTGCCACCTCCTCTTGTCTAATTGTCTCCTTGGGAGCATCTCTTCCCCTCTTTCCCCAGATCATCCACCCATTTTGCTGCATGGAGGTAGGCAGAAGTTTCGAAACAGGGCGCTTATTTGCTTTTCCTTTCTAGGTGATCCTAAATTGCTCAGCTTTGCCTTGTCTCCTTCATCTGCTTAGCAGCCCCAAAGAGTCCATCCGGAAAGAAGCTTGCTGGACCATCTCCAATGTGACAGCAGGGAACAGAGCTCAGATACAGGTAATAAGCCAACGGAAGTAACACTCCTGAGGCTTAAATGACTGTGTGCTTCTTGGACTCTTTCCCCCCAAGGGCATGATCTTACATAGAGAAACATTGAGCTGGAGTTTCTACATTTCTGACTGATTTTCCAGCCATGCCAAATCATTTTCCTTGTTACGAATCCCTCCAGGAACATCAACTCTATTACACGCCTTTGTGTCACTTGCAAAAAGACAAACCTTGCCTAGCAATCCTTCAGTTAACCAGGTGATTTGTATTTCAGCCTTCACCAGTTTGGTAGTCTTCCCAATAGCTAGGTTGAATCTCAGAATTCTCAGCAATGCTAGGCTTGTTGGAGAATTCTGGGGATTGATGGCCACACATCTGGAAGTCTATCCAGCTCAGGAAAGTCTTCTTTAATGCTGCCCCCACCTTGCTTATATTCCTCCATGGGGATAGAAGAAGATTATGTGGTAAGCTATTTAATCATATTGAGAAATCTCTACTGCAAGAAACATACTGCTTTTAACCTCCGATCCAGCCACCGATATACTGGTATAGTCCTTTTTCAGCCTTTTTGAAACAGCATTAAGCAGACATCACAGGCATTAAGCAAACCGATTCATCTGAACGAGCAAGGGTTTTTTTGCCAGAAACCAGCAAAAAACATAGTGAATCACAATCACTTGACTGTGGAATGCCACAACTGGTCATGAAGCTGACTCGGCCAACATGCAGTCATGTTGCTGCAGGGGTGGTCGTGCAGCCAGGACCACTTTATGGGCCATAAAGCATCTGTGCGGTGGCTATCATAACTTCCAGTGGTCATAAAACAACTGGTCATTAAGTGAGGACTACCTGTACTGCTGCTCTGTCCTCACCTGCCTCGAAGGGGTTGGGGGTTGGGCCCAATGCTCGGCCTCTAGCTAACCCTGTCCTGCCTCTGGCCCTGCAGGCAGTCATAGATGCAAACATCTTCCCAGTGTTAATTGAGATCCTGCAGAAGGCAGAGTTCCGCACAAGGAAAGAAGCGGCCTGGGCCATCACCAACGCCACCTCCGGAGGAACGCCAGAGCAGATTAAGTAAGGTGTAACTTTTAACTTTAGAGTTGGGTTTTTTTTTTTTTTTTGTAATTGTGCTTCTCTCTTATTAACAGGTCTGTGAGAACAAAAAATGTAAAAGAACCCGTGGAGTTCATGGGGGTAACCTTTGTCAACGTAATGTTCTTGGCACAAACAAGTTTTACTCTGTTTCCAATTTTTAAATTTAAAATTATTTTTTTTCTAAAAAAAAATCAACAATTGGATACCTGGATAAAATGAGATGACCCAACATTAGTAGTTCATTTAAGAAGCTTCCAGTCATTAATTTTTATTTTTTTTAATTAAATTTGTTTGCTGCCCATCTTGTCACAAGGCGACTCTGGGCAGGTGACAGCATTAAAATTGTGAACAAGGAATGAGAAACATTAAAGGTAAGACGTTCTGCCTCAGTATCTGTCAGCTGAGAAGAAAAATAACCAAAGGTAGGATGAAAACCTTACAAGAAAGTTGTGTTCTTGAGGTGTGCGGCTATATAAACCAAGGAAGGAAGGCAGGAAGAAGACACGTGGTTTCCTCCACCATATCATTTCCCCTTTATAACTAACGGAGGGTTTGGTTTTGATGATGAGGCAAAATATAAATATACAGTACATTGCTTAATGGTGTAAACCGCTTAGAGAGTGCTTGCACTTTGAAGCGGTATATAAGTCTCACTAATAAATAAAAATAAAGAAATAAAAGCTGAGTGTCCTAGTCGGCCACCACTTTAGTGCTGCAACTGCCAGAACGGCCAACAGACAGCATCAAGAGCATGAGAAGCGATAGGACCACTTTATATTGCACTATTCAGGCCAGGCTTGGAATGCTGCATCCAGTTCTGCTCACCAAGATACAAAATAAGATGCTGAGACCATAGAAAGAGTGCAGAGAAGAGCCACAAAGTGGATAAGGGGTCTGGAGGCTGAACTGTTAAGGGAACTAGGTATGTCTACTCTTAACAAAGGGAAGAATCAAGGGTGATGTGATAGCTGTCTTCCGGTACTTGAGGGGCTTTCACAGAGAAGAGGGGGTTGACTTACAGTATTCTCCAAAGCACCAGAAGGCAGGACAAGAAGCAATGGGCGGATGCTTGTTAAAGAGAGATCTAACCTAGAACTAAAAAGAAATTTCCTGACAGTAATAACAGTTAATGGACCGGCTTGCCTACCACACTGGTGGGTGCTCCATTGCTGGAGATTTTCAAGAAAAGATTTGAACAACCATTTGTCCGGGATGATAGAAGGTCTCCTGCCTTGGGTAGAGGGTTCCAGCCCTAGGATTCTATGGCATGCACTTCATAGCATGTGGGTTTTATGGCTCTTACTATTCTAATCATGACAGCTGATGGTTTATCCTTGATTACAGGAAGGATTACACAGTTATCTGCTGCTCATAAACAACACCTCCATGATTGGGAAGAGGGGCAAATAGTAAAACAGAGAACAAATTATATGCATCCTAATACATTATTTTCCTCTTACAGTTTGCTAACTATAGGAGTCTTAGCTTGAATTTCAGAAGAGGACCTGGGGAAGAGGGCATGTCTTCTCAGCAAGCAAATTAATCTCCAAGAACGTTCAATTTTACCAGATTTTTTTGCTTCATTTCCAGATACTTAGTAAACCTGGGCTGCATTAAACCCCTGTGCGATCTTTTGACCGTCATGGACTCTAAGATAGTTCAGGTGGCCCTGAATGGCCTGGAGAACATCTTGCGGCTGGGAGAGCAGGAGGCCAAGCAGAGCGGCACTGGCATCAACCCCTACTGCAGCCTCATTGAGGAAGCTTACGGTGAGGGCCGAGACTTGAACATGTGCTGTGGGGGCTATTTGCAAACGGATGCTCTCAGTTGAGGCTCCCCTTTGTGGAATTCCTTCCCAGTGGGGCGTCCCTAATGCCCTGAGGTTGCCTTTCCAGCATCAAGCTGAAATTTTAATTTTTCAAATTGTTTTTTTTAAAAAAGCTTTGCAGTGTATTATTGAGTAGCACCTGACTTCACTTCTGTCTCTGCCCTTTTTTTCCTCCAATGTTCCCAACCCTCAATATTTAATAGAGATGATCCTTATGCCAGCGGTCCCCAACTTTTCTGGCTTGGTGGACCGGCGGGGGGGGGGGGGTTTCAGTGCGAGTGGCAGGCTCGCCTGTGAACGCGCACAACTCAATTTGCACCAATGGGTGCGCATGCCTGCTGCTCGTGCAAGTGCTTTTCAGCACCGTTGTAGTTTCAAACAGTCACTAAACGTTGAGGACTGCCTTGAAGGCTCAGTTGTGTAAGCCACCTAAGCTTTGATGGGGAAGTCCATGTAAACGATGTCTTCTTTCTCCTTCAGGCCTGGATAAAATAGAGTTTCTCCAGAGTCACGAAAACCAAGAGATCTTCCAGAAGGCCTTCGACTTGTACGAGCACTACTTCGGCATCGAGGACGATGACTCCACTCTGGCCCCCCAAGTGGACGAAGCTCAGCAGCAGTTCATCTTCCAGCAGCCCGAGGCCCCCATGGAAGGCTTCCAGCTATAACCAGTGTGCGGACTTGAGGGGAAGAAGACCCTCCCTTTGATGGAAAGTCAACTGCCGAGAGCCTTCCCACCCCCAGCCCCGTTTCCTTCTCTGCCACGCGGAAGGCGGCCCTGCCTGCTCCACCCGTTGCCAAACAGCTGTCTCCTTCGCGACACACAGCAGCATCAGTTGACTCTCTTCTGGAGAGGAGATACACTTACACACACTATTTTTCTTCCCATTTTTTGTGCTGCACAAGTGTGTCAAAAAAGCAGGTGCTGAAGTGGATGGAGGAGGGAAAATGCCTTTTAGTTTGTGGTTTTCCTCCGGGTTTTTTTTTCTTTTGTGGTGTATTATTTTTTTCTCCTCAGATGAGATTTTTCACTTGGGTACTTGAGAGATGACTTTTCCCCCCACTGGGAGAAGGCAAGATAACCTGAATTGTAACCAAGGAATCTAATCTGGATGCTTGGATTCAACTATTTAAAACAATTTGCACATGTTAATTTTTATTAGAGACTTTTCTTAATTTGCCAAATGCACCACTTTGGCCCATATGGGGTCTTTTTTTGGGGGTGGGATCCTCTTGCCAAACAGCACCTTTTGGGGGAATTGGGCCAAGTTGCTGCTGTTTTTGTCCCTCTCCTCTACTTACATATATCTTAAAAAAAAAACCCACCTCTGCATAGAGATGCAGGCTGAATTGGACTGTCCCATCAGGCTTTGGGAAGGTGGGGAGAGCAATTTAAAGATCCAAAAGAGCAGCAGCTCCTGATGCTCCAGTCTTAAGGGGAAGGCACAAAAAAAGGAACTCAAAAGCACAGCTGCCTTTTTAGGTGGACTTAACGTTTGCTACTGACTGAAGTGAACTGGGAGAAGAAACCCCCTCGTGCATCTTTACTTGAAGAAACAAAATTGCAAAACTCATTGGAGCCTTTTGGTTTGTGCCATTTTATTTTGAATTTTTCTTTCTTTTGGACCACTGGGGTGGGGGCGACTTGGGCGTGGTGGAGCTGGGGGGGGGGCTTATCATCTGCTCTCCATGCCACCCGTCCCATGGCCTGTGTCTCTCTCAGAATTACCTCCTGCTCACAACTGTATCGTGTACATTTACTTCAAAATGAAGAAGTCAAAGCTCTGTATTTTTTATATATTATATATACACGTAGACATTTGTCTCATTTGGTCTGGGGAGGCGGGGGCCCTGATTCTCCGGAGTGCTGATAGAGAGGAGGATGTTCTGGGCAGGCCGGCCTAGAGAGTTGGCTATACAGAGTTCACCACAGCTGCAATTCTTTTGGGTCCCCCTCTTTGCCCGTTGCACGAGCGACCCAGTTTGGTGAACGGGCTTTCGTTGGAGACCGACTGGGCCCTGGCTGGTTCTTCCTTCCAGAGAGAAGCCCCTGGCTGAGAGGCCCCTTCGGGTGCCTTAAGGGAAGTTCAGAGGGTGCGCACAGCCCCTCCCTTGCTCTCCCTCATGGGAAGGAGGTTCTCAAAGCCTTCGAGAGCAGAGATTCAGGCAGGGGTGAAGCCGGATGTGAAAGCCTTGGGCTGTATTTTGTAATAGAGGTTTGCTTTTCATTTGTTTAAAAAAATGCCAAGGAAATTTAATAAACTTCATCTCTGCATTCAGTGACTGCAATCCACACGTGAGTGGACTGAAGCATGTTGTTGTTTTTCTTGCAGCCATGTCACAATTGCCATTCCTGGAACCATAAAAGACCTTTTGGGAATCATGGCTGAGTTGGCTCTCAAAGGGACAAAGATGTCAGAGAAATCCCTTTTGCTGAAATAAGGTTGAGATGCTGCATGTTGGTAGAAATTAATATTTGCCATGAAATGCCGTGCTCTTAAAAGCCGTGTGTGTGTGATGTAAGGTGCATGACTCCAAAAATAACTGGGTGGCTTATGTAATTGAAAGCGAAAACAGGCAAAGAAAAAAAACCACCTAGAATTTTTAAAAAGATCACCCAATGCCTCAAATACTACCCGAACAGGGTCAGGGGCTCACAAACAACCTAACCCCCAACCTTTGAGCAAAGCCATATTTTAAAAAGACTTTGAAGCCCTTGCAGGATGGGGCTGTGGGGATGCTCTTCCAGGGGGCAGGCAGTCTGCTAGATGACACAGTTTAATAGCGAGAACACTCTCCGCCCACACTACGGAAGGGTTAGGGTTAGACAGAAGCCTCTCCTCAATACAAAACACACAAAAGCCTGCTTGGAGTTTGCAAAAAACCACCTGAAGGTCTCTCAGACTGTGAGGAACAAGATTGTCTGGTCTGATGAAACCAAGATTGAACTGTTTGGCTTCAATTCTAAACGTTATATCTGGAGGAAACCAGGCACCGCTCATCACCTGCCCAATATCATCCCAACAGTGAAGGTGGTGGCAACATGTTGGGGTGCTTTTCAGCAACAGGGACTGGGAGACTGGTCAGGGTTGAGGGAAAGCTGGAAGGAGCAAAGTACATGAATATCTTCAACGAGAACCTGCTCCATAGCGCTCAGGGCCTCAGACTGGGCTTCAGATTCACTTTCCAACATGACAATGATCCTAAGTACACAGCCAAGACAACACAGGAGTGGCTTAGTGACATCTGTGAATGTCCTAGAGTGGCCCAGTCAGAGCCCTGACTTGAACCGTATTGAATATCTCTGGAGGGACCTGAAAATGGCTGTCCACTGACAGTCACTATCCAACCTGACTGAGCTTGAGAGGATTTGCAAGGAAGAATGGCAGCAAATCTCCCAATCCAGGTGTGCAAAGCTTGTTGCATCATACCCAAACAGACTTGTGGTGGCTTTGAGGGTTTCCCTCTGACCTGCTTCCCTCCCTTTCGGGTGGACATTCTCACACAGCACTCATTTGCACGGTGACCTTCCTTCCCACAATGGAAGCAGGCGGCTGAGCGCAGCGGGGCAGAGCGAGGTTTGGTTTCCTCTCTTCTCCCTTCCGGCAGGGATCTCTTCCAGGAGCGGTTTGCGCGGTACTGGTTTCGAGCTTAGTCAATTTCCGCTTTTTCAGCCAAGAGACACCAGCTGTGCAGGCGGACGGGCTCCACGGGCAACACAGGCATTGTACAGGTCATTGTTTAAGCCATCTTTGAACCAACTCACGAGTATTTCCTCTGGCCAATCTACGTGGCAAATCAGATCATGAAACTCTTCGATGTAGTCGGTGACTGGACGGTGTCCCTGTCTGATGTGCCTTATGCGGTCTCTAACCTTGCGGTCTGTCTCAGGGCTGTCATGAAACGGTTGAAGTTGCGGAGCTCCGGTGCATCTGCATTATGGAGGCTCATCATCCAACGTGCAGCTGATCCTTCTAGACCCTGACTTTGGCGCCTTCTGTAGAGAGATCCCTCCCATACTCCTGCATGTAGGTCAGTACGTGTACGAGGAAAAATCCCAATTGCTGGGGATTCCTGTCAAATTTGACACCAAGAGGAGGCGCCTTCCATTCTAAGAGTAGAAGCCTCCTCTCATCGAGTCGCAGGCCTTGCTTTGCGTTGAGATGTCTCCTAGGCAGATCTTCCATGGTGGAAATGGGTTCCCATGATTTCAGCCAATAAATAATCTTCTCATTTATATTTCTTTCTGATGTGAGCCGCCCTGAGTCCTTCGGGAGTTGGGTGGCATAGAAATGTAAATTTAAAAAAAAAAAACAATTCCCCTGGGGTTGGGGATCCCTTTCGTTCATCGGTAGTCCCCTTTTGTACTCCTAACTGGCCTGCAGCGCAAGCTTGGGAGTCCTGGTACACAACTCGGCTAACTGGCCTGCAGCGCAAGCTTGGGAAACCCTGGTACACAACTCGGCTGACTCCCTGGTGGCTGCTTGGAACACCGCAGCATCAGGGGCGTTAGACCGAATTGCGCCTAAGCGACCTCTCCGTGGCAGTGGATCCCGGAAAGCTCCCTGGTTTACCGAGGAGCTCCGGGAGATGAAACGCCAGAAGAGACGTTTAGAGCGCCGCTGGAGAGCCAGTAAGACCGAGCCTGACCGAACACTATTAAGAATTTACATCAGATCTTATTTAGTGGCGATAAGGGCGGCAAAACGATCTTATTTTTCCGCTCTTATTGCGTCCGCAGATTCTCGCCCAGCTGTACATCACCACCTCGTCTGATTTCAGAGAGGCAGTTGATGTAATGTGCCGGTGCCTGGACGACGTTAGGATCTGGATGGGGAGGAACAGACTCAGACTTAATCCCGACAAGACTGAGTGGCTTTGGATATTGCCTCCTAAGGACCATGACAATTGTCCCTCCTTGACGTTCGAGGGAGCGAAACTGACCCTCTCGGATCAGGCTCGCAACTTGGGGGTCCTCCTAGATCCACAGCTAAAATTGGATCACCATCTCTCTGCTGTGGCTAGGGGGACCTTTGCACAGGTTCGCCTGGTGCACCAGTTGCGGCCATACTTGGAGAAGGAGGCTCTACTCACGGTCACTCATGCCCTTGTCACCTCGCGCCTGGACTACTGCAACACGCTCTACATGGGGCTACCCTTGAAGAGTATCCGGAGACTTCAGCTGGTGCAAAATGCGGCTGCGCGTGCTGTAGTGGGTGTGCCAAGGTACACCCACGTGACACCTTTACTCCGCCAGCTGCACTGGTTGCCCATCGGTCTCCGGGTCCAATTCAAGGTGTTGATCACCATCTTTAAAGCCCTTCATGGCTTAGGACCAGGTTATCTCCGGGACCGCATTTTGCCTCACACTTCCCTTCGACCGGTTAGGGCCCACAGAGTTGGCCGCCTCCAGGTCCCGTTGGCCAAGCAATGCCGGCTGGCGGGCCCTAGGGGGAGAGCCTTCTCTGTGGCCGGCCCCGTGCTCTGGAACCAACTTCCCCCAGAGACCCGAACTATCCCCACCCTGCTGGCCTTCCGGAAAGCTGTTAAGACGTGGCTTTTCCTGCAGGCAGGGGGTAGAGCGTAATCCATTTGAGCTCAGCCCCAAGTATGTATGAAGTTGAAATTGATATTAAATGTTTTTAAGATTATGGTTTTAATTTTTATAGTTGTTTTAATGCTTATTTATATTGGTTTCTTGTATTTTTTCTGTTGTACGCCGCCCGGAGTCCTCCGGGAGTTGGGCGGCATATAAGAAATACCAATAAATAAATAAATAAATAAATAAATAAATAAATAAATAAATCCACATGCCATGGATGGCCTCCCTCATGAGGTTCATGGTTTCCCTCAGGAGTTGGTTGGGCCGGTCTGGGGCTCCTTCCAGTTCATCATTGTCGTAAAGGTCTCCCATCTCCTGCTTCCAACCAGGTCATTGGCTCCCATGGGTGAGGGTGACATCTTTGGTTCTGCCACCCCAGCCTTCTATCTTCCCAACACCATCTTCCCAATACTCGGCTTGGCAGCGGTGCTTGAGGCAATGTTCTCCTCGACCCAGGCATTGAGGGCCTCAATTGAGATTTTGGGGGGTGAGGTTCTCCCCCAGTCTTCAGCCTCTTCGTGGTCACTGCCCTGGGTAGACATGGTGTGCATGGTCCCCATGGTAGGGCTGTTACCTCTCCGGGTTGACCAGTTTGCAGTTCTTGCCTAAAGTAAGGTCTTGCATCTCCAATCTTCCCAAGAAAGCAAGACTCTTGAAACGACAGTTGTTCCAAAAGGAGCTTTTATTGAAAGGTTTGTGATAACAAGAGATCTAGGCAAGAACTGAAGCTTCTCACTTAAAACCAGCTATTTAAAGCAATGCTAACCAAACCTCTCCCACACTACATCATTGCAGGGAAACAGAAACTTCATATAGAGATCTCTCCACTCCTCCCCCACTTCCTCCCACCAAAATGCCAGCATCCCTGTAGAAATATCTGGGACCTGATAGGCCCCCACAGAGACTGATCCTGCCAATGTAGCACCAGTCAGCCCTACCCAAATTATGCTGATGTCCCCCACCCTCAAGATATATATGCTCCCAAAAAGAAACAAGAAACCAGATCTAACACTGGTGTTATGCCAGGGCTGTGACAATCTGGGGAAAGCTCACAATCGCCAGTTGGTCCTCACCATAAACCAAAATTCATTGCCCACTCAGGAGAATGGCCTTGGAGCTCAGGGAGGACTTGTTGCAAATATGTAAACACCACCAAAACGATCTTTGTGGAAAAAATGTATTAAACAAAATTGTATTAAAATTGGAGAAAAAGAACAATTGCTGAGATCCTCATATAAAGCAACTATTCTAAAGATAATATAGGTAATCCTTGGGCTGCGTCCATTGGTTCAGCATCCGTTCAAAGTTACAACAGTGCTGAAAAAATGGACGACTGTCTTAGTTCTGGCTGTTGCATACTCCTGACATCATGGGTTCAAAATTTGGGCACATAGCAACTGGTCTGCATTTATTACCTCCTCTGCCCCCATCTGACCTTTGGCAGCTCTCACCAATCGCCCCCAAGAATTACCCAGCTGCTGTGGCCTAGAGGTGGAGCTCTTGCCTCACAATCAGGAGGTTGTGAGTTCGATCCTAGGTAGAGGCAGATGTAAGGTCTCCTGCGTGGGCAGGGGGTTGGACTAGATGACCTGCAAGGTCCCTTCCATCTCTGTTAATCTGTAAATGAAATCACTGCTGGGCATCCTGTCCTTCACATGCAGGGGAGGCCCTGCACAAATGTCCCCGCCTTGCTGCCCAGCAGGATGGCTCTGCTGGGGGTGGCATCTGGTGCAGAGTTCTTGGTCCCAGCTCCTTCCTAGTGAGGTGGCGGCACCTGCTCTCCTGTCTGTGCATGGATGAACCCTTGCCCACACACT
The DNA here is from genome assembly GCA_023053685.1 of Diadophis punctatus similis. Classification (NCBI taxonomy): domain Eukaryota; kingdom Metazoa; phylum Chordata; class Lepidosauria; order Squamata; family Dipsadidae; genus Diadophis; species Diadophis punctatus. The sequence goes on along the minus strand of JALIGW010000027.1, from coordinate 7,511,182 downwards.
CTAGCACCTGTCCATGGCATCTGACCCCCACCTACCATGGCTCTTACCCGCCAGCCTCCTCCTTCCAGATTAATAAGCGCTCCTGGGATCATGCAATGCTCAGGACTGCTGGGATTCCTTTTGTTCACCTGAGCATTACTGTTCCAGAACAGGGAGATACCTGGCAATGCTCTAAAGACATATTAAGTTGGTTTCTATGGCAACCTACCTCACAAACACAACTCTGGATGACTAACAACGTATTAAACCAATAAGAAACATTATTAGTGGAATAAAAAAGATTGTCACAGAGGATGAACCTAAGAGGGCATTAAACAGAAACCTCTCCGTGGGTATATATGTAACCTTTTTTTGAAACTACCCATACAAACGCATCCTAAAGACCCACTTCCCCCCCATCCTTTGTCCTCTTTAAGGTGTGTGGGATTCTTTAATCCCAGAATTCCCCAGGCAGGATTGCCAAAGGCAAGAAAGAAGCAGGACGGATAATGGATGGATGAAGTTGATGGATCCTGATTGTTAGGATTTTTTCCGTTCGCTTTTTCTTAATTGTTTCTTTCAGTTTCCACACGGTTTTGTTTGTGCATTTTTTCCCTCAAACCTGCCAGTTTAAGATTCCCAGAATTCTCTCAGCCGTCTTTGAAGTTTTAAAAAAAAAACACAGCTTCGGTCCATTTGAGGTGTTTTGTCCATTCGTTTTTCAATGGCATTCTGAAAAAAAAAACCAAGATTAAAAAAGAAAAAAAGGCGGCCTCGGGCCTGCCTGGCCGGAGCGGATCCTGCCTCCTGCGGGGCCTCGAGGCGAGCCCGACCGGCGGCACACGATGACATATGCTCATGCCTGCTTTAGACGAGGGTCAGATCACTGTTTTATTCCAAATGAGGCATATTGCAAATGCATTATTATTACCGCCTGAAGTCTGCTCACGTTTAAGCTCCCAGCAAGAAGCCGGTTCCCCCCGAGGGAATTGTGGTTTCGCCTCCCCCGCTTCCTTCGCCGAGAATGAGGACCGCCGGGAGTTGTAGTCCAATCCAGATTCCCGCCTCGGGTGGCGCTTTTTCTTCCGACGTATCCCAGCATGCTCTTCTCGGTCCCTTCCGCTGATTGGCCTCTGACCGTTAGCGGCGCAGGCGCAGTGCGAGTCTGGGCGGGAGCTGCTTCCTCGGAACCCTGCGGAGCGTTGAGGAGCCGCTAAGCGGAGAGAAGCTGGAACGAGAACCCGGCAGCCACGAAGCAGCGGGGAGAAGGAGGCCCAGCAGCCGCGCCAGGACAGCGGAGGGCCGGAGCAGGTAGTCCTCTGGTTCGCCGAGTCGCTTCGAACGCGTCATACCTCTCGGGCGTGACGTCACGGCGGCAGGGAGTGACGTGATAGTACGGTGGGGAGAAGCCTGTGGAGCTTCCCGCGGGAGGAGGAGGAGGGGGGCGAGAGCGGAGAGGGGGCGGGAGGAGGGCGTGGCCTGGGCGAGGGCTGCAGCCGGGGGAAGCGAGGACCCCCCCCCGCACCTAGCGCAGTCCCCCCCTCCCCGGCCGATAGAGCCTGTCCTGGCTGTGGGAGGGCTGAGAGCTTTTTTTGGGGGGGGGGAATAGAAGGAGCGTTAAAGGACTATTTCAGGAGGGGGTTTTGGGGGTGCAGGAAAAAATGGTAGGGGGGCGCCAGGGGCTGGGGAAAAGAGAATTGCAGAAGAGGTTGGGCTCCCCTTGGAATGGCCGAGAAGGCGGATCCAGAAAGATCTCCCTGGAGAGGGGGTGGTTGTCTCTAAATACTAAGAACACTCTTACAGACTCTTACTGGGATCCGTCCCTTGTGGGGCTTGTGCAGAAGTGAGCTCGCCTTCACTTTTTGAGATACTTGTAAAGCGACTAAGAGGATCCCTGAATTTGTGAGTCTCCAAAGTGCTGACAGTGACAAATGACTAAGCTCTGCTTAAGGCAGGAACTGTGCAACCTTTGCTCCGGGGACCAGCCCTGTGGTCTTTCTTTGTGGCCCAAGGAATCCTATTCTTTAAATCCCTGGCAGAGAAGTAGAGTCATGAAATGAAAGAACTTTAACAACAATGATAAATGTAATTTTTTTAAAAGAATCCCCCCAAATCAAGGAAAAGATGCAGATATTATGATACTGTCCGAGTGCATGTCATGACTTTAGTCAATTTGTGATATTGTTCTGCCAAAATAAGTGCAGCTCCCAGTTACAAGAACTCACTCGATCTGAGGTCATACTACTTCCGAGGCAACAGGTTGATCAATCAGTGATATTCTGCAATGCGTAACTGCAGTAGGTACTAACTCGTGGAGAGCAAACTATTGTTAAAATTGCCACTTGTTGGCTATAACATTAGTGTTCCTTTGACTGTTCCAGTTTTTATTTAGTCTTTATTTGCATGTGTGCCGAACCATCCCAAAATAACACCCTTTGTTTTTGTTTTACATAGAAACTGCCAAAAGTGGCTTTGAAAGCGAGGTACAATGAAGAACCAAGATGGCGAAAGCAAAGTTTCTCTTCTACCCCCCAGCCCTTCCCAAATAAGGGATGCTCTGGGGCCAGAAGATAGTGACTTAGCCGAGGCTCCTGGAGGGATTGCAGGAAGTGGAGATTGTCGCCACCAACTTGGCCTCTCCGGCTTGAAACACTTTGCTGATGACAGGCTTGAAATGCCAGTGAACGAGGAGCAGAGGAAGAAAGAGGGTATGTTTCCCTGAGATTCACTAGTTTTATTTCTCTTTAAATGTAGAATTTGGGGCGCCACCATCATTTGAGAGATGATTCTTACTCTATCCTTAACTAATTATCTCAATAACTGAATTTCTGATTTTTGTTTTACTCTTTGGACTTCTCCCCTCTTAATGTTGAATGGTGCTTTCTACCATCTGCAGCACATCTGGCAGAGGAGGCTCTGCCTTGCCAGCCAGTCCCCGATGTTTCTGAAGAGCTAAGCAGACAGCTGGAGGATATTCTGAGCACTTATTGCAGGGACGCCAACCAGGAAGGGCCTGGAGAGGACAACGGCCAGAATGAGTCTGTGGAGCTGGACGAGCCAGAGAAGTGCCGAAGCGAGTCCCCCCGGAACGGGGACCAGGACCAGAGCTGCCCTGAGATAAATGGCGAGAAGGAGGGTCCCAGGGGAATCGGCGATGAGAGTGGAGAGCATGACCACAAACGAGTCCAGGAGAAAAAGAAGCCCAGAGGGCTTGGTAGGAAGTTCTCTGCCGTCAGGCCTGCATGCCCTTTGTTCTTCCAAAAAGCAGGCAATGAGGAGGCTCGGGGAAGGGATGTATGCACAGAGAGACTAACCTTTATTTATTTATTTATTAATGAGATTTATATACCGCCTCATAGTGCAAGCACTCTCTAAGCGGTTTTCACCATTAAGCAATGTTTATATTTTACATTGCCCCCAACAATCTGGGTCCTCATTTTACCTACCTTGGAAGGATGGAAGGCTGAGTCAACCCTGAGCCGGTGAGATTTGAACCGCTGACCTGCGGATCACAGTCAGCTAAAGTAGCCTGCAGTACTGTACTCTAACCGCTGCGCCATCTCGGCTCTCCTTTCACACACACCCAGCCCCAGTTGCTAAATCATCCCAGCTCTCTGTATCCATAAGGAGAGCATTAGCAGTTAAAATGTTAATCTTGGATGGGGCAGCCCATGTTAAATCATTTGGGGTGATTTTTGGCATCCTACGTGTAACAAATACAGGGAGGCTCTCGGCTGCCTTAGCTTGAGCGATTGTAGCAGTCTGTAACTGGAATATGTCTAGTTTTATTTCCCACATTCTAGAGGCTTTTTAGTTCCTAAGGCGGTGCTGTTTCCAGTTCTCTAATGCTGCTCTGGCACCATACCTTTGTGCTTGTTCTGAATGAGACTTTGCTTTGTCCTTTGCTTCCAGGCAAGGAGATCACTCTTCTGATGCAGACCCTCAACACCCTCAGTACATCTGAGGAGAAGCTGACAGCCCTCTGCAAGAAATACGCGGAACTGGTCAGTGCCTTGCGAGGCTGGAGAGGCAACTGAGCAGGCTGGAGAATTTTCTCCGCTGTCACCTATGCAGGGAAATGGGTTGCCCCCAAGGGGAGTTGCATGCCTTCAGATCATCTTCACTTGGGCAGCTGCAAGAGAGAAAAGAATCTAGAACACAGATCCGTTTTTGGTGTTAGCATCCTTGATCAGAAAACCTAGCAATGAGTGATGATTACAAAAGGCTGATTAACATAACATGTCTGCATTTATGCATATTCAAGGGGAATGTAGACTGAAAATAACTAGTATCTAGATCATTCTACCTCAGTAAAAGGGGCCATCTCCATTCTGCTTCATTCCAGATACATTGGCTGATATCAGCTGCCCTCCTTGCCCAGTAGACTTGCTGAATTACTGAACTGGGGGGTTGTTTGGTTGGCAAAGGCAGAGCAAATCAAAGAGGGAAACACATTAGCAGCAGGAAAGGGATGCCTCTGTCAGAACCTTTCTCCTCCACAATCGTAAAGCCTGTTTTTCAATCTTGGCAACTTTAAGATGCCTGGGGAATTCTGGGAGTTGGTCCACACATCTTAAACTCGCTGGGCTAGAGAAACACTGTTGTAGAACATACGTGGTGAACTTTACAAACATGAGCTCAGCCAGGGAAGACAGGTTAGCGTGAGAAAAAACCCCACTGGGCCCTCCTTGGATCCTGTTACCATAGTGTAAGGGAGCAAGGGAAGGAGTAACTCTGTCCTGCTTTCAAGGCTCTGCTATTCCTGCCTACCTGAATAAAGTAGAGTTCAATATTAGGGTTTCTCCTTTAGCTGTCTGGCTTACCTCAAAGGGCTGACAATTTTGGGACTTCCGGTTCCGGATCGCTGCATCGCGGACGCTCCTCGTTGAGCGCCTTTCCTTTTCCCCGTTAAAGCCGCCAGAACAGCTGTCTGGCGGCTTGAAAGTCTCTGCCCCGGGCAAAGGGGAGAGATGAGAGCCGGACAGGTGGGGTAGAGCCCCCCCTAGTGCCCCAAGTGTCAGCCAGGGGCGCGAAAGGTGAGGGCTCCCCAGCCAGCCTGTCTCTTGCTCCGGGGACTTGGAAACCTCCGCTTTTGCGGAGCAAGATGCCGTGACCACCCGCTGCTTCGTGAATGGGATTACAACTACTTAATTGTTTAAACAAGCAGACAGAGAGAGACAGGATTTTAAAGGGCAAGTACAGATTTTTTTTTTTTCTTTCAACTCCACTGCTGATTTTCACTTCGGAAGAAACTAAGTAACAGTTATTAGGCTACAACATGGCGATTGGAGAAAGTGGGAGGAGAAGTGAAAGTAACTTTCGTTTCCCTAGCAGCTTTTTTTCTTATGGAAATTTTTGATTTTGAAAGTTGGCTTTACTCTCTCTGTCTCCCGATTCTGGATTAAATAATAACTGACAATTTTTTAAAAATAAAATTCTATCTGGCTTTGGAATTTGAAAGAATTTTAAAAGAAATTTAAAAGAACTTTAACTAGAGGCTTGGCTTTTTCTTTGTTCACCACTGGAAATACTAAAATGGCTTCAAAATCTGGAAAGATTGTTTTGAATAAAAGAATGGATTATTCATCTGGTTATATTTCTAAAATGCAACTTACCACTGAGTTAACACCCCCAAAGTCTTTAACACCTGAAAATTTAATAAGTACCTTAAAGATTATGAAAGATGAACTTATTGTTGAATTTAACCAAAAAATTAGTGAAATAGATAATAAAATGCAGGCTGCTTTAAAGAATATTGACCAACAAATTAGAAATGATGTGTTGGAGGTATGTAAAGGTCTAGCAACAAATATTGAAGTTTTGGCAAACCGCATTGAAGAAAACAAACAAGTTTTGACAACTTCAGTAGAATACATAGATAAAATACAAAATGACATTGCAAATTTTGAAACAGAGGTGTTAATGACGCAATTCAGATCCATGGAATTTGCCATAAGGGTCAGGGGGTTGAAAGAAGGATTATATGAAGATTTGAAAGGAAGGATGGTGGAAGCTTTGGAGCAGGTGTCTGGACTGTCTAAAGAAGAACTAGCCAGGCAAATTGATAAAATATATAGAATCAACTCCTGGTATGCAAAACAAAAACACCTACCAAGGGATATTGTAATATACTTTACTACAAGAGCCTTACGGAATAGGATTATACAGGCGACGTTTAAGAATAACCTGCAGGTGAATGGCCAGGAACTGATGATATGGAAAGAAATTCCCTCTAAAATGCTCAAAGCCAGAAAAGATTATACCTTTCTGATTGATGAATTTAAAAGGTTAAATTTACATTACAAATGGGAAGCACCAACAGGAGTTGCAGTGAAATTTCTGGGAAAAAGATATCGGCTTAATACAACAAAGAAAGCTACTGAATTTTATGTCAACGTCTTAAAGGCTGATATATCCAAGATTCCAGAGGAAAGATGTATGAAAACAAAAGAGGAGGAGGAGGGAAAGCCATCCCTTCCTCTTCAAATCGAAACAGATTTACAAAATTTAAATGATTGGCAGAGCCAGACAGATGTCTACAGTGTGGAAAAGGAGATGGAAGATCGGGGTCAGATGGGAGGCGAGCTGACAACTACAAAATTATCAAGTTACAAAAAGATGCAACCATCATCAAGATACAACAAGATGCAGTGTTGAAGTTTATTGGACAGATGGTTGCCATTATGACTGTACTTTTCTTTTTCCCTTCTTTCCTTAATTTTTTTTTCTTTTCTTTACTTCTTGCATTCTTTTTTTTTCTTTTGTTTTTTTTGGGGGGCTTATTCAAAGTATTATTAATTCTTTTTAAAGATTTAGAACTTTTTTGAACCTAATAATTTAATACATAGTAACATTATGTTACTAATAGAGTGGTAGAATTTATGATGAAGTTTAAGGTTTTTGTATTATTATTTAGTTATTTTTTGTGTAATATCAATTTAAGTTTTATTTAATTGTGAGAAAGATTTGGAATTGTTATCTATCCAGTTATAAAATATTACAATTAGATTTAACATTTTTTTTTTGGGGAGGAAGGTTAATTAAAGTTTGGAATTAGTGCTTATAATCTGATATATAGTAATAGTATGTTATTTATATACTGATTGATTTTATGATGAAGTTTAAGGTTTTTGTATTTAATACTTAGTCATCATTTATGTAATAATCATTTAATTCTTAGTTAACAGTGAAGAAATGTTGTGAAGGGTAGATGATTGAAAGGAGGAGGAAGGAATTTTTATTAGTGTACAATTTGGAGTTGAAGTTTTTAAAAAATAAGGTGGAAGTCAAAATTTTTTAATTTAATTTAAATTTATTTTATTGATATTATGCCCTGTACTCTCTCTGGGAAGTCCGGGGGGGAGGGGGGGAGGGAAAGGGGTGGGTTAGGGGGGAGAAAAATTAAAAAAAATGTTTGTACTTTCTATTTAATGTTTAGCTATTATCTATGTAATTTTGTACTAATAAAACTTTTTGGGAAAAAAAAAAAAGGGCTGACAATTTTGTTGCTGAAATATTGGCTTTTTTGACATCGCCTTATGTTCTCATTTTTCATGGAGATTCTTCAGTCATTTCTGCTACATGATGTACTCATTCCTTATTTTTCTTCCTTCCCTTCTGTCCCATCAGCTGGAGGAGCACCGAAACTCTCAGAAGCAGATGAAAATCCTGCAGAAGAAGCAGACTCAGTTGGTGCAAGAGAAGGACCATCTCCGAAGTGAGCACAACAAGGCCGTTTTGGCTCGCACTAAACTGGAAAGCCTGTGCCGGGAGCTACAAAGACATAACCGCACTCTCAAGGTACACAAGGGCTGCCTGATGCCAGCTGAGAAAATTGTCATAGCCTACCTTGACTTCTCTCCCCCCCCCAACACCATTACCCCCCCCCTCAGAGCCCAAAGTGGAAGCTCATTCCAGGAATTTTCCAGGCATCTTCTGGCTCTTTGGGGGGAAGGGAAGGATAGGGGCATCCCTTCCTCTGCTCAACACTCTGTTCAGGGAGGAGGAGGAGGAGGCTTTCTTCCTCCTCCCTGAAAAGAGTGTTGTTGAGCCAGAGGAAAAATTAGGCTTGGGAGCCAGAGAGGCTGATGACAGATAGTCCTTAATTTATGACCAGTCTTTAGCGACCATTCAAAGTTACGATGGGCCCCTAAAAGACTTGCGACCCAAAGTTCTGTCCCATCCCCCCCCCCGGTCACATGACCGTGTTTTGGTTGCTTGGCAAAGCCGCAGTTACAGCCATTTGTGGCATCCTGCAGTCAGCTGCCTGCAGTTCACTAGGTTTTTTCCAGAAACAGGCATTTACTTGCGGTTTGTGGCAAAATCTCACCCCATTGTGAACAAAGGGTTTTCATAACAGCCGCTGCAGTAAAGGTCATAACATCGGGTGTGGTCACATGATGACCCACTTTACAACCATCCTGACTTATGACTGAAATTGCAGCCTCAGATCTGTTTGTAAGTCAAGGACTATCTGTATATTTTTGTCCTTCACCTCAAGTACGACCAGAGAGGATTTTTATCATTTTGTATTTTTAAAAATGTGCACTTGTCTTATTCAAAATACAAAATGATGAAAATCCCCATTCCTAAGAGGTCGGTAAGGGGCGTGCATAAGCGCACAATCGTGCCTACCGTTCCTGTCCTAATGTACCCATATATTCATACCTCTTTTACTCTTATCCATGCTTGTACTATTACATATATATATTCAATCATGTTTTACTGTTTATACTTTGCTTATAATCATATATGCTTGACAAATAAACAAATAAACAAATATAATGGAAAGAATAGCCAGCGTCTTGCCCACAATCACAAGATAAAGACTTAGAGCCAAAGGGCCTCCCAGACCGTTGGTATCCAGCCCACGGGAGCCGGGCATAGCCGCTGCCCCTTCATGACACTAACAGGCCACGAGGGAGAAAGAGGTGAAGAATCTGACTTGGATTAGGGAGGGAGGGGGGCTTCTGAATGGCTGATTGCAGCTCGTGGTTCTTGAAGCCCGGCTGCTTTGGCCAAGCAGTAGCTCCCCCAAGGTTTGTGAGCCGGGCTTCTTTGCATTGTCGGAGTCGTCGTTCTGCTCTATGAGGCTCTTCAACTTGCCTCCACAGGAGGAGGGTGTCCAGCGAGCTCGCGAGGAGGAAGAGAAGAGGAAGGAGGTAACATCACACTTCCAGGTGATGCTCAATGACATCCAGCTGCAGATGGAACAGCACAACGAACGCAACTCCAAACTGCGCCAGGAGAACATGGAGCTGGCCGAAAGGCTGAAGAAGCTCATAGAGCAATATGAACTGCGAGAGGAGGTGAGCAGGCGCAGCAGGGAGAGAGAAGCTGAGGGGTGGCACCCTCCCCCCAACCCCCGGCCTGCTCTTCAACTCTACCACCAGCCCCTTAAGAGAGGTCTCCTCTCGCAGAGAAGCCTTTTCCTGCAAGATTTGGTTGGCTTCTTGGTCATTCGACAGCTCTTCTGGGCTCTAGAAATGAGAGTGTATAGGTAGTCCTCGACTTATGGCCGTAATGCAGGTTACCCATTACAGTCTCAAGTGGTGATGGTTGTTAAGTGAGATCACCACACTTAACGACTTCCCCATCCCTGCTCTCCCTGATGCTGTCATTAAGTGCAGCATGGGCTGCCTCTCGTGGGGGAGGCCCTCCCGCACCCCCTGAGACACCGGTTGCTCCACTTCCCACCCCTTGGGGTCCCTTCACTTCTTGGGCCTGCTTCCCACCCCACTAGGCCCCACACCCTCCTCCTCACTTACACTTTGAAGATCTCCGGAGGTCAGGGGAGGGGAAGTCAGGCCCCTCCTTTGCTGGGCCACATGGCACGATTCTGGAAGTGGTCGCCATTTTCTAAAGGGCCGCATTGAATTGTGGCTGCTCAAAAAAACGACGGCTACTTCAGGGATTATGCTGTGGAGCCCAGCAATGAAGCAGCTTGCTTTGCTCTTGCTCTTGCTCTGGTTTGCTTTGCTTATGCGAGCTCTGCGGCATTCTTCTGCAGCGATGCTGGGGCTGCGGGTTCCGTTAGAGAGCTACCAAGCCATGCTGGACGAAGGCAGGGGCTGGCCTCCCCCATAGCGCTTCCGTTGCCAGGGACTGAGCTTAGCTTGAAAGAAGCTTTACCCTTCCTTAGTTGGTTGCCCTCTTCAGGAAAGCTTTCTGTGTCTCGCTCTCAGTGTGTATCCAAATGCACCATTTCATGCGCAGAAAATATCTCCGCCTTCTTTCTCCCAGGGCCGAATCCGTGTTGGTACAAGCGAGGCTTCCTTTGGGGAAGGATCTTTGCCCTCGACTGATGCCTGTTGTGTTTCTCTTGGCAGCACATCGACAAGGTCTTCAAGCACAAGGACCTGCAGCAGCAGTTGGTGGACGCCAAACTCCAGCAGGCTCAGGAGATGCTGAAGGAAGCGGAGGAGAGGCACCAGCGGGAAAAGGACTTTGTGAGGCTTTGCATGGTTGCGTCTTTGTTTGGCCAAGAGAAAGCTGGGGGACTGCCTTGGAAAGGATTAACAGAGAGCAGATTCTGGGTCAGCTTAAGAAAAGGAGAAAGGATCTTGAGCTGCCAGGGCTGAAAATCCCAGGAGACTGAGGTGGAGTGGTCAGGAGTTCTAACAACCACTTATGGGTAGTCCTTGACTTACAACTGCTTGTTTGGCGACTGTTCATAGCACTGAAAACCGTGACTTATGACCTGTTCTCTTGCTAACAACCACTGCAGTATCACCATGGTCATGTAATCAGAATTCAGGTGCTTGGCAACTGGCATCCATTTATGACGGTTACAGTGTCCTGGGGTCACGTGATCGCCATTGGCAACCTTCCCAGCTGGCTTCCAACAGGCAAAGTCAGTGGCCAAAATCCAGATTGTTTAACGACCATGTGGTTCCCTACAAAATGGCAATGTTTTGCTTAACTACTGTGGCAAAAAAAGTCATAAAATCGGGTACAATTCATTTAACCCTTAACTGCCTTGTTTAGTAACGGAAACTCTGATCCCAGTTGGGGTCCTAACCTGAGGACTGCCTGTATGCAGCCACATTGTTCAGAGAGATCTCCTTGTTGGCGGCAGCATATCTTGTCCTCATCAGACCCATTTAGCACGGACATCCGGATTTGGAAAGAACTTTCTAGAGGGAGCAGATGCCAGGCTTTTGCCTTCGCGCTTGGATTCCACCATTTGGGAGCAGAGGCTGAATAGCAGCTTTGGGGAGCAGAAGGAAATTCCCTGCCAGTCAGAGAGAGTTCCTTTTTTCTCACCCAGGGGTGGCACTAACTTTCCTTCTTGTTCTCCTCTTCCTTCTCTCCTGCAGCTGCTGAAAGAGGCCGTGGAGTCCCAGAGAATGTGTGAGTTGATGAAGCAACAGGAGGCGCATCTTAAGCAGCAGGTGGGGTGGCAGGGGGCATCTTTGCTCTGGTTCAGTTGCTTTAGCCCAGCGATCTCCAATTTTGGCAACTTTTAAGACCTCTGGACATGGCTGGCTGGGGAATTCTGGGAGTTGAAGTTCACAGGTCTTAAAGTTGCCAAGGTTGGAGATCCCTGTTTTAACCTAAGGGATGTTTGTCACTTCCCAGAAAGGGAGCTTGGAACTTGCTTTGGGGTTGCAAGGCTCTAAGAAAGGAGACACTGTCTTTCCCAAACCAAATTTGGGGTGGATTTGGGCCATCTGTGACAGAAGTCCAAATGGTGGCTTTTAGGTAGTGGTGCAGGATCAAAACAGGAGCAGGGATTTACTTGGTTGCTTGCGACTTCCATCTTGACTTTTTGGACACTGCCTGCACCCATAGACACCCCGGACTACAGCCACTGCTCTCGGGGCTGGAGAAGAGGAATTTGTCCTCCTGCCAACAGGTGGTGCCATCCTAGTTTCCTTTCTCCCACCTGACCCTATAGAACAGCCGCAAACATGACCGTTCCAAGCAATCATTCCTCTCTGCTTTCTCTGATTCAGCTGGCTCTTTACACAGAGAAGTTTGAAGAGTTTCAAAACACCCTTTCCAAAAGCAGCGAAGTCTTCACCACCTTCAAGCAAGAAATGGAGAAGGTATGCAGTGGATCAAGGCTATTGGGGGCAGGAGCGGCTGGGATGGGGGGAGTCTCTGACTGACAGGTGGAAGAGCTCGAGCCCAGACCGATTTCCCCCCACTCTGCCTCTGAAACTGGCAGCAGAGTTAAAAGGTGGGACACATTGGAGAGAGGGGGGGGGGTTGCCGCATTGCCTCTGCCCTTGCGGTCCTGCTGTGCCAGACGGTATTGAGGAAGCTAGGGCTGCAGTGGGTGCCACCAGGATTAAGAAAGCTTTTACGGCATCATTGCCCACCTGCAGCCTTAGGACAACTCTGGCCTACATATCTGCTTTTTTGCAGAAAAAAATAACAGAAAATGGGTTAGTCCAGTTTGGGCCGATCTGCTCTGTGGCAGCAGCATCCATGCCCTTCTAATTCTTGTAGGTGAAGTTAAAATTTTAGAAATGTTTTGCAGAATCTTATATTCCCTTATATCCACCCATTTATTTATTTATTTATTTATTTAGTCATATCCTACCTTTATTATTTTTACAAATAAAACAGCAAACATATCCAACACACACCCCTCTTATTTTCCCCACCACAACAACCTTGTGAGGTGGGTTGGGCTGAGAGAGACTGGCTCAAACCCAACTGGCTTTCATGGCTAAGCTGGGACTAGAATTCACCGTCTCCTGCTTTCTAGCCATTATTGTACATTGCTTCTCTGTAAAGACCTTCTCACCTTGAATATATTTCCAGCATTATCAATGTCAGAAAAATTTAAATTCTTTTGACAATTTGTTATCATGCTTGGAGCTGCTTTTGATAAATACTTAGGAGTGTTCACTTCCTTGTTCAGGTTCTTTCTAAGAAATGTGCTTTTTTTCCATGACAAATTTGTAGCACTGCCACTGTTTTTGTACCTATCAGGACTCAGTGAAATATTTCTATTTCTATTTGTATTTGTTTATTTGTCAAGCACATATGATTATAAGCAAAGTATAAACAGTAAAACATGATTGAATATATATGTAATAGTACAAGCATGAATGAGAGTAAAAGAGGTAAGAAAATATGTGTACATTTGGACAGGAACGGTAGGCACGATTGTGCGCTTATGCACGCCCCTTACCGACCTCTTAGGAATGGGGTGAGGTCGATGGTAGATAATCTGAGGTTGAAGTTTTTGGGGTTTGGGGAAGAAACTACTGAGTCAGGTAAAGTGTTCCAGGCGTTGACAACTCTGTTGTTGAAGTCGAATTTTTTGCAATCAAGTCTGGAGTGGTTTACATTAAGTTTGTATCTATTGTGAGCTTGAGTATTATTGCGGTTGAAGCTGAAGAAGTCGTTAACAGGTAGGACATTGAGGCAGATAATTTTGTGAGCTACACTTAGGTCAGATCGAAGGCAGCGGAGTTCTAAATTTTGAAGTCCCAAAATTTCAAGTCTGGTTTCATAAGGTATTCTGTTGCGAACAGAGGAATGTAATACTCTTCTTGTGAAGTATCGCTGGACATTCTCAATTGTGTTAATGTCTGATATGTAGTGTGGGTTCCAGACTGATGAGCTGTATTCAAGAATCGGTCTAGCAAATGTTTTGTATGCTCTGGTTAAGAGTACAATGTTACCAGAGAAGAAGCTGCGCAAGATTAGGTTAACCACCACTCTTAATGCCTTCTTTGCTATGTAGTTGCAGTGGGCTCTGGCACTCAGATCGTTAGAGATGAGTACTCCGAGGTCCTTTACTGAGTGAGGATCATCATCAAGGTCATGATCATCAAGTTTGTATTTAGTGTTTTGATTATTTTTGCCAATGTGTAAAACTGAGCATTTGTTGATAGAGATTGGTAGTTGCCACTTGTTTGACCATTCAGATATATAGTCAAGGTCTTTTTGAAGGGTTGCAGTATTGTCTGTGGTGTTGAAAAGTTTTACGTCATCTGTGAAGAGGACGCAGTTGCTTTGTATAATATCACAAATGTCATTTATGTAAAGAATGAAGAGAGTAGGTCCTAAAACGCTTCCTTGGGGAACACCGCTGTTGTTTGTTTTTTGTTTGTTTCCATACTTCCATACAAGCTTTCTTCCTTGTAAAGAAATCAGTGATTTGATCCATACTCAATTGCCTTTGATTGCAAGAGCAAGAACCACATCACTCAATCTAGTCTTTAATATTCCATAATCCCAGTTCTTGGCTTGCTGAAGATCGACAGGAAGGCTCAGCTCACAGAGTCTTGGAAAAGTAGGAGGCGCTTAGTAACTGCTCTTTCCTTGTTTCTGTTGCCACTGCATAGATGACCAAGAAGATCAAGAAGCTGGAGAAAGAAACGACGATGTACAGATCCCGGTGGGAAAGCAGCAACAAAGCCCTTCTAGAAATGGCGGAAGAGGTAATGTGGCCCTCCTCTGGGGAGACCGAGGCTTTCGCATTGGGAGATGGAATGTAGCTAAACAGGGCAGCCTTCCTAAATAGAGATTTAAGCCATCTATTTCTCACAAATGACTTACAAACAATAAAAATAAAGATAAATCTAGAAACAATTAAAGTTTTTAAAGTTACCTAAGATCTGAGACCAAGGAGATGGATGGTGCAGGGCTGAGGACTTATCCTGCCGACCACCGACAGCAAGGAGTGCCCCCATCTAAGCCAACCGGCAAAGCCAAGTTTTAAGGCCCCCCTGGAAGGCTGGGCGGGGGAGCAGATCTCACCTCTGAGGGTAGGATGTCATTCAGGGCAGGAGCCACTGTGCAAAGGGCTTTTCTCGACACCTCCAACCAAAATTTCTTGACAGATGGGGTCTGCTTGAAGTGAGGGGGGTGGGCTAATCCCATTGGGATGAGACAATCCATTGGCTTGTCTTCTGAACTTCCTTCCTATGACTGTCTTCAGATGTTTCCTTCCCAAAACTGACTCTGAAATTGGTGCTGCTGTTCCTATGCAGAAAACCCTCCGGGACAAAGAACTGGAAGGGCTCCAAGTGAAAATCCAGCGCCTTGAGAAGCTGTGCCGGGCCCTGCAAACCGAACGCAATGACCTGAATAAAAAAGTCCAGGATCTTTGTGCCTTTGCGTCTCTGACCACGGGGACAGAGGTCGAGGATCAGCCCCACAGCATCCCGGAGGAGCTGGCCCTGCAGGGCCCCCAGGCAGGAGAAGCCTTTGGTCTGGCCCAGACAATGGGCCAGCCAGGGCCCCCTGAGCAGCCTGGGGCACTGAGCACAGGCCTGGCACACAGGCAGCCAGCAGAGGAAGCTGCTAACTCTGCTCCGTAAAGGTGAAGGAAATGCGGGCAGGTTGCAGCTTTCTCCAGGTGGATCCATTCCTCTTTCGAAGCCCCGTGCTCGGATGAAAACTGTTCCGGGGCTTTCAGGTTAAAGCTTTTTGACAATACTGAATGCTTTTTTTGGCTTTTAAAATAATCTCTCTGTATTATCCAACACGATGTACAGCAGCAACATCCACCTTTTATATATAGATCTATAAATGAGATTGACTCTGTTCTCTGCGTGGTGCTGTGTGAACATCTAGATGTGTGGCAAATCCAGCCATGATCCTTTTAAAAGGTGGGAAGCAAAGCAGGGGAAGCTTGCTAATTTTGACCTCCTCCCACTGCAACATCTGGCTGTTGTAGCTCTCAGTGAGTGCCATGCTAATGCAGATGCAAAGCAAAAATCCCAGTGGGACTTCTTCCCCCCCCCCCCGAAATTTTCTTTCTTTTTTTTAAATTACCAGATCTGCCCTTTAAAGCCAGTGCTGGAGACTCAGGAGTTTGATAATGTGGTAGATTATTCTTTTTAGTCTGTAGTTTGCAGGGCGGGGTGGGTGGGGGTGGGGGAGAGAAGGTGGGGAATAAAGCGGATGTATTACTGTGACATGGGGAGAGAGACCAAGGGTGGGGTGTGGGTGGAGGAGGCGTCATCTCCAGGACTTTGCTACTTCCAGAATTGATGTCTCAATAGCCTTATGACTTCACCGTTGCCTCTATGATTATATGTGTGCATGCACATAAACACACAGACACAAGCAAGTGTATGTATGTACTAAAGATTTAATCCAAAGGTTTTGCTTCCTTAACTGTTTTGCACATGCTAAGCATTCCTGCCTGTGTTTGTGCCTGGTGAATTTTGGGTGGCAAAGTAAATTCTCCTGTGTGTAACTTTCAAGGAGACAAAACTTAACCTCCCAGTCCAGACCACATAGGCGATGGGCCCAGGAGCTAGAACAACCTTGGTCCAGCTCTTTGGCTGCCTGAGGTATGTCCTAATAGCACTTTCGATGGATCGTTTGTCTACAGAATCATGTGGTGAGGAGGTGTCCTCGGAGGTTTTTTTGGTAATTTTGTTCATTTGGACCCTTCATCACTTATAGCCAATTCATTATTTTAATTTGTGCCACTTTTGGTCTTAAAAGCAATCATAAACTTAAATCAGGGCCATTTTAAGTATTAATAAAAAATTCTTCTATTGCTAGTAGCTTCCTTTCCACTTCAGGAGAGAGATTTGAGGGGGGTGCTCACTGATGAGCGCAAGGTCCGGCTGCCCACCGCGTCCCGTTCCTCTCTCCCCCGCCCCCCGCCCAATAGCAGTTCCTCTGGAAAAATAGACCAGAGTTTTAGGAAATGAGAATTACTACTACAGTTTATACAATGTAACCCCTGCCCCAAGTGGGAGATCGGGGCCCCTGTTTTCTGTGGGGTTCAGTTGCTGCTGAAATTTTCCTCCACTTGGTCAGCTGTGGAAGAAGAGAATGAACTGTTGTAAATGGGCCCCACAGATTGTAAGCTGGGGAGATCATCTAATGTAAGCTGCGATCAAACAGTGGAACAGAAGTTGCCTGTGGAGGTTGTGAGAGCTCCAACACTTGAGACTTTCAAAAGGAGATTGGACTGCCATTTATCCGAAATGGTGTAGGGACTCCTGCTTGAGCGGGGGGTTGGACTAGATGACCTACAAGGTCCCTTCCAACTCTAAACAATCTAATCTAATCTTTGTCCATATTTTTCTCTTTGTCTTCTGCAGTGTCAACAAAATCTTCCAATTTTTAACGCTGTTGTACAATAGACTTTCTGTTGTATGTATCTTTGTACCCAATAGAAATGCAACATGTACCTGTTGTTTGTCTTCCTTTTTTGTCACCCGTTTTGACCTGTGAGAATTTGATACACAGTAGATGTTTCCACCTCCTTCCGAGCCCTGCTAAATTGCCTCGGGTGTGTGTTTTGTGAGGAGCCAAAGTGGCGGGAAGCTGTTCATGCCCAGCGGGGTCAGCCAAGGCCCAAAGGTCTTTCCAGCTAAAGAAGCAGCCATCCCTATGGGCAGCTGCGACACAGGAAGATGCGGGAGGCAAACGATCATTTTTGTCACCAAAAGCAAAGGCATCTTGTAATGGGGGAGAACAATGATCATTGAAGCCTGTATTTTTACCAATTTTTACCACGTGGCTAAACAAGGTGATCGATGATATAATGCTGAATGATGCCGAAGCTGGAAATGAGAAAAACTGTTGGAAACCAATGGCTTAGAATAGATAAAGCAGAAAACAATTTGTCATTTTATATCAAACTGACAATGATTTTTTCATTGCTAATAAACATATCCTTCAAATCAAAATAATGCCTAGACAGAAATCAAACTGACTATATTGATACATATTGACTATATTGAGAGGTGAGAAAATGCAATTATAATAGCAAAATATTGACTGGGACAGATTGCAAACTGCTCGTATGCAAATTCCCAATTGGAGACTAAATCAAAAGAATAAAGAGTACTAGTTTCCAGAATCTCCTATTAACAACACAGTCCTTTCCGCTGTTCCAAGAAGGTTCCACATCCATTTGCACTGTGACCCTGAGGGCACAGATAAACTCCCCTGACCTTAACAACTCTCAGAGAGGGCGCTAATGACTGCAAGGAATAGAACTCCTTCCATTCCCCACCATTCAGTCAGAACTGAAGAAGCTGCTTGGATGAGAAGTGAAACATCTTCAAGGGGGAAAAAAGCAGTGGCCTTTTGAAAATGCACCTTTAGGATACCCATGATCGGGATGACTGAGATGGCTCCAGGTTGCCCACTGAGCGAGGCCAGGCAGTCTATTCTCTCTCTCTTGATTCAACCTGTATGCTGACTATACATGAATGGAAGTTGGACTGGAAGAAGCTAAGGCAGTGTTTCCCAACCTTGGCAACTTGAAGATGTCTGGACTTCAACTCCCAGAATTTCCCAGCCAGCATTTGCTGGCTGGGAAATTCTGGGAGTTGAAGTCCAGACATCTTCAAGTTGCCAAGGTTGGGAAACACTGAGCTAAGGGGTTTTTTAAAACTGGAGGAAAAATCATTAACCTGAGCTGGGTTCATATCACTGCACGGACAGCTGAAGACACAAAGGAACTGCCAGATCTAGTAATGAGAGTAAAAAATCAAGAAGGCCAGGGACGAAATCAGACCAAGATACAAGTTGATACACTAGCAACAATTAGAACAACCAACCTTAGGAGTGGTTGAAATGAAGATACTGAAATGGTTGAAGAGTTTCTGCCTTTTAGCATCACCCATCAACTAAAGGAACAGGCTGTCAAAAAACATACAATTTTTGCCTTAACAATTTGTTTAGTGACCGCTCAAAATTAGGATGGCACTGAAAAATGTGGCATGACCATTTTTCATATGACTGTTGCAGCCCCCCCCCCCCACATATACACACGTGATCAAAGTTCAGACACTTGGCAACTGACTCATTTTTATTTCAGTTGCAATGTCCCAGGGTCATGTGATCACATTTTGTGATCTGACAAGCAAAAACAATGAGGAAGCCCGATTCACTTAACAGTTGTGCTACTAACTTAACAACTGCAATGATTCACTTAACAACTGTGGCAAGAAAGGTGGTTAAATGGGGGCAAAACTCACAACTGTCTTGCTTAGCAACAAAATTTGAGCTCAATTGTGGTCGTAAGTCAAGGAAACGACTGGCTGATCTTATCAGAAGGGCTTTAAACAAAAATTGAGGGGGGAGGGGGGCAATCTTCAAGACCTTTAATTTAATTTAATTTAATTTAATTTAATAAGCGCTCTTATAGGCTGCCCAATCCCGCAGGACTCAGGGCGGCGTACAACATAGATAAGAACGTATAATAAAAACAATAAGAACAATTTAAAAATTAAAAGCATTATTCAAACATTATTAAAAAGACACCATTCATGGGGGAATCTGATCTTTTTATTCACCCCACCTGCAGGAAGAGCCATGTTTTAACAGCTTTACGGAAGGCCAGCAGGGTGGGGATGGTCCGGATCTCTGGTGGAAGTTGGTTCCAGAGAGATGGAGCTCCCACAGAGAAGGCCCTCCCCCGCGGCCCCACCAACCGACATTGTTTGGCCGATGGGACCCGGAGGAGGCCCTCTCTGTGGGATCTAACTGGTCGTAGGGAGGTATGTGGTAGGATGCGGTCCCGAAGGTAACCTGGCCCTGAGCCATGTAGGGCTTTAAAGGTCAAAACCAACACCTTAAATTGCGACCGGAGATTAATAGGCAACCAATGCAGCTGGCGGAGGATAGGTGTTACGTGGGTGTATCTCGGTACACCC
This sequence comes from Diadophis punctatus similis, assembly GCA_023053685.1. Classification (NCBI taxonomy): domain Eukaryota; kingdom Metazoa; phylum Chordata; class Lepidosauria; order Squamata; family Dipsadidae; genus Diadophis; species Diadophis punctatus. The sequence goes on along the minus strand of JALIGW010000027.1, from coordinate 7,491,602 downwards.
ACCACAGCTCGCGCAGCTGCATTCTGTACCAATTGCAATCTCCGGATGCTCTTCAAGGGTAGCCCCATGTAGAGTCCGTTACAGTAGTCTAGCCGTGAGGTGACAAGGGCATGAGTGACTGTGAGCAAAGCCTCCCTCTCCAAGTAGGGTCGCAATTGGTGCACGAGACGAATCTGTGCAAAGGTCCCCCTAGCCACAGCTGAAAGATGTTGCTCCAATTTTAGCTGTGGATCTAGGAGGACACCCAAATTGCGAACCCGTTCTGAGGGAGTCAATTTTTCTCCCCCAAGAACCAAGGAGGGGCAGTCGACGTAATCCCTGGGGGGCAACATCCACAGCCACTCAGACTTGTCAGGGTTGAGCTTGAGTCTATTCACTCCCATCCAGACCCTTACATCGTCCAGGCAGCGGCACATTACCTTGACTGCTTCACTGAACTGACACGGGGTGGAGATGTACAACTGGGTATCATCAGCATACTGCTGATGCCTCACCCCGTGTCGTCGGATGATCTCACCCAGCGGTTTCATGTAAATGTTAAACAGGATGGGCGAGAGGACCGAGCCCTGTGGCACCCCGCAGGTCAGGGGTCTAGGGGCCGACCTCTGCCCTCCTGTCAACACCGACTGCGTCCTGTCAGAGAGGTAGGAGGAGAACCACCGTAGAACAGTGCCTCCCACTCCCACCTCCCCAAGATGACGCAGAAGGATACCATAGTCAATGGTATCGAAAGCCGCTGAGAGGTCAAGTAACATTTAGATCCTAATTCGAACCAAAAACCACTAGATAATCAATCGTACAAGGAGGTGGGGAGGGAAGAGGGGGGGGGAGGAGGAGGAAAAAGCACAGTGAAGTAGAGAGTGATGGAAATGATGGAAAACCCAGATACAAAGCAGGAGATAAAAGAAACCTACACAAGGGATTCAAATGCCTATATATATACAAACGCTCAAACTTCAGAAAACAAACAGGGTAAACTTGAAGTATTAGTACATGAAGGCAGATATGATGTAGTTGCCATTACTGAAACTTGGTGGGATGAAACTCAGGACTGGAATGTACTGATGGAAGGATACAAACTGTTCAAAAGAAACAGACCTAACAAAAATGGTTGCTTAATACACTGTGTGCACAATTATTAGGCAAGTGAGTATTCTGACCATATCATCATTTTAATGCATATTTTCTACCTCCAAGCTGTATAAACTTGAATGTTTATTGGCTGTAAGCATATCAGATGATGTATATTTGTGTAATGAGGGAGGGTGTGGCCTAAGGAGATCAACACCCTATATCAGTTCCTCTGGAAAAATAGACCAGAGATTTAGGAAATGAGAATTACTACTACAGTTTATACCAGTGATGGCGAACCTTTTTTGGTTCGCGTGCCAAAAAAGGGGGGGATGCGTGGGATCACGTGTGTGCGTGCCCACACCCATAATTCCATGCACCCCCGCGCATGCGCGTATGACCCCCCCACTCCCAGCATGCAATGACACGCCCATTTTTTGCTCTCTCCAGGCTTCTAGGTGCCTGGGGAGGGCAAAAACGGCCTTCCCCACCCCCTCTGGAGGCTGGAAACAGCCTGTTTCCTGACTCCCAGTGGGCCCAGAAGGCCCAAAAATCAGCCAAAATCAACATGCGCACCAGACCTGAGCTCGCGTGCCCACTGATATGGCTCCGCGTGCCACTTGTGGCACCCGTGCCATAGGTTCGCCATCACGGGTTTATACAATGTAACCCCTGCCCCAAGTGGGAGATCGGGGCCCCTGTTTTCTGTGGGGTTCAGTTGCTGCTGAAATTTTCCTCCACTCGGTCAGCTGGCCAGAAGAGAATGAACTGTTGTAAATGGGCCCCACAGATTGTAAGCTGGGGAGATCATCTAATGTAAGCTGCGATCAAACAGTGGAACAGAAGTTGCCTGCGGAGGTTGTGAGAGCTCCAACATTTGAGACTTTCAAAAGGAGATTGGACTGCCATTTATCCAAAATGGTGTAGGGACTCCTGCTTGAGCGGGGGGTTGGACTAGATGACCTACAAGGTCCCTTCCAACTCTAAACAATCTAATCTAATCTAATCAAGGTGTGCATAAATTATTAGGCAGCTTCTTTTCCTCAGACAAAATGGGCCAAAAAAGAGATTTAACTGACTCCGAAAAGTCAAAAATTGTAAAACGTCTTTCAGAGGGATGCCACATTCTTGAAATTGCAAAGATATTGGGGCATGATCACAGAACCCTCAAACGTTTTGTTGCAAATAAGTCAACAGGGTCGCAAGAAACATGTCGAGAGAAAAAAGACGCACCTTAACTTCCAAAGATTTGAGAAGAATCAAACGTGAAGCTACCAGGAACCCATTATCCTCCAGTCCTGTCATATTCCAGAACTGCAACTTACCTGGAGTGCCCAGAAGTACAAGGTGTTCAGTACTCAGAGACATGGCCAAAGTTAGGAAGGCTGAAACCTGACCACCACTGAATAAGACACACAGGTTGAAATGGCAAGCCTGGGCCAAGAAATATCTGAAGACAGATTTTTCAAAGGTTTTATGGACTGATGAGATGTGACTCTTGACGGACCACATGGGTGGGCCTGTGGCTAGATAAGTAACGGGCACAGAGCTCCACTTCGACACCAGCAAGGTGGCATTGTGGTACTGGGCTGGAATTATTAAAGATGAGCTAGTTGAACCTTTTTGGATTGAAGATGGACTCAGAATTAATCTCTAAATCTACTGCCAGTTTTTAGAAGACACTTTCTTCAATCAGCGGTACAGGAAAAAGTCTGCATCTTTCAAGAAGGCCATGATTTTTATGCAGGGCAATGCTCCATCGCAAGTGTTAGAACCCTGTTCAAACGATTGGGTGTGCTAATATATGAACAAGCCACAAATCAATGTTATGTGTATATTGCTTTAAACGAATTGTAGGCTGATTACTATATAAGGCAGCAAGAGAGCATGCTCAGAATGGTGATTAATATCTGTGTGTATTTGAAGGTGTGATCCGGAGTGCTGACTCTCTGCTGATTATCTCTGCTGCTTCACTGTTGAGTTATTGACTTTATGACTGTGTGAAATTACTGTGAAGAACTGCTGTGGAAAGAGTAACTATCTGTGATAGTGTAGATTTGATTGATAGCTGTAATCTTTGTTTGTTAGTTAAAACAAAGATAGGCAAGAAGAAGAAACTTCACATTGACTGACTAACTGTGTATGACTTGGACTTCCTATTGAATTTTGCTATTACTTTAAGTAAACTATTTGTAAATACTAAACTGATCTGTTTATTATAATCAAGATTAAGTAAGGTACTAATACCACTCTATAAAGCCTTAGTAAAACCACACCTAGAATACTGCATCCAGTTTTGGTCACCATACTATAAAAAAGATGTTGAGACTCTAGAAAGACTGCAGAGGAGAGCAACCAGGATGATGAGGGGACTGGAGGCCAAAACATACGATGAACGGTTACAGGAACTGGGCATGGCTAGTCTAGTGAAGAGAAGGACCAGGGGAGACATGATAGCAGTCTTCCAATATTTGAGGGGCTGCCACAGAGAGGAGGGAGTCAAGCTATTTTCCAAATCACCAGAAGGCAGGACAAGAAGCAACGGATGGAAACTAATCAAGGAGAGAAGCAACCTGGAATTAAGGAGAAAGTTCCTAACTATGACTATGGCGATTCTCAGTCATCCAGGTCATGGTTATCCCAAAAATGCTTTTTCAAGAGGCAACTGGACTTTCTGGTTTTTCTTTGAAGACGTTTTGCTTCTCCTTCAAGAAGCTTCTTCAGGTCTGAAGAATGAAGAATTCTTGGATGAGAATGAAGAAGCTTCTTGGATGAGAATCAAAATGTCTTCAAAGAAAAACCAGAAAGTCCAGTTGCCTCTTGAAAAAGCATCTTTGGGATTCCTAACAGTGATAACAACGAACCAGTGGAACAGCTTGTCTTCAGAAGCTGTGGGTGCTTCATCACTGGAGGTTTAAAGAAAAGACTGGACAGCCACCTGTCTGAAATGATAGAGGGTCTCCTGCTTGAGCAGAGGGTTGGACTAGAAGACCTTGAAGGTCCCTTCCGGCTCTATTCTGATTAATTGATTGATCCGATTGACTACCTGTACCACAAACTAGCCCTTGCCAGAGCAGCTGTAAAGACTGTATGGAAGCAAAAGTTGGTCTTTGAAGATGCAGGAAAAATGCATTTTTATGTTTTTAAACTTTTGTGATGGAGAAGATGACCAAGAATATCATGGATAGTCAAGAAAAGAAACCAACCAACCAACACAGAGTTCTTATTTGAGCCACAAATGATCAGATTATCATACTTTGAACACCTTATGTGAAGATCTACCTTTCTTCCATTTTTAATGCTGAGAAAGAGAGAAGAAGAAAGAGGACGAGCAGCAGCAAAAGACTGGGTCATCCTGGGAAAGGTCAGTCCATCCAGGTGGTCTTTTAGTACTTGCCATCCAGCTGAGGGCATATGGTCCCCCAGATCCATTCTGCTCTTCCTATCATTTCTACCCTTTTCCCCAAAGTTGTTTCATGTCCTCTCATTTATCTGGGTACTCATCAATTGTGAAGATGGGATTTAACATGCTTTAATTTGTTTATTTCCAAACTCAAATGTATTGGGATTCAGAAGTAAAACTGATTACCAAGGAATAACAGCATTCTTAATCATTGACATTTGGCAATTTTGACCTGTGGTGGTGAAGATTTTACTCCGTCTAAGCCTCTAGGGCAGTGTTTCCCAACCTTGGCAACTTGAAGATGTCTGGACTTCAATTCCCAGAATTCCCCAGCCAGCAAATGCTGGTTGGGGAATTCTGGGAGTTGAAGTCCAGACATCTTCAAGTTGCCAAGGTTGGGAAACAGCGCTCTAGGGAATATCTACTTGTGCCATAGAATTACAGCAATCTGAGGGTCCTCTCAGGGGTGGCCAAACTATGGCTCTTTGAGGACCTGTGGACTTCAACTCCCAGAATTCCTGAGCCAGCCATGCATGGCTGGCTCAGGAATTCTGGGAGTTGAAGTCCACAGGTCCTCAAAGAGCCATAGTTTGGCCACCCCTGGAGGGTGACCCATAATTCTGCATCCCAGGGTTTTGCCGATCGGGGAATTCTGGGAGTCGAAGTCCTCCCCTCTGAAAACTGCTAGGGCTGAGAACGGCGCTCTGTGCCAATGGCAGGAGGCGTCGGGCCCGGCCCCCCTTCAAAGCTTTCAGCCGCGGAGGGCGGAGCAGATGCGAGGCCCGGCACTGGACCCCCCCACCCCGCCCCCGAAACTCCTGCAGCCGGCGCGCTTGATCGACAGGCTCGGGGCTGGCTCTGTGCCGACGCTGCCCGGGGATCGCCGGAGCCCAAGAGAGGAGCCGGCTCTTTCTTTTAAAGCAACCGGGACGGCGCTCGGAGGGGCTCGGGCGGAAGGGCAGCCCGCCTTCCCCGGGCGGAGGGTCGTCGCCTCCGGCTCCAGCCCAGCCTGCGGCGCTTGCAGCGGGCGCAGCTCCTCGAGGGACTCCCAGGCTCGGCGCCGGAGAGCCGCCGCGAGAGAGGCCGGCGAGGTTGCCCGGGCAGCGGGAGAGGTTCCCTTTGTTATTCCGGGCCGGGGGAAGCGGGGGAGGGGGCTTCGTCCGCGCCCCGCCTGCGCTGCCCTCGCCCGACAAGCGCGTCCCGGATGCCGCGGAGCTCTGGCGGGCGGTGCCGCGGCCGAATCCCGGGGCGGAGGGCAGCAGGGAGGCCGGGCTCCGCGTCCCGGGCGCGGGGAGAAGCGGCTGGAGGGTCGCGTGCCGCTTGACCTGGCCTTCGCCCTCCCGGACCCTTCACGGCATGGCTGGCCTCCCCCGAGCCGGACCGGCCTTGACCCCGACCGGAGGGCTGTGGTGCCGAGGGCGCGCTCGAGGTGGCCGGGCCGGCGCCGCCAGTTCTCCGCGCAGCGAAAGGCGGGTGGCGGCAGGGGAACGCTTAGAGCCTCGGGACCCTTTCCGCGGAGCACGGCGCTCCCTCGGAGGTCCCGCCGGCCCGAGAAGCAGCTGGAGCCGGGAAGTCCCGGCCGGCGCTTCGGTTTCCACAGCGGGTGTGGGTGGGGGGTGGGCGGCCGTGGATTCCTCCGGGCTGCTCCCTTTCCAAAGCGCCTCCTTTTTTTGCGGAAAGGAAAAGAATGGGGAGCAAATTGGGAAGGATCAGATGGAAAATGAGATTTTTAACCTTTGCTGGTTAATGTGAATCGGTCTTGCGCCCATCCTGAAGGGTTCCTACCCCGGGCTGTGGGGATGTGGCTTCCTAGGCTCTTTCCTCGGGGCGTGCATCTTCTCCAATGAAACAGATCGAGACAGGAAGATCATTTCATGAAATTTGAACGTTCTGACTAAAACCGATTCTCTCATTCAAAGAGGGAACCCAAAGACCAGCTTTCGGTCCCTTTTATCAAAGAAAATGCAAGAGAAAAGTTGATTGGACAGGGAAGAAATAATAACCCCCTCCTTTGCCTTGTAAATCAGTTACATGGAGTTAAACATTACATGTGACAACACACATGTCCATTTAAATGAGGTCTGACGAAAGTGTGGCCGTAAAATTTGTTAATGAGGAAAAAAAGTTATAAGGTTGTTTGGAGTTCACAGAGAGACAAGCGAGATATACCAGAGAAAAACAAGACAAACTGCAGACATCCCATCCTATTCTGATCTGGGGAACAAGGAGAGTTTTTTATCTTGAAGTTTAGGAATGTTAGAAGTTATCAATTAAACCATTAGCATAATTTAAAGAGAGAAAAATAAGTCAAATTAAAATACAAAATAACTGTTACTTAGCAAGTACAACAATATTACAATCTTGGTACTACAAAATCCATCATGTGCAGCCCTCAGCCCAAAACATGAACCACTGTATCCAAATCACGGGTCACTGCCACTGGTGAGAAAGAGCCCTTGCCCCAGATTCAGGTGTCCTGCTGCCCTGGAGGAACCATCAGGTCGAAGGAGGCTTTTGGGCAGGACAAAGAAGCTGTTTAATTTGCTATGCAAACTCTCTCAGCTGTGTTTGCCACATGCCCCCCCCCCTAAAATTCCATAAAGGGAGGTGACTGGAGTCAGTCTTTAAGCATCTTAAGTCTTGCTTCAACGAGATGGGCTGCATATAAGTTTAATAAATCAATAAATAAGGCTCCCCAACTTCATTCCAAACTTTGCAAATGACACCAGACTCCCTGTTTCTTCCAAGATTTAACTGATGCTCCATGGCGTTCAACCTGTTTCCGAGTACATGTTAAGCCATGGTTTTCTCCAGTGTAGTTTACAGAATGAATTCCTATTAACTAGGTTTAAGCAATAAATTAAGTCATAAATTATGGTCTGTAAGTTAAGAAGGCTGGGTTAATAATCCATGCATAAAACAAACACTTTGATTATGGTTAAGTTGGTAATAAAACATCTCCAACTCCTTGAGATGCTCGTTCTCTGAACATGAGAAGCTAACAGGTCACAAAATCGTTGGCTATTTTCACATACCCTGCTCTGTTTTTGTCACCGTTTTCTCAGTTTCTCTCTAACCAAAGGGTCAGGGGTTGTTTTTCTGCACCTGCCAGCTGGAGCTCAGGGGACCAGAGGGGTGTGTGTGTGTGTGTGTGTGTGTGTGTGTGTGTGTGTGTGTGTGTGTGTGAGTGAGAGACTTCCTTGAATTGTATGAGTGGCTCCATATCCTTGCTGTTTTCTTTAGTCAGCATTAACATGAGTGGACTTCCCACTTTTTTTTCAAATTTTATTAAAGTTTGTTATACAATACAAATAAAAAATAAACAAAAGTTAGAGAGGTCAAAGAAGGCAAAAAAGAGGTGAAAAGAGAAAGACAAAAAATAGTGACTTTTCCCAACTTTTTTCAGTGCAGTAACATAAAAAAAATGCACCTTCAATTTTTTTGTTTTACATTTCTAAATATTTCAAACCATTTCTATAACAACAAAGTCATTCTACTCATCAAAACCTAAAATCAAAGTTTCAATGTTTTTATTTTTGAGCAAAAAGCCCAGAAGCGGTTGCCAGCGTGGACTTTCTTCTTTAGGCAACTCATTGTCCTTCTGTTCCAGGGCCTGTGAGGCTTTCCTTAAGTATGGAATTCAATGCAGGCCTTTCCAAAGTCATTGCTCAATGTTAATTTTTGCGTGGCCTCCTCCATCTTGCTTGCTCTTCTCTTGCAGGTTGGGTGGCTGAGAAGGAGACCCCAAGATGGAGGAGAGGAAGAAGAAGAGCCCCAAGGCTCACCTCAGCCAACCGGTGCCTGCAAGTGCGCTGCGCAAGCTGCCTGGCCCGGCCAGCAAGAGTGCCTCTTTCTCGCTGGGGACGCCACACCTCCCGTCTCCAAGGCCAAGAGCCAAGTTTAAGAGGTCAGCATGAGGACAGGGCAGAGCGGGCCTCTGAGGGCAAGGCCTAAGGGCACCAGGCATTCTGGCAGCATTTTCAGGAAGAGAAGGTAGAATCTGAGTCTCACATGGATGGGAGATTCGTTTATTTTCTGTCGCCGCTCCAGCCCATTGCAGAAGCTGTCTCAGAGCATCATAAAGTATTTGAACCAACCCCAGCAAATAAAAATGATAAGAAAAGGCAACAGGGAAAAGCATTTGACAATTTTTAAAAAAATCAGTAATAAGAAACTGATTAGAACTGTTTCAACTGGGGGCAGCATGTGGTAGGAATCTGAGCTTGGAAAAGTAGCGGGTCAGGGCTAGAATGAAACTTCAGAGTTGGCAAAAACCTCTCAGAAGCCAATAAAAAACTGCTCCAGTCTTGCCACTAAGAAAACTGCCTAGTCACGCTGATGAAGTCACCAGGAGACAACCTTGACTTGGGGGAGACTCCGAGCTGAGAGCAGGTGTATCCTTCCTTCCTCACATAAGTGTTTGTGATACCCGAAGGGGCTCCGCTTGCATTTTAAACTATTTTGTGACTCTCACTTGAGTTCTTGTCTTAGTGATGGGGATGGCAGCATAATCTACTCTGGATTTCATTGAATGGTCAGGGGTTAAAAGCTCATCCTGCAGGGATGGGTTTGAGTCAAGCGTCTTTGATGGGGCCCCTCAGCTTGGTTAAGATAGTTCTTTCACATCCTCCTAGCATTATACAACCACAATTCAGTAAAAGAAAACTCTTTAATAGGGCCAGTCGGGTCCAGCTGTATTCACACAGCATGCTTGATGTGGTCACCAAGCTAGCTTCCTTTCTGAGTTTGCATAGTGCAGTGAACCCTAAGTCACAAAAAAACTATTCAGAGTTATGACCAGCCAAGCCATGGTTTGTGCAAATGCAGGTATAAAAGTATGTTGAGGGACTACCACATTTATGGTGCACAGTTGCAGGAGAGCGGGTGGGAAGAAGAGGCTCAGCCAGCAGTATAAAACACCCCATCAGCAGCTATTTAAAAGGCAGCCAACATGCCACTCCTTGCAGATCACCCTTCAGGCAATGCCAAAGCCTTTTCCGCAGGGGAGGAGAGCTGCTGTGCCGACCAGCTGGCTGCTTGGCCGATCTTGGGAGAGAACCTGCTTTTCTCTGGAAGGCTCGCTGGCTGGCTTCCTGCCATTATCACCCCAGATTTCACCTTTCCTTATTTTCTGTTGCAGAGCAAGCAAGGAGACCTCACGAGTTCCCCAGCTTGGGGGCAATGCGGGGTCTGTGGTGGGCACCCCCCTGCAGCATTCGTTCCTGACCGATGTCTCTGATGTGTATGAGATGGAAGGGGGTCTCCTTAACCTGCTGAATGATTTCCATTCAGGGAAGCTGCAAGCTTTTGGTAATGTCTTTGATGCTGGAATATCTCTAGACTGTGTTATGCTGGACAGAGAGAGAGGAGGCGGGTTTAAATCCTAAATTATCACTAATCTCGTCTAGCTGGTCAAGAAAGGCTCTTAGCTGTTTGTGAAATCAGAGATGAATTAAATGGATAATTAATTTGGGTTTCTCCCCCTCCTTAGTTCCTCCCCTACCGATTCTCTTGTCTCTCCCTTATGTTAAATCTTGCATCCGCTTGTCAGTCCCTGGCCAACGATGCCCCGAACTTTGGCTAGATGCATTTCTATCTCCATCGTTCACCCGCTTGCCTACATGGAAGAAGGTTGACCTGGCTTTCTAATAATTCTCTTGCTGCAACAATTAATGTTCCTCAGACTTGATAGGGATAGAAAAATTGTCCCAGTATCAACTCTTTTGATTTTCCCCAGAAGATGTGGCAGAGAAGTTTTCCTTAGCAACTTATGTATGGATTATATATGGACATGTATATAAGCTCCAATGTTGGAGGAGGGGGAGGAAATGAAATTTCACTTAAGTGCAAGGTTTATGTTCCTTTGATACTTTGGTTTTGTGCTTCTAAGGCAGCATTTCTAAACCTTGGCTGGCGGGGGAATTCAGAGAGTTAAAGTCCACACATCTTGAAGCTGTCAAGTTTGAGAATCACTCTTCTAAGGATTCCAATCATAGATATAGTTCGTGCTTTTACCAACTGTGATGCTTTTGATTTGGAAGAAATTGTGATGGTCTCTTTAACGCACAGTGCCTGGTCTGGAGGAGATTGTTGAGTTGGGTAGGACTATCACACTGTTAGCTATAAATGCTGGCAGATCCATTAGCCCAGAGTACCTTGCCCAAATAGAACCCGAGCCAGAAAAGTAGATTAAAATGTCTTAATTATGTACACAAGTAAGAAGAGGCCCCTCACCCAAGAGAGGAGAGGGGCAGCTTAGAAAAGTAGAAAATCACTTTATATACAGTTCAAACTTACTGGGTTCAGAACGAGTTCTTTCATTTGGTTAGCATCATTTGAGACATCTCTGATGCAGCACACATGCTCAGTACCTTTAGTATGTAGCATGTAATATTCTATAGCATCCCATAATGTCATTAGTATGATCTTGTTAATGCGTATCCTCATATTCAGGAGGTTTTTACATTATAATGAGTCATAAAGAAGATTGTAAGTAACTAAGTCAGGGTCCCCAACAGGTTTAAACCAGTTCTCTTATCAGGGTGCACAGAGCTTTCTTTGTTCCCTTAAGGACTAGAAACATTAATCAAATAAACTCCTAGTTGCTGGAAACATTAATCAATTCTGCTGCCGCAGCCATTAATGCCTTTTTGGCAAGGCCAGCAGAGTTAACCTTTTCTTTCTTTTCTCTCTCTTTGGCTCATTTTTGCTCTGCACCCCTGTCCTCGTCTGGGCCTGCAGGCAGAGAATGTTCCTTTGAGCAGCTGGAACACGTGCGGGAGATGCAGGAGAAACTTGCCCGCCTGCACTTCAGCCTGGATGTCTATGTGGAGGAACTTGTGGAAGATCAGAAGAAAAACGTGGCTGACAGGAATCTGGACCAGCTGCTGACCAATGTGAGTGTGCCAAGCAACTGCCTTCTTCTCTTCTTCAAAGGACCCTTCCCTTTCCACAAGTCTTAAAGTTGCCAAGTTTGAGGACCCCTGCTTTAGGAGGAATGCAACCCATTAAAACATAAAGTTCGGTTCACTGTTGCATGGATCCAGCAGCTCAGGATGAAATGGTGGTAGTGGGAGGCACAGCAGGTAAGGGCTGAAGGAGGTGACCCCCACCCCCGCCCATGTGAGAGGAATGCAATCTCCAATGACATGAAGCTAAAGCAGAGTTCGAATGGCTCCCTTTGAGGCAGAGCAGGAGGAGGCAGGGAGAGCCCAGAGACAATGCTGTGGGTTTGTGTCCTTGGCCAGAACAAGTGGGATGTGATGAGACTAACTGGGTTCCCACAACACACTCAACGTGCCCAGGTTAGTCTAGCCGAGGATGGGGGGCTTAGGCCGGCCCTGCAGAAGGGCCCTTCTCTAGGCCTCCGGAGATGGAGTGAAATGGGCACTGAGATGAGGTTGCATCTCCTCTCCAGTTAAGTCTGGTTACTCCAAACCCTCTTTACCTTGTTTTGTTGTTTAAATTAAGCTCCTGGAAGGGTAGTTGGGCAGCTTCCCCAATGCCTGTCCCTGCGCCTGGCGTGACGTGATCTTGGACAAGGCTTCTGGGGTTGTGCCTCTTGCATATGTTCATAATGCTTTTTTTGTGCTTTTTTCATTTGTTTTTGCAGCTGGAAGAACTCAGCAATTCCATGTATCCTTTTTGTACGGCCCAATGTGGTTCTCCTGGCAAATTGGTCCGGAGGTGGGAAAGGAAGGAGGATGTGAGTGGGGTGCTGTTTCAGAGAACACGGTGGCCTATGGGGAGGCAGTGCATGGTTGTGTCCATGGGGATGGTGACATCTTGTGTATACAGCTTCATTGTGCTTTGTCCTGGACACCTAAATCCAAGTGACAGCCAATCTCTTGTCTACAACAACTCTAATTAAGATAATATAATACAATATCTCTGCCATTGGATGACTTGTACAAAGTAAAGTTAGTCCTTGATTACCATCCTAATGGAGCCTGGAATTTCCATATGTCATGATGGTCATAACTTGAGACACCCACAGGACCGCCCTGATTTTACAACATTTTTTGAAACAGTTGCTAAGCAGATGCTGTGCCTGTTAAGATAACCCATTGTCCACAAACTGGTGTTTACTTTTTTTTTCCAGTAAAGAACACCATAAATCATGGTCACATGACCCTGCAAACTGCCATAAATACAGGCTGGTTGCTGAGCATCCAACATGCAATCATGTGACTGCAGATAATGACATGGCCATTGGAGCTCCGAATCTGGGTCGTAAGTACCTTTTTCGAGGCCCTGGTACTTTTGAACAGTTGCTGTGCAACCAGTTCTAAATTGAGGACTACTTGTATTACAAGTGAGCTCCGTTCTCCCATCAACAACCTGTGGACAAAAACGCTGATTTATCTTAGAAGTTTGGTAACCAAAACATAGCAATCCAGGCTAAAATGACCCTGGGTGGCTTATGTATGGTGTGAAACCACCCACTCAACTATTACGAGAGCCAACCTGGTTTAAGAGTGTTAAATTTTGCACCTTGCATAAATTCACATTCGGTCTTGAAGCTCACAGACTGATATTGGGAACTGTCAGTGTGCAAACATTCCATGAGCCACATCTATGTTGCTTGGTCCTCCCAAATCCGAGCCAGCAGTCTTAACAGATGTTTGTGCTCATCTTTCCAAGTAGACAGGGTTGGTGTGGGTGTATACTTCCAGGTTCCTCAACGTTCATGTTACATCCTGCAGATTCAATAGAGAACTGCAATCTAAACTAAGTCAGCATGGCTGATGTTCATAACAATATTATGCTTCATAGGATGAACCAATGGCAGAGACGTCCCTGGGTGGATGGAGGTCAAAAAAGGCAAGATCAGCGTTTCTCAACTTTGGCAACTTTAAGATGGTGGACTTCAACTCCCAGAATTCCCCAGCCAGCAAGTCTGTTGAAGTGCACCCATCTTAAAAATTGCCAAGGTTAAGAAACATTAGTCAAGACAAGGACTGCAGCTGCACGATTGAAGCCTTGCCCTTTTGTTTACATGTATTTGCATCTGTAAAAAAGAGGTGGGACTTTGGTTGTGGCTGCCATCTTGGCTTTTTTCACCCCGAGATGCAATCTTGCATCAAGATTAGTCAGGATTCCTTGCTGCCAAGCTATAGAAGCCAGGAGAAATGGCTGCTCTCCGCCTCCTCCTACTCATTTCTTAACCCTTTACCTTAGACAAAAGCTTCACCTGGCTGAAAATCCTGATGTGGAAGAAGCACCCAACGCCTAGAAGAGGCATCGGGAAGGGCCAGACCGGCCCCCTTCTGACGAGGCCTCAAGAAAGATGTCCCACAAGGATGTCTGGCAGGCAACTACTTCTGAATTGTGCTGTAAACAGGTTAGGGGCTGCCGGATGGAAAGAGGCAGAGACATGTAAGCAGCAGGATTGGAGATCGGCAGGAGGCAGAAAGCTCAAGGGAAAAGAGCTTGTTCTGCATGGCTACCGGAAAAAAAAGGAAGCAAGGAAGGCAAAGGAGAGGGACCGGCCAGGATGCTGATCCTCCACATTGGAACCTGGAGTCGAGCTGAGAGACCCCCTTTTGCTCAGGTGTGGCAAGAGAAGGAGGCTTTTGGTTTCCTTCCCCTTGCAGTGTTGCTCCAGGTTCCATAACTGACAAACCTCTCGGGAAATTTGTGATGAGCAGCTGACACAACACCAATGGCGGCCCTGCATTCTTGCTCCTTCTGCTGTGTGAGCTGGACACCTCTCATTTTAAATAGTTTTGTTTTTGTAATGCTGCATGAGTTTGATCTCCTGCATCCTGTGCCTGCTCTGCACATGGCCTTAGTCTGAGAGCTATATATTATTCTTTCCAAGAACACAATTACTATATTAGGGGTGGGACAATTGCTTTGGGGAGAGTTTGGAAAAAGCCCCCATTATTCATGATGATACTTTTATGTTCCTCCTTTTTCACTTGGATCTATAGCTGTGGGGAGCAGATGAATTCCAACAGCATCAAATGTGAAAGTGACTGGGGAACATTTGTGCTGAGATGATTCTTAAGAACTCAATCTATCCCTGCACCCATCCCCCCCACCCCACTCCAATCTCCCTGGCTGGGAACGTGCAGAAGGAGGAGCAGGCTGAGCTGCTTGGTTTGCTTTAAGCCGGGAGCCACCGCAGAACCAGAGAGCTTGACTCACGAACAGATGGAGAGACCTTCTGCTCAGCAGTGGGGAAGCCGGGAATTCCATCCCAAAAACTACTTGGATCTATTACTAGCCTATTTCCAGAAGGCTTTGTCTGTTGCTGGAATTGGGGGGCGGTTTATTCCATTGTAAGTGATTTCTAGAGAGAAGAGCCCTGCGTTGAATTCGCTCCCAACTGCGGACTCTGGTTCGCGTGAGCCATCAATGTGGTGCCGAGAGCGGTTAAGCCATGACTCCTGGTCATAAAAGAAAAAACACATTTGAAATTACACTCTCTGTTTTTGGTTACTTTTATTGAACGGGAGGGTGCTGTTCATTCTGAGATCTTCCTGTAGAACGGGTGGGGAACTATGGCCCCTTTATGACTTGTGGACTTCAACTCCCAGAATTTCTAAGACAGCCATGCTGGTGGTGGAATTCTGGGAGTTGAAGTCCACAAGGTTAAAGGGGCCATAGTTCCCCATCCGTTGTATAATAAAGCTTTAGGAGTGGCGTTTGATCATTTCTCTATTTTTATGGCTAGGAACGTCGACGGGGGTGGGGTGGGAACGGGACACGAAGGGCTCGGCCGGCGTTGGAGCGTTGCTGGCGGGGGAAGTCTGGCAGTCGAAGTATCCCCACTTTACAGTCGCCAAGCAACCGCTGCCGTCTGGCGGGATGTCGCACAGTGAAGACGTCAAACGCAGCCGACGCCCCGTCGCACACCTGATTGGGAATCGACCCCTCAAACGGGGGACCTCCCATCCCCCGTTTTAGCCCAAAGAACCTGGTCGATCAGGGGGGGGGGGAGAAATCGGGCACACAATGTTTCTGTGGACCCCCTGCTGGGAATGAACCTTAGACTGTCTACAGTAGACCTCTCCCCATTCCTAAGAGGTCTGTAAGGGGCGTGCATAAGCCCACCACTGTGCCTACCGTCCCTGTCCTACTGTTCTCATTTATCTGTCCTTTTTTTTACTTATGTTTATACAAACAACTACTATCCTGTACATGTTTGACAAAATAAATAAATAACTAAATAATAAATAAAAATAAATAAACGATGGGACCTGGAACTCAGGGCAGCTGGAAAGCGGACCCCCACCCCGCCCAAACAGCCTCTGGCCGTGGGGTGGGGCGAGGCGCTCTCCGCTGACGTCATCAGGGGGCGCGGTCGCCGTTGCTCTCAGCAGGATGCGGGAGGCGGCGGCGGCGGTGCGGCTGCAGGTGGGCGGTGGGGGAGGGGGGGAGGCTCGCGGCTCGGCCGAGGGGGGCGCCGGGGTGGGTGGGCGGAAGCCCCGGGCGGCCTGACCCCGGGCTCCCCATCCGCAGCGGGGCCGCCTCGTTCCGGGGGTGCGCCGAGGAAGCGGTGCTTCCCAGCCTCCTCCGAGACGTCGAGAGGGAGGAATGGAGGGAAGGAAGTTGCCGAGGAGCACCGAGCGAAAGGCAGCGCTGTGTGGCGCCGGGAGGACCGCGTTGGCTCTTACGGCGGGGGCCTCGGTGCCGCCCCCCCCGTCTCTCCAGCCCTTGGCCCGGGAGTCGGAGGCTGGGAGAGCAGGGCCCGCCCCTCGCGGCGCCTCCGAGGCCCTGGAGTGGAAAAGAAGGGGGGCTCTTGGCCTCTCCTGCTTCGCCCCGGAATTTGAGGGCTCCCTCGTGCAGAGGGAACTCTTCTGGGGAAGGTCTTGGTTTCAGCACAGGCAGTCCTCGACTTATAACCATTCATTTAGTGACCGTTCGAAGATACAACAGCACTGAAAAAAGGGACTTATGGCCGTTTTTCACAGTTACGACGGCTGCGGCACTCCCATGGTCACGTGATAAAAGTTCAGTCGCTTGGCAACTGGTGTGTATGAGGGTTGCAGCGTCCTGGGGTCACGGGACCCTTTTGTGACCGTCTGACAAACGGGGGAGCCAGATTCACTTAACAACCGTGTTACTAACCTAACAACTGCAGTGATTCACTTAACAAGGGGAGCAAGGAAGGTTGTAAAATGGGGCAAAACTCATTGAACAACTGTCTTGCTTAGCAATGGAGATTTGGGGCTCAATTGTGATTGTAAGTCGAGGACTACTTGTAGTAGAAACGATGAAGAGTTAAAAGGTTCAGATAAAGGGTTCTGGGCTTCCTCATCTTCAGTATTTCCTGGAATTGGAATGGGCACAAGTAAGTGCTGACTTCCTTCTTGCCCTCGCTCCCCTGTCACATGGCAGCTGGACGAACAAGATGTGAGGGAGAAAAACACCTCTTAAATGTCTCCCTATCAACTCCTGTAATACTGGAGAAACTCAATCCTGCTGCCTTTATTTATTTATTTATTTATTTATGTATTATTGGTTCTTCTATGCCGCCCTACTCCTGAGGGACTCAGGGCGGCGTACAGCAAATTATACACAAAAAGATTAAAAATGTTCACCATCAGCCATACCGGGCGAGAGCTCAGGTGGAACTAGGCTCACCCCCTGCCTGCAGGAAGAGCCATGTCTTGACGGCTTTTCGGAAGGCCAGGAGGGTGGGGATGGTTCGGGTCTCTGGGGGAAGTTGGTTCCAGAGCACGGGCCCCCCCACAGAGAAGGCCCTCCCCCTAGGGCTCCCCCTAGGGCCTTGTTCTATGCTAGGACTGGTCATTTCTGTGCAGCTGTGATTGTGCTTTTAACAATTTGTTCTCTTTTAGGCTGTTGTCAGGGGTTACCTGATCAGGAAAAGGCTTCAAAGCATAAGGAGTACGTATGAGAGCATCTTCAAGGAAATTGAAGGGGACTTGGATTGGGTCCAGTGGACTGGCCATATCTTCCCAAGACCAGCCTTTCTCTCAAAGGTAGGACTGTTGATAGGCTCAACTCTTAGCAGAAGTGGGAGTATTGATCTTTTCTTGAATTGCTCCAGAGGGGAATTAAAGGCCTAGTGGTTAAGGCATCAGCTAGAAACCAGAAGGCTGTGAGTTCTAGTTTTACCTTAAGCATGAAAACCATCTAGATCACCAGTCCCCAAACTTTGCGGTTTGGCAGCCTGGCTTTGGGAGGGGAGGGGAACTGGGCCGTGCAAGCATACGAATGCACACACAGTTCAACTGTGTGCTGGCCCAGCGTAGCCCGTGGCAAAGTTGCAAATATGCCACGGTCTGGTAGGGGTTAACTATTTTTCAGTCTAATAGACTGCCCTGTTTTCTTTTGTATAATGCACTATAATCTGCATTTGATAATATATGAATGAAAAAGCTCATTAAGACTTGAGGAGTTGGCTAGAAATAATCCAATATGCCCATTTGTTTTTACAGCTGATCTATGGCTGTTAGTGTAATGCCTAATAGGAGAGCTTGAATTTAGCCAGGTAAAGAGGAATTCAAGTATCCCACAGACTCCATGGATTGTTATAACAAAACTAACAGTCTGGTGGCATTCAGTATAGAGAATGCTGCCTTTGCTTATCATATAAATGTTTGCTTTTTGTTTGATGTGTAATAGGATGTGCAATGCTCTGTGCAACACAGAGCTGCACATTCAACTTGAAAATATCTTGCTCTGTACATAATGATCACTCTTTTTAAAGGTAATCTTTATTTTGTATTATTGTTTTATATTAATGAATTTTATTTTTATATTTTATTTACAGTCTGCCAAGAAATCAATAAAGCAATTCAACAGAGAAGAGGTTAAAATTGACAAGCCACAAAAGCAGGATGCACAATATTTTCAAGAGGTATCACAGTCTAAACAAATGTGTGACTTTGAGATGCAGTTTCCAATCCGACTATTGGCTGAGGTGGCAGCTGAACCCAAGATCGATGAGGTAGGACAGCAAGCTGTGGATGCTCACTTTTGGAATGTCTGCAGCCTGCCAGGAGAAAACGAGGAAGGCGGGGAACCCAGCAGTGCCTCATCTGACTGGAGCAGCACAGTTCTGGGGATGGAGTCTCCCAGGATGAGCCAGGGTAAGCTAGGCTGGACTTTGGTAAACTGGGAGGCAGTTACTACATCTGTACATCCAAGTCCTGGATAGCATCGATCTTCTTCCTAACAACTTTACAGAAGCAGGTGTGTGTGTGTGTGTGTGTGTGTGTGTGTGTGTGTGTGTGTGTGTGTGTGTGTGTGTGTGTGTGTGTGTGTGTGTGTGTGTGTGTGTGTGTGTGTGTGTGTAAATAGACTGTTGCCTTGCCCAGCATGAGGAGAGTGAGGCAATCTTGTTTCTGACCACCTTGTTCTTTTCTTCCCCAGAGTCTCATTTCCCCAAAGCACCAGAAATGCCCAGCGGGATGCCTGGCCTGCAGAACTACCGTAAGCACCTGGCTATGGAGCTGCTCTGGCTGCAACAGGCAATTGCCAGCCGTAAGAATGTAAGGACGCTACCTTTGGGTTTCTTGCCAGACTTTTGTCTTGGGGAGCAGCCATAACCCAAATGCCGGCTGGTCTGGCACAGTTTTGTGATCACCGCTTCTTCTATAAGCTGATAGATGGCATGGGGAGAAGAGGTATTTCAGCATTGTCCCGGGCTTGGGCAAAAACAGGTGGCCTTGGCAGGATCCCTCAGGGTGTGGAAGAGCGTGCATCTTTAAAATTCAGAACTGTACTAGTAGATGCATTGGACAGGTTAAAACTATCAAGGGAAGGATTCATGGTCTCCTTTGGAATATAGTAATTCATATAATTTTATTAGGATAGCTGCAACCATTGATGTAGATTTCGTCTGCTTTCATTTGTTTTCATTTCCTTTTTATTTCTGTCATCCTTCATAGTATTTGATCCTGAAACAGAGATTGGGGAAACCAGCTTGAGAGCTCACATGGGATCTTTTCACACTGAACTGGAAGCTGACACTTTGACCCGCTACCTCCAGAAAGGAAGCAAGGGGCTGCAGGCAAGGTGTCCGCTGTGTTTCCTTAGAGAGGCCACATCCTGAAGTCACCATTGAGACTTACGGAAGGAACTGTAGAAACTGGAGACTGAGAAAGCTTTTCAAGGCTGGCAGACTTTTTGGAATTGCAGTTGCAGAAGCTCCTTTTGTGCACTTTTGGTGGAGCAACATCAGTTTTACCAGCATTTGCAAAGCTACGGTAGCTAGTGATCAATGGGCCATGGAAGCTGTTGCCTGTGTGGGCCTTCTTCCCCTGTCAGTTGCATTAGAGCAGCTTTGACCAGAAAGTTTTCAATTCCTGGAGATTATTCCAGGGTCCAGTATTGTAGCTGGAACCCTTTTTCTCCTTCACATCTGCTTTTTGTGGCTACTGGCTGTTTGATTATTCTTAAAGTCTTTACTGCGTGGTTGTTTTTGCTATTTTGCTGGCTTGTTTGTTTGAAATTTGGATGCTCCCTATTAATAAATTATTATGAAATTAAATAAAACATTTTTTCCTCCATGCCCCATTTTTGGCCCATGACTGTAAAGTTAGGCAGTACCCCACATTTTTCAACATTGCTAGGAAGTATGAACCTGCCAGAGACATTACAGATATTTCTCAACTTACAATCACAATTGGGATCAGTTCCGTTGCTAAGCAAGTTGGTTGTTAAATGAGTTGTGCCTGATTTTAAGACCTTTTTGCCATGGTTGTTAAGTAAATTACTGCAGTTATTAAGTGAATCACACGGTTGTTGAGGAAATCCAGCTTCGCCTGTTGGCTTAGCTTGTTGGAAAGTTGCAGTTTTACTGTGTGGAATTCTGGGAGTTGAAGTCCACATGTCTTAAAGATGCTGAGGTTGAGAAATGTTGCCCTAAATTAAACAAGGCAGTAGCAATACTGTAGTGTGATTTTTAGCCAAAGATCCTCAGGGTGGATTACATTAGTTCAACAAAAGATAGCCCCATCAGTGCAAACTTGAACACTAAAAGAGAGAAAACAAAAGAAGGCATTAAAAGAGAGAAGCTCTCCAAATGGAACTAACAGCAGAGCCAGGAGTAATAACTTCTCTGGCAGGACTAGTCAGTCTCATAATCTTTAGTTTTTTAAGGGGATTTGGGAAACTGCAGGATCTGCAGTGAATATGTTGAACAGTGGGGGCCAAGAACAGAGAGGGACCCCTACACACTGGGCACTGTTGCTTTGTTACAGTTTTTATTTCCTTCCAAATCCACTTGTGGGTTTTACAGTATCTGCAAAACAGATTTGCATTTTACGTGAGCTGCTCACCACAACCTCAGAGTCATTTTGTAGCACTTGCATTTCCACCCTGGTGGCAGCCCAAGGCCGCTCATCGTGCCTGGGGGGGATGTGAAATGCCCACTGACTGGAAAGCGCTTCACTCTGCGTTGTGGGGTTTATTACGTTTTTCGCCCAAGAACTCTCCTTTGATTGGGGCAACCCTGGCTTAATTCCCAGCCTGTGCACTGGATCGAGCCAAGGCAGAAGAGTAGAGAGGAGCATGTTATTGTCTCTGTAGTCCCACCTTCATTACGGCACGACCTCTGACCTCACGGACAGCGGAGCTGACATCTCTGCTTCCAGGACTGAGGGGTGTTCCGAGCTCTTTCTAGAAAGAGGCTATGCACACCTCCACAAGAGAGGAGTTTCTGCCACAGACACACCCGAGTCTTTCACCAAGCGGAGGGCACTCCCTCTCTCTTTCCTTGTTGAAAGGGCACTATGGAAACGGCATAGTTCTCCTCTCAGAAGGCAGCCTGGCACACTCAGAAGAGTGGTGCTGTTTGGCTGCAGAAGCCCCCAAGGTGCCCCTCTGCCAGGGAGCTTTCTCAGACAAGCAGCCTGGGGTCTGCAGCCCAGGAGAGATGGTCTCAGGTACTGTGGCAGTGGCACCCCTTGCCAAGAATGTGGTGGTCTTTCGCAATGGGGACCCCTTTTTCCTTGGCCGGAAATTTGTTGTGAGTCAGCGCCGGTTCCTGACTTTTGACGCCTTTTTGAATGAGGTGACCAGCACCATCCAAGCCCCCGTGGCCATTAGGAGCATCTACACACCTCGAGAGGGTCATCGCATCGCGGAACTGAGCGAACTGCAGAACGGGTGCCGATACGTGGCTGCAGGTTTTGAGCGGTTCAAAAGGCTTGAGTAAGTAACCTAACCCAATCCATTCTCATTACAGTCATAAAAACTTAGAAGTATACATGAGTCATCAAGGGCAAAATGAGAATCTTAAAAAAAGAGGCCTAGGAGTTAAAAGATTTTAAGCCAATCTGGCCCTGGCAGGGGAACCAAAGCACATTCTCAGCAGTTTACTTCCCTTCCCCCTTGCAGTCAAAGACCTGAGTCAAAGCAGACCAGGCAGCCTGAGCAGGCTCTTGAAGCTCTGGGCCGTTCTCTAGAGCTGGCCGTCTGTTCTAGACTCCAAGGAAGGACCAGGACCCTTGAATTATGACAACACCAACCACCTGATGTCAGTCGTCAAGCAGCCCTTGGCCTTGTGGGAGTATCAGAGGGCCGCTCTCGGCACCCAGCACTCAAGCCAACATGTAAATTGCTTCTCCGGCCACAAGATTCAAATGGGCTTTGTTTAAAGAAGAGAGTCACAGCTCTGTAGAACGCCTGGAATAGTGCAGGGAAGCCCCCCCCCCCCCCTGTGGTGGAATCCTTCATAGATCTTGGGACTTCAAGTCCAGAATTTGGAGTTTAGAGAATTCATAGCCCCAATACTGTACGTACATCTGGAAAACCAGGTTGGGAAAAGCTGTAGTAGAAAGTTTCTATTTTTGTGGGGTTTTCTGGCATTTGACTTGAGGGCCTGAGGACAACACCTCCCATTAAATCTCATCTGGTTCTCCTGTCCCAAGGCAAAGAACTGCCTTGAGTCTTTTCACTGGTTGCACCAGGAGCCTATGGCTTTGTTTTCAAAAAATGAGAAAAGTTTGAACTTCTGCCCCTTGGACATCTTTCTCCAACCAGCCACCGGAGGGCCATTTTTGGGGCTTGCCAGCCGGCACAGGCCAACTCCTGCAGTGGGTGACTAATTGGTGAAAGATAAGGAATATCAGCCTCACAGCCATCTCTTAGCTACGGTGTGGGATTAGTTACTGTCTTACTGCGCAGAATTTTTGGGTTGGTTGCCTTTGCCTGGCCAATTGTTTGAACTGTCAGAAACATTATTAAAATCATAAGAGTGGGGGTAGGGTGTGTGTGGAACTCTGCTTCTTACTTCAAGGATGCATCACACGTGCAACCCATCTTCCTTCTAGAGAAGAAAGTTTTATTGGGGCAGACGAATTAAAGATAAATTCAAACTCTTCTTTGAATTAAAGATGAGTTGAAAGGGCAGCACTGTTTGTCTTCTCTGGTTGACCCAACTCAAGTGTTTCCCAATCTTGGCAGCTTGAAGTAGGTGGACTTCAACTCACAGCATGGCTGGCTGGGGAATTCTGGGAGTTGAAGTCCACACATCTTTCCTCTTTGCTTCCCTGAAAGGCATCTGGAGCATATCTAATGACACTGGAGGTGATGGAAGTTGTAATCTAACCCATATCTATGGCAAAGAATATGCCGGTTGTTTGACTGGGAAACACCTCTTAAGAGTTACTTTGCCACACTCTTGGGCCATTTCCAGAGATCAGCCTGTTGCAACAACCAGGGATTATGGAATTTGAAGTCTGCAGCATTCATGGAAGAAATAGTTGGATGTAGAAGTAGGGGAGTCTGCTCTGAACTGAGACTTGAACTCAAAACTCCCCAGCACAGTCCCCTGAATCAGCTCAGTGGCTCATTTTCTTCCCAAATCATTTTTGACAGGTATGCAAATGCTGGAATGAAGCAGCTGAAGAAGCACCAGAAAGAAAATGGAGCCCAGGTGAGTAAGTGTCATGGGTGGGCCAAAACTGATTTCACAATAGAACAGTCTGGTTCGGCTTTGGAAAGGTCCTAGGATGAGCGGATTTTATGCAGTACTGGCCATTAGACGATTACAAGTTGGCTTTGGCTTACAGCCACAAATTGGGATCAGAATTTTTATTGCTAAACAAGGTGCTTTTAAGTCTCCCACCCACTTTTACGACCTTTTTTCCACAGTTGTTAAGCAAATCATTGCAGTCGCTAAGTGAATCACACGGTCATTAAACAAATCAGCTCCCCCCCACCGAGTTTGCTTGTGGGAAGCCGGCTGGGAAGATCATAAATGGCAATCGTGGCCAGTTGCCAAACGCCCAAATGTTGATCGCATGACCATGGGGATGCTGTGGTGGTTGTAGGTTTAAGTACCCGTTGTAAGGCACTTTTTTCAGTGCTGTTGTAACTGTCAACAGACACTAAAGGAATGGTTGTATACATGTATACAACCATAATGAATGTTTGTATAACCATAATGAATGTTTGCTTGCAGAATGTGTGTAATAATTGTCTCACCTGCCTCCAAGGTGCTAAATGCTTTTGTTACCCAAACTTAGAACAAAGAGGCAGCCATGTCACATTCTGGGCTGGAATGGGACAACTTTCCGTGGGCGGCTCACCCCAGCCATCTCCCTGCGTACAACTCATCGCAAGACAACTTGCCCTGAGACAATTCAACGCGGGATAACTCGAGAGAGGGACCAGTAGAATTGCAGCTCACACCAGTCTCAAGGACTTCTAACCTGAGAAGGTTCAAAGCTAAAGCAAGACCGCTGCAATTCACTGGTCCCTCTCTTGAGTCATCCCCCATTGAATTGTCCCATGGCGTCCTGCAGTGGGCTGGCCGCGGTGAGTTGTCCTAGATCTAGACCAATGATGACGAACCTTTTTTTCCTTGAGTGCCGAAAGTGCCGAAAGTGCTTGCCCACACCCATAATTCAATGCCCCCATGCTCCCCACCCATCCTGTGCATGTGCGCGCAACCCCCCCACGCTGTCCCACTCCCTGCGCATGTGCGCATGACCCCGCTCCCCTGTTTCCTGACATCCGGTGGGACCGGTAGGCCCATTTTTCGCCCTTCCCAGGCTCCAGAGGCTTTCTTGGTGTCTGGGGAGGGTGAAATGCCCTCCCCTGCCCCCCACGGAGGCCCTCTGGAGACCGAAAACGCCCTCCCAGAGCCTCTGTGGGAGCCGAAAATCAGCTGGCCAGCGCACACATGTGCGCTGGAGCTGAGCTAGGGCAATGGCTCGCATGCCAGCAGATATGGCTCCACGTGCCACCTGTGGTTCGCCATCACGGACCTAGACCCTTCTGGGGGCTCTTCAAAGAAATACTTGCAAATACAGAGGGCTCAACTACCAGGAGAAGATTTTGATCCAGAGGCCTTCTGTCTAGTGTCAAAACTTTGTATTATGTACCAATACATTAAAAGCAACCTAAAAAAGGATATTCTGCCTAAGGAGACAGGGGCAAGCGAGGACCTTCTAAGGCCTCAAGCAAATTGGGCTTGGACTTTGGAGCTGGCTGGGGAATTCTGGGAGTTGAAGTCCATGCATCTTAAAGGCACTAAGGTTAAGAAACATAGTGCTAGAACCTACAAAGGACAGATAATGATGTGTTATTGTTGCTGCTATTGATGATGATGTTTTGGCATTCAGAATTATCCAGGTGTTCCTCAGAAGATGATGGTTACTGTAGGATGGAAGCGGCAAACAAACCTTCCTTGTGTTATCTAGTAAGTGACTCTCCTGTCCTTGGGAATTCCCTCTCGGATTAGTGAAGGAAGAAATGGGGAAGCTCAGGGAAGGAGACCCACTTTGGTCCAGAGGTTAAGATAGCAGACCAGAAACCAAGGACTGTGAGTTCTACTCTTGCCTTAACCATGAAAGCTGGCTAGGTGACTTTGGGCTCGTCACTCTCTCTCAGCCTGACCCACAGAGGAGGAGTTGTGGGGGGAAAGAGTAGGAGGAAGGAGTATTAGGTATGTTAGCTGCCTTGAATTACTTTAAAATAATAAAGGCAGGATAAAAATCTGATAAAGAAATAAACAACTAACTAAAGTCAGAATTGGCACCGTTCTTTATCTCTGAAGTTTGTTCAATTTATATCCTCAGGACCTACATCCTTAGTGCCCCCAACAGCCCTGGAAGGAGGCAGTATTGAGGGGGGATGTCCTCAGCAAGAGGGCCTTCCCAGTCTTAATGCCAGTAAAGCTTTTCCTGATAAGAAAAAAGATGGGCAAAGTGATTGGAAAATACAGGCAGGGTTATGAACAAGGGACCAACCCCATGTCCCCTCCTCCAGGTAAAATTCTGCCAGAATCTGAAGTATAAATAGAAATAAATAAAGACTCACAGAAGACTTGAAATTCTCTCTGCTTGTGGTGGACTCTAGAAGTTCATCTATGCTCCATTCATATAATTTTATGAAGTCCAGATCCTCCCACAGCTGAATGAGAGGGAAATAGGAATAGTTGGGAGTCTTCCCTTAGGAAGCTCCGCAGGGAAGGAAGTTCCCGGGTTTCTGCTTCTGCCTTCCAGCGTTTTCCGCAATGGAGACCTGCTGAGCCCCCCCTTCCGAATGGTGCTGGCCAGGAGCGCCCTGCAGGAATGGGGCATCGTCCTCGGCCGCTTGTCAGAAAAGGCAAACCTGCGCACTGGAGCGGTGAAGAAGTAAGTGCTGTCCGTGTTTTTTTTTATTATCCTTGGCTATTTATTTTTTGGAGGGGGGGGGGAAATCAAAGGCTCTGCTAGCCCAGAACTAGGCTAGTCCAGCCCCCCAAGTTCTCTGGCTTAAGGTCTGGAGGGGGCTGCCTCCTGGGGTCTCTTTGCACGGGGGTCCTGGCAATGAGCCAGCTGGGTATCATTTGGGGGAATTCTGCGCCCAGGGAGGTTGTTTCACGATTGTGAGTTTTCTATGCCAAAAAGCAGCTCAGCTTTATTTATATCTTTTTATCTGGCTTTCCTATTTTTACAAATAACTCAAGGCAGTGAACGTATCCAACACACCTGCCTCCTCCTATTTTCCCCACCACAATAATCCTGTTAGGTGGGCTGGGCTGAGAGAGAGAGGGACTGGCCCAAAGTCACCCAGCCGGCTTTCATTGCTGAGAAAGGACTTGAACCATTTTCTAGTCTGGTGCCTTAACCACTAGATCAAACTGGCTCTATTTGTACCACCTCAATTGTCACAGCTTCAAATTAAATAATTCCAGGTTTTTGACAAAAGGACTGAGAGTCTGAAAAAGGAATCTCAGTTTCAGGCAAGGGGAAATCCTGTAAACAATACATTTGTTCTAAGGCAGATGCAATTCTTGTGATCTCTCTTGTCTACATACCATTCATGTATGGTACAACATACCTTATTGCAGTGTTTCTCAACCTTGGCAGTTTGAAGATGTGTGGACTTCAACTCCCAGAATTCCCCAGCCAGCATTGCTGGCTGGGGAATTCTAGGAGTTGAAGTCCACACATCTTCAAACTGCCAAGGTTGAGAAACACTGCCTTATTGTGAAAGCAGACAGATCAGCTGAGGTGGCTGGGGCAAACTGGACCTCTCCTGTTCCCTCCAATGCCCATCGCCAGAGCAGAAACTCCTGGGATCAGCTGGGCTTTAGCAACACACAAAAGCCGGAGCCAAAAGGGGAAAAACCACCGGAAGGCTTCACGTTATGTCAGAAGTGTGGCTGAACAGGAAACGAGCTCATTGGCAGAAACGGCCATCAGGGGTTCGGTTAACTTAAGTTTTGCATAATGGTGGCTGTGGGAGCCAAGTCCACCTGCAAAACACAAAACAGAGGGATCATTGAGTTTAGTTTACAAATGGGTTTTTCTGACCCAACATTTTCTTGGTTTCCTCTTTGGTCTTTAAACAGGAGGAAATTTGTAGAAGATGTTACAGCCTTTACAATTCTCTGGCTATGTTTTCACAGAGGTTTTACCTGGCCAAATAAAAGCCCAGCAGGTGCCTTTGCCCATGTGATGAACTTGCCTAGTGTTCATCTCGGTAGGTTTGTGATTCAGGGCTTGGGGAACCCAGCGTACAACTTAATATAGTGCTCCAATTCAGCAATGGGTAAATTCAATAACCAGGTTAAGGGTGTATTCACATATAATCCATTATGCTGCAAAGTTCATCTTAAAGTTTGAATGTCCAATTAAACTCTCCATTTTAGGCAGCACCGTGTAGGGTCTAAAAGCTTATAACCATTGTGCTTCATATTTAAGTTCAGAATTACAGGAAGTAGAGAAATTTGTCTGCAGGCGTGTACATATTTTCATGGAAACTCGTCCCATGTACTTCAAAGAAGCTTTCTTTAAAATCACATATTCCAAGTGTTAAATGTTTAACTTGAGGGTAAATAACTAAATAAGAAACTTATTGATTAATATAAGAAATTGGAATGTATAAATTGGGCATTTAGTTTGTGATAAAATAGACGGGGGAAAAATATAAACAATGAATAATGAGACAAAAAAGTGGAGGAAGCAAATCGGGCCTAAAATTAAGAAGCAGGAGAATAACAACTAATGTGGGAATTAATGAACAGCGGAGTAATTCAGGAGTAGAATTGGAATAATAATTGGGTGAACATCCCAGATGACAAAACTAGATTCCCTTTTTTTTTTGGGTGGAGGTAAGATGAAGCTAGAAACATATACCTAGAAACAAAGTACTATACAAATATAACAACAACGACAAATTTTCTTAGAAGGGAATGAAGAGCTCAAATTAGAGATTGTATCATCAGTCTGTTAAACATAAGAAGATAAAAGAGTACTCGGGAAGGTTAGGAGGGTGTAAGAGGAAGTAGACGGGGAGGAAGAGAAGGAGTAGAGAGAGTAGAGGAGGAGTGAAGGAGTAAGAAAGTAGGAGGAGATGATGGAGGTAGAGAGGGGGAGTGCAATGGAAAGAAAAGTAGAATAGACTGATGATTGATGATATAAGCGTATGTATAAGATGTTGATTTTCGAATGATGGAATACAAATGTAAAATTGTGTATTTTATTGTAATAATTGAAGGTATATGTTCATTAAAATGTAAAAGTGGTGGAGGAGAAAAAAAATTGAAAAAAAAGAAGAAGCTTTCTTTAAGACTGCTTCTCAACCTTGACAACTTTAAGATGGGTGGAGTTCAACTCCCAAAATTCCCCAGCCAGCCTTGCTTCTTCCCACTTTTCATGAACTTGTTTCTGTTATGCTTTTCCTGCCAGGCTCTGCAAGCTGAATGGCGACCTCATCTCCCGGGGAGAAGAGCTGGTGAACGGCGAATATTATGTGGCTGTGGGGCTGGAGAAGTACAAAGATTTGCCTTACTTTGAACTACTGGTGCCTCCCAAAATCCCTCATCGTCCCTTTCGGTAGGCAATTGAGGTGCTTCTGCTTAGCTCAGCTTTTTCAGTTGGGTGCCAGGTGGGGAAAGATTGATTTAAATAACAGCCAATCTGGCACACGTCCAAAAGCCGTGAAGACATGGCTCTTCCTACAGGTGGGGTTTTGAGACAACTTCACATTAGTCTCCCCCATGTATGTAAGATTTTGTATGTTTTTTAAATGTTTTTTAAATTGTTTTAAATTATATTGCTTAGTGGTTCTTCAAATGTTGTACGCCGCCCTGAGTCCCCAGGGAGTAGGGCGGCATTTAAGAATCCTAAATAAATAATAATAAATAAATAGCTGAATCAACTTGACTAAAATGCAGCAGCAGGCTCCTTTGTGTAGAATACAATCTCTTAGAAGAGGAAAAGAAAAAGCAGTGTTGTCCAAACACATTCTCCAAATACCTCCGTGCTTCCAATCTTCTCTTCCTTGTTTAGGAGAAACAAAATGAGCTGTTGGGGAAACTTGGGAGAGGTCATAACTTGTGTTCTCTGAGGGTAAAACAGGGTCTACCGGTAAAATAATATTTGGGGCTCAGGGTTGAACCGTGGGGTACTGGGTGCTCTCTTTGGTTGCTTTCTTACTCAACTAGGTAACATCATCAGTGGTGTCTTTTGCTGTCTTTTTATACATCAGTGGCTTGTCAGAATCAATCAAAAAACCCGAAAGAAAACAAAAAGGCCAAAACACCTCCTTGCCAGCAATCAATACCCAGATAAACAGATCAACACCAAGTTTAATACTAGACCAACAATCAAGAAGCAAACAATACCCCAATGAGGAATTGCCAAACAAGCTAATAGTAGGCAACAGTGTCCCAAAGGCGCTTTTCCAAAAGGCAACTGGACTTTCTTGGTTTTTTTCCTTGAAAACATTTTGCTTCTCATCCAAGAAGCTTCTCCAGTTTCAGTTCTTCAGTTTCTTGGATGAGAAGCAAAACGTTTTTGAGGAATCAAACCAAAAGGTCCAGTTATTTTTTGGAAAAGCAACTTTGGGACAACCATAACCTGGATGATTGAGAATCTCCATAGACAAAAACCTGACAAGTGGTTCTAACCAAGGAACTACTATCTAGAAGAGAGCCACACTCCCAGAGCAAGCCACTAGCACATAAAAAGAGAGCCAACCCCAGCTGAGAGGCAGGGTGTGCTGGGCCTAGAGACTGAGTGTCAAGGTAGTGCAGGCTAAGAAACTAATGCCATGGAGGGGTCAACTGTTTTTACTGTAACTGCCATAGTAACAGGACCTTGCAAGTGTGAATATGCTCCCTTGCCCCTTCCTTTTCTCTTCAGAGGAACTAGAGAGGTGGTTGTCTGAGGCCCTTTCTCAGGTCACACTCAGATTTCTCTTATCTGTTGTCTGGGTAGCAGCTTTCCCTTCTTCTGCCCATTACCCTGCAAGGTATCTTAGTAAGGTAGGAAAAACATCTCCGGGTGCTGTGGATATGAATGTGCTGCTTTTCTGCTCATAGGAACTTCCCTTCTAACAGAAGAAGGAACTACAATCAGGGGGTAAGTAGCCACGATGGCCGATTTCCTAAGGAAGCCTCTGTCTGAAAAGGAGCAAAGATACTTTGCCTCTGGAGAAGATGTGTGACATGTAAATGTTCCTGTTAGATTTTTTTAAAAATAAAATGGCTCCTTCTGTGTTTGGGGTTAACAGACGGGTCAGATATGGCCATACCTCCTAGTGAGGGAAAATTCTTGTGGCTTGACTGAGCTGAGCAGACCCTGAAAATCGTGGAGAAATTCCGCTCAAGTAGCTTCTTCCCCCTCCTTCTCCTAGGAGACTACAGAGCAGATGTTCCACTTCTTGGACAAATCCCAGAGAAGAGGGTCCTTTTTCTTCCCCTTACTGATAATACTGCCAATGGATGTGGTATTCATTAACAGGGACCAAATTAAAATGATGTAATTGTTCCCTTAGAAGGCAAAAGGCTATTACTAGTCTAAATGTTTTTATTAAGTCTGAGGAGAAGCAGCATCCTGCAAAGCAAAATGCCAGCCTCTGTCACTGCAAATGCCCCCAGGCCCCAAATGTAAACTAGAGTAGCCTCTGGCTCTATGTGCCCTTGCCCAGAAAAAGGGTAAAGTGAGGAGGGGGTGGTGGCGGAGGGAAGGAGGCAGGACATAGGCTAGTAAACAAGTGAGTGTCCCTTACTTTTCCTGTGTAGTGGTAGATGGGTTATGCATGCATGGTAGCCATTTGGTGAGAATGTCCTCCGCCTGTTCCAAAATCCCCCATAGGTGACCTAAGCTGTGCTGAAAGAAGAAAATTCACCTACAGTGGTCATTTGTCAGAGGGAGGGAAAGAATAAGGTGGCCAAATATTTAATCTTTATCACTTGGAAGTCTTTGGGAGGTTGTGGGCTGATAATGCTTCTTGATGTATAGTGATCAGATTTTTTCTTTAAAAAAATGTGTACAACATTATTACATTGCACTGGTATTTCTCTAACGTCTTACCAGTTTTTGTTTTTGCATTAGTTAAGATCAGAATCAGCAAATTCTCACAATGTTATTTACCTGTTTAGTTATTTCTATTCACTTCTATTCTCTCCAGGTGGTCTCTGAAGACGGAGCCAGCGACTCGGCACTCCTTGAGCCAGCGCAACAGGTAAAGCGAATTGGGAGGGTTTAGTCTGCCAAACTTAAATAAAAAAGTTCAGGATTTTAATGTTTCATGTTGGCTGAAAGTGGGATTCTATATTCTCAAATATCTCTAAACTACATTATACATACCGTACATAAAACACTGAAGTTTCTGCAATAAAAACCTCATTTTGAGGAACATATTGTTTTTTTCTCCACAATAAAAGGCTCGGTGTGCTAAATTCATGAATATTGTGGCCCACCTGTGTGTACTGGAAAGCCCAACCAAAGTTTGGCAAGTTGCCCCGCCTGCATCTTAAGCTTAATTCCTCCAGCTGATTGGTAGGAAATAAGGCGGAAACTATTTCCTGAGACTTCGGAAGCAGGCTCTCCCATCAACCTAGCCTGAAGCCTTACACCCACCCTACTGTGCTGATTTGGGTTCAACTCGTAATCAGCAGGGGCATCTGCAGGAATTTGTGGGTGTCCCAAAAGTCAAGATAGCAGCTGCAATCGCCTAATCAAAGTTCCACCCTTTTAAAAAATGCAACGCACATGAAAGGGCTTGGATTTTGTAGCCACAGCTGCCCTTTTGACTTGTCCTGCTTTTTCTTCTAATAAGTTTTATGAAAAGAAGATTTTGCATCGTTAAGAGGGTCATCACGTGGCCAGCCTGATTTTAGGGTTTTTTTTGACAGTTAAGAGAATCACGGTTTTTAAGTCAATTTGTGGTTGTTAAGTAGACTCATTGTTCACAATGGGCATTTTTTGCTGGAAATTGGAAGTAAACATCAGTTTGTGGCCAAAAAGTCAATTGTGGTTATGTGACTACAATACAGGATGCTGCAAACTGTTATAAATGCAGGTCGGTTGCTGAACATCTGAAACAATTGTGTGACTCTGGGGGAGGGGGGCAGTCATTGTAACTTCAAATCTGGGTCCTAAGTACCTGTTTTGGGGCCTATCGTAACTTCAAATGGTTGCTAAGTGGTTGGTCATAAGTTGAGGACTACCTGTAATAATAATTTAGCCTTTTGCAAACCATGGAGTCTTGTGAAAGCCAGACACGCTTCTTTGGGCCTTGTGGATTCAGGGCCTTAAAATCCCAGAGCACTGGGCCAGAGCCTCTCCTGGGGAGTCTTCCTAGAGCAGGGGTCAGCAACCCCTGGCTCTGGAGCCACATGTGGCTCTTTGGGCCCTCTGCTGTGGCTCCCTGTCCCATCACTGGTTGGCCCCGCCCCTCGCTGCTTTTAGTTCTTTTTTGGATATTTTTGGAAATCCGGGCTGAGGAACGATCGCCAGCCGCGACGGAGGCTTCCCTTCAGGCGATCCTCCTCCTCCCCATCCTCCCCTCGTGACCCTCTGGCTGGCTGTGGCTGAGCTGGGAGCATGTGCAAGCGTGGGGAGACCCTCCTCAAGCGAGCGCCAAAGAGCAGGAAAGGCGCGCGCAGGGTGGGCGGCCGCTCTCTTAGGGAGGGTCTAAGTGCACATGCTCCTGGCTCAGCCACAGCTGGCCATGGCGTCACGAGAGAGGGAGGAGGAGGAGGAGGAGGGTCGTAGGAGAGTGCAGGAGCGAAGCGTCCCTGTACCTGCCTTTGCTGCATGTAAGGCAGCTGCTTCCTGCCGCTTCGGGCTGGAGTTCGCGCCTTCCGCGCTTGGCCGAATAGCTGCTAGGGATGGGGGATGACAATGCAAGGCGATGGCCGGAGCATTCGTGCAGGAGAGAAGCTGCGTCCTGTTGAGCGCCTTTCCCCGCAAGGGGATCTCCTCAGCCCTGGCTTAACAGACATCGGGAAAGCAGGAAGAGGAGCGGGAGGGAAGCTGGATTCCCAGTCCCCTTTCCTGCCTCCTCTCTAGGCGCAAAAGCATTGCAACATTCTAGGTTGTGAGAGGAGAAGGAAGGGGGAGGAGAATGGTCGGCTGAAGGGAAGCCCCTCCCGCTGCTGGCGATCGTTCCTCTGCCAGCCCGGATTTCCAAAAAGAAGAAATAAAAGATGTAGCAAAGCGCCCCCAAAAGAGCTTGCTAGCTTGGCCCAGCCGCGGCAGAGGGGGTGGGGGAAGAGAGAGAGAGACAGACATAGAGCGACACAAACAGAGGGGGTGAGAGAGACAGAAGAGACACACACAGTGATACACAGAGAGAGGAGGAGATAAGGAGATGGGGAGAGAGAGATTCAGAGGGCGAGAGAGACACTGTCTGTCTGTCTGTCTGTCTGTCTGTCTGTCTGTCTGTCTGTCTGTCTGTCTGTCTGTCTGTCTGTCTGTCTGTCTGTCTGTCTGTCTGTCTGTCTGTCTGTCTGTCTGTCTGTCTGTCTGTCTCTCTCTCTCTCTCTCTCTCTCTCTCTCTGTGTCTCGCTCTCTCTCGCTCCCTGCCTCTGTGCCTCTTCTCACTGTCGGAAAGCCCTGCTGCCCTGCCTGCTCTCTTTCAGGTTTTTCGCCAGCTGTTTTTTCCCCCTTCCTTTTGGAAAGTTGGGCTGGCGGAGCAATGAGCGCAACCTCCGGCGAAGCCTTCCCTCCTCCTCCCCCTCCTTCTCCTCTCGTGCGCACCCTCCCGGTCCCACCACAGCTGGTCGGGGGGGGACAGGAGAGGGGGAGGGAAGCCTCCACCGCAGGTTGTGCTTATTGCTCCACCAGCACACACACACACACACACACACACACACACACACACACACACACACACACACACAAACATAGAGAGACACAGAAAGGGGGGAAGAAAGAGAGAGAAAGAGACAGACAGAGAAATGAGAGAGGGATGAGAGGGAGATAGAGAGGGAGATAGAGAAAAAGAAAGAGATGAGAGACAGAGAGACAGAGAGGGAGTTACCTATTTCCCATAGAAAACACGGAGCCACAAAACATGGGTAGGCGTGGCTGGGGGGTCATGTGACTGGGTGGGAGTGAGTGACATCGAATTGGCCACGCCCACCCAGGTTTTGTGGCTCTGGGTGTTTTCTTTTCTCTGGGAAACGGGCCCAAGTGGCTCTTTGAGTGTTTAAGGTTGCCGACCCCTGCCCTAGAGCAAGCGTGGGGAAGCGGCTTCCCATCAAACGAGGCTTGGATTTCTTGCCTGGATGGGGCTGGGGCGAGACTCCCCCCTCTTTCCCAATGGCTACGGATCCAAAAGCAGGGGAGCTGGGGCACCTTTTCTGCAGGAAATCGATTTTATTTTATTTTTACATGAAAAGAGATGGAGGGGGGGGGGACCTTGAGAGAATGGAAATAGGAGATGCTGGTGATGTTTGGAGATGATTCGAACTGGCCGGGACTTACATCTGAAAGGCCCTGATGAACATTCCTTGAACTTCCAGCTGAGACTTTGGC
This sequence comes from Diadophis punctatus similis, assembly GCA_023053685.1. Lineage (NCBI taxonomy): Eukaryota > Metazoa > Chordata > Lepidosauria > Squamata > Dipsadidae > Diadophis > Diadophis punctatus. Next base: position 7,456,937 of record JALIGW010000027.1, on the reverse strand, counting down.
GGGTGCATTCCACAGGGATTGTGCCTGCAGGAGACCCTCCAAGTCCCCCTGAGTCCAAGCCAGCCAAGAAATATCCTCACCAAGACAAAGTGACATCCGTCTTCCACGCTAAGCCAAGCCAAGTCGGACAAGTGAGCCAAGTCCCTGGCAACTATTCTGCCCGAGGTAAGAAATAAACGGAAAAGGAGAAGCAGGCGTGTCTAGGCCTGAGAGACAGAGGGTGGACTATAACTGGTGAGGGTGCTATGGTGAGGGTGGCTTTGGCCATGCTCCTCGTGAATCTAGCCCCCAATGGGAGCGTCCAAGGAAATTGGGAAGGATGGGCCGAAGCAACAGGCCTCTGATTCTTCAGTCCAGGGTCACTGGGTAGTTTCAAGGCCCATCATGCTGGGCCAATCGGTCAGACATTTTTTCCAGAGGAAGCTGCCAAATGAATTTGTTAAGCAGGCAGATTACACATGGGGGATAATCTTTAATTATTATTAGAACATCTGACAGGCTGAGTTTGCACACAATGGTATGCTACAACGTGCTTGGCTCCCTTGTGGCTTGTGTAGAGCAGATGGTGGCAAGCACCTGGTGGCCTCAGGTATTCTTGGAGAAAACAAGGGACGGTTGGGTTGGGTTTGTTTGAAGAACACAGGGAAGTCCAGGGCTTCCTAAATTCGGAAGACCAGAAAATTCTTGAAGAAGCCAGAGGCAAACTCTTCTGTTTTGCTATCAAAACCCCCATCAGTTGTCCGCAGAGTCACTAGGGCTGTGTTTCTCAATCTTGTCTACTTTAAGATGCGCGGACTTCAACTCCCAGAATTCCTCAGCCAGCCATGCCCTGGCCACTGCACATGGAGCATGCTTGAGAGGAGGAAGACTTTTAAACTCGGGCTGCTTTGTGATGGGCAAAGCCAAGCCTTGGATGACTTCGGTAAAATGCCAGTCAGGAGGAGTCTGGAAGCCTTTTGCCCATGACCCCATTTTGTTAAACAAGCAGCAGCTTTTGTAGGGAGTGACTGAACTGCTGTATCCCATAAATAGGAATTTATATAGAATATTACAGAATAATAGGGTTGGAAGGAACCTTGGAGGTCATCTAGTCCAACACCCTGTTCAAGCAGGAGACCCTATACTATTTTGGACAAATGGCTTTCCAATCTTTTCTTAAATACCTCCAGTGATGGAGCATCCACAACTTCTGGAGGGAAGCCATTCACTGGTTAATTGAGCCGAGGTGGCGCAGTGATTAAAGTGCAGCACTGCAGGCTACTTCAGCTGACTGCTAGTTCAGCTGTTCAAATCTCACCGGCTCAAGGTTGACTCAGCCTTCCATCCTTCTGAGGTCGGTAAAATGAGGACCCAGATTGTTGGGGGCAAGAGGCTGAACTCTGTAAACCGCTTAGAGAGGGCTGTAAAGCACTATGAAGCGGTATATAAGTCTAAGGGCTAAGGGCTATTCTCACTGTCAGAAAATTTCTCCTTAGTTCTAGGATGGTTCTCTCCTTGGTTAGCTTCCATCCATTGTTCCTTGTCTTGCCTTCTGGTGCTTTGGAGAAAAGGTGGACCCCTTCTCCTTTGTGGCAGCCCCTCAAATATTGAAACACTGCTTTCTTGCCACCCCTAGTTCTTCTTTTCTTTAGACTAACCATACCCAATTCCTGCAACCATTCTTCATACATTTTAGTCTTGAGGTCTAATCATCATGAATACCTCCAAGTTCAGAGAGCTCCAAGGACCCCACATAGGATATGCCCTGCGTCAAAAGGGGGAAGTTCCTCCCACCCTCGAGGAGAAGTCATGGCAAACTTTGTCTATGGCAGTGTTTCCCAACCTTGGCAAGTTGAAGATGTCTGGACTTCAACTCCCAGAATTCCCCAGCCAGCATTCGCTGGCTGGGGAATTCTGGGAGTTGAAGTCCAGACATCTTCAACTTGCCAAGGTTGGGAAACACTGGTCTATGGGGACACAACATAATGCCCCATCCGTATCTCTCTGTCCATTCGCTGGCTGGGGAATTCTGGGAGTTGAAGTCCTCCCATCTAGAACTGGCCAAGATTGAGAAACACTGGACTAGGGGCTCCAGGCCTGTGATCATGTCCTCAGCAGCTCACGAAATGCCTGAAATGCTAGAAAAGGGCTAGCCTAGATTCCACAGGGCTCCTCCCACAATGTCTTCAGTGAGCCATGGCTTTGTTAATCATGGGCTGGTTTGTTTTGTAAACACAGGCAGGGCTTTCGTCTGCAGATCAGTCATAAAGGCATCAAAGCTAATGTTTAGCCACTGGAGCTTTCGCGCAAGGAGGGAAGTGCATGTTATTCACAAGAGATCTCATGTTGCCCTGTGTTTTATTTCCCCCCCAGAAAATGAAAGTGTTTATAAAAGGAGAGGGGCAAGGCAGGAGATGATGGATGCGCAGGAAATTGGAGAAGATGAAGACACGCAGGTTGAATTGCCTGTAGACCAGGTAGGAGGGTCTCTCACTGCATGTATTCTAAACTCCTGGCATGCACAAGCAATCCGAATACAGAATAACAGAGTTGGGAGGGACCTGGGAGGTCATCTAGTCCAACCCCCTGCTCAAGCAGCAGAACCTATACCATTTCTGACAGGTGGCTGGTCAATCAGTCTCTTCTTGAAAGCTTCCAGTCATGAAGCTCCCATATCATCTGAGGGCAAGCGGTTGATTGTTCTCACTGTCGGAACATTTCTTCTTATTTCCAGGTTGAATCTCTCCTTATTCAGTTTCCATCCATTATTCCTTGTCTGGCCTTCGGGTGCCTTGGAAAATAGCTTGACCCCCCTCCTCTCTGTGGCAGCCCCTCAAATATTGGAGGTCTGCTCTCATGTCTCCCCTGGTCCTTCTCTTCACTAGACCAGCCATGCCCAGTTCCTGCAACCATTCTTCATATGTTTTAGTCTCCAGTCCCCTAATGATCTTGATTGCTCTCCTCTGCTCTTTTTCTAGAGTCTCAACATCTTTTTAATAGTGTGGTGACCAAAACTGTATGCAGTACTCTAGGTTTGCCCTTACTAAGGCTTTATAGAGTTGTATTAGTACCTCACTTGATCTTGATTGAATCCCTCTGTTAATGCATCTTAGGATTGCATTGGCTTTTTTGGCTGCTGCCACACTCTGCTGGCTCATATCTCTCACCCAAGAGCAGGGGTGTCACACCTTGGCAACTTTAAGACTTGTGGACTTCAACTCCCTGAATTCCCCAGCCAGCCTGGACACCCCTGCCCTAAAGAACTGCAGTGGGTGTTCAGAGCTGCCCACAGGCCTGGAAATCTCTCTCTCTATCTTAGAACCTGACCCAGTTTTGTGGCTTAATGTTTTCCTTTTGCTTAGAATTCTGTCAGAGACCCACCAAGCGGATTGGATCCAATGTGTTTGACATCAAACGACAGCATCTTCCATTCAGCCCCCAGGACTGTCATGTTGCTATACAGATAGTCCTTGAGTTACAGCTATTCATTTAGCAAGCATTTGAAGTTAGAGGGGCACTGAAAAAAGTGACTTATGACCAGTCCCCGCACTTACGACCATGTCAGCATCCCCAAAGTCACGTGATCAGAATTCAGGCACTTACGATGGTTGCAGCATCCTCGGCTCGTGTGATTGACCTTTGCAACCTTCCCAGCTGGCTTCTCACAAGCAAAGTCAACGGGGGAAGCCAGATTTACTTAGTGACCATATGATTCATTTAACAAATGAAGTGATTCGCTTAACAACTGAGGCAAAAAGGTCGTAAAATTTGACGTGACTCAACGACCACTTTGCTTAGCGACAGAAATTCTGGTCCCAATTGTGGTCATAAGTCAAGGACTACCTGTACTGTGTTTGGGGGAGCTGGGAAGGCTGAAGGGCAAAACAGTGTTTCAGACCTGGGTAAGTTGCCCAGTGCCTCACCCCCTTACCCAACTGCCCTGCGTTTCCTTGGTTCAGGGATGGCTTCAGGAGCAACATAGCTGCCTCTGAATTGCCTCAAAAGACAGGCGACAAGCCATCGATTTGAACTGGATCTGGCCCTTTCTAGGCTGCAAGACTCTCCTGGTTGCTGTACGGATAGATGGTGCTTAGGGTCAGCCATGACTCCTGAAGCTTTGTGGGTACTCAGAGTTGGCTGGTTGACAAGTAATGACAAGCGATTAGTCTTCGCCTTCTCCCCGGATGTTTCTTTGTTTCTTTGACATATCTAATCTAATTTCAATTTCCCAATTTCCTGATAGTCTCCCATTCAAGGGCTCAAACCAGGTTTCCTTCTATTTAGTTTGAGATCAGCCAAAACATCTTCAAGGGAAAACAAAAGCATCTTTGGGACACATTATAAGTTTATTTTTTCCTCCTAAAAGATTTCAGTTTTTCAACTGTATTGTACACCTTATAGGTTATATTAAAGGTGGAAAATTTTTTCAAAGTGAGTTACAATAGAACCTCTGGTCACGAACGCTTCTGACCATCACCAAATCGGGTTCCGACCAAAAAATTCATTCCCCCCCCCCCGCGGCTGATTTCCCCTTTGCCATTTTTTTCTAAGTGCCAAATTTCCAAAATTAGGTTTGGGTCACGACCAAATCGGGTTGCAACCAAAGTTATGGAACGAATTATGGTTGTGACCGAGGTTCTACTGTACCTTGGTCTGATTTTTTTTACATCTCAAAAACCTGACATTTTAACAGGGGTGTGTAGAATTTTTATATCCACTGTAGACTACAATCACAGACTAACCGTAGGAGTCGGATTGTCATAGTTTAAACTACAACTACAAATTTAAGATTAACATTATCAAAAGTTATCAATACTTAAACTGACCTGCTTCGGTATACAAATGCAGCACCCGGAACATGGTCTGGGGATCAAGTATTAATGGGGTAGGAGAGCTTAGTAACTTTGGAAAAGACTTTTCTCCCCGTGAAACTCTTTTCCCCAGATCTTGGTTGTCTTTGTAGCCAGCTGAGGTCAGATGCTTCCTTCCTAGTCACACTAGTAGTTACTTGACTTCCTGCCTGGCAAGAGTGGAGGATTCCCCTCTGGCCTTTTTTTGTTCTGCTGGCTGACCACAAGGGCAGCCTTCTCTCATTGCCTTGAATGGACATGGCCTGAGTGCTTGTACCTTTCCGCCCTTTCCCCCAGAAAGCTGCAGAGATTGTGGAAGAGGAAGTTATATCAAAGACCAAAGGAAGACCGTCCAAGAAGGTAATTGGCTTGTACTAATAATATTTTAATCAAAGCGCTGGAGAGAAGAGAGAAGAATGGGGTTTACACAACAACTGATTCATTTTAGTTTACTGCAGGGAATGAATCTGCATTTATGTAAAAACAAGCCAACTTAAAAGAGGGGCAGTTTCTGGACTCTTTGGTACTCTCTGAGCTCGGTGGTTTTCTTGCAGACATTTCAGTGCCTGGCAAGGTAACCTCTTCACAGTATAGAAGGTTTGTTCCTTGGTTATATGCAATTTAACCCAGTCTAAGGATTTTAACTCTGAGCTACACATAGTCTCTTCTACTGAAGTGCAGTCTATCCAGGAGAAAACCAACCAGACGTGGTGCACAGGCTCTTCTCAGAGATTGAGCATTGGCCTGCTCCTTCCCAGAGCACTCTCAATGCTCATGTTGATCTGCCCTTGAAGTTAACAGACGTTCTGACTTTTTCATTCCTTCTAGAATGACAAGACTTTCTCCTCTTCGTAGTGCTTGTAAGGGAGATAGAAGCTTCGTTTGCAGCCACCGAGGAGAAGCTCTCCTGGATCGGAGAAGTGACTCTAATGAAAGAGGCCCAGCAAGGTTTGCCAGAGGGAATGTCTTTAACCAAATGTGTGGTAGTTTTGTGCAATTTTTGTCTACAGAATTTGTTCTTACAATAAATGTAGAAACTTCAGCTCCATCTCTCTGATTTGAAATGCTTATCTGAGACAAGCTTCCGGTAAGGGGCTAGTGGGGGTGGGGTGGGGGAGAAAAAGGCATGGTGACCAAGGGCTGACAGCTGTTCCAAGTTTAACACTTTAAAAGAGCCGAGGTGGCGCAGTGGTTAGAGTGCAGTACTGCAGGCTATTTTAGCTGACTCTGATCCGCAGGTCAGTGGTTCAAATCTCACCAGGCTCAGGGTTGACTCAGCCTTCCATCCTTCTGAGGTAGGTAAAATGAGGACCCAGATTGTTGGGGGCAATGTAAATATATACATTGCTTAATGGTGTAAACCGCTTAGAGAGTGCTTGCACTGTGAGGCGGTATATAAATATCACTAATAAATAAATAAAATAAATAAACACAGAGGCCACCAATATGGCATCAGGTAAAGAGGGTGCTAACAAATTGTAGATCTTAGAGTGGGGAAAGGGCTTGTTATGCAAGCAAACTGACACTGTCCATATGCCAAAGGAAGGGAGTAGCAGGAAATCCACAGATGGGCTAGGACGTTTCGCCTCCATCTTCAAAAAGGGAAAAAAACAGATTCAGGGAACTGACATTCAAACAACCTGACATCAATACCTGGGAAGATCCTGAAAAAGATAATCAAGCAGTAGATTTGTGAGCACCCAAAAACGAGCAAGGTGATTACTAGAAGTCAACATGGGGTTGTCAAAAAGAAATCATGAGTGGGCAACATTCTAGGGCTGATGACTTTTTCATATAATCCGTATCCTTCATTGGGCTGTATGATAAAGCCCCCTTTATGTACAGCACAATAAAATGATAATGCTTTTAGAAGACAATTCTTGGGGGTGGGGGAATCCCGTCTGGAACCATAGAGTCCTAGGCCTGGAAGGGATCTTGGAGGTTTTCCACTCCTTGCCCAAGACTGGAGTCCTTATACCATTTATAAAGGCCACACCTAGAATACTGCATCCAGTTTTGGTCATCACATTACAAAAAAGATGTTGAGATTTTTGAAAAAGTGCAAAGAAGAACAATTAAGATAATCAAAGGCCTGGAGACAGAAACAAAAAAACCAAAAACCCAAACAGTTGCAGGAATTGGGTATGGCCAGTCTAGAGAAAAGAAGGACCAGGGGGGGACAGGATAGCAGTCTTCCAATAATTGAGGGGCTGCCAGCAGTCATGTGCCACCAACGTTCGGCTCCCTCCCCCACACCACCAGCACTCGTGCACCACCGATCTTGCTTTCTCCCCTTGTCTTGTGGCTGGTCATTCAGCTGGCAGGCCAGCGGACTCAGCTACGCTCCTCCGGCCCTGACTGATGATCTTGATATGGTCTCTAGCCTTTCGGTCGGTGAGTGGGTCTTCGAAGCTCTTGCGGAGCACTGCCATGAAATGGTTGAAGCTTCTTAACTCTGGTGCATCATCATTGTGGAGGGTGACCATCCACCTTGCCACCGCTCCTTCCAGGGCCATGGTGACTCAACTCACCTTGCCACCCTCTGTGGCTATTTTGACCATGTTCTCCACCCGTCTTCTTCCAGCTTCATCCTCTGTTCTCGCCAGCGGCTGCCACAACTTCCATGTGTGAAGGTCATCCCTGAGAGCTTCTCTTCCCAGTCTTCCTTTTTCCCGATGCCCAGGGACCATCTGGGTCTTGGCAGGTTGCCACAGCATTCTGTGTCTCTTGTACATTTGGAGAGATCCAGCCCAGGAGGCCACCCGGATGAAGCCTACCAACAGCTTCCTTGAACCGACATTGCGTGCAGGGTCCCCATGGTAGAGGTGATGCCCACTCCGGGTTGAGCAAACTTGCAGATTCCACTTAATGTCAGACCTCTCCCAGTCTGATCCCTTAGGGAAGTAAAATCCTCGACTCCATTTGAATTGAAAAGGCACTTTTACTAAGAGATGCTGACTGCAAGACAGTCAAGCGGAAACTAAAATTCCTGCGGGCCAATACAGAACTAAAACCGCTGGTTTCCTCTCCTCCTATGGTCCGCCCGTTCATAGCCAAATCCAGCACTGCCGAGATGTGGTGAGAAACTCCGAGGTGTTTGGGCTGGTGAAATGCCAGTGCGCCAGCATGAACCAGATTCCAACTGCCTCTGTTCTTCCTCAACTGTCAATTCCTCCCTCCCAATTTCCCGCCATAAAGGTATACAGCAAATTGCCCATTTCTCCCCCCCCTCCCATTAACAACTTGGCAAAGGTACCAAGTCGAAGCTGGTGGTTCTGACAGACTCTCGGCTAACAACTGACCTCCAGAAAGCTAACAATCAGATGACTGCAAAGAATAAGCGCACCACTGTGCCTACCATCCCTGTCTTACTGTCCTATTGTCCTCATTTATCTGTACTTCTTTGCTTATGTTATGTTTATACAAACACCTACTATCCTGTACATGTTTGACAAACAAACAAAATAAAATAAATATAAATCCTTCCATTCCCCACCATTGTCAGAACTGAAGAAGCTTCTTGGATGAGAAGCAAAACGTTTTTAAAGGAAAATCCCAAGAAAGTCCAGTTGCCTTTTGGAAAAAGCACCTTTGGGACATCTAGCGGGGTTAGGGTTAGGGTTGGGTTTCTATCCTATTTGTTGATTGATCTGTTGCTTTAGAGACTTGAGTCCAATGGGGCAGGGGCAGGGTGGGGTGGGAGAGAATGACAGTGATTGCTAAGGATACTTCAAGGAGCAAAAAGATGATGCTGAACACAGAATTCAGGCCATATGACAGCATCTGTGGGTAAAATCACAAGCAATTGTGCTGGTTATCACCCTTCCAGCTGACTCTGAGTTCCTCACGGTATATAGCAATAGCAATAGCAATAGCAATAGCACTTTACTTATATCCCGCTTCATAGTGCTTTACAGCCCTCTCTAAGCGGTTTACAGAGTTCAGCATATTGCCCCCAACAATCTGGGTCCTCATTTTACCGACCTCGGAAGGCTGGAAGGCTGAGTCAACCTTGAGCCTAGTGAGATTTGAACAGCTGAACTGCTGAACTAGCAATCAGCCTGCAGTCGCAGCATTTAACCACTGCAGCACTTCAGCTCTTATAAATGCTTGAAAGCATCATTATGACAGTCCATTGTTTGGGACTACAGGAATTCATATCTCAGGGAAGAAATATTCTGCAAGGAAACCAAACACACACAGAATTCTTCTATGGTACTTATTATCAAACATCCTTATCAACTCTTAAAAATACAAGTCAACTTATCCTAAAGCACATAGGTTTTTCACCTGGGCTACATAGCAAATGGTAGGACTGTAGCTCCCTCTAGTGCTGAAAAGGGGATTAAATCCAGCACTGATAAGGGGCAGTTTTAACTGACTGCAGACCAAATCGAAAGCATAAAAGTACTTGCACTCCAAATTGCAAAAAGAGTTAGGGATTATACAGTAAAATAAGAGTTTGCCTGGCTAATATAGTAGTAGCTTTGAAGATACAGTGGCTAAGTATCAGTCACTGGAGGATTAAATAGAAGTAAACTGAATTCCAATGGGAATTTTTGCAGGATCAAGCTTCTATCGTGGGCAGCAGTTAAAAAATATAAACCTCCTTCACACATTTATTGGCACATTGGGAATGGATTTATTTATTTATATTTCTTAATCGCCCATCTCCTTTGGATAGTTGTCGGTGTTGGCAAATGCTATGATATCAACCCAAAACATTCTGTTGTGTCCCCTTTGACATAGTGTCAGGTTAAAGAATGTCCCTAGAGGGAGCAGAAAACAAGGCTTTCCTGTGGCAGTACCTGCCCCTTGGGACACCATACCCTGACCTCCACTAAAGTGGAGCCTTGGTCTGCTGAGTGTTCGGACAAGCTTTAAAGATCCAATTCTGCTCCCAAGGGTGGGAATGGGAACAGTAGCTGGAGCCTGTAGGGCACTTTTTAATTCATTTGATTTGTTTTTATCTTGGTGGATTTTTTAGGCCAGGGGTCCTGCTTGGAACCGGGCCCTGCAAGCGGCAGGTGTGTGCTTGTGCACGCAGCTCCATTTCCACAAGTGGCAGGCACTCAACACGTGTGTAAAGCTCCATTTGTGCAAGCCTGTGGCAGACAAATGGAGCTTCATGTGCGCACGTGCATGCCCACCGCTCACACAAATAGCGTGCACATGCCTGCCACTTGCATTGAGCCATTTCCTCTCCCTCCCCTCCCCCCCCAAGCCGGAAAGGTTGGGGGAGACTGTTTTAGGCTTTGTATATTGATTGGTTCTTGTGGTTGATATTTTACATATTTTGTTGCCCAAAGTCACTATGGTGATATGAGCAGCCATGCAAATCTGTGTAAATCAGTGATGTGTCAGTTAATTTCTGGCTATGTGACAGGAAGAAAAGAATAAGGAGCTTCCCTCAGAGTTCAGATGAGGACAATACAAGAGCACCTTTAATGTACAGTGTTTTATATACATGATAAATAATAGCAGCAGTTGTGGGAAAAGCATTTCGAAGGGATGAGGGAGTTCTCCAAATGAGCCTTCTCTTTACCATTCCTTGGTGTCCTCTTGTAGCCGTCCTGTGTCTTTGACTGAGTCCTCATTGCAAGTCAGTCAGAGACTATCATAACAACAGCCGTAGACTGACCGGGAAACCGCTACTTCTTTCTCACCCTTCTTCATGCCCATTGCTTCCTTCTGCACCTTCCTTTATATCCCTGCTGATGTGGGCACGCTGAGCTGTGGCTCTTTCTCAGCTGGCGCTTCTCCACAAGCATCTACATCATTTCCATAGCTGAGAGAGTTCTTCTGTGGACATTTGGCAGTTTAGGGGATGGTCTGCATGGTCCTGGGTGGCAGAGGACCTTCACTGACTTAACCAGTAGCCAAATTGGTACCAAAGTCCTGGTAGGGTAATGGAGACATGGGCCTTCCTGACAAGATTGCTGAACTCTGCTCTCTTTTGGGATTCCAGATTGGGGAATTTGGTAAATATTGGAACCATCAATAGAATTTATAGCTCAAGGTTGAACTGTGGAGTCCTTAGTACTCTCTGAGCTGGCTTATTTGCCTGCAGACATTACCCAACTAGGTAGCATCATCAGGCTGGCAACTGTTGTGACCAACACACTTTGTATACCCAGTGACAAAAGAAGCCACTGGGAAGGAGGATGTCCATTCTACAGGAGCGGCTTGAAACAAGGACTTTGGCTCATCTATTCTGATCGGAGCAGAAGTCAGGAGAACAGAGGATACTCAGCAAGACTGAATATCTAACAGTTGCAAAAAGATGATGCAAAAGTGGGGGGTGGGGAACTTACAGGCATTGGGCTGCATCTACAGCCCTTGTAGCACCATGAGCTCTGCAGATTGGGAGTGGTGCAGTGTTTGTATTTTGAAGCTATAAAAATGTGAAATGTGTTAAGACACCCAATTTTTACCTAATCTCCGAACTTCGTTCTAGCACCTCCAAATAGGCTGGTTCCCATCCCTGGAGATGCCCTCAGGTCACCTCAGTGCCTCTGGCAGCTTCTGAAGCAGAAGCAGAAATGAAAATCCAACACTCAACACCTCCCTGAGGTTGCCTTCTGCTCATCTCCAAACTTGGGATCTCCAAACTTGGCAACTTTAAGACTTGTGGACTTCAACTTCATGGCTGGCTGAGGAATTCTGGGAGTTGGAGTCCACAAATCTTAAAGTTCCAAGTTTGGAGACCCCTGCTCTAAACTAAAGCATGGCTGCTTCCGAATCTGCAGAAACGACTCTGCTCTGGGAACACTGCCTATCTTTCCCACCTTCCTGGCCTCCTTATAGTCTCAGACACAAAATAATGGCTCTCAGGGAGGAGAAGGGAGAAGAAGAAGAAGCCAAAGAAGAGCAGGCCATTCTCTCTTGCAGCTCTGGGACTCCAGCTGGCTCCTTATAGCCGCCGGAAGTCGCAGAGGTCTTCATCGCCATCAATTTTGAGCCCCTGTAGCAATGGGAAATCCAGCAGGGCCCCATCCAAGAAAACTGTCTCCTCTTGGAAGCTGGAGGGGGTGGCTCGCTCAGGCTGGTCACTGTGGAACCACAGGTTCTTGTAGGGCTTTGGGCTGGGGGTCAGGCTGTGGAGCAGAGGCTGCCTGGAGCTGGAGCGTATGTAGATGGTGGGCGAGGCTTCCTGCTGAGTGCGGTAGCTGCCCCCCAGCACCTTGGCATACTGAACAGGCTCTGGGTTATTCATGTAGGAGGTTGGCCCTGAGTCCCCACTTGGCACAGCTCCTTTGGCTTCACGGGCACCAGAGTCGGAGAGGCCTGCTGGGCTGTCCTCCATGGCTGGGCTGGGCTCACTCTTCCCACAGGAGAGGCACTTCTTCTCATCGGTTTCAATCACCAGGATGGCAGAAACGATGACGGGGCTGAGTTCGCACGCCTTGGGCGCCTGCAGGGTCTCCTGTGGAAAAAAGGCAGGAGAAGGGACGATTAATGACGACAGGGTGGCCACTAAGGGAACCTAGTCCTGGCTGAGTCCAAAGGGGTAGGTCAGTTCTGTCCTTAAACACGTTCTGTTGGGGATGTTCATTTCCAGCATCTTCGTTTAACAACCAGTTCTCTGCCCTAATGACCAGCTGGGTGGGTGTGGCCTGTTTTTGCTCCCAGGGGGGTGCAGGAGGCTGAGTGCTGCCTGTCACACCCCCTGACCATGCCCACCATGGCCACACCCACCCAGCTGGTCATTAGGGCAGAGAACTGGTTGTTAAATTATTTGAATCCTACCATTGCATTAAGCCATAATAGGAACTGCTCAAAGCCCCTTCATTACATCACCTAGCAAGATTCAACCAAGCCTAGGACTCAAGACAACGTACAAAGTTACCCCTGCATGGCCCCATGGGAGTCTGACAACCAATCAGAATACAGTTCTTTCACAGGAAGAGGAAGCAAGTTCAAAGCCCAAGAGAAGGTATAAATCTCTTTCTCTCTCACACCCATGTGCTTGATTGCCCAGGACCTCAAATCACGTGGTCCTGTCCACCATTAAACCATCTTTCCAAACAGCTTCCGTGTTTCCAGTGTCTTCCTCCCCACTTGGAACTGAACCCAGATGGACATTTCTTCCAACACTTTCAATAAAAGCTTCCTTTTGAAATACCAAGTGCTTCAAGAGTTCTACTTTCTTGAGCGGAGAGGAGAGGCAAGGTCTTACAGAATCACTCGCACTCTCTCAACCCAGCCTGCTTCATGCGGTCATTATAAGAGTAAAAGGAAAGGACTCAACCTCCTGAGAAAAGACTGGATAGAAATGCATACATAAACTGAAATAAAGCTCCTTTAGCCTATGCAAACTCTGCTTTGCAACTGATCTGGGCTGTATTTTACCTGTAGATACCCTTATTATCTCTGTATGCAAAACTCATTAGCAGTGAATGATAGCCAAGGCATTTTGGCCCAGTATTTTGTATGAACGCAGCTCAAGTAATTAGTTTGTGGCTCAGCATGTTGTATGAACCCAGAAAACGGGGTTAATTGAGCTGTCAATCAGAACACACATATTTTGCAAATCCAGCAAATGAAAGTGGGCAGGGTCGCTCGTGCAGTGGTGCCGATACATCTGGCTGGCTGGAAGGTTCATAACGCAGCAGCTGCTGCTGCAGAAGGAAGAGCAGCCGTTTGTCTCGGCGGCTTCCAGATTTACCTCCTGCAGAACAGCGGGGGCCCATTTGCCCAGACTGCTGTTGGCTGGGTCAGGGACACTGGGCCAGAACTGCGTCTTCATCCTGGGGGTGAGTTGGGGAGAACAGAAGGAGAGAGAAGCACCCGGTTAGTCTGGAGCTCTGAGGGCCAGAGAGAAGCTCTACACCCTGATATTGGCCACTCCCTGTTGTGCTCCTGTCTAATATGTGAATCAACACAACCTCTCAACACAACACATCAACACAGATATCTGGAACATAGGTCAGGGAATTTTCTCTCCGGAGAAATAGCTCCTTAGAAGAGAAATTCTGTCATACATACAAACTCATACATACAGTATGAGTTTGGGATCTTGTCTTCACACAATCTGCAATACACACACACACACAATCTCTATATCATAATCTATATCAGGTGTGTGGATCTATGGCCCTTTTATGACTTGTGGACTTCAACTCCCAGAATTCCTGAGCCAGCCAGGTATATCATCATCTATATCGTCATTTATCTCTCTCTCTCTCACAGTCACTTCTCTCAGCCCAACCCAGCTCCTACGGTTTTTGTTGTGGGGAAAACAGGAGGAGTAAGGGCTGTTCAGTATGTTTGCTGCCTTATAAAGTAATAAAAGTGGGATCTGTGCGTCTATGTGACTGAGTGAGTTTGGGATCTTTACACATTCTGGGTCCTACATATGACCTCTGATTTGGCAAGTATTCTTTTGTTTCATACTAGCATCTTTTTTTTTAAATTTAGCTTTTAGATAAGTAAATTCTTGAAAACATTTAGTGGCATTTAGTGCTCCCCCCCAATCGTGGCACCAGTTGTTGCTCATTATTGGAGCCTCTCCTAAACGCCTCCTTGCCTTGTTTCATGATTGGATGTCAAGAGGAGCTGATCTCAGTTTGAAGGAAACATCCTCATGTTCCCTTCCCCCATGCGGCTAGCCCAGTGATGGCGAACCTTTTCGGCACTGAGTGTAAAAAGGGAGCACTCGTGCATGCGCGCAACACCAAGTGCCAAAAAGAAAGCACTTCAGGCGCGCACGCTCGCACACTCATCTGGGCCGCAACCAGGAAGAGGGGTTGCTCAGAGGGCATGTACAAGCTGGATAATGTACTTCTGACAAGTCTTCTGGTTACTGTCGTGCATGTGAATGCACTGATCAGCTGGCTGGCGCGCATGCTCACGCCGGAAAACGGAAGACCAGCTCTTCCGGTTTCCGACACTGCTGCACGCACATAGGCCAGCTGATCGTTGCATGCACATGCACACCAGAGGAAGGGGTGACGCGCGTGCCAGGTGACATGGCTCCGCGTGCCACTTTGGGCACCCGTGCCATAGGTTCGCTATCATGGGGCTAGCCTTTCCTTCCTGGACTTGGCTAACCCTAAGTACCCCATGAAACAGGAAAATGGGCTGACAAAAACCCCTAGACAAGATGTGGGAGGGAAGTTCATCCATGCCACCTCACTCTCTTTCGAAGAAGAACTTGTCCAATCCTCTCTGCTGCCACCTTCCATCTTCACATCCAAAGGTGTGCAAAGGTCTTACGCAGCTGCGGTCTTTGCCCTCCCTCCTCCTTTGTTGCCATAGGATTTTTTTCCCTGCTTTGCCTCTGGCCCCCACCCCACTGTCTCTGGCTGGGTCTCCTGCGCTTGTCCATGGGAGTCTAAACTCAGGTGACAAAGTGACGCTCTGCAGCTTCTGACTTGCTTCTTCACGTACCTTTTGCTTTTCTGAAAGCAGATGACCATGCCAATTATCATGACCAAGAGCAGCCCAAGGAGTAAGTACACAATGGTGATGTCCAGGGATTCTGGAAGAGAGAGCAAGGTGTTGGATATGGGTGGATTAGTGATCTTCTCCCGCACATGGAACTAAAGTGGAACCCAGAACTAAGGTGGGCCCAGTTCAGAGAGTGCGTGCCCATAAGCCAACTGGCTGCATTGTTGTGTCTGCTGGTCTTTGACCAAAGTAAAAATGAACTAGCACTTCATCAAGTGATACTTTGTAGGTGTAAAAATGGATGAGGAAGAATGAGATGGTACAATTTACAGGTAGTCCTTGACTTATGACCACAACTGAGCCCAACATTTATGTGGCTAAGTGAAACAGTTCTTAAGTGAGTTTTGCCCAATTTTACAACTTTCCTTGCCACAATTGGTGAGTATTAAATGAATCACTGCAGTTGTTGAGTCAGTAACACAGTTATTAAGTGAATCTGGCTTGCCCATTGACTTTGCTTGTCAGAAGCTTACTAAAAGTGATCACATGATCCTGGGATATTGACCGTCATAAATATGAGCCAGTTGCCAAGCATCTGAATCTTGATCATGTGACCATGGGAATGTTGCAACTACCGTAGTAAGTGTGAAAGTCACTTTTTAAGTCACTTTTTTCAGTGCCGTTGCAACTTTGAACAGTCAGTAAACAAATTGTTGTAAGTCAAGGGCTATTTGTATTTATTAGTTGCATTTATTTATTTGTTGCATTTGTATGCCGCCCACTCCACAGAGACTCTGGACGGCTCACAACAGTAAAAATTCACATGCAACAACAAATATAAAAAGCATTAAAAACAATAGATATTAAAAATTAAAAAACATTAAAAACCACAATTTAAAAATCCATACAATAAATCATTCATGGGGCCAAGAGTGATCGGTGTTGTATTAAAATCATTGGCCCCAGGCCTGTTGACAAAGCTATGTTTTAACTGCTTTTCTGAAGGCTGGCAGGGTGGGAATAATGCGGATCTCGGGGGGTAGTGTATTCCAGAGAGCTGGTGCTGTCACAGAGAAGGCCCTCGTTCATGGACCCACCAGCCAACATTGTTTGACTGACAGGACCACCAGCAGACCAACTCTGTGGGCTCTAATCGGTCTTAGGGAGGTATGTTGGAGAAGGCGGTCTCGGAGGTAAACTGGTCCTAAGCCATGTAGGGCTTTAAAGGTAATCACCAACACCTTGAATTGCGCTCGGAGACCTATAGGCAGCCAGTGCAGTTTGTGAAGGATGGGTGTCACATGGGTGTATCTAGGGACACCCATCACCACACGTGCCGCCACATTCTGCACTAGCTGCAGTCTCCAAACGTTCTTCAAGGGTAACCCCATGTAGAGTGTGTTGCAATAGTCAAGACGTGAGGTATCAAGGGCATGAGTGACTGTAAGTAGTGCCTCCCGGTCCAAGAAGGGACGCAACTGATACACAAGACGAACTTGTGCAAAGGTCCCTCTGGCCACAGCTGTTAGATGTTGGTCCAATTTTAGCTGTGGATCCAGAAGGACCCCCAAGTTGCGAGCCCGTTCTGAGGGGATCAATTCCCCCCCCCCGAACCAAGGAGGGACAGATGTCATAGTCCTTAGGAGGCAGCATCCAAAGCCACTTGGTCTTGTCCAGGTTGAGTTTGAGCCTGTTAACCCCCATCCAGACCCTTACAGCGTCCAGACACCGGTACATCACATCAACTGCCTCATTGAATTGGCATGGGGTGGACATGTACAGCTGAGTATCGTCAGCGTACTGTTGGAACCTCACCCCACGCCTACGGATGATCTCACCCAACGGTTTCATGTAGATATTAAAGAGCATAGGGGAAAGAATTGACCCCTGAGGAACCCCACATATGAGGGGTCTCGGGGTCGACCTCTGTCCCCCAGCCAACACCGACTGCGACTGGTCAGAGAGATAGGAGGAGAACCACCGCAGAACGGTGCCTCCCACTCCCATCTCCCCGAGCTGTCACAGAAGGATACCATGGTCAATGGTATCGAAAGCCGCTGAGAGGTCAAGTAGCACCAAGATGGAGGAGCAACCTCCATCTCGGGCTCGCCAGAGATCATCCATCAGCAGATGGGCTTGTAACAACTGATGGATGCGAGTAGGAAGGCCTGAAGGAATTGGCCCCAACTAACCACTTCCTTTGAGGCTGAGAGTCCTCAGAGAATAGCTATGGAGAAAATTCCATAACTCTTCAAGGATGCCATCTCTTTGGAATGTTCAGGGAGAAAAAAGAATCTTGTTTGCCTCTCCTAAGGCCTTTGGTTGTTCCTTTCACAGTAAGAACAGCAACACAAAAATAGTTTTGAAGACAAAAGGATGAGCAGGTTTCAATCTTGTGAATTGCTGATGCCTCCCAAAAGTTCTCAAAAGCAGGGGTCTCCAAACTTGGCCACTTTAAGACTTGGGGATCAACTCTCAGAATTCCCTAGCCAGACAGTCTCCAAGCCTTAAAGTGGCCAGGTTTGGAGACCCCCGCTGAAAAGCACCAGGAGAATGGGAGAATCAGGCCACGACCGACTCTCCCATTCACGTGAGCCAGGCACACGGACCAGGGAGGGCAAAGGGGCATTATTATGAGGCACTGAATCAGAACAACCAGCCATCTTTAGCCAACCTTTCTGTATATCCGTTTTTGTTAAATTTTTTAATCTCTTCTCACTTTTAAAAATTATGAAGGACCCCAAAAGAGCTTTTGTTTGTACCGGTTATATTTATCAATATATACTGTATTAAAAATTTAAATTGTGCATTTGTAGAATAGTTACTAAATAAAATAAAATTAAACAATGTGAAGCAGTCTAGTGCTATTGCTGTCTTCAATATCTGGCAAATAATTTAGATTTTTGTGGACCTGTGAGATGGTGTGGAGGGACCTCCAGGGCTGCTTGGACCACACTTTAAGAAACACATGTAGGTGGGAAAAAATTTTGATTTTGGGTTTGGCTGTTGTTATTATAGAAATGGCTAGTATATATTATCTGCAAATAAAAAATTAATGTGTGTGTTATCACCTTATTCTACTGTGCCAAAAGGAGCCGGAAATCAATGCTTTTCTTTTTCTTCTCTTCTTTACCTTATTCTTTCCCCCTTTTCCTCCCCCCTTTTCCCATTATTTTATTTTTCCTTTTTATATCTGCATTTTATATTTTGATAAATTAATAGAAATATATTCAAAGAAACGCTGGTGCAGCGGGCAAAAGGAATGGCCGGGAAGGGCAAGAGGCAGAACCGCCACCAGTCAGGCAATGAGGGAGGGGAGGAATGAGAAAAGGCCTGAGGGAGGCTTTCATTGGTTCACATGAGGAGAAAGGGAGGGAGGAAGAAACACACTCCGACCTGCAAGATTCTGTTCCTAGAGCTGTTACTGTAAAAGTAACACCTGCCTAAGTGGCCTTGATTTCTTAGTCTAGTCTACCTTGTAGGGCTGACGTACAGGCAGTCCTTGACTTGCAACCATTTGTTCAGCGCTGCAGCAGCCCCGCTGTCATGTGAGCAAAATGTGGGTGCTTGGCAGCCTGCCCACATTTATAACTGCAGGGGCACTGCAACTCCCCCCCCCGGTCTCCTCCCAATTTAGGCTGCCCTGCACAATGGCATTTGGCAGCGTCAAGGCTGGGGCTGAACCAGGGCCCAGGACCTTCAGCAATCCCAGCCAGATTTCCCAAGCTTTGCTCGATTTGGAGAATGAGGTGTCCAAAGCACCGCGAGAACGCTGGAGGTGATGGCAAATGGCTAGACTGCGGAAGGCCCCAGGCCTCCCCTCCAGGCCCACCCCCAGCACTGCTCCCAGTGAGTGCTGTACTGCAGGGCCAGACTGGGGTGGCTTTGCACCACACTCAGCACCCCCAACTCATAGGCGGCTTGTGCCGGACCTCACACAGCATCTCCCGCACCCCCTGAGATAGCCCCATGCTCCTTACCCGGGACTCTGCTAAACCACCTGCAAGATTATTAACCATCACAACCAGGAGTGCTGGGGTAGCAGTCATGGAGAGAAATGGACATGTAATGTCTGTCAACAATCACTTTGCTCAACAACCAAGTTAGGGTCCCAACTGTAGTTGTACGTCAAGGACTACTTGCGTCCTTTAAACCTCTAGGAAAATCCTACTCTCTCAAATGGCTTATTGACTTATAGGCCTAATAATTCTGGTTTTCCATTTCCATGGCCCCACTTAACTTTCCCAAATGGCCAGGATTTTCCTTACCCATATCCTTGGTGGTGATCACAACGCTGGTCCCATTGGTGCTCCCACCCATTGTAGAGGCCATGAGATGCAGGCTGTACATCCTTGAAGGCCGAAGACCTGAGATGGTCAGGGTGTCCACAGAAGCATTCACAGCAACACCTGAAGAAAAAAGTTGGCAACACTTTGCTATCGTTTCAGAAGGCAAAAGGAAGGCAGTAGAACAATAATGATGGGAGGCATCCTATTCTTCAGACAACTCCTAAAGCTTTCTCTCTTTACTTGTGGTGATTAGGTGTGGCACAAACAGCACCTTGGGCGGCAAAGTCTTGGCAAAGATAGGGCAACCTGTAGCACTCCAGGAAATTGTCTGTTAAAATCAACTCCTGTCATCCTTAACCACTGCACATTCCATACTAGTTAGTACCTTCTAACACATCTAGAAGACACTATTCTTTCTCTTCTAATATTAATGACACAAGCAACAAAAATATTTAGAAGTGCTGGGTTATCTATTTATTAATTTATATACTGCCCACCTCACTATCCAGAGATATCCAATACAGGTTTTTACTGTCAAATCAGTTATTATCAAAAAGAGTGCAACTTGTCTGTTTCTTACCCAAATGCCCAGGCCAAGGGAAGGGTGGGATGCCTGATATGCTGCTTCCGCAATGCTCCTCCCTGCAAATCTTTTCTATCCTATTTCCTGCTTACTGGACTGAAGGTATTTTATTTGGACTAAGTTCCTTCCATCTGCTGTTTTTCCTCTAAGTTCACTTTTTGAAAAGAAAGATCCAATTTCTTAGATGTAAATGTTTCCCCTGTCCAGTTATGTCCGACTCTAGGCGACATTACCCATCTCCGTTTCTTAGCCGAGGAGCCAGCGTTTTCTGAAGAGCCTTTATGTCAGGGGTCGGGAACCTTTTTGACTAAGAGAGCCATGAAAGCAAAAAATTTGGAAATTTATTTCAGTGAGAGCCATATAATATATTTTAAAAGTGAATTCAACTAAATGTCAATAGGGACAATGGGATATTGAGAGAATCCCTGTCTTTGTGCTGTTTAATTTGTTGCTGCTGTAGCAGCTTCCTTGCTCCAAAGTGATATTTGTCTTTGAGTTGGTGATTTCCATCATAGCATTGGTAATGATTCTTTCTTTCTTTCTTTCTTTCTTTCTTTCTTTCTTTCTTTCTTTCTTTCTTTCTTTCTTTCTTTCTTTCTTTCTTTCTTTCTTTCTTTCTTTCTTTCTTTCTTTCTTTCTTTCTTTCTTTCTTTCTTTCTTTCTTTCTTTCTTTCTTTCTCTCTGCAAACCAATCCCCACCGTGGCTCCTTTCTCCCTCGCCCAGCCCTCTTCCAAGACGTCAAGTGCAGGGAACCGCACCAAGCGAGGTAGGTGGGTGGGTTGCTGAAGAAGCCCCGGAGCCCCGCCGCCAACCTGCGTCTCCTGCTGGAAAGGAGCCTCTGTCGCTGTCTCTCGTGGGGTTCCAGCCACCCGACTGAGTCCCCGACCGCGGCACCGGCAGGGTTAACGCGCATGGGAGGGAAGGAGAGAGAGCGCTACCGCCGCCGCTGCTACTTTTGCTGCTCCAATATTTCTTTGGTGGGCCTGCGCAGGAGGGACCGCTGAGCAGAGGCACCCGGCGAGCGGGGTGAGAGGCGTGGGGATGCCAGAAGTGGCGGCGGCGGCGACAGGCTCCTGCCCGCGTCTCCCACCCGCCTCTTGCCTTAAGCTGCCGGGCGCCTCTGCTCCATGGTCCCTCCCGCGCGCGCCCACCAAAGAAATATCGGAGCGGTGAAAGCAGCAGTGGCGGCGGTAGCGCTCTCTCTCCTCTCCCATACGCATTAACCCTGCTGGTGCCGTGGTCAGGGACTCAGTAGGGTGGCTGGAGCCCCGCGAGAGACAGCGACAGAGGCTCCTTCCCAGCAGGAGACGCAGGTTGGCGACGGGGCTCCGGGGCTTCTTCAGCCGCTTGGCTGGAGAACGGCGGGGATGTGGCCATGGCCATTTTTTAGCTCCCCCCGTCCCGGCTGAACGCCGCCATTTGGGTTATTTTTCCCTCTGTGCATGCGCGCGCATGCACAGAGGGAAAAATAACCCAAATGATTGTGGTCAGCCGGGACGGGAAAGCGGTGATTGTGTTCAGCCGGGACGGGAAAGCGGGCAGGAAAAGCTCCGCGCCGCAACCGCCGCCAGTTCCATCGGCTATACGCCGAAGGACTGGCCCGGGCAAACCGGGAGGATTTCACCCCTCCTGCGAGCCATATGCAATCATCAAAAGAGCCACATCTGGCTTGCGAGCCATAGGTTCCCGACCCCTGCTTTATGTGGTCATCTGTCCAGCATGGCTATATGTCAAAAGTGCCCAGAACGCCGTTACATTCCCACTAAAGTGGTACCTATTTATTTACTTGCATTTGCATGTTTTCGAACTGCTAGCTTGGCAGGAGCTGGGACAAAGAACGGGAACTCACCCATTGCCTGGTGCTCAGGTCTCAAACCCGGATTGTCAGCTTTCCAGCTGACAAGCTCAGCATCTTAACCACTGAGCCATTGCACTTTTTAAAAAAAAATATATATATACATATATGTATCATATATACATATATATAATACATTTTTCTTTAATAAACATAAAAAACTCAATATCTATGTGAACAGCATGTTGTCTGAGTACAATTAGTTTTGAACAACAAAAAGACAATAAGCATAATGGTAATCATAATATACATATCATTAATAATAATCACATAGTAATAGTGGCATTAGCTTTCCCATACTAGAAAACTTTCATTATATAATTAATCATTCTCTTAATCTTTTTAGTTTCTAACGGCTGTTTCTATTAATTAGTCATTGGTAAAACAAGTCCCATGTTAAAAAGTATTGTTTCTTCCTTCTCCTTTATTTTTAGTGTTATCTGTCCATCTCTGTGCATTCTAATATTTTTTTAATTACACTTTCATCTGTAGGGATATCTTCATTTTTCCACTGTTGTGTAAAGACAATTCTTGCTGCTGTTAAATTAGATATGTGTTCCTTTTATTATACTGTTCTGGTAAAATACCCAACAAAAATATTTCTGGTTTAAAATCAATATGTTCCTTTATCATTTTTTCTAACCATCTGTGTATTTTAGTCCAATAGCTTTTTGCCTTTGGGCCTGTCCACCACATATGATAATATGAACCCAGTATCTGATTACATTTCCAACATTTGGCAGACATGTTTTCAAACATCTTTGCCAGTCTTGCTGGTGGTAAGTGCCACCTATAAAACATTTTATATAGATTTTCCTTATAGACAGTTGACCTTGTTAATTTATAATTTCTGTCCCACAATTTCTGCCATTTATCTAACTATTTGGCATATCCAAAGTTTTTGGCCCATACTATCATTGTTTCTTTCACTTGTTCTTCTTCCATTTTGATATTCAATAGATAGCTATACATTTTTAATTAGTTTTTCATCTGTCCCTAGTAGTATCTGATCTAACGAGCCATTGCACTTTCTAAGTTCACTTTTTGAAAAGAAAAATTCAATTTCTTCCTGCTCTTTAAAAGAGGGAGACAGATATATTGCTATCAAGTACAGCATGTTCAGAAGTTGCAAACAATATATTTAGCAAGCAAGTTATGGAGGGGAAATCTTTTGCAACTTCCTCCTTAAATTGATCAATGCCAGTGGTGGGGGGTGAGTGACTTGGAGGGTCTGATTGCATGAAAAATGTTCATCCCTGAAGCACTGAGGATTGTCTACTTATTCATTTGGAGCATATTCTTTGGGTGAATAGAGGCATCTTGACTTGTGCAGGATTTCTAACATCTGCTCCCCCTCTTTCTCCATGTTGCTTGTAATTTGTTCTGAAGACAATGTGTGCAGTCAATTCAATTCACAGCTTTAGTTGTCGGTGTCAGAGGCTCGGATATAATGTTCTATGGCAGTGGAGAGAGGGCAGGATGGAGGGAGGGCTTCTGAGTTTATTTCTAAAGATATAGAAACATATAGAAACAAGAAGCAGCACTGGAACCCTTCTCAGTAAGAGGGAAAGATTCATCCTGTTTCCTCTAGAATAGCAGTTCCCAACCTTCCTAATGCTGCAACCCGCTCCCCACTCCTGCGCCCCCACCGCGCCCCACCCCCCCGCTGCCATTTGGGTTCTTTTACCCTCTGCACATGCGCAAAGCGTTCTGCGCATGCGCAGAGGGTAAAAGAACCCAAATGGAGGCGTCCAGGCGAAGTCTCCAGATCCAGGCAAGGTCTCTGCTCGCTTCACTTGTTGCCTCTGGGAGCTTTTCAAGCCCCGTCGCGAAAGGCGTGCGCGACTTCGGCGGGGCTGGGATAGGCGGCTGCTCGGAGAGACCCATCCCCTTTGCAGAGTCTCTCCCGTCTACCTGTAGTGTTCGGGGCGAAGGGGGTGGCTCTCTCCAGGCAGCTGCCTGTCCTGGCCCGCGACGGGGCTTGAAAAGCTCCCAGAGGCAACAAGTGAAGCGAGCAGAGACCTTGCCTGGATCTGGAGACTTTGCCCAGACGCTGCCATTAGGGTTCTTTTACCCCCTGCGCATGCGCAGAATGCTTTGCGCATGCACAGAGGGTAAAAGAACCCAAATGGCGGCAGCGGGGTGGGTCGTGGGGCGCGGGTTGTGCGGCGTGATATGGCCAGGCTTGTGGCAGTGGGGGGGGAGCTGAGGATGCCAGGGCGACCCCTGGGAAATGGTCGTTCGACCCCCAAAGGGGTCGCGACCCCCAGGTTGGGAACCGCTGCTCTAGGACACCTTGACAACTTTAAAACTTGTGGACTCCATACCAGCTGGGGAATTCTGTTGAAGTCCACAATTCCTAAAGTTGCCAATGTTGAGACCCTTGCTCTAGTCCCATCAGACAAAAGGGGCCAGAACTCTTTAGAGGCAGTGGCTGCTCTCTTCTTAGCTGAAATCCAGTTGCAGCTAATGATGGAGGCAGAGGGGTCCCCTGCTTTGAGGGGAGAAATCACCCACTACCCCCATAATTGCAGGGAGGGGCCAAACGTACTTCTAGCTTCTTCATTGGGATCGATCCAGAAGAGAGTATAGCCAGTGATGAACCCATTCTGGTCTTCAACAGGGAGAGGATTCCACCAAACCTCAGCTGTGGACACTCCAATGTTTTGGGGATGAACTTTTGGGCTGCTGGTTGGAGCTGTGGAGACAGGAAGGAATCAGAGTAGGATCAACTGCAGGTCAAAGTGAAGAGTATGCTGAGGGTGGGTGGACCCATTAGGTAAACAGAAGTGCCTAGGCTTCAGCTTGCCATGAGCAGTCTCTGGGAGCAGAATAACAGCATAGAAGAGTTGGAAGGGACCTTGGAGATCTTCTGATCCAACCCCCTGTTGAGGTAGGAGACTCTATATCATTTCAGACAAATGGTTCTCTAATCTCTTCTTAAAAACCTCCTCCACCTCCAACTCCACCTCTAGCCCACAGCAGCTCCTGTGTTTTTAAGCACCTGCAAACTCCTGGAGGCAAGCTGTTCAACTGGTTCTCCCTGTCAGGAAATTTCTTTTTGGCTCTAGGTTGCTTCTCTCCTTGCTTAGTTTCCATCCATTGCTTCTTGTCCTGCCTTCAAGTACTTTGGAATTAGGTTGATCCCCTCTTTTTTGTGGCAGTCCCTGAAATATTGGAACACTGCTATCCTGTCACCTCTGGTCCTCCTTTTCCCTAGACTAGACATACCCAATTCCTGTAATGGTTCTTCATATGCTTTAGCCTCCAGGCCCCCAATCATCTTTGTTGCTTCTGAAATGCTTCTGGTCACCCCTCAAAAAGTTTAAAACTGTATGAGCAAAAGTTCTTCCTGATTCTACTGACTGTTTACTAATAGTTACTCATCATGCCATCCTTTGATAATTGCATTGAGAAGGGAAGGTGGAATGCTTCCATTATTATAATTTTGGAATTCGAAGTTGATTATCAGGCTTAATTTGCACTGCTATTTTTCTTCTACAACCCATTCCTAAAACAGCAATACCCCCAGAGACAATTGGAAATCACACAGCTTCCCCTCCCCTAATGTAAAATTCCAACCAAGGACATTTCTGATTGAAAACGACTCTGCTTTGGATGGGCACTGAGCTGAAGCAGCCCCTGTGTGGAAGATGCACCTTTCTGCCTTGTGTAAGCTTCTATGGATCGGGGCACCCCAACTCTGTCTCTGTAGAGGGGGTAGACGGAGATCTGGTAGCGCTGGAAAGGTTCAATGTTTTCTGAAACAGAGAAGGGGCAGATGTTAGTAATGACTGAAGGGCTGGGGTCGAGTGGGGTACAGTCCCACCACCTATTATGCTGCTGGCTCTACTATTGATTTTGCCCTTTCAAAATGTTGCCCTGCTAAACCTGCAATTATTCTTGTAGGGAAAAAAAACAACACGTTACATTTGCATGGCCCCTCAGGAGCGGGATCCATATTAAATGCTGCTTTAATAGAGACAACTCTCATCTAAAATGTATCTGAATATAAGTACATCTTATACATTTTACATCTTTCTGGACCAATGGAGCCAAGCCATTGTGGGCAGGGGATCATCTCAGGGTCACTAGAGTGCAAAGCCAGGTGGAAGACGTCTCAAAGTCAAGTCCCAAAGGCGCTTTTTCCAAAAGGCAACTGGATTTTCTTGGTTTTTTTCTTAGAAAATGTTCCGTTTCTCATTCAAGAAGCTTCTTCAGTTCTTCAGAAACATATTAGAAAAAGTTTTGCTCCTTCAAAACTGAAGAAGCTTTTTGGATGAGAAGCAAAATGTTTTCTAAGAAAAAAAACAAGAAAATCCAGTTGCCTTTTGGAAAAAATACCTTCGGGACCACCACAACCTGGATGATGGAGGATCTCCTTAGCTATCAAAGTCAAGGTTTCTTTCCTAGTTTGGGTAAAAGCAACGTCTGAAGGTAAGACAAAGTTAACAAAGCAACCTAATGAATCCGCCTGGTTCAGATCTGACCAAAGTTGTGCAGCCAAGTTGGGAAACTTTGGCCAGATAAATGTCAGAGAGAAGATTTGCCTTCGCTCCCCGAGGGTGCTTCCTCCTTCCCCTGGGAGTGGATCACCTTGGATCAGGGTTTCTCTGATGCTCCCATTCTGTAGCTTTTGCCATCCAGCGTTGCTGTCTTCTGCTGCAGAGGTCACTCGGTGCCACTCAACGACGTAGCCTGTCACTGGGGTCCTCGGAGGATCCCACCACAGCTGGAAGCTCTTCTCATTGTGGGGGGAGGCCTGGACCCTGAGCACAGGCTGACCTGAGAACAGTATCAGAGAATGTAGCAGAAGTTAATTGAATTGAATACTTTACTTAGTCAAGTGTGATTAAATACAGAAAGAATTAGGGGGCTGGAGGCTAAAACATATGAAGAACGGTTGCAAACATTGGGTATGTCTAGTCTAGTAAAAAGAAGGGGTGACATGGCAGCAGTGTTCCAATATTTCAGGGGCTCCTGCAAACTATTCAAACTATTTACTGAAGCATCACAAGAGAGGAAAAGAAACAATGGATTGTAACTAATCAAGGAGAGAACCAACCTAGAACTAAGGAGAAACTTCCTAAGGGTGAGAACAATTAACCAGTGGAATGGCTTGCAAGAAGAAGAAGGAGGAGAAGGAGGAGGAGAAGAAAAGAAGAACAAGAAGAGAAGAGAAGAAGAAAAGAAGAAGAAAAGAAAAAAAGAAGAAAAAGAAGAAAAGAAGAAAAGAAAAAAGAAAAAAGAAAAGAAGAAAAAGAAGATATGTTGGCTCATATTTAATTGGTTGTCCACTAAGACTCCAAGATCCATCTCACAGTCACTGCTATTAAGCCTGGTTTCACCCAGTTTATATGTGTACTTTTCATTTTTCTTGTCTAAGTGTAAGATTTTACTTTTCCCTTTAGGATGTTCATCCAAGGAATCTTTCCCAAGTCCTCTCTGAGTTTGTTAAAATCAGCTCTTTTAAAATCTAAGACTCTGGTATCATTATGTTCTATTGTTAGTGTTTGTATTATTTTGAATTCTAGTATGACATGGTCACTCTCACCCAAGGTTCCTGCAGTTTCAACTCCCTCTATCACTTCTCTGTTTGTAAGCATTAAGTCCAGTATGGCTGTCCCTCTAGTTCCCTCCTCTACCTTTTGGACAACAAAGTTGTCAGCTAGGTTGCTCAGGGACCTATTCGATTTCTCAGTTGGTGCAGAATTAGTCTTCCAATTGATGTCAGGGTAATTGAAGTCCCCCATTATTATTGTAGTGTATATATAAATATATCCTACATATATTTGTTAGTTGGTTGGCAAAAAGTACATCTATTTTTTTCTGCTTGGTTGGATGGCCTATAGCAGTGATGGCGAACCTTTTTTGGTTCGCGTGCCAAAAAGGGGGGGGATGCGGGGGATCACGTGTGTGCGTGCCCACACCCATAATTCCATGCACCCCCGCGCATGCGCGCATGACCCCCCCACTCCCAGCATGCAATGGCACGCCCATTTTTTGCTCTCCCCAGGCTTTAGAGCCTTTCTAGGAGCCTGGGGAGGGCGAAAACGGCCTTCCCCACCCCCTCTGGAGGCTGGAAACCGCCTGTTTCCTGACTCCCAGTGGGCCCAGAAGGCCTGAAAATCAGCCGGCCGGTGCACACATGCGCGCCGGACCTGAGCTCGCGTGCCCACCGATATGGCTCCGCGTGCCACTTGTGGCACCCGTGCCATAGGTTCGCCATCACGGGCCTATAGTATACACCTATGACAATGTCATTCTTTTTTCTTCTTTTATATTGACCCATATGCATTCCAGGAGGTTTTCATCTTTGGTTTTGTGCATTTCTGTAGCAATATAGTGGTCCTTTACATACAGTGCAAATCCACCTCCTCTTTTATGGGGTCTGGTTTTTTTGAAGAGTTTGTATCCTGCTATCAGTATGTTCCAGTCATGGGTTTCATCCCACCAAGTTTCTGTAATTCCAACTAGATCATATCTTACCTTCATGTATTAATAGTTCAAGTTCACCCTGTTTCCCCCCCCCCCAAACTTTGTGCATTTGTATATAGGCACTTGAGGTTTTTATGTCTGATTCTGGGTATGCTTGCTATGTCTCCTATTTGGTATTTGAATTTGTCTTCCTTCCATTTCCTCCTTCCCTCATTATTTGACTTGTTTTCTAGGGGTTTTTGCTTGGAATTAGGTCCTGGAGATTGGTTATCCTCCCCCCTTAATTTTAGTTTAAAGCTCTCTTGATAAGTTGAGCCAGTCATTTTCTGAAAACATTCTTCCCAGTCTTTGTGAGGTGCAGCCCATCCCTTGCCAAAAGCCCATTGTGGAGGTAGTGCAGACCATGATCCAGGAACCCCAAAAAAGGTGACATCAACCCTTTAGCCAGTGATTCACTTCTAGAATCCTTTGTTCCCTTAGTGGATGTTGACCTTTCGTTGGCAGTACAGATGAAAAAATTACTTGTGCACCTAACTCCTTAACTTTCTTGCCTAGCTGCTCGTAATCACTCAATATTGTTTTCAAGTCCTTTTTTATGTCATTCGTCCCTACATATAGTAATAGAAAGGGATAGTAGTCTGTGGGTTTTATTATTTTGGTTAGTTTCTCAGCCACATCTTTGATTTTAGCTCCAGGGAGACAACATACCTCTCTGGATTGACTGTCTGGTCTACAGATGGCTGGTTCTGTTCCCTTGAGAATTGACTCTCCTATCACCAACCCTATAATTATAATTGGGAAAAACCTGGTTCAAAACAGTAACTGTGAGAGGGACCTTGGAGTCCTAGTGGACAATCACTTAAACATGAGCTAGCTGTGTGCGGCGGCAGCCAAAAAAGCTAATACAATCCTTGGCTGTATAAACAGAGGCATACAATCAAAATCACATGTAGTATTAGTACTGCTTTATAAAGCCTTAGTAAGGCCACATCTGGAATACTGTATCCAATTTTGATCACCACAATACAAAAAAGATGTTGAGATTTTGGAAAAAGTGCAAAGAAGAGCAACTAAGATGATTAAAGGCCTGGAGACTAAAACATATGATGAACGGTAGCAGGGTTTGGTTACTCTAAAGAAAAGAAGAATTAGGGGCGACATGCTAGCAGTATTCCAATATTTGAGGGGCTACCACAAAGAAGAGGGGTCAACTTATTTTTCAAAGCATCAGAAGGCAAGACAAGAAACAACGGATGGAAACTAACCAAGGAGAGAAGCAACCTGGAATTTAGGAGAAACTTTGTAACAGTGAGGACAATTAACCAGTGGAACAGCTTGCATTCAGAAGTTGTGGGTGTTTCATCACTGGAGGCTTTTAAGAAGAGACTGGACTGACATTTGTCTGAAATAGTATAGGGCAGTGATGGCGAACCTTTTTTTGCTCGGGTGCCAAAAAGATGCGCATGCGTGCACCCACACTCATAATGCAATGCCCTCCCCCCATGCATGCACGCACAACCCCCCCCGCTGCCCCCTGCACATGCGCGCAGACCTCACTGAAGCCTCTGGACTTCCGGTAGGTCAGTTGGGCAGTTTTTCGTCCTTCCAAGGCTTCAGGGAAGCCTCCGGAGTCTGGGGAAGGCAAAAAAACGGCCCAACGGCCCAACCAGAAGTTTGTTTCTGAACTTCCACTAGGCCCGTTGGGCCCATTTTTCACCATCCACAGCAGGGGTGGGTTCCTACCAGTGCAGTCCAGTGCGTAGCTCTGGTAGGGACCCGCCAATAACCCAATTTGCACACGACTGCTCTGGTACTGTCTCCACCGGGCAGTCGTGCGTGTCGCCATCTTTTTTTTCCGAATTTTTGGGCGATTTTGCTTCTGCGCATGCGCAGAAGCAAAACCGCACTGAAATCTCACGAGGGGACGCATGCGTGCGTGAGATTTCGGTGAAATTTTGCTTCTGCGCATGCAGAGCATGTTTGGTTCCAGCATAGACTTACACGGGGCAAAGCAAGCTCCCCCTGTGAAAGAAAGCACAGCTTGCAAACAACATAGAGCCTGCATACTATCTAGGAAGATCGGCTTGTTTTGAAAGAAAAGGGCTGAGCTTCCTGTTTTGCTTCTGCTCCTTCTCATGCATTGTGCAATTGTTCCCTCAAAAACTCCCCCACAGAGAGAGGCTCTTGGAAAATCACACTTTGCTTGCCTTTGGCCTTTTTTTCATTTGCCCCTAGCTATGGCATGAACAGGTCGAGCACTTTTTTCTGCCAAGGTCTTAGCGGGTTGCCTTCTTCTTGTCCCCAGCCTCTACCAAAGCCTCCTCTTGACTCTTCCTTCATCTGTGGCTCCTCCAGTCTCTCCCTCCTTAAGCGGTAAGGAACCGTGGGACTTTTGACGTGTGTAGCAGTAGTGGGTTCCACTTACCTTTCAGGAATGGTAGTGCACATGCACATGCACAGACCGTTTTTGATGATGTCTGGGCGGGTGGGCGGAGCCTCCCACCGCCGCTGCTACCGGTTCACCGAACCGGTAAGAACCGGTAGCAACCCACCACTGGTGTGTAGCAGTGGTGGGTTCCTACCGGTGCGGTCCACTCTATAGCACTGGTAGCGGCCCGCTGGTGACGTTACAGTACCGGTGCGGTCGGTTGCCGGTGTCTGGCCGCCGCCATTAAAAAAAAATTACAATTAAAAAAAAAGATTCTTCTGCGCATGCCCAGAAGCCAAGCTTCCGGCACTGCGCATGCACTGCCTTCCTACCCCACAGTGAGTCCAAGCAGAGGAGGATGGCTGAGGGAGCGCGTGAGACGCTGAAAGAACGGGCGGCAGGAGCTATCTCCATTCCCCTCCCTTCAGCAGTCCGAGAAGCCATGAACGTGCGATGATGATCCTAGGCCAGTGATGGCGAACCTTTTTTCCCCTCGGGTGCTGAAAACGCGTGCGCGCGCACTGTCACACACATGTGAGTGCCCACACCCATAATTCAATGCCTGGGGAGGGTGAAAACGGCCTCTCCCGCCCCTGCAGATGCCCTCTGGAGGCCGGAAATGGCCCATTTCCTGACTTCCGGTGGGCCTGGTAGGCCCATTTTTCGCCCTCCCCAGGCTCCAGAGGCTTCCCTGGAGCCTGGGGAGGGCAAAAACACCCCCCCCCGGAGGCCCTCTGGAAACCTAAAATGCCCTCACAGAGCCTCCACACGAGCCAAAAATCAGCTGGCCGGCACGCACATGCATGCTGGAGTTGACCTAGGGCAACGGCTCGCGTGCCGGCAGATATGGCTCCGCGTGCCACCTGTGGCACGCGTGCCATAGGTTCGCCATCACTGTCCTAGGCATTTTTGCACGTTTGAGGCTTCTCAAGCTGCTGAGGGGAGGGGGAATGGGCGGCAGGACCTATCTCAGTTCCCCTCCCTTCAACAGTCTGAGAAGCCACGCCCACCCAGTCACATGGCTGGCAAGCCACACCCACAAAATAAGCCACGCCCACAGAGTGGTAGTAAAAAAATTAGGAATCCGCCCCTGGTGTGTAGGCACTGCAATGTACTTTGCCAAGTGTTTGATCAGAGGGGGCAGCATCAGACCAAGGCCTATTGGGCACCGGAGGTTGGTGCAAGAGGCCGCTTGTTCCCTTGCTGCTCAGGGTGTTTTTCCAAGCATCTCTGCCTGCTTTGGGCAGAGATAATCTGGTTCTTTTATATCAGCTTCTTTCTCTTGAACCGTTTGGTTTCTAGAAAGCAAATCCATGGTCCAGCCTGGATTGTCTCAAAGAGCAGCTGATCAACAGGGGGCAGTAGGGGACTATTTGGTGAAGCAGGAGAGAGCCAACTCAACTCTCTATCCCGGTCAACTGTGGTTCAGTGGCTTCTGAATATGGGTTCAGGGAACCTAAGGAGCAGCACTGCATCAGTGTCTAAAAACCCCTCTGATTTGCTTAAGTACTTCTCTAGCCGCATAAACGTTTGGATGTGGGTTTCACACTCTTCCAAGGGAGAAAATCCCTTTGGATGCACCTGTAATTAATCTAAGCCTCACTGTCTACATCCAATTTAACAACTGAGTACTCCAACAGATCACAAGAATACTCATGAACTGTACACCCCAGGCTGCACAGCAGAAGCAGCCACGCTCCTGAGAAGATTGTGCTTCTCAGAAAAACTCAAAATATGATCAACTGTGTTAATAAGAGAAAGCCTGTTCGGTATAGTGGTAAAAACACGAAGCTAGAATCGATTGGACCCTGAGTTCTCATCAGCCTTAGCCATAGAGCCAGCTGGGTGACCTTAGTCCAGTCAGGCTTTCTAAGCCCTTGGAGCAGGCAATGACAAAACACTTTTGAAAAGTTTGCCAAGAAAACTGCAGGGACTTGTCCAGGCAGTTGCCAGTAGTCAACACACGCTTAAAGGCACAAAAAATAAAAACAAAGTTAAGCCATTTCTAATCCTCCTAGAAAATCAAATTGAAAAGGGCACTCAGTGCCCAGGGATTGTTCACACAGAGACTGAGAAAAAACAAACAAACACCCAGCTGCCCCTCCCATTTTCCATCACCCTCATCCCCAGACAGAAAATATGCCATATCACAAACTCAACTTTATAGAAAACTGGTGATCAAATGTTAAAATCTGCAGCAACCATCCTCAGCCCACAGAATGGAGAGAGTAAGACTTTTCAGGTCTAGGGCACCCTACAGCTCAGGAACCCCCTGAAGCAGGGGGCTTCAACCTTGGCAACTTTAAGACTTGTGGACTTCAACTCCCAGAATTCCTCAGCCAAGCCATAGCTAAAGTTATCAAGGTTGGAGGCCTGCTTTGCAGGACTGAATTTAACTACCTCCAAAATACACTCAAGGGCCCCTATCCCCCCAATTTCATAAAACAATGTACTAGGACACAAAACAAAGAACAGAAAGAATTACTATACTAACAGAATACAGAATAACAGAGTTGGAAGGGACCTTGGAGGTCTTCTAGTCCAACCCCCTGCCCAAACAGGAGACCCTATACCCGTGATGGCGAACCTATGGAGCCATATCTGCCAACATGCGAGCCGTTGCCCTAACTCAGCTCCAGTGTGCATGTGTGCGCCTGCCAGCTGATTTTCTGCTCACGTGGAGGTTCTGGGAGGGCGTTTTCGGCCTCTGGAGGGCCTCCGGGGGGGGCATTTTTGCCCTCCCCAGGCTCCAAGAAAGCCTCTGGAACCTGGGGAGGGTGAAAAACAGGTCTACCGGGCCCACCAGAAATCGGGAATCAGGGAAGCACGGGGCGTGGGGGCAGCGTGGGGGGATGCTCATGCGCACATGCGCAGGGGCCGTGGCGTGTTGAAATATTGGTGTGGGCATGCAGGCGTGCTTTTGGCACCCGATGAAAAAAAGGTTCACCATCACTGCCCTATACCATTCTGTCCAGTCTCTTCTTAAAAGGCTCCAGTGATGGAGCATCCATGACTTCTGAAGGCAAGCCATTCCACTGATTAATTGTTCTCACTGTCAGGAAATTTCTCCTTGTTTCTAGGTTTCTAATGCTGCCATAGATTAAAAAAATGTGTCAGAACATACTAGGAGATTATTCCACCCATTGGGGATCAAAGGTGACCCACAAAATCCCCTGAAAACTCTGTGCAAGGCAAAAGAGTGCAGTCTCCCCCCCACCCCCCACGAACCAATATTGTATACAACTGCTGGCCAGGGCTGCAGTCAAAACGACACAGGCAACACTAGACATCAGCTACAACAAAGAATTAAGGGACACAGAACTTCAATTAAGCCGGCCAGAGAATTTCTAGGGCCTGTTGCTCAAATAAATGGGCCACTAACAGAGGCAATGAGTTGGATACCATCAGCCAGGCACCTAATTTGAAACCCCCAGAACAAAACAGGTGAAGAAGGATCATCCAAGCAGTTCATTCAGCCCTTGGATCTTCAAGACCAACTTCTGGGGTTTTCAGGCATGGCTGCGTTGCCAGCTGACAAATTCTGTGAGAAAAATACTGGAGATCTCTTTGGTTGGGAAAGGCTGTGTTATATGATCTGAAATTTAGTTATTCTTCAAAAGGTACACTTCTACAAATTTTACACTATTCGCTAATTCAATAAAGTATAATTTGAATAATGCCTACATTCAAAAAGGGATGCATTCATGAAAACTGCAGTTATGTCAGGGAAAATTGATTGTAAAAATTGATTAAAATATATTAAAAAATTGAATATATATATATATATATATATATATATATATATATATATATATATATATATATATATATATATATATATATATATATATATATATATATATATATATATATATATATATATATATATATATATATATATATATATGTTTGGGGAAATCTGTAAATAGAGACAAAAGTCACAGTCCCCCTCCCCCTCCTTTTTAAAAAAAGACCTAAAATAAAATAAACTGAATAGCAGATTCATAGAAATGGGATACCGAGTCAATCTACTTCCTACCTTTTTTCTCCAGCAAGAAGATTTCTGTGGGTTGAGATGCACCTCTGGAGTTGTAAGCCGAGAGATAAATCCTTTCTGCTCCTGGTGGCATCAAGAATGTGCATTGCCTCTGGGTGGTGTTACACAGGGAGAGTGAATTGCCCGTGTGCTGACTGGCGCTGAGTGCTGCCCAGTATCCCAGGATCCTGCCATTGGCCTCATCTGGCTTCAGTGGCTGTAGAACAAGAACAAGGCAGGTGGAAATGCAGCACATGAAATCTGCAGCCCGTATTGCCTGCATTCACACAGCACAGTCAGAGTAGCAAAAGAGCGGAGAGTTTGCATTTGTACAACAGACTAACCTTTGTTTTCACTGTAGCCAGTCCTTTTGTGGCTAGGTAGGTTTTGAGAGTTCAGGACATTTGACTAATTTGTTTGTATGAACCAAGATTAGAAATAGGCTAATGCAATACAGATAGTCCTTGATTTACAATCATTTGCTTACTGACCAGTCAAAGTTACAACGGCACTGAAAAACTTATGACCGTTTTTCATGAGCATTGCAGTCGTAAATTCAGACTCTTGGCAACCGGCATGTATTTATGACGGTCGCAGTGTCGCGGGGTCATGTGATCACCCTTTGCGACCTTCTGATAAGGAAAGTCCATGGGGAAGCCGGATTCACTTAACAACCGTGTTACTAACTTAATAACTGCAGTTATTCACTTAACGATTGTGGCAAGAAAGGTCGTAAAATGGGACAAAACTCACTTAACAACTGCCTTGCTTAGCAACAGAAATTTTGGACTCAGTTGCGGTTGTTCCTTGACCGCCTCTAATACGATTACCCATCTATCTCCCTGCTGCTGCTGCTGGGTCACCTGGCTGTGGTCTCCTCCCAAGAGCAGCTTCTGGAATAAAGTGAGGCCTCTGCTTACCTTCCATAGCAGCTGCACCTCTGTCCCCTCCTCTGCCTCTCGCAGTTTCCACCAGACGTCGAGCGCTCCTGAAGGTGCTGTGGGAGAGAAAGAGGCTTCAACACCATCGGCCTTTGGCTCTGGCCCTTCAAAGCAGCCCAGGAAAGGGAAGCCTGGCTCAGCCTCCACTGCCTTCAGACACGGGGCCACACTTCAGAAGTCGTTTGCCACGGCTGCTTTCTGGCCCTTGGATGACAAGCGGAACATTTTCCAAGAGAAAATCCAAGGAAGCCCAGTTGCCTTTTGGAAAAAGTACCTTTGGGACAGCCGTGACCTGGATGATTGGGAATCTCCACAGGCATTTTCCTAACTCATCCTGGGGTTCCCTCTGCTGCATAACTAGTCTTGCCCTAACTTTCCAAGATCAGCTAACATTAGCCAGGGGCTCCCTAAGCTGCTTAGAAAGTCCCACCCCCCTATTCTTCACTAAATGTATTTGATTGCAAGCAGACGTGATATGATGCAATCCTTCCTTGGACACTGTGTTCTAGTTCACTCTGAGGATGATGCACTCTAGATATGGCCAAAGGAAGCAGTTCCTCACCCGCATAGGCCAACCTGTCCCAATGCCCTGGCTATCCCAGTGACTTAGAGGGCTTGGCTACCTGTGCGGGGCAGCCATAGGACTCTTCACCTTCCCCACCTTTCTCTTGTGTAGTGAAGAGTTTGGCCGGGCTCCAGTTGCTCCAGTAGCTGAGAAGCATGCGCCTGCAGCGCATCTGGAAGTGGTAGAGGCTGCCAAAGAGGAAGTCGCAGTGCCGGATCTGCTGGCTGGAGGTGGTGATGTTGTGAACCTGGGACGAAAGGAAGAATGGGAGAAGCAGGCCCATGGAAAGGCTCCTTCCCTTGACCCCCTCCCATCCCACAGGACCCTCCAGCTCCTTCCCTTGACCCCTGCCCCCAGCCCACAGGACCATCCAGCTTACAGGAAGAGGCCAGAAATGCTTTGACTAAAAAGGCCTTTGAGCGGACGGAAGAGGACAGGGCCAAGGTGTTATGGGATGCTACCAGAAAGGGCCCGAAGCCTGAAGCAGAGGGCTTGGGGCAGTGGTGAAATCTATTTTTTTTACTACCGGTTCTGTGGGCGTGGCTTGGTGGGCGTGGCAGGGGAAGGATACTGCAAAATCCCCATTCCCACCCCACTCTGGGGCCAGCCAGAGGTGGTAATTGCCAGTTCTCTGAACTATTCAAAATTTCCGCTACCGGTTCTCCAGAACCTCTCAGATCCTGCTGGATTTCACCCCTGGCTTGGGGAGAGGGACAGAAGGGAAAGCCATGCCAAAGGGGCCTTGATTGTGCCCCCCAGAGGGGTCCTACCAAGCGAAG
This sequence comes from Diadophis punctatus similis, assembly GCA_023053685.1. Classification (NCBI taxonomy): domain Eukaryota; kingdom Metazoa; phylum Chordata; class Lepidosauria; order Squamata; family Dipsadidae; genus Diadophis; species Diadophis punctatus. The sequence continues at coordinate 7,419,801 of JALIGW010000027.1, read as the reverse complement.
CCGTTCTGTTGTTAAGCCAAAGAGGGACTCACAAAGCTCCACTGCAGGCTGCCTTCCACCTGGTAGCGCAGGTCACAGACCTGTTCCATGAGATTGCTGTCCTTTCCTGCCTCCCATTTGATCACCATGCAGTCGCTCTCCCTGGAGACAGGCCTGATGTCCCGGATGGTTGGGGGCTCCAGCCAGGCTGGAAGGAACAATGTGGGGTGAGAGAGAGCTTTGTACTTTGTTTGAAGTATCTTAATGCCAACCTCCAAAGCTATCCCAAGGGCAGGTAGCAAGAAGAGTCAAATCACCACCCTAAACAATAAAATTCAAAGGCTAACTATATCAAACAGTAACAGGAAAGATCATTGGAGAGGAAGGGAAGGGCTTCTCCCAGGGGCTGAAAAAGTGGTGCCAGATGCCTGGCAGGCATCCGCACCAATGATACCTTTGGTGGCCTCCAAGGGGATGTCCATCAAAAGTGAGATCTTGGATCTTTAGGGTGATTTGGAACAGATTTTCTCCCCACCTTGACCTTTGGAAACCATAAATGGGTCTGAACATGTCCTGTTCCTGCTCCAAGCCTTGCTTCTAATCAAGTCCCACTCTTCTTTAGAAGATGAAGAATGGACCACCCAAAAAAGCTGTCTGCCATTCAAAAAAGTGTCATTGTTGTTTGCTACTGATATGAGATGCCAGGGTAGAGAGAAAAGAGGACACTAGCAATCAGTCCGCCTTCTTCCTTCCCAGCGGTGAGGCCTTTTTTCCAGTTGGCTGGGGGGAGTGGGGAGGATGGGGTCTCTCTCCCTGGGCATCCGAGGACGCTTTTTCAAAAGGGAACTGGACTTTCTTTGTTTTTCCTTGAAGAAGTTTTGCTTCTCACACAAAAAGCTTCTTCAGTTCTGAAGAAGCTTCTTGGATGAGAAGAGAGATGTCTGCAAGGAAGAACAAAGAAAGTCCAGTTCCCTTTTGAAAAAGCATCTTTGGGACAACCACCATGACCTGGATGGCGGAGAAGCTCCAGAGACAGTTTCCCTGGGCGGCTCTTTTGTGCTTGTCACGTAGTGAATATTGTCAGTTGTATGTCTATGCAGGGTGATGCACCCCTATCTAATATTATGGTACATTCCAATACAAGCAGAACACGTGATATGCTTTCTACGCATGTCTACATTCCTAAGTCACCATTAATTTTCTTCTGACTTGGCTCTTGACCTGAACGGTCATGTTTTCTTAGCAAAGATGTAATTATTCAGGATTTATTGTTTTTGTACTGAAATAAATATTTTCTATTAGACTTTTAATCTCGGTTTTATTTCTAACTGTCTGAATTCCAAGTAAAGATCCAACATCAACTCTACGAGATTTTATTCTCAACCCAACAGTGCTGAGTGACTTGCAAGCAGCAGCTTTTCTCTCAGCTCAGGGAGGGACAGAAACCTTCCAGGCAAGACAGATTGCTTCTCATTTTGGCCTCTGAATGAACATATTGCAGCTTTCCCTGCTTCTCACTGACGCCTATGGATTCAGCCCCATTCGCTAGAAAAGAAGGCAGGGAGAGCCGCTCCTGCTGTTGACACCCACCTAAATCCATGGGGTCTGCACACAAGCGCTCAGAGGTCACGTTGCCCAGGGCATTTTCCACAGACACCCAGAAAAGCATTTTTCGATACAGCTGCAGCTCCAGGCGTTGAAAAATGCAGGTGTGCTGCCCAGGCTTGGGAATGCAATCTGCGATGGGGGCCAGGGCTTTACAGTCCCTTGAGCTCCTGAAACACCAAGAAGAGCTATCAGGGGGGCTAGGAAGGAGCTGTGCTCGCAACTCTCTGTGATGCACAGAGAGGCTAACAGAATGCAAGATGATATTAAAGGGAAAGGGCCCACCTCTTGCAAACCTTATTCCAAGGAGGAAGGGACGCCATTAAGCCAAAAATCCCCATTTTTTAAAAAAAAGTTAAAGGTCAGGAAGATTAAGAATGAAGAGAAGCAGACTGCCCCCCTCCCTCATTGGCCCTAGCCTGACCGTAACAGTTCGTCTCCTGTTCTTACTGGAATCCCTTCAGGGCCACACGGGTTGGGAGGAGGCTGTCCAAGCCAGGGTCCCACTGGCATGCCAGGCTCTTGGAGGTAATGTTGAAGATGCAGGTGAAGTTCTGAGGTTGGCTTGGAGGGTCTGTTTGGCATTCACATGGCAACGAGAAAAAAGAAGGAGGAAAAAGTTTTCAATGACAATGTTGCAGGCAGCAAGAGTCCTGCGGCTTTGAGGAATTTACACTGAATGGTGGAGAATTAGATTTGTCATAAATAATGCAATCTAAGTCTCAAAATATGATGTTCATGACTGGTGACTCGTTCAAACACACAAGCCTCCTCACTTCTGCTGTCCCTCCCACCATCAACATTGGTATTTTTTATGAGCCAGAATTTCTTATCTAACATACAACATCCAAAGATGGGGCCTTTTATACTGCAGATGGGTAGCTGCTTCTGTTTTTCTTCTTTGGCTTATAACAGAATAACACAGTTGGAAGGGACTGGGGTCTTCCAGTCTAACCACTGCTCACGGAGGAGATCCTATACCATTTCAGACAAATAGCTGTTCAGTCTCTTCTTTAAAGTCTCCAGTGATGGAGCGTCCACAACTTCTGAAGGCAAGCCATTCCACTGGTTAATTGTTCTCACTGTAAGGAAATTTCTCCTTAGTTCTAGGTTGCTTCTCTCCTTGATTTGTTTCCATCTGTTGCTTCTTGTCCTGCCCTTTTGGTGCTTTGGAGAATAGATTGACTCCCTCTTCTTTCTGGCAGCCCCTCAAATACTGGAACACTGCTATCATGTCTCCCCTGGTCTTCTCTTCACTAGACTAGCCACTAGACTAGTTCCTGCAACTGTTCTTTGTATGTTTTACCCTCCAGCCCCCTAATAACCTTTGTTGCTATTCTCTGCACTCTTTCCAGAGTCTCAACATCTTTTTTGTAATGTGGTGATCAAACCTGCATGCTGTATAAGTGAGTCGGAGTGTCTGCAGAGGGTTACAAAAGATGGTGGCTGCAAAGATGTGAACCAAACTCCTTCGTGGCCACCATTTTGACTTTTTAAAAATCACATCCTGCTTATAAGGGATTTTGGTCTTACGGTTGGATTATTAATTATATTATTGATTATTGCCTGTTATGATTCATAAACAGGCAGTACAAAGGTTTCTTTATAATCACTGCATAGTGGACACTCTCGTTTGGATTCCTGCAGTGAGACTTACATCCAGCCAGGATCTGGATAAGGTTCATAACCTGTGGGATGCCTTCTTCCTGCATGTAACAGCTCAGGGTAGTCACAGATTCATTGAAGGGGCCGACAGTGATGTTGGAAACTTCCACTCCATTGCTGAAGCTGTACTGGGATCCTCGAAGATGTTGGTCGTTCAATTTCCAAATAATCTGGATTTTGTTATCCTTTGCAATGGGGCAGTGGTTTCTCCAGATGGTACAAGAAGCTGTGATGTTTCCTCCCAAGATGACAACTGAGGAGTTGACAGTCAAGTGACTGCAGGAGAGGGACCCTGCTGAAGAGGGAGAAAAGATTTGGAAGCAATGAATGGCAGGGCAGGTGGCTGGCAGGCTGCCAAAGGTGGTGCCCTGCCCTTTCCCCAAGGCTACCCCAGCTGGAGCCACGAGCACCTACCTCCTGGCATCCAGAGGAGGAAAAGAGCACATCCCAGCATCTTTGCCCAGGAACCCCATGGGCTTCTCATTCTTTGGCTCAGGCAATGTAACATTTGGTCCTGCAATGTACAGAAAGAGACATTCAGGCAGTTTCCAGCCCTTTGCCGTAAGGCCTGCCCTTCGTGCGGGATTTGGTCGGCTCTGAAGGTGGATGACCGGTAGGAACACAGGCTTGGCTGACTGTGGGGCCTCAAAGAGGAAGGTGGTGAAAGGCTAGGATTTCATCCTCTTTTTTGTGTATCACACAAAAGGGCATTAGCACCTTCTTGACAACTTCTTGGGCTTCTCTGTGCCTCTGCCTGCTGTGGCATCAAGTTTCAGTACACTAAAAATATTGTTCAGTTAGTAGTTATACATTTTGGGGTTGCACATTCAAATAATAAAATAAAAAAAATATTTGTCTAGAATTTTAACATCGTCACCAAATGGCTAGGCTAAACATATCCAACTCGCTTTTCTTTGTCGGAGCCTTGATCCCTTTTGTCTAGCTTCCAGCTTTTGAGCAACAAAACGAAGCTCCTAAAGCAGTGGTGGGTTCCTACAGGTGCAGTCCACTCTATAGCACCGGTAGCAGCTCGCTGGTGACGTCACAGTACTGGTGCGGTCGGTTGCCGGTGCCTGGGTGCCGCCATTTTTAAAAAAAACTTAAAAAAAATTTTTTTTTTAATTTCTTCTGCGCATGCCCAGAAACCTGACAATTAAGTCTTTCCCCGTCCCTTTGCTTGAAAATAATAAGAAGCTCGCATTTGACACTTTTCCTTCGCTTTTGCCTAAAGCGTCCCAAAGTAGGCGTTTTCCAAAAGCTTAACCTTTTATACTGTTAATTTTAAACAGTTTTATACTGTTATTCTTTAGATGAAAACATTGAGGACTGTTAAAAGATACTGTTCTTTTTAACAGTCCTCAATATTTTCGTCTAAGGAATCCATGACTGAAACCAAAAATGCTGTCTGAGACTTGCTTGTCTTTTAACTATAGCATTTTCTGCATATAAAGGTTGCTGTGTTGCCATGGTGTAACATGCACTTTGTATGCAAAGCTTTTCATGTAAGGTATAAAATAGCAAAAATAGTAGTAACATCTCTCTGAAATAACTAATATATGACCGGCAAGCCACGCCCACCCGGTCACATAGCTGACAAACCACACCCACAAAATAAGCCACGCCCACAGAGTGGTAGTAAAAAATTAGGAACCCGCCCCTGTCCTAAAGCTATGCTGAATTCTCCAGGGAAGGACAAATCAGAATGTACAGAATAGTGTACCATAACTACATCCATTGAGGTGAAAGTTATGTAGTCCCTGCCTCACAGGAACGGCTCGTGGCTTCTTAAAAGCACCCCAACCCGCAGAAACTGTGGGATAGAAATTGTAAGCTAAGAATATCAACGGCCTATAAGGAGAACTTATATAAAATGTTTTATAGGTGGTATCTACCACCAACGAGATTAGCAAAGATCTATGAAAATTTATCAGCTTAAATGTTGGAAGTGCAATCAGGTACCAGATTCATACTATCATATGTGGTGGACATGCTCAAAGGTGAAAAAATATTGAACTAAAATACATATTGGCTAGAAAAAATGATAAAACAACATATAGATTTGAAACTAGAGATATTCTTGTTGGGTATATTACCAGAACAGTATGATAAAGGGAAAATATATTTAATTTTACATGTATTAACGGCAGCAAGAATTGTGTTTGCACAACAATGGAAAAAGGAAGAGAGCCTTACAGATGAAAGTGTTATAAAAAAATAATAGTATGTGCTGAGATGGACAGATTAACACTTAAAAGAAAAGAAAAGAAAGAAATAGTATACTTTTTGACATGGGACTTGTTTTACCAATGGTTAATTAACAGAATCATAGAATCTAAAAAGATCCAAAAGATAATAAGAACTTTTCTATTGAAGACTTTGTAAGATAGATTAAACCAATTGTATTACTGTTTTGCAATTATTACTGATATGTTTATTATGCTTATTATTATGATTAATGTTGATCAATATGGCATTTCTACTTAAAATTAATTGTGCCTGGACAACACGCTGTTCAGATAGAGATGGAATTTTTTATGTGATATAAAAAAAACTGTATTAATAAAACATATATTAAAAAACAAAAAGCTCTCCAACCCTTTGGCATGATCCCGTGCCAAGCTTAGCATCACCTCTCTGGGCTGAGTCTTCCCACTGAGTGGAGACTTTTGCCTTTATCTCTGAGGTTTGTCAGGCTGATCTGTTCAGAGATCTGGGCTGGGCATGAGACCAATGAGAAAGAGCTGGTCTCTCCCACGGCCCCAGAGGGAATGGAGCCTCAGACCAGCTCAGAGATGAAGCGAAGGAGAAGCCAGCACTCCCTTCAGGTGGCCAATAGGTGCGCCCTGATTCCACCTGGCAGTGATGCTGATTGAAGGGTTGGTGAAGCACTTCTGAGGACAAGAGGGGGCACAATTCATTCGAAGTGTTCATTAAAGATAAATAAGGAAAGGCAATGGCCACAATGGAGGGACTGAAGTTTGCTTCACCTCTATCATGTGCATCTCCATGTACCTGTATACACAGGTAGTCCTCAACTTACAATCCAATTGAGCCCAAAATTTCTGTTGCTAAGCAAGATAGTTAAGTGAGTTTTGCCCCATTGTACAATCTTTCTTGCCACAGTTGTTAAGTGAATCACTGCAGTTGTTAAGCTAGTAACACAATGGTTAAGCAAATCTGGCATCCCCATTAACTGCTTGTCAGAAGGTCGCAAAAGGGGATCGCGTGACCCAGGGACACTGCAACTGTCATAAATACGAGTCCGTTGAGAGGCAAGCATCGAAAATTTGATCACGTGACCCTGGAGATGCGGCAAGGGTCGTAAAGTGTGAAAAATGGTCATGTCACTTTTTTCAGTGCTGTTGAAACTTCGGTCACTAAACAAACTGTTGTAAGTCAAGGACTACCTGTATGTGGCACCAGCCATTTCAAGTTGCTTTCCATTGCAAATGTAAACGTTAGTTAAGTAAATCAATCAGTCATTACCAAAGTATGGCCCCAATGGGTGATTAAATTATTATTTATTAAATGTATATGCTGCCCTTCTCAGTCTGCAGAGCAACTCTGGCTGGAGTTCCAATATGTTGCTTGTCTGAGATCCTTCCCTTACACCAGTGCTCTCAATTATTTTCTGTTATGCCCCCCCCCCCAGGAAGAAGTAAACATTTTGCGCCCCCCAACTCTCCGCCAGGACGATTGTTTGTAATATTCGGCACGTTTTCACTGAAACAACTCAAGCGGCTTATCAGCTTGATTGGGGTGTAATGTGTTAAGTGATGCCTTAATTTATTTGGCTTCATGCTGTCCACAGCCAACATTTTTAGACACAGTAAACATACCGGTCTTTCCTCGTCTCCCACCATAGTCACAGTGAAGCCAAGCGCTACATACCCTTCGTCATATTTCCCCGTCTTAGCTTTCGGGAGACTTACGTTTGTCTCATTATCTCCGTCTCTCTCCTCCTTTCTTTTCATCCCTGTTAAATATTTTTCCATGGTGTCTCTTAAGGGTTTGTTATTTGCACTTCATATCTCCTGCTCTGTGCTGTGTGCTGTTGTTCGGTGCAAAAAACCCCTACTCCCTGCGGCAAAAAAACCCCATGTTCCCCGGGGTCACGCCCCCCGGCATCGCTCTGCACCCCCCCATCGGGGCCCGCCCCACTATTTGAGAAGCACTGCCTTACACCAAGGCTGTTCTTCAGCAGCTGCAGGGACTGGAAGGGAGCTTAAACGGGACTGGGGGGGACGGCCGGACTTTCACCAAAGGCAGCTTTTGGGTGTGGGGAAGGGCCCTCCTCCCCTACCGCTGTTTGACCTACAAATGTGACTTCAAAGCAGTGGCTTGTTTGGGGAAGCTGTCTCACCTGGTCCTTACCCAGGAGTCCTGTGGCCTATGGATCTTCATCCTGGAAAGGACAGTCCCCAAGCTCCAAGAAAGCAGCCGGCTATGTGTATGCACGTATTTCATGGAAACCTGAACCATGAACCAATGGGTGGACTGCGCACTGCTCTGTTGCATAAGGGGCAGTTCACCCTTTACCTGCCGGGCACACTTGCTGCTTTGATACATGGTGGCTATTATTAAGGGGCTGATATCTGGCATGGAGGCTGCTATGAAAATGCCAACCATCCTCCAAGAAAGGGGTTTTGGGGTCAATGCCTGGTCTTACATGCTCTGATCCAACCCCATTATGAGTTGGTGAGCTACAACCTCATGGGTAAGAGGCTGGGCACCTGTGTGAATTCTACCCTGGGGAGAAGAAGAGGCTGAATTGCTGGAGCAGAGTGATGGGTTTGGAAATCAGAGGTTGGCCCATTGATGGCGAGAAAGGTCAATGGCTCCCAAGAGTCACCCAAACCAGGGGTAGGCAAAGTTGGCTCTTCTATGACTCGTGGACTTCAACTCCCAGACTTTCTGAGCCAATCATGCTAGCTCAGGAATTCTGGGAGTTGAAGTCCATGAGTCATAGAAGAGCCAACTTTGCCTACCCCTGACCCAAACCATTGAGTAGAAAAGCAAAGAGAATTTTAGTTAGCAGAGGTGCCAAAATTAACATAGACTCATAGGGCTGGAAGGGATCTCAGAGGTCTTCTAGTCCAACTTGCTGCTCAAGGCAGGAGATCTTATACCATTCTGATCAAGTGGTTGTCCAGTCTATTTTTGGAAACCTCCAGTGAGGGAGTACCCACCACTCTGGAAGACAAGCTGTTCCATTCATTAATTGTGCTCAGGGTCAAGAAGTCTCTCCTTACTTCTAGATTGGACCTCTCTTTAACGAGTTTCCACCCATTATTCCTTGTCCTGCCTTCTGGTGCTTTGGAGAATAGATTGACCTCCTCTTTCCTGTGACAGCCCCTCAAGTACTGGAAAACAGTTATCGGGTCCCCCTAATTCTTCTCTTCGATAGACAGACATACCCAGCTCCCTCAAAAGTTCATCATATGATTTAACCTCCAGACCCCTAATCATCTTTGTTGCTCTTTTCTTCACTCTTGCTAGGGTCTCAGCATCTTTTTTTGACCAAAATTGGATGCAATATTCCAAGTGTGGCCTCACTAGTGTATTATAAAGCAGTATATCATTTCTCGTGATCTTGATTTTGTGGATGTTGCCTAGGCCTGCATTGGCTTTTTTGGCAGTTGCAGGACCTGCTGCCACATACTTAAGTGGTGATCCACTAGGAAACCTAGGACTCTCTCACAGTTACTGACGCTGAGCCAGGTACCACCTATTCTATAGCTGCGCATTTGCTTCTTCCTGCCTAAGTGCAGGACCTTCTTTTCTCAACAGTGAATGGCATCTTGCTGCACAGAGCCCAGCGCTCAAGTCTGTCAAGATCCTTCTGAATGTTGAGTCTAGTAACTGTTTTAATGAGAGAAAAGAATATATCTAGTTTTGTTCCTGTCTGGAAAGTGCTTGTAGACTTTGGGCTTGAGGCAGAAAAAAAATGAAATCTTGACTTTAAGATTTGCTGTTAAATTAGTTTGTTTGTTAAAGCTTTTTTTTTCTTTTCTCCTTTAACCTATGCTTCTTCCCCTTTCTTTCCCTTTCCAATTTTTCTATCATCTTTGTTTTTATTTGTATTTTATATTATGACAATCTTAACAAAAAAAAAGAGAAGAAAAGCAAAGAAAATTTGACTGCTGATTGGCGCAACCAACCTTTCCAGTTTAGATTTGTCCAGTTTGTCTGCCTGGAAGTGTGACTCTCTCTATATCAACTAGGAGGATCCTGAGCAATGCTTATCACCCCTCCCCCTGAAAACGCTGTCAAATTGAGCCTCCCCCCATCCTGCCCTTGCAACAGCAGCCCCCAAGCTGAACCAGTAGACAAAAGGGGCTCAGGCACCTCAAGGGTCTGGTCTGGTTTGATGATCTTGCCAGACGCCAGAGCAAGTTCCCGGCTGCTCCTTGCCAGCCATTTTAGTTGCAATCCAGCCTCCTGGCATGCAGCACCACCCCTCCATCCCCATGTGGCTGTGGCTGGGCACTCAGGAAGTGGGATCTTGCCAAACTCCTGCCTTCTGGCCACTCCTGAGTCCAGCAACACTTTAGCGGCAGCTGCAGGCAAAAGGCACGCAGGCACCCCAGCTGGCACACAGCTACATTCTGCGCATAGCCACGGCACGTAAGATAGTGCTAGGGACCCTGGAAAGATGGAAGAGGCTGGGATGCCCAGCCCTTACCTTAGGCGAGCTCAGGTGCCACAACTCTGCTCACTGGAGGGGACTCCTCTGCCAGCGAGCCGCCCCACTTCCCCTGGAAGAAAAATGATCCTCCCAAGGCCAAAAGCTGTCGTTATTCTCTCTCCGCGAGCAAGGTGATTGCAAAACGCTGCTCAAAGCTTTTATCTGCCCAACTCTCAGGAAGGAAGGAACTCTGTGGCTGACCAGCTCACACGCGGGGTGCGCACACTCCTCCTTCGGCTTCCCCCCTCCTTCTCGGCTTTCATAGAGCCTGGCCCAGCGTCACTGGTGGAGCAATACACACCTTTGTGGCCCCCACCGGCTGGGCCTGCTCAGAAATCGGGAGAGCCGCCTGTGGGTGGGTGCCACGTGTCTAGTCCTCAGGAAGAGGTTGGGTGGGCTGGAATTGTCCTTTCCCTCAAAAGCCCAAATATTTCACAGAGGTTAAAAATATGATCGGGAGAGAGGTAGTCCTCAAATTAGGACCGCAATTGAGCCCAAAATTTCCATTGCTCATTCCAGTGAGACAGTTTGAAGTGAGTTTCGCCCCATTTTACAACCTTTCTTGCCACAGTTGTTAAATGAATCACTGTAGTTGTTAAGTTAGCAACACAGTTGTAAAGTGAATCTGGATTCCCCATTGAGTTTACTTGTCAGAGGGTTGTAAAAGGTGATCACATGACCCTGGCACACACGACACACGGCAGGGTCTGGATTTTGATCATGTGACCACGGGGATGCTGCAACCTTCCTAAGTGTAAAAAATGGTCGTAGGACTCTTTTTTCAGTGCCGTTGCAACTTTGAATAGTCACTAAATGAACGGTTGTAAATCGAGGACCACCTATAACTTGGTTGCATTCAAATGACACCCTTAACCAAGACAAGTCTGGATCCAGCCAAGGCTTCTGCCCATCAGCCCTGGCTCAGTAGGTATTATCTGAAAGGTTTTTATTTTTTTTAGACTTTGGGTGAATCGGGTCCCTCTGATTATTATCTGGTCATTCTAGAAAAAAGATTTAATTCAGAAACCTGGTTGAGTCTGTCGTGTGAATGGAGCCTCGGCTGCCCTCAAATGCAAAGCTGTTACTCAGAGGCAAGATGCAAAGCTGACCCATGGCCGAAGGAGGAGGTCTGATGTCCTGCCGGGAGAGAGCTGTGGCTGCAGAAGGCAAGAGAAGGTCCAGCCAAAGGGGCAAGCCTCCCCTCTCCTCAGGGTCCTCAGTGGAAAGGATGGGTCATGAGTGGGAAAAACAAGCTTATTGCCCAATTCCACACAACCGGCAAAGTTTCACTTCCTGAACAAAAGGTTGTTTATTGCATAATTTGGTGGTCATTGCAAGCAGGAGTGGTTTCCACTAGCCTTTGAGAGAAAAGAAACTAGTCCTCATTGACACTCCTCTGGGCTAGACATACAATCATCTGGTGCCCTGGCCACGGTTTCAGGTGACCAAGTCCCTCTTAGGTAAGGAAGAGCCAGGGCAGCTCTTGCAGGGCCGCTATGAGGAATATTCTCAACCCCTGTCAGAAAAATCACTTTACTTCACTCAGAGTTGGGGTCTGGCTATGCAGATCCTTTGGAAGTGACTGAGACGTATCTGTGAGCCCTGTTATCTGGGAGAAGTTTGAGCCAGTTGATCCTGAGGAAGTAGATGGGGTCTTTGTGGTTGTGGATTGTCCACCTGTGTTCTGTCCTGTTAGTTTAGGCCTCCCAGGAGATGGCATGTGGCTGGGGCCAAATGGTGGCTAATGATTCTTTGAGGAGAGCAGTGGTGCACATCCTTGGAACCAGAGGTGAAATGTGATTTTTTTCCCTACCGGCTCTGTGGGCGTGGCTTGGTGGGGAGGGTCATGTGACCGGGTGGGCATGGCCAACTTGATGTCACTCACATCACTCACATCACTGTTAGATCCAGGAGCTGCACATTCTGAAGCACATTCTGCCCTTCTGAAGCCCCCAACACTTTGAGTTTCCCTCCGCTGTCTGGCTTGACTGCCCAAGAAAACCTCGGAGCCTTCTCTTGCCCTGCTCTCCATCCCGGAGGGCTGTGCATCCCCCCCGCCAATCCTCCGTACAAACCGCCCACCCCATTTCTGCAAAGTCAGAGCCCCCCCACAGGGTGATCCAAAGAGGGGAGGGGGATGCTGTAGAAAAGGCAGCCTTCCACCCGTGCCTCTCGTGCCAGCTCAAAACATTAGACAGAGTCTAATATGGATTTGCTGTTTGCTCTCTCCCTGCTACAGTGGCTTCATTTGGGCTAAGGGAGTGGTAACCCACATCACTGCACTGTTACTACCTCCTGGGTGCCTCATGAATCCAAACATATGTTTTCCAGAGTCCATGTGGCCATGATGGGAGATCAGGAAAAACTGTAGCTCTTTTAATGAATGTCCAACAGGTACAGCAAGAGTGCCAGCTAGATCCAAAACACGGCCATCTGGTTTGGATCCAAATATGGTACACCTCCATTTTGATTTAGGAATTTATAATTGGTTTAATTGTTCATTCTCAATGGCTTATTTAAATTCATTTAAAATGATTTTTAATAAGCCACAAAATCTATAAGATTGTTTCTTTGTTCTGTTTAACTGTCTAAGACTACATAATCTTCTTTGTGACATCTGAGAGGCCCATATTCATTACGATTTCTACTAAACAGATTCATAGAGTCAAGATCACGTGAAATGTCAGTACCGCTTTACAAAGCCTTAGTAAGACCACACTTGGAATATTAAGGTGACCAAGTTTTTTACAATGAAAAGGAGGACAAATAAATTGGAAAAAAATATCGTAAATAAAAGAAACATTTTATTCATTGCAACAATAATACACTATAATATGATATATGCATAATGAAAACATTTGTAACATTTTATATTGTAATTATGCTTACATGCCTGTTAATTATTATTTAAATGAGTAGTTTTCCATTGAATTAATATTTTTTGTCAATCTTCTAACAATATATTGGAAATATCTGAACAAGAAATATCCTTCATATTGAATTTTACGGCAAGTGCTGCAGCTAGAGTATCAACATTCAATCTCGATTTCTCACTTGTCCAAAAATCATTGGCAATTGAAAAAACTCTTTCAACTGCTGCATTAGTTCCAGGGCAGCACAACGTAAATTGAACAAGTATAAATAAAATTTCACATGGAATATGTTCATTTTTGAAATGGCTGAAAATATCCACCCATCTTTTATCAATTTCAACGGGTTGATTTTCCCATTGTATTAATTTTTCAGAATTTAAATATACATTCAGTCTTCTAATTTCTTCAATGAGACAATTGTCGTCTATTTTAATGTCTGGCATTTCTTTAGATAAAAACTCAACACAAGATTCAATATCTGTCCAATATACTTGCGACGAAGTCAAAAAACACCATTGAAAACTGTTATTTCCCGTGATGTTTGTTTCAGACCATTCTTCGATATATTGAAAACATGTTTGGTAAAAATTCTGCACTTCTTTGATAAACTTTTCTGTTATGCCCGGATTTGTTTCCTCTGACAATTTTCTTTTTATAATTAAAGGAAGAAATTTTTCTTCAAATCGAGATTTATATTGAAGGATAAAGTCATTCAAAATAAGACTAACTTCTGTAGCTGAAAGGTATTCACCTTCAATCTTTTGAATCGTTTTGTGAAAAATAGATGCTTGATTATGTACAAAATACATTAATATCTCAGATATTTCATTATTGAAAAATGATTCCAGGATTTTAGGACATTTGTCTAAACTTAAAAAATATGAACGGAGAGGCTCAAATAATTGTAGAACATGCTCTACAGCAGGTGTTAGAGCAAGCCATCTAACTCTTGAATATCCTAAAAGTTTTTTGTATTCAACATTAGCTTCTTCACAAAATTGTTTTAAAGTAGCCACACGAACGGTAAAACGACTAAAATACAAATAAATTGTAGTTATTATTACTTCTACATCAATTGGCATGGCACATGACGCCGTGTTGATTGCATTTGACAAAATATGTGCATTACAACCTATTCCTAGTATTTTCTTTTGGAGTAAATCTTGTAATTTTACATACACATTATTCACCCCTTTGCATCTTCGCCCACCAAAATTTGTGTTTGTATTATCAGCTGTTAATGCAATAACTTTGGATTTCAAATTGTTTTCATTTATTACTCTGTATAGATGATTTGACAAAATTTCAGCAGTTTCACCCAAACAATGGATTTTAAATTTAAAATTTTTACTTGAATCCCCTTGGTAACATTAAAATATCTTACTAGTATTGGATACAATTTGGTTTCATTATGCTTTGATGCATCAGATAGAACCGTTACAAATGCGGCAATTTTCAAGTCTGCTGTAAGTATTTTATCACAGTAATTTTTAAATACTGATTTAATAATAGCCTCGCATTTTGTCCTGGCACATGAAAATTTAACATTGTGAAACTTTTTCAATAATTTAGTTGTACAATCCATACTACGAAAACTTTGTGAATTATGGTATGAAATGCAAATGTTCCCTCCATTGCAGCTAACTGTTTTTCATCTTCAGAATAATTTGAAGTTTTAAAAAAACCTGTTACTTTACGACTGGAAGCTGATGCATCTAATGATTGCTTATGTTTGTTGGTGGACAAGTGTTTCGTTATAGCTGCTCTGCCCCCAACTGCAATACAAAATTCTCCTCTGCAAATATTGCAGAAAACAATGGCATCTTTCTTTGATATGAGGAATGGAAATTCCTTTTTCAATTGATCGTTGAAATGGCATTTCCTCTTTTTTGATTTTTCCATCCCTTAAATGAAATTTAAAATTTAAAATAAAATATAAAGCTACACGAACAATGCAAGCACCTTATGAATAAATAAAATTAATTATTACAACTGAAACTTTAATAACATAAGCAAATAAACTTAACTAAAATTTAAATTTAAATTATTTTACACTTCTGTTGACAACAGGGTTGTATAAACTTGTAAATAAAATTATACATATTTGGAAATTATTAAATAGATAATGAATTAATAAAATGTGAATTATACTTAACTCTGTATAATTGAATATTCACCGAGAAAGAAATAATTACCGTGAGTCATTCAATTGCCAACATGCCGTGAGTCTACTGCGTGCGTATGTGCCATGTTGTGTTTCGGTAAGAAGTAAACAAAGCCACTTGCGTGTAGCGCTCTCTCTCAAGGTCTCCCGTGAGGAGCGCATGCATCTCATAATCACGTCTTATACCGCACTGTACCGAGCCTTGATGAATCCTCATGTCAAATACAAATACGTCACATAACGCACAACAGATTAGTCTTCAAATATCGAAAAGGAGGACATGTAGGAAGACACTTTTTGAGGGAGGACAGAACTTACAAAAGAAGGACTGTCCTCCCTAAAGGAGGACGATTGGTCACCTTAGGAATATTGCATCCAGTTTTGGTCATCACAATATTAAAAAAAAGATGTTGAGACTCTGGAAAGAGTGCAGAGAAGAACAACAAAAATTATTAGGGAGTTGGAGGCTAAAAATATGAAGAATGGTTGCAGGAATTGAGTAGGTCTAGTCTATTGAAAAGAAGGACTAGGGGTGATGTGATAGCAGTGTTCCAATATTTGAGGGGTTGCCACAAAAATGAGGGGTGTCAACCTATTCTCCAAAGCACTAGAAGGCAAGACAAGGAACAATGGATGGAAACTGATCAAGGAGAGAAGCAACCTAGAACAAAGGAGAATTTTTCTGACAGTGAGAACAATTAACCAGTGGAATGGCTTGACTTCAGAATAGCAATAGCAAGACTTATATACCGCTTCATAGTGCTTTACAGCCCTCTCTAAGCGGTTTACAGAGTTCAGCATATTGCCCCCAACAATCTGGGTCCTCATTTTACCCACCTCGGAAGGATGGAAGGTGGGTAAAATCTCACCTTGAGCCGGTGAGATTTGAACAGCTGAACTGCTGAACTAGCAGTCAGCTGAAGTAGGTTGCAGTGCTGCAGAAGTTCTGGGTGCTCCATCACTGGAGGCTTTTAAGAAGAGACTGGACAATCATTTGTCCAGAATGGTATAGGGTCTCCAGCTTGAGCAGGGGGTTGGACTAGAAGATCTCCAAGATCCCTTCCAACTCTATTATTCTGTGTTCTGTAAATATTTATTAAGCATATTAAAGAAGATTTTGAATTTGAAAATTGATACTGGATTAATTTCCATTGACCCAATGGAAATTGGAATCTGCTCCCCTAAAACTTAGAGAGAGAGAAAATATGGAAGGGAAAGGAATGGAATGGAAGGGAATTCAGCAAGATTTCTCTTCTTCACCCCCAATTGCACTTCTAGGATACTTTTCTTTCCTGACAGAGAGGAGAGAGGGGGTGGGGGGAATGGAATGGAATGGAATTCAGCAAGGTTTCTCTTCCCCACCCTCATTTGTTCTTTTAGGAGAGGGAGGGAGGGAGAGAGAGAGTTGATTGTAACCTCCTTGGGGCTGAGAAGAATTGCTGCAAAACTGAGTTTTCTGAAGTGGACCACTAGACTAGTAAACAACTTAAAAAATGATCTAGTAAAAAGAAAAGTCAAACAAAAGCAAATTAAACAACCCCAAGAGGAAAACAAATTAAAGTTTAATTTGTGTGTATTATTTAATGGACTGCTAAATTGGCAAAATGGACTGCTAAATTGGCCATGCCCACCCAGTCAAATGGTCACCCAGCCACACCCACCTAGCCAGTCCAGCCCCCCAGCAGTCTGAGGGACTGTGAAGTGGCCCCCTGTTCAAAAAGTTTGAGGACCCCTGATATAGAACATAGTACATATAATAATAGAGTTGGAAGGGAGTTCTAGTCCAAACCTCTGTTCAAACAGGAGACAAATGGCTGTCCGATCTCACTGTCAGGAAATTTTTCCTTTGTTTTAGGTTGGATTTCTCTTTGATAAGTTCCATCCATTACTTCTTGTTCTGCCCTCGAGTGCTTTGGAGAATAGTTGACCCCTTCTCTATAACACCCCCTCAAATATTGGAACCCTGCTGCCATGTCACCCCTAGTCCTTCTTTTCATTAGAATAGACATACTCAATTCCCACAACCATTCATCATATGCTTTTCCCTCCAGTTCTCTAATCCTAGTTTGTATTGAGGCATCCCACTAGGCCATAAAGGGCATTCAAGATCTGAGTGAGGCTCCATAGGCTCTGAAGTCATCTGTGGGGCAAGAGTGAACGGAAGATACCCCACAAGACCACAGAACGTGCTAACTGGAACATGGAGTTGGCAAGAGGTCTTTTACAAGGTTTCCAACAAGGCAGGATGAGTCACTTCCCATAACAGAAAACCTGTTGCAAGCCCCACAGCTGAAGAGCACATGGGTCAAAGGCTTCTCCATTTGGGAAATGTATTCCTCCATGTCCAATGTTTGGTTATAAAGACAAGCAAGCCACCCTCCACCTGGGACCTTGTGGGCTTGGGGGTCTGTATTTCCCAGTATAGTAAAACCAGTTGGATTTAGACACACTTAGTTGAAGTTTCCCCCAAAAGCCACATCAGGCAGATCTACAATCATGAATGTTAGATTTTTTTAGATTTATTATTAGAGTTGGAAGGAACCTTGTAGGTCATCTAGTCCAACCCCCTGCTCAAGCAGGAGTTCCTACACCATTTGAGACAGATGGCAGTCCAGTCTCCCCTTGAAGGTTGCAAGTGTTGGGGCTCTCACAACCTCTGCTGGCAAGCTGTTCCACTGGTTGATCGCTCTCACTGTCAGAAAGTTTCTCCTCACTTCCAGGTTGAATCTCTCCTTGGTCAGCTTCCATCCGTTATTCCTTGTTTGGCTTTCTGGTGCCATAGAGAACAGCCTGACCCCCTCCTCTCTGTGGCATCCCCTCAAGTATTGGAACACTGCTATCATGTCACCCCTGGTCTTTCTCTTCGCCAGACTGGCCAAGTTCAGTTCCTGTAACCGCTCTTTGTATGTTTTATTTTCCAGAGCCTTTATCATCCTGGTTGCTCTCTTCTGCACTTTCTCTAGGGTTTCAATGTCTTTTTTGTAGTGTGGTGACCAAAACTGGATGCAGTACTCTAGGTGTGGTCTGACCAAGGCTTTATAGAGTGGTACTAGTACCTCTCTGGTCCTTGATTGTATCCCTCTATTTATGCAACTCAGGACTGCGTTGGCCTTTTTGGCTGCTGCTGCACACTGCTGGCTCATATTTAGTTGGCTGTCTACCAAGACTCCAAGATCCCTCTCGCAATCGCTGCTATTGAGTGTGGTTTCGCCCAGTTTGTAATCTTCCTTTCAAACAAATATAGATTTCTAAAATGGCTGTAGTGTTAAATGTGGGGAAGCATTTAAAATATCCTTGCTATGAAGTATCCGATGCAGCCACAGCCCTTGGTCAGTCCGTTGACCCTTTCCTCTTGGCTCTGCCTCAGACTGCTCCCCCCCCACAGAACAGGAGTTTCCTCTTCAGGGCTACCCAAACAGCTTTTTTGGGAAGAAAGTCACACCCATTTCCCACCAGCCACAGTTTCTGAATTGCTGCTTTTCTCCTCCAGCTGCTTTGTTAAGGGGGCTGAGGAGAGATATAGAGTGGTCCATGCTACTCTTAAAGCACAGGCCCGCTTGGATCCTCAGTGAACCAGGGCAGCCCCAAATTTGCAAAGTCAGAATCCCTGTATTTTGAGTGAGAAAAATTTGTTATTCGGTGGTACAGGGGTTCTTGGTGCCTTCTGAGCTGCCTTGGTTGTTTTATTTATTTATTTATTTATTTGTGAGATTTATATACCACCTCACAGTGCAAGCACTCTCTAAGCGGTTTACACCATTAAGCAATGTATATATTTTACATTGCCCCCAACAATCTGGGACTTCATTTTACCTACCTCGGAAGGATGGAAGGCTGAGTCAACCTTGAGCTGGTGGGATTTGAACCGCTGACCTGAGGATCACAGTCAGCTAAAGTGGCCTGCAGTACTGCCTCTAACCGCTGCGCCACCTCAGCTCTTGTTTTCTTGCAGTCATTTCATTATCCAACTAGATAACATCATCAGTACTTGAAGGGGTTTGCTCTCTGTTTACATCCAAGCTCCTTCTCGCACTGATGATGCTACCTAGTTTGGGTAATGAAATGTCTGCAAGAAAACAACCAAGCTCAGGAAGCACCAGGGACCCCTCATTTCAACCCTGAGCTACAATATTCTCCTTTACTGGTGGTGTCAGCTGGCAGAGAACATTAATTCTCTTATCTGACTTGAAAAGAAAACACAAGACTCTATTCATGTGCATCAATAGACTTAACTTTCTCCTGCTCAACTCTGAACTCCTAAAGCAGTGATGGCGAACCTTTTTTGGTTCACGTGCCAAAAGGGGGGGGAATGCGGGGGATCACGTGTGTGCGTGCCCACACACATAATTCCATGCACCCCCGCACATGCACGCATGACCCCCCTGCTCCCAGCATGCAATGGCACGCCCATTTTTCGCTCTCCCCAGGCTCCAGAGCCTTTCTAGGAGCCTGGGGAGGGCGAAAACGGCCTTCCCCACCCCCTCTGGAGGCTGGAAACAGCCTGTTTCCCGACTCCCAGTGGGCCCAGAAGGCCCGAAAATCAGCTGGCTGGTGCACACATGCACGCCGGACCTGAGCTCGTGTGCCCACCGATATGGCTCCGCGTGCCACTTGTGGCACCCGTGCCATAGGTTCGCCATCACGGTCCTAAAGGCTCAGTCAGGATGAAGTGCTGCAGCTACAGAACACAACATGCTCCAAACAAAACAACAATATGGAAACATGGCGATCAATTTCAGAACTGGCACAAGACAATCAAGAGATGCTTAAACAATCAGCAACATCTCACATTCCAAGATCAGAATATGCATTATTCTGATAATATCTAAGTTTTAGACTTTGAAAAACAATTTCTTAAAAATACATCCAACAAATTAGGCATATTTTTCTGCAATATCCACTATGCCTCCCATTACATATCCCCCCTCCCTTTCTGGTCTCCACATTTTCTAGTTGGTCAGAAATGAGTCAGTTTTGTAATTTGTTTTACTTAGAAAGTGATGCAATTTCTTGTAGTTTCTTACAGAAAAAGAAAACAAGTTTCCCCCAGTATCTATGGTGATGTGCATCATCCATCTCTGTGGGAAGAAGCTTCAAGGGACCAACTGCAGGGAAGTGTCAGATCAAAAAAAACAGCACACAAACACACAAAACAAAACATTGTTGCTTCCTTCTTCCTCTTCCCTGGATTACAAGTAGAGACAAACAATTGCTGTAAGAACAGATGCCACAATCAGGACCTTCCAAAGAGAATACATATTTATGTGAACTCTTAATAGAAACCAGCAATTAGAAGCTTAATGTTCAAAGCAATAGCTAAGGGAGCAACATTATTCCAACCAAGATGTATACCCTCCTCCTCCTCCTCCTCATTGTTTGGGGTGAAGTTCTATCAAAGGGGAGCCATAACCTGTGAGCAGCTTGATATAATGCAGTTGGCATGTCCATAGAATAATAGAATAACATTCTAGTCCAACCCCCTGCTCAAGTATGAAACCTTATACCATTTTGGACAAAGTGTTGTCCAATTTCTTCTTAAAAACCCCCAGTGATGGAGCATCCACAACTTCTGAAGGCAAGTCGTTCCACTGGTCCTCACTGACAGTCCTCACTGTCAGGAAATTTCTCCTAATTTCTAGTTTGCTTCTCTCCTTGATTAGTTCCCACCTGTTGCTTCTTGTCCTGCCTTCTGGTGCTTTGGAAAATAAGTTGACTCCCTCTTCTTTGGGGCAGCCTGTTAGGACTAAGTCAAAACAGTTGGGTTGGCAATATATAAACCAACAATGTATGTATGTAGCTTTAACTGTATGCTATGTCTGATTGGCTGTTGTGTTTCAAGTTGCCATAAGAGGGAGCTAGAGATCATAGCTTACTCTCTCTCTCTCTCTGACATTCTGATTCTCTGTTGTGTTTATGGGATGTGATATCTTTGTTACTATAACTGACAAAGACGAAGCCAGTAAGAAGACTTTGTACTTCTAGCTATTGACTGATTTGAACGTGTATGACCTGGACTGTTTATTGGACTGTGCTATTTCCTAAAGTGAAACTATATGCACTTTAATGTATCTCTGTGTGTCTGAATAGTTATTCAAACCTACTTCAATACAACGTTTCTATGTGCATATCCTTGTAACTCAAGGGTTGCTCTGCACATACTGTATCTTAACACAGCCCATCAAATATTGGAACACTGCTAGACAGGAGTAACAGAATAAAATGCAGAAAGAGTAGCTTTATTTTCACCAGCTGATCTCATTGCTTAGAAATTCTTCCAGATTAACTTGAGAGGTTGTGCCTTTGAAAACATGAGATATAAAAGGTCACCTGGCCAGATTTTTCATCTTTAATGGCAGCTCTTCCTCAGTCAACAGCAAAAGTAATGACCTTTGTCTGTGTCAGAGGAAACAATATTTTTGCTGTATCCTGGCCTTTAGATGAACAGGCCCGGCTTATTTTATTTATTCAGAGGATATTAACCCTACATCAAACTGCTTCATTGCTATTTGCACTACAAGAAATGATGTGCAAAAAGAAAGAAGATAAGCACAAAGCATGGTGAGAGAGTAAGTGCAGCCCACCAACCATCCAGAGGTTGCGTTCACACAGCCAGTGGCTTCAGCCTTTCCTCCACTGAGGTAGTTGAGGAACCTGAGACCTTTGCTCAGCTTCGCCTGGTGCACCAATTGCGACCCTACCTGGAGAGAGAGGCCTTACTCACGATCACTCATGCCCCCATCACCTCACGGCTTGATTACTGTAACACACTCTACATGGGGCTACCCTTGAAGAGTATCCGGAGACTGCAATTGGTGCAAAATGCAGCTGCGTGAGCTGTGGTGGGTGTTCCAAGATACACCCACGTAACACCTATTCTCCGCCAGCTGCATTGGCTGCCCATTAGTCTCCGGACGCAATTTAAGGTGCTGGTTTTAACCTTTAAAGCCCTACATGGCTTAGGGCCAGGTTACCTTCGGGACCGCATCCTACCGCATACCTCCCTACGACCGGTTAGGTCCCATAGAGTTGGTCTCCTCCAGGTCCCATCAACCAAGCAATGCCGGTTGGTGGGGCTGAGGGGGAGAGCCTTCTCTGTGGGTGCTCCGTCTCTCTGGAACCAACTCCCCCCAGAGATCCAGACTATCCCCACCCTGCTGGCCTTCCGTAAAGCCGTGAAAACATGGCTCTTCCTGCAGGCGGGGTGAAATATAGCTCAATTCCCCATGTATGAATGATGATGTGTTTTAATTTTTGTAATTATTTTAAATTGTCTTTTTTATGTATTATTGATTGTTCTTTCCATTGTTGTATGCCACCCTGAGTCCTGTGGGATATGGGTGGCATATAAGAACAACCAAATAAATAAATAAATAAATAAATAAATAATAAATACCGTACTTTTTGGAGTATAAGACGCACCTTTTTACCCCCCCAAAACAGGGTGCATCTTATACACCGAATGTAGCCCCACCCACCCACCCACCCACCCAACCCCACCCTTTGGCCTCTGTCTTCCAGCAATTTACCTGTTTGCAGCAAACAGGGAAGAGCCTGTAAAGCCAAGCAAGTCCTTAGCAGCTTCCCGACCTACAGCTGATTTGCCATGTGCTAAAATGAAACTGAAACTGAAACTGCAAAGAGGCAAATAGCTGGGAGAGACATTTTATTTTCTGCTGAACTGGATGAAAGGGGGTAAGTGAATAACTATAAATGTCTGTAGAATGTTCAAATTATTAGACTTATTTTTTAAAGACTACTTTATTATTGTTCTACAGGCAGGGTCTCCAACCTTGGCAATTTTAAGACTTGTGCACTTCAACTCCCAGAATTCCACAGCCAGCTTTGTTAGCTTTGCTGGCTGTGGAATTCTGGGAGTTGAAGTCCACAAGTCTTAAAGTTGCTAAGGTTGGAGACCCCTGTAAATCTAGACAACTTAACAAAATAAAGAAGCTTTTTAAAATAAATGCTTGCTCTGAAGAGGCCCAGTGCTATTGTATCTTCTTTTAAATAATAGAGAATAATGTATACTTCCAGAAATTTTAATTAATTTTAACAGCTCTGTACAAGTATAGTCTGAAATGTAACAGTGTCCTGTTTAGTATTAGAGTTAAATCCTGACTTACCTTGGAGTAGATCTATTTAAATAATTGGGAGGAGTTAGTGTGACTACATTTAAGAAAACTTTCTGGCATAATGTACATTTCTCCAATTCTTTGCTATTTCTATGGGTCAGGCCACACATGCACAGAAATACACAGCAAACAGTGTATATCATCTGTGCTGTTTGCTGTTTGGCAAATTGCTTGGAGGCAGAGGCCTTTTTTTCTTGTTTTCCTCCCCCAAAACTAAGGTGCGTCTTAGACTCCGGTGCGTCTTATACGCCGAAAAATACGGTAAATAAATAGTTCCATGTTTCCCCTTCAGACAGGATGAGGTGAGCTCCTGCCTGTGAGAAACCCCCATTTGATGTCCCAAATGTGCTTTTCCAAAAGGCAACTGGATTTCCTTTGTTTTTCCTTGAAGATGTTTCATTTCTCATCCAAGAAGCTTCTTCAGTTCTGACTGAATAGTGGAGAATGGAAGGATTAAAAAAAATTCTCCACCATTCAGTCAGAACTGAGGAAGCTTCTTGGATGAGAAGCAAAACGTCTTCAAAGAAAAACAAAGTCCACCAGCCTTTTGAAACTTTGGTACCACCATGAT
The DNA here is from genome assembly GCA_023053685.1 of Diadophis punctatus similis. NCBI lineage: Eukaryota > Metazoa > Chordata > Lepidosauria > Squamata > Dipsadidae > Diadophis > Diadophis punctatus. Next base: position 7,396,124 of record JALIGW010000027.1, on the reverse strand, counting down.
CTGGATGACTGAGAATCTCCATAGACACCCCATTTGTTGCTTCAGCTTCAAAAGACTCTTCACTATCAACTTTGAAGGTGATAAATAATAAGTCCTTCAAGTTTGAAGAAGACACGCTGTGGTGCAGATCATCTGTGGACGTTCAGGTGTCTCTCCACTCCCAGTCTGGAAGTGCAGTCTAGCACAATGGGGGCATCAGAAGTCCATTGTTGAAACAACTGCTGCGGGTATTATCCTGTGATGTCACTCATAGTTTTCTGTCTGTTTTTGGCGGTGCCTACCTTCAAAGCTGATGGAAGCTTCACAGCATCTTTGTGGGACTTGCATGGACAGCCTCAAGGACCTTTCCAATCTCCAGTACATGACAGAGCAACTGCCTATCTATTCGGAGGATGTCATTCCACCCACCACTTCTAGGCTCTGATAATAATCAGGGACCCAATGTTGGTGGACTGTGTGATGCAAGATCTCCAAGTTGGAGACAGGGTTTTGCTGACAAATGCCAAGGATGGAGCAAAGAGAGAGTGTGTGAATTTTCTCCAATTGTTTGTTGTGTCATAGATAAAAGAGTCCGGGACTCACATCCATAGAGGAGGGAAGGGATAGCCACAGCTCTGTAGACTTTCATCTTTGTGGAGACATGGACATTGTGCATCCATGGGCATAAGTGCACCAGCGTGCCTACCGTCCTGTCCTAATGTTCCCTCTTATCAGTACCCATTTTATGTATATAAACAATGTTATATCTATGTATATTACCAACACGTACTTGGCAAAAATAAATAAATAAAATACATAAAATAACATACTTCAGTCTTGTTCAGGCTGATAGTCAGGCCAAAGAGCATCGAAGCTTCTCCAAATTTGTTCACATCAACTGTAGATCACTGTCTGTTTGCGCCATGATCAAAGATCATCAGCCCAGGAGCAGAAAACTGGTCTTGGAATGGGGCAAATCAGGCCTGTATTGGTGGCCAGAGCCAGCTATTATATTTCAGAAGACCACGTTAAAGGCCTAGCAGTACCCCTGAATGGAGGAGACAGTGAACTGGACTCTTTGTGAATGTTGAGAGGCAACAACTTTCTCTTAGCAGCATCTCTCCAAAAGTCTCTCTTCCAGTGAAATATTATGATTATATTTAAATGTTTCCACCAGGGAGCACATAGTATTGTGGATGAAAATGAAATGAAAAGACCTAAGAGAAGGAAAATAGAATTCTTAACAAAATACCAAACTTGGAAGAGATCTTGGAGGTCTTCTAGTCCAAATTCCTGCTCAAGCCAGAGACCCTATACCCAGGGGTGGGATTGAAAAATTTTAGCAACCGGTTCTCTGCCTGGTTGCTGGGTGGGCGTGGCCATGGGGGCATGGCCTACTTGGCCTCCTGCACCACAGCAGGGGGGGCATTTTCACCCTCCCCAGACTCCGGAGGCTTTCCTTGAGCCGCTGGGAGGGCGAAAACGGCCTCTCCCAGGCTCTGGAGGCTCTCTGGAGGCCAGAAATGGACCCATTTCTGGACTTCCAGTAGGCTCATTTTTTGCCCTCCCCAGGCTCCGGAGGCTTTCTTTGAGTCTCCAGGAGGGTGAAAATGGCCTCTCTCGGGCTCCAGAGGCCAGGTACCGGACTTCCAGTACTTCTGGTAGACCTGTTTTTTGCCCTCCCAGAGCCTCCGTGTGGGCCTTGCACTTACCTTGCAGCCAAAATGGGCCATGTGGAGACTCCCGGGAGGGGTGGGGCAAGGTGGGTGGGTGGGGTCAGTCAATCCTTGCAACTACCGGTTCGGCAAACCAGATGTAAAATTAACATCCGGTTTGCCCGAACAAAACCAGAACCGGCTGAATCCCACCCCTGCCTATACCATTTCTGACAAGTGGCTGTCCAGTCTCTTCCTGAAAACCACCAGTGATGGGGCACCCACAGCTTCTGTAGGGAAGCCATTCACTGGTGAATTGTTTTTATTGTCAGGAAGTTTCTCCTTATTTCTAACTTGAATCTCTCCTTGATCAGTTGCCGCCTATTATTTCTTGTCTTGCCTTCTGGTGCTTTGGAAAATAGGTTGATCCCCCTCCTCTCTGTGGCAGCCCCTCAAATATTGGAACACTGCTATTATGGGGTTCCCATAATAGAGCCAAGGTGGTGCAGTGGTTAAAGTGCAGCACTGCAGTTCAGCAGTTTAGCTGTTCAAATCTCACTGGCTCAAGGTTGACTCAGCCTTCCATCCTTCTGAGGTCGGTAAAATGAGGACCCAGATTGTTGGGGGAAATATGCTGAACTCTGTAAACCGCTTAGAGAGGGCTGTAAAGCACTATGAAGCGGTATATAAGTCTAAGTGCTATTGCTATTGCTATTATGTCTCCTCTGGTCTTCACTAGACTAGCCACTAGACTAGTTCCTGCAACTGTTCTTTGTATGTTTTAGCCTCCAGCCCCCTAATCCTCTTTGTTGCTCTTCTCTGCACTCTTTCCAGAGTCTCAACATCTTTTTTATGTTGTGGTGACCAAAACTGGATGCAGTATTCCAGGTGTAGTCCAATTTTGTGAATTAATGTTAGTAAAAACTGCATCTGCCACTCAGAGTAACTTTCGTATTAAAACTGACATAAAAATTCTTTGTAAGAGGAGCTATAAATTGTCTTCATGGATCAAAGCTCTGTCCAGCTAGGCCATCCTTTTACTTCCAGCCAGACATTGATATTCACAAGCAGGAGACAAATCAATGGCTTCTCCAGTTACATAAATTTGTATTCATCAGAGGAAGCTTCTCATGAGTACAAGAGCCATTTGTACTGTACTTTAAATAAGCAGCCCTCCACAGAGTTAAACTGGCACATCTAAAGGCAGCTGCGTATTCTCAACACTATGACAGAAGTTGGAAATAAGAAAAACCTGTTTTTGGATGACAACAATGCTGCACTGTCACATCTCTTGATGTGCATGATTCTCTAAGAAATCTTTGGATTTTTCCTGGGGAAAGTTTTTAATGATCAACCCCTAGGCCATAAGCCAGAGTGACCCTGTGGTAAAATGAGTGGCAAATAAATTTATAAACAAACAAACCTTTGTTGTTATTCTACACTTAGTGATGCCAGGGGCCAGATCACACCATAGCCCACCAAATTCATGGGAAACACCTCTGCTCTGGATTCCCAGCTGTTACTCATAAAAAGCAATTCATCCTGTCTGATTGTACTTTTAAATTTCTCCTTAAAGTTGGACTATATAAAACTGCAAGATGTTTTTACTGAGGTTTAGACTGATGTCATTTAATTGCATACATGATTCTACTGCTCGTGTCTCAATTAACCGTAGACCTTGAGTTTTCAAGGGTTATTTGAAAAAGAAAATGAAGGACGGACTTGCAATGCTATGAGGAAGCTACCTATCCTTGGCCCGGCCCTGAAGGATCCTTTCCTCTTCAAGGTTTGTTAACAGCTTTTCAAATGTTAATTCAGAAGAAGGAAGTGTAGGGGCACTTTTGTTTCTCAGAACGAGATGGGTGATGTCACACGTGGCCCTAATCCAGGAAGAAGAGCCAGGTTTTGTGTGTTGGGAGGGGGGGGGGCAAGTGCATTTCTCCCTGTCACCCTCAAAGAAGATGTCATTATTTTCCATTGTTGCAGCATAGCAAACAATTGATGTGGGTTCCAGCAGTAAGAAATGTGGCTGTAACTTCTCATCAAGGAGTCGTGAATAAGACTTGCAACAAACTTCTTCCCATCATGTATCACCACCAGAGGCTGCTGGTTTCCAGGATGTTACAATTCACTCCTTCCTGTCCTTTCGGCCTCGGTTTGAACATGTAAAATGTATCCGGTTATTCAAAAGCAGTGGCCGAATGCGGGGTGTCCTCGAAATTGAGCCCCCAATCTCTGTTGCTAAGCGAGACAGTGTTGCCCCATTTTACAACCTTTCTTGCCACAGTTGTTATGTTAAGTGAAGCACTGCTGTTGAGTTCATTACTCAGTTGTTTAAGTGAATCTGGCTTCCCCATTGACTTTGCTTGTCAGAAGGTCACAAAAGGTGGGATCACGTGACCTTGCGACACAGCGGGCGTCCTAAATACAGGCCAGTTGCCAAGCGGCCAAACTTTGATCCTGTGACCACGGGGATGTTGCAATGGTCATAAGTGTGAAAAATAATCATCATTCGCTTTTTTCAGTGTTGTTATACTTCAGTGCTTTTATAGCTTTTTAAAAATTATTTACACAGAAACATAACACAACATACAAACACATAATGTGTCACGGTGTGATTTATTGCCTGTTACATGTATATGCAGGGAGAAGCATTCCTATCTAATATAATGGTTCATTCCTGAGCACATGATTGATATGTTCTTGTACGCATGTGTGAATTCCAAAGTTTCTATTCCTTCCTTCTTCTTCTGGCTTCCATTGAGTGAAGTCGCACATTTTATATCAGGCATGTAATTAATTAGGGTTTATTGTTTTTGTACCGAAATAAATATTTTAAATAGAATCTTTAAACTGCGGTTTTATTTCTAAATGTTTGGATTCCAGGAAAAGATCTATATCGCCTCTGTGAGAATAAATTCTCACTCTATCATAATCTTAGGAAACTTTGTTCCTGTCATTGTTACAGTTGAAAATCGGTTCATCAAAATTCATACACATATATTCATACACCTATCTAGTGCATATGCAAATAGTGACATTTTTGTTTTCTGCTCTTCTATATATACACATTTATTTTCTGTTCCTTTTTATTTTATTTATTTACATCTATATACAGCTAATATTTGGTATTTATACATTCTATCCTTTATTATCCTTATTCTTTAGCCATTCATACAATCTGTTCCATGTTAAGTAATATTTGGATTCTTCTTTATCTTGTAACTCCTTCGTCATCTTGTCCATCTCTGCGCAATCAAGAATTTTTCTTATGATTTCCTCATTGTTTGGTGTATTGTTTTCTTTCCATTTTGTTGCATAGGCTATTCTGGCAGCTGTCACTATGTGTATTATTTATTTATTTATTTATTTATTTATTTTATTTTGTTATTCTTATATGCCGCCCAACTCCCGAGGGACTCGGGGCGGCTTACAACAAGGAGAAATACAAGAATAAACAAAGAAATTGCATAAAATTTAAAAACAAGTACAAAAATTTAAAACAATTATTTAAAACAGCAACATCCATTCGACACATACATACTTGGGGGGTAGGCTCAGGTGGAATTAAGTTGTCCCCCCCACCTGCAGGAAAAGCCATGTCTTAATGGCTTTACGGAAAGCCAGCAGAGTGGGGATAGTCCGGGTCTCTGGGGGTAGTTGGTTCCAGAGCACGGGGCCAGCCACAGAGAAGGCTCTCCCCCTAGGGCCCGCCAGCCGACATTGCTTGGCCGACGGGACCTGGAGGAGGCCAACTCTGTGGGCCCTAACCGGTCGGAGGGAAGTATGAGGCAGAATGCGGTCCCGAAGATATCCTGGTCCTAAGCCATGAAGGGCTTTAAAGATGGTGATCAACACCTTGAATTGGACCCGGAGACCGATGGGCAGCCAATGCAGCTGGCGGAGTATCGGTGTCACGTGGGTGTACCTTGGCACACCCACCACAGCACGCGCAGCCGCATTTTGCACCAACTGAAGTCTCCGGATACTCTTCAAGGGTAGCCCCATGTAGAGCGCATTGCAGTAGTCCAAACGCGAGGTGACAAGGGCATGAGTGACCGTGAGTAGCGCCTCCTTCTCCAAATATGGCCGCAACTGGTGCACCAGGCGAACCTGTGCAAAGGCCCCCCTAGCCATAGCAGAAAGATGGTGGTCCAATTTTAGCTGTGGATCTAGGAGGACCCCCAAGTTGCGGACCTGGTCTGAGGGGGTCAGTTTCGCACCCTCAAAGACCAAGGAGGGGTAGTTGTCATGAACCTTAGGAGGCAATATCCACAGCCACTCAGTCTTATCGGGGTTTAGTCTGAGCCTGTTCCTCCCCATCCAGATCTTAACGTCGTCCAGGCATCGGCACATTACGTCCACTGCCTCCCTGAAGTCAGACGGGGTGGTGATGTACAGCTGGGTGTCGTCAGCGTACTGATGGAAACACACCCCATGTCTGCGGATGATCTCACCCAACGGTTTCATGTAGATGTTAAACAGGATGGGCGAGAGAACCGACCCCTGGGGCACCCCACATAATAGGGGCCTAGGGGACGATCTCTGCCCACCTGCCAACACCGACTGCATCCGATCGGCGAGATAAGAGGAGAACCACCGTAAAACGGTGCCTCCCACTCCCACCTCGCCGAGCCGATGCAGAAGGATACCATGGTCGATGGTATCGAAAGCCGCTGAGAGGTCAAGTAGCACCAGGATGGAGGAGTTCCCCCCATCCCGGGCCCGCCAGAGATCATCCATCAGGGCGACCAAGGCAGTTTCTGTACTGTAGCCGCGCCTGAAACCCGACTGATAAGGATCTAGATGGTCTGTTTCATCCAGGAGCTGCAGAAGCTGAGTCACCACCACCTTCTCCACAACTTTCCCTAAAAAAGGTAAGTTGGAGACTGGACGATAGTTCTTCAAATCAGCTGGATCCAGGGAAGGCTTCTTCAGGAGGGGTCGCACCACCGCAGTTTTTAACGACTGCGGTACGGATCCCTCCCTCAAAGAAGCGGTGATCACCGCCCGGATCCAGCTGCATGCCACCGACCTGCTGGCCGAGACCAGCCAGGAGGGGCACGGGTCCAATAAACAGGTGGAGGTCCCCATCGCTCCCATAGCCCTGTCCACATCCTCGGGAGAAACAGGCCCAAACTCCTCCCACAAAGATGGATTAAGACTGGCCCCTGTCAACTCTATGGACTCTGCCCTGCCAGAGTCCAAGTCCAACCGAATCTGAGCGACTTTATCCAACAGAAACTCAGCAAATTCCTCAGCTCTGCCTTGCAAGTGTTCCTCGCTCCCCCCTTTTCCAAGGAGGGAGCGAGTCACCCTAAACAAGGCGGCTGGACGAGAATCTGCGGACGCAATAAGAGCGGAAAGATAGGATCGTCTTGCCGCCCTTATCGCCACTAAATAAGATCTGATGTAAATTCTTAATAGTGTTCGGTCAGACTCGGCCTTCTTGGTCCTCCAGCGGTGCTCCAGACGTCTCTTCTGGCGTTTCATCTCCCGGAGCTCCTCGGTAAACCAGGGAGCTTTCCGGGATCCACTGCCACGGAGAGGTCGCTTAGGCGCAATTCGGTCTAGAGCCCCTGATGCTGCGGTGTTCCAAGCAGCCACCAGGGAGTCAGCCGAATTGTGTACCAGGGTTTCAGGTATTTCCCCAAGTTCCCTCTGGAATCCTTCCGGCTCCATTAGGCACCTGGGGCGGAACCACCTAGTCGGTCCCGCCTCCCTGCGGGGGAGGAGTGGGGTCGTGAAATCCAGCCTCAGTAGGAAATGATCTGACCATGACAGAGGGGTGATGACTATGTCCCTTATCTTCAGATCATCTCTCCATTGCCCCGAGAGATATACTAGGTCAAGCGTGTGACCACCCTCATGAGTCGGACCCTGGATTACTTGGGTTAGGTCCATGGTTGTCATGGAATCCATGAACTCCTGAGCTATCCCAGAGGTTTCACCAGCAGATGGCAAGTTGAAGTCCCCCAGCACCATAAGCCTGGGGAACTCAACCGCCAAGCCGGCTACTGCCTCGAGCAGCTCAGGCAGGGCCTTACTTACGCAGCTGGGAGGCAGGTACGTTAAGAAAAGGCCCACCTGAACCCCTAAGTCCAACTTCAGAAGGAGCGTCTCACACCCAACAATCTCCGGGGCAGGGATCCTACGAGGATGCAGATTTCCACACGTTATAATTGCCACTCCTCCCCCCCTTCCCTGGGGTCGAGAATGGTACTGCACCGAGAAACCGGCTGGGCATATCTCAGAGAGGGCTACTCCCCCCTCTTGCCCTAGCCAGGTCTCGGTAACACATACCAGGTCTGCCCCCTCCTCTGTGATTAAATCACGTATCAGGGGGGCTTTGTTGATAATTGACCTGGCGTTAAGCAGTAACATCCTGAGCCCAGGGCCCTGAGAACCCTGGTTGCCAGGTATCCGGGCTGAGCAAGATGGAACCAAGACAGAGGGGCCGGAACAAGGGATCGCTTGAAGACAGCGAGGTCTTATTCCCCGAGAGCGGCCCTCCCCTCTGCTCCCGCCATATCTGCCTCTTCCCATAATGACCGAGATGGTCCGGCTCTCTTCCCCACCAGAGACCCCCCACCCGCTGGCCCCCTTCCTTTCCTGCAGGCCATACATACCATTCTCATACATGCCATTCTCATAAATACCATCCATCCTCCTACGCACGCATACCCATACACATACACATGTCAGATCTCAGAGGAGGAGAAATACAATTTAAAATAAGTGTTATTAAAAAGAAGGCAAACTCCTCCGAATAAGGGCATACTAGGAGGACAGGTCCTTTGCTTTAACTCAGCCTTTCCAGATGGTCTAATGGTCCAGGGATATTCTATAATCCAGGGGTGATGAAAGCCCCCCTTCCTCCGATGTCTTTGGGGATCTGAGGTTCCCTTCCCCACGGTCTGCAACCGAGTTGGACTCGTGGGGGGGGGGTTATTAGATAGTATATTTCTTTCGCATAATTACCTGTTATAACTCCTAATAAATAAATTTCTGGTTTCCAATCAATACGATCTTTTATTATTTCTTCTATTATTTTTCTGATTTTAACCCATTTTTTTTGCTTTTCCGCATGTCCACCACATATGAAAATATGTACCAAGTGCATTTTGACATTTCCAACAAAGAGGTGAAATTTTGTTTGACATTTTCGCCAGCCTTACAGGCGTTAGAGGCCATCTGTAAAACATCTTGCACTGATTTTCTCTAAATGCCGTGGCTACTGTTAATTTCAAATTTCTTTTCCACATTTTTCCCATTTATCCAATTCAATGTTATAACCCAAATTTTGTGCCCAATTAATCATGGTTTCTTTTACTGTTTCTTCCTCCAATTCATACAATACTAAGAATTTATAGATTTTACTAATTAATTTGTGGTTTGCTTTTATAACTTTGAACAGTCACTAAAAAACTCTTGTAAGTGGAGGAATGCCTGTCGTCGCCTCAGAGAGGTGGATCCCCCATCCCCCCTGGGAAGAATTCTCTGCATGGGCTCTAGTGTAAACCTTTTTGTGGCATGTGGGTCTTGGGGAGTGTCTGACCTCTCCTTAATAACCGCAGTTAAAATAAAACATTGGGGGACATTTCTCCTCAGCAAGATGATTTTTCTCTTATGTGCATATAGAATTATAGATCATCTCTGGGCCACTTCAGTTCCTGCTTCTGGGGCTCAGGCAGTAAGGCTCAAAACACCAATTTCCTCTCATTTTGTACCTCTAGAAATGAAGAAAGGAAAGAGCAAGAAAGGAGCTCTCTAAATGCTGTGGAATTCCACACCATGGCCAAATATGGACACCTCCAACCAGTCATCTGGGATTATGAGATCCAGCAGTGGAGGCCAGAATGGTCCCTTCCCCTGAACAAAAGTCTTATGACATCCTGGTTGTTATTTAACACAACACTACTTACACAAAAGAAGAACTAGGAGGAAGTACATGTCTTCTTTCACAGCTCGGCCATTCATGTACTGATTTAGGCCACAATGTGGGTTTATTTTAAAAACTTGCCATTTTATGTAAATCCAGCCAATCTGTTTCGAAAGTCATGGTTTCTGAATTAGGAAAGTATCATTTATTGAATAAACCATGTGAAGCAAATCATAGCTTAGTATAAGGCATCAAATCAGTTATTATAAAACTTGTATCTTTGTAGTCTCAAAGGTGCTTTTTCAAAAGGCAACTGGACTTTCTTTGCTTTTCCTTGAAGAAGTTTCACTTCTCATCCAAGAAGCTTCTTCAGTTCAGTTCTCAGAAGAGAGATGTCTCCAAGGAAAAACAAAGGTAGTCCAGTTGCCTTTTGAAAAAGCACTTTTGGGACAATTATGACCTGGAGGCCTAAGAATCCCCAAAGACATTGCAATTTGTACCTTCAAATTAATGTGGACTCCTGTCAAGGTTTTTCAGAAGTGGTTCACCCTTGCCTTCTTCCTAGGGCCAAGAGAGAGTGACTGCCCAAGATCACCCTGGCTGGCTGGCTTTGTGTCCCAGGCAGGGCGAGAACATACAGTCCCTTGGTGCCTTAACCACCACACCAGACTGGCTGTCTTGTAATATTTTACTTATTCTGTACAATGGGGAAGTTTTCACAGGTTTCCCTAAAGACAATTTAGTTGCCTCAAAGCCTTTTGTGACTGGACTATAACAGCCTCTTCTGTCCAGAACCCAAACTCAAAACAAGGCTGACTCTCCCTAGATGAACTCTGGAAATGCCATGGGCCTCCTTCCTGCATGTGACCACTAGATGGTGCTGCTGCCCTACTCTTTGCTCCCAAATGCAGACCCTGTCAATCCTGCATGCCATGAGTGTTCCAAGCCACTCTGGGGATGGCAGGACCATTGAAGGTCTGATCCTGCCTTCATAATACCCCACGTTAATACAATGTATACAAGCAATAGGAAAGGACTAAAATCTGTTCCAGTCATGCTGGTCTTAACCAGCAAGCCACAAATCGTACAGGTAATCCTTGATTTCTGACTGCAATTGAGACAAAAATTTCTGTTGCTAAACAAGACAGTTGTTACGTGAGGTTAGTTCCATTTTATGACCTTTCATGACACAGTTATTAAGTGAATCACTACAGTTGTTAAGTTAATAACACTCATTCTTTGCATCATTCTTCACACAAAAAGAAACTATGCCCAACCCACCAAAAACGTAACTGTAAAAGACAGATCAGAAATAAAAATTAAAATAAGCAAGAAAATAGTCAGAGGACACCTATCTGATCTTGATGAAAATAAATCACAGGTACCTGATGGATTACATCCCAGAGTTCTGAAGGAGCCAGCAGATGTTATCTCAGAACCATTGTACCATATCTTTCAAAAACCCTGGAACCCTGGAGAATTACCTGAGGACTAGAAAAGAGCTGATGTGGTTCCCATCTTCAAAAAAAGGAAACAAACAAACAAACCCAGGAAACTACAGACCAATCAGCCAAAACATCAATACCTGGAAAGATACTGGAAAAAATAATAATAAAAAAGATCTGCAAACATCTAGAAACAAATGGAGTTATAACTAAAAGCCAGCATTGGTTTGTTAAAAACAGATCATGCCAAACCAATTTTATTTCATTCTTTGACAAAGTGACTAAATTAGTAGACCAGCAAAATGCTGTGGACATAGTATATTTAGAATTCAGCAAGGCATTCGACAAAGTAGACCACAACCTGCTTCTTGGTAGGCTAGAAAAATGTGGGATAGACAGCATCACCACCGGGTGGATTTGTAACTGGCTGACAAACTGTATTCAACGAGTTATCCTTAATGGGTCTACGTTTACATGGAGGGAAGTAAGCAATGGGGTACCACAAGGATCCATCTTAGGCCCAGTACTCTTCAGTATCTTCATAAATGACTTAGATGAGGGAATAGTCCCCAGGACACTACAACCATCATAACTATGAAGCAGTTGCCAAATTGTAATCACATGACCATGGGATGCTGCAACAGTCATCAATGTGAAAAACGGTCATAGGTCACTTTTTCCAGTGCCCTTGTAACTTTGAATGGCCACCAAATCAATGTAAGTCAAATACTTGTACTTGAGCGCTGTCTGACCCAGGAGAAAGAGGACAAAAGGGAATGAATGTCATTAATTCAATGTGAAACATGGCGATATGTCTGCTCACCCATGGGCAACAATTTCTGGCATACTAAAATGAAGAATTCATCAGCAGTTTGTAAAGGCTCTCTAGAGCTGCCCCAAGCCTTTCTGAAGAGGGGGCCCCATACAAAGGGGGGGGGGCATACACATTTCATGTTCCCACAGCCCAGCTGGTGGGAGATTTTGCCATTCAGATTGCTGTGGGAAGCAACCTGGCCAATTACAGGAACGGGCAAATGCTCTTTGACCCCTTCCCTCCCTTTCACCCTGCCCTATTTGACTCCCAGAGTCCTCCACTCACTTCTGGGGCTGGCACCTGTCCAGAAAACCTGATTTGGAGGGTAGAAAAATGGAAGAAGGTGGCTGGGTGGGGGACAGAGAGGGACATGGGCATGAGAGAAAAGCTGGTGAATTGGATCATCCTACCTCTTTGCTGAAGCTGCCTCCAGGTAACCTTCACCTAGCAGAATTGGTGAACAGTCACTCGGGAACAGTCCATCTCATGTTGCTCGGCCAAAGAGCAGCCCCCTCCCCCCTTTCTCCCAGCAGCAATTACCTATAGGGAGGGCTGGGTGGGGGGAGAGTGGGGAAGGCAAGAGAGTCAAGAATTTCTCCCCAGAGGGCTTGACTTGGTGCCAGTAGCTTTTGGGGAATTAGTGAACTTTAAGTGGGATGATGGCTCTATGCAACTATGAGCTAGTGATGAACACTAAGAAAGAGCAAGCATAATTAAGCACAAACACTTTTCAATGAATTTAACAGAGTTGGAAGGGACCTTGGAGGTCTTCTAGTCCAACCCCCCGTTCAAGCAGGAGACCCTAGACCAGTGGTTCTCAACCTTCCTAATGCCGTGCCCTGCGCCCTGCCCCTGCGCCCCCACCACTCCCCACCATGCCACCATTTGGGTTCTTTTACCCTCTGCGCATGCGCAAAGCATTCTGCACATGTGCAGAGGGTAAAAGAACCCAAATGGCGGCATCCGGGCGAAGACTCCCGACCCCTGTGAAAGGGTCATTCGACCACCAAAGGGGTTGTGACCCCCAGGTTGAGAACCGCTGCCCTAGACCATTTCAGACAAATAGCTGTCCAGTCTCTTTTTGAAAACCTCCAGTGATGAAGCACCCACAACTTATGAAGGCAAACCGTTCCACTAGTTAATTGTTATCACTGTCAGGAAATTTCTCCTTAGTTCTAGATTGCTTCCCTCCTTGATTAGTTTCCATCTGTTGCTTTTTGTCTTGCATTCTGGTGCTTTGGAAAATAGGTTGATCCCCTCTTCCATGTGGCAGCCCCTCAAATATTGGAACACTTGCTGTCCTGTTGCCCTTGGTGCTTCTTTTCACTATACTAGACATACCCAGTTCCTCCAACCTAATTCCTGCAACCTATCCTGCAATTTAGTTCCTTCATTGCCCAATTATGGACATGAACTCAAGGACTTGCTCCAACATGGCTTTTCCCTTCCACTCGCCACATGGAATGCCCTCCTTTCCTGCTTCTCCTTCAACCTGCTCTAGCCCTGGTTGCCCTTCCTTAACATGCACAGCCTTGCTGCCCCCTCCAATGCTGGTCCTAATTCCCTGTCAGGATGGTGATCCCTTCCATGCTCTGCCTCGCCTTCTCTGGTTCACTCAACCAACACTTCAGGATCCAGACCCTGGTCAGCTACTTCTGGCCACACGTTCCTTCCAAAAATGACATTTCATGTGCATTCTGTTTGCTGGTCAGTTCACCCTCCATGGCTAGAAGATGTGACCGTTCCATGACATCATAGAAATCTGTCTGAGAAGAACCCAAGCATGTCATGACAACCACAACGCAGGCTGCTGCTTGATTAAGCACGACTCAATCCCGACAAACTATTCTTTGAATAAACACAGGGAGGTTTCCCTTGCATGATGAAACTAAGAGGCAGTGAAAGTGACCTAAGGCAGGATTTTGGGTAAGATCCTCATTAACAAATGAAGGATAAGACAAGAAATGCAAGGGGAAGGTCTCTCTCAGTGTCTTTTTCCCCTTCAAAGGACTGGTGGCTGAAAAAAATTCATAACAAAAAGCCTATAAGAAAAGATAATTTGGATTGTGCACAGAGAGAATTGGTCCAGAGCGAGCAAAGAAACCTGATGGCAGTAAATTGGCGCCTGCAATTTCAGAGCTCTGTCTCCAGAGCCACCGGGCTATTTGTTCCTCCTCCTCCTCCAGCGATTATGAGTGTGTCTTGCACTCACGTTCGAAATGCAGCAGAGACTGCTTGCTATTGTTTGTCATGCACCCTGAGCGGGAGAAGAATCCTCTGGATTTCATCATGCTGAGGTTTCACGGGCTGCCTCTTTTGTATTCCACAGCCTTGCTGCTAAAATTGAAGGGCTGCTCTCCACCAGCCCACCCACATCCTGCATGGGGAGGCAGGAACAGAAACGATGTACCAGGTGCACCCTGTTATCAGCCTAAGTAAAGTGTCACCAGCAATTTCTCCTACCTGCCAAGTAATGAGAGCTGGCAGGCTGCTGAGGCAGAAGCTTTTCACAAATGAGAAACTGTAAGCAGGCACAGTGGGAATTCAGGGGAAGGAAGGAAGGGAGAGTCACACCTTGAGGTGTCATGGACTGCATTGTTTTTGGCAACCTGAGTGGCCCTCAAGTGCTTCACAGGGAGGTGTCTGAAATGCTTTCAGAGCAGAGGAGCTGCTGACCGGAGGCTGTGAAGCACATTGTCCAGTCTCCTTTTTTCAGATCAAGTGGGTTCCTGGCCTGATCTGCCCTTGGGGATTTTCCGATGTTCTAAATATTGCACATGAAGAGAAAAATGTTCTCCATCCTCAGCAGATCTATCTTTTTATAAACCATAGTTATGATCCCATAGACCTGGTTGTCAATATAAATCAAGGCCTGTTTTCTAGCTAGATAAATGTATTCATTTAAAATGCGATACCTAATTTGAGAGCTCTCTACAGTCTTCCAGTATGGCTGCATCATAAACTGGGTTGTTTTCAATCTCCTTTTCAATTATTCTCACCATAAAATCTCCTCCCCACCCCCACAACTGAGTTAACAATGTCATTGTTATGTTAATTTATAGCGCATCACATTTGCCATTTTAATGCTTGTTCAGTCTCTTTGAAGACATCCTTCTGGCACTCTTTGCAGTCTGCTCTGATTTTCTCCTGAATTATCTGGTCTCATTTTCTCACTTACCAAACAAGGCTCTCTTGCTGTGCATGTGTGACTCCAGGATATTTATGAAATTATGTTAAATAACTGGCCCAAATAGTGTTGGCTTCAGGTCCACACTACTTGCTTTCCTCCATCCTACAAACTGCCTTATCTGTTCCCATCACCACTTTCATGTCATTTAACCAGTTTTTCATGTTGTCTATGGAGATTCTCAGTCATCCAGGGCACAGGACAAAGCACAAAGGTGCTTTTTTTCAGGAGGCAACTGGACTTTCTTGTTTTTCTTTGAAGATGTTTCACTTCTCATCCAAGAAGCTTCTCCAGCTCTGACTGGATGGTGGGGAATGGAAGGATTTATACTCCTTGCAGACAGCTGGTCATTTGCATTCTTTAAGAGGGTCGTTAAGGCCACCTGGAGGTTTATCTATGTCATCAAGGTCACCTGAGTAGTGCTGAGTAGTAGCACTGAGTGGTACTACTCAGTGGTACTCAGTGAGTCACCTGAGAGATTTTTAAAATCTCTAAATTCCCTTTCTTAAGAAAAAATCCTTTTCAATCTTTTAAAATTTCTTTAAAAATTTTTTAAATTCCTTGTTCCAATGTTAATATTTTTTCAGCTATTAAATATTTTAATTTAAAATTATTTTTTTCAATTTTTATAAAATTCTTTTTTCAATTTTTATAAAATTCTTTTTTCAATTTTTATAAAATTTTTCTTTCAATTTTTTTGAATTTTTGAATTTCTTTTTTCAACTAAATATCTTTTTTTCAATTAAAGATGATTCTCATGATCTGGGAATTGTCACCACATCAAAAATGGCAGCTGCCTCTGAGACAGCACCCTGCGGCCTCTGCACAGAAGGAGGGTTGGTTGGCAGAGCAGCTGCTTCTCATTGGGAAAGGCGATCTTCAGAAAGTGAAGTAAGGAGTGACGTGGGGGGGGGGAGGATCCATGGGGTGGGAAGTTGTTCAAATGATGCCTCATGGGGGTGGGTGGGGGAGGCCCAGGACAGGCCACATTTGAGTTGAGGCAAGCTGCAGGGCAGGGCCGGACCTGTGCCAGACCTCCCAGCTCTGCCCCCCAAGTCCCCCCCCATGGTCCACTTAGTGACTTTCATGGTTGCTTAACAGTTACACAGAGAGAGTCAGAATAGGGGTTGTTAAGCGAGGCACCTCACTTAATCAGTGCTGTGACTTACAACCATAATTCTGGGCTCAATTGTGGTCATAAGTGTAAGGGCTACTTGTACTGCATAGCATCCCCCAGCCTTTATCTTTATAATATTTACATTCACCAGCTTTATATTGAGTTTTGCCATAATCACAGCTGGCACAAATTTCAGGCACGCTGCCTGGGATTACCGAGAAGTGAAGTTCAATGCTCTGGGGAATATTTACTGGGATAAAGGGAGCGCAATGGCTCACTGGTGAAAGACGCTGAGCTTGTCAGCTGGAAAGTTGATGGCCCGGGTTTGAGACCTGCTCCACGCAATGTTCCTGCCCCAGCTCCTGCCCCACTAGCAGTTCAAAAGCATGCAAATACGAGTAGCAATATGAGTAGCACTTAGACTTACCGGTATATACTGTACTGCTTCACAGTGCTTTACAGCCCTCTCTAAGCAGTTTACAGAGTCAGCATATTGCCCCCAACCATCGGGGTCCTCATTTTACCGACCTCGGAAGGATGGAAGGCTGAGTCAACCTTGAGCCTGATGAGAGTCGAACTGCCAAATTACAGGCAGCCGGCAGTCAGCAGAAGTAGCCTGCAGCACTGCATTCTAACCACTGTGCCACTGTGGCTCTTAATAGATCAATAGGTACCATTATAGTTGGAAGATAACAGTGTTCTGACATAATTGAATAAAAATGGGCAAGCAAAGTTAGCTTTCTAGGAGGGATCAAGCACAGTGTCAACTTGCAAAGCTTTCAAGTTGCCATAAGCAGGAGGGGGGCGGGAGAAATGACGGAGCTGCCTGGTTGACCTAACTGAAACTGCATTCCACAAATGCCGTTCTACAGATTGTATCCTAGATTACCAGAGTCAGCAGGAGTGGTGTGGGTTTTACAGCCCGCCAACGTGGTTCATTGGAGAATGTGATTTATGACATGCCCAGGGAGGAGGGGGGAGACAGGGTCACGGGCAATGTTCCCTTTGACAATAGAAAATGCCGCACAGCAGTTGGAAACGGCTGCGTGGCATTTTCTTATCACGTGCACGGCCATGCTTCAATGTTCCCTCTGACATTAGAAAACGCCACGTGGCAGTTGGAAACTGCCGCGCGGTGTTTTCTTATCACAGCCGCGCAGCTTAGAGGAAACATTGGTCACGGGGGTCCGTAAATTACATGAAGTTAGTTCTGACTCCATCGGAGTATTGCCGGAATGTTGCTCCTAATAAATGACTGGATTTCTTTTGAACCTTGGCTCGTGGCTCATGAATTAATTAGGGCATCTTTTGGAAACTTCACACACAGAGAATCAGATTCAGATTAACAGAGTTAGAAGGGACCTTGTAGATCTTCTAGTCCAACCCTCCCCCACAAGCAGCAGACCATACACCATTTCTGACAGATGGCAGTCCAGTCTCTTCTTGAAAGCTTCCAGTCATGCAGCACCCACAACTTCTGAAGACAACTTCTGTTCTGTTGGTTGATTGTTCTTACTGTCAGAAAATTCCTCCTTAGTTCTCGGTTGAATTTCTCCTTGTTCAGTTTCCATCCATTATCCCTTGTCTAGCCTTCAGGTGCTTTGGAAAACAGGTTGACCCCTTCCTCACAGGCCTTTCTATAATCAATGATGTACATAGTGACCTCTTTTTGATATTCTTTGGTTTTCTCAATTAGCCAGCATGCATCAGCAATAATGTCCCACGTTTCTCAGCCTTTTCTAAGGTCAGCTCAAACATCTGGCATGTCTTTTTCCATTCTCCATAGTGGGTGGAACTATCAGCCAGGATGGGTAATGACCTCACCCAATCAGATAGGACTGAGTCTGCTAATTAAAATATTGGGGGCACTCTTGCCTCTCTGCCCCAGTTACTGACTCAGTCCTCAGTCTGGACAGACGTGGTCATCGTCCATCCTAGGCCTGATATTCATAATCTACTATTCTACTTCTCTTCATCCACACAGTGAGTTTTCATCCAGAGAATTTATCATCCTTGCTGCCTCTGGCTCTACAACAGGAGCAATAAGGGACCTTGGTCCTGGTCTGGTCCTGAGGGAGAAACTTGGAGTTCCATCTCCCTGCATGTTTCCCCTCATTATAATGGCCGTTCAGGAGACTCTGCGCTCCACCTGCCCCCCTGCAATTTTGATTTGCCAGCTGCCCAGGCGTGGGGGAGGGCAGTTCAAGCTGCCGTGGGAGCAAATCACAAAAAAATTCCAGAAAAAAGATGGTGGCGCGCGATGGACCAGCAAAGACGGGACCGGAGCCGTTGCACGCAAATTGGGCAATCAGCGGGTCCCTACCGGAATGGCACATTTGACTGCACTGGTAGGAACCCACCTCTGCTCTTGCCCCCAACAATCTGGGTCCTCATTTTACCCACCTCGGAAGGATGGAAGGCTGAGTCAACTTTGAGCTGGTGAGAAACAAACTGCTGAACTGCTGGCAATTGGCAGTCAGCAGAAGTAGCCTGCAATACTGCATTCTAACCATTGCGCCACCGTCTCTCAGCTTGGGCAGCTCCTACAGCAGGTTCTGCTCAGTCATCCCTTTTGGTTTCTCTGCCTCACAGGAGACAGCTTGTGGCTGAGTTAGCCTGGCTCCTCTCCTCTCCTTTCTCTGTCTTTCCTCCCCTCTCAACCTACCAAACAAGTAGAGTTACTTTCTTCTCCAGATGCCTGGCTAGGCCTGGGGGAAGGCAACTTGAAACAGAGGAGGGCAAATGATGGTAACGCCATGCTTTAGGGCAAGTGCTCCAAACTGGGCAACTTTAAGACTTGTGGACATGAGGCGTCGCCAGCGCTGCGGTGGTACGGAATTTTCCCCGCTCTTGTGGGAAAGCCCCGAATCTGCGCCGCCCGGGGACTCAGTCTGGTCAGGACCGGGTCAGAACCACCCAGGAGGGGTGGGGAAGAAGGGAAGTGCCTGTCGGCAGATTGGGGGGGCTGAAAAACCCCCAGGGAGCCAACTTTGTCTCCTCGACTGGCGGCGTATGAAGACGGCAATTCAAAATGCCGTCCTTAGCCACGCCAGTCACATCTGCAAGGATTGAACTAGCGATTGGAGTCATCTGGGAAAGAAAATCAAAAGCGAGGTGCTGGTGAGCGTGAAGAGGACAGAAGAAGCTGGTGAGTGATACATAAGATACATAAAATTAAAGAACGAATGGGGAAAACTAGATACATACAGATAGTAGTTTTAAGAGGGAAGAAAAGGGCTTGGGAAATGAGATCTTATTGGTATAAAGGTAAATGAAAGAAAGGGAAGAAATTAAGGAAATGGGGATGGAGGAAATACATATATAAAATGGAAGTAATTGGGAAATTAAAAGGGAACGGATGAAGACTTTGAAACATTATAAATGGAATTTTTTTCTTTTATTATTTACCTGCTTTTCTTTTTCTTATTATTATATAAGATTTTATTATGATAAGTATATTAATGGATAAAAATTTTGATATATAAAATTAATATAACTATCTGATTAGAAATTGAAAGATATTTCTTCTTCTTTTTCTTTTTTCTTCTTCCTTTTTCTTCTTTTTATGAAAATTAATATTGTTGAAGTGTTTGGAATAATGTGGTTAAAACAATGACAATATGAGAAATATGGAATAAATATGATTATTAGAATTTAAGGGAAATTACCTAAATATCAAAAATGAACAGGGTATATTATGAATGTTTATCACTTAAAAAATTATTAAGTTGAGATTTGGTAAGTTAGTTGATTTGGATTTTTCTCTCTTCTTTTTATATTCTATTTTTTTCTTTACTATTTTTTTGTCTTTTCTTTTCTTTTTTGATGTTTAAATATAAGAGATGGATGAAGGGATAGTGGTAGGATTAATTTTTTGATTTGATTTAATTAAATATTTGCATTGAGACAGGAAATAAAGAATTAGAAATAATGAAAATGAATTTAAATGTCAAAAAAGGGGGTATATTATGATTGTATATTATGCTTGTGTACTACTTTTATATATGAGATTTGTTTAAATTTAAAATTTAAGGTTTTTTTTCATTATTATTATTATTATTTTAAGAGTTGAAAAATTATAGAGTGGATACAATTAGTAAGAATGTTGATGATTAATATGAGAAATTAAAAGAATAATTGGGCATTTAGTTCTTTGATAGAACAAAGGAAAAAAAACAGAAGCGATAAATAAAGAGTCTAAAGAATTGAAGGAAGCAATGTGGCTTAAAACTAAGAAGCAGAAGACAGTAAATATCTTGGAAAGTTAAGCAAATAACGTTAATTTGGAAGGAAATTTGAAATTAACTGGTGAATATCCCAGATGACAAAACTAGAAATTCGATTTCTTTTCTTTTCTTTTTTGGGAGTTAAGATGGAAATAGCAGCATGTACCTAGAAGAGAGTATTACATAAAAAGAATGATAATATTATCATAGTGGTTAAATTTTCATTTTTATTATATTTTTTATTTTGCTTAAAAAAAAGAGATGATTAGTTTAAAATTGAGATTAGCATCAGTCTGTCATATATAAAATGAGAATATAAAAAGCACTGAAGGAAAGGCAAAAAAAGTGAAAGAGGAAGTAGAAGGGGAGGAAGAGAAGGTGTAGAGAGGGTTGAGGAGGCGGGAAGGAGTTAGAAAGTAGGAGGAGAAGTTGGAGATAGAGAGAGGGGAGTGTAAATGGAATAAAGTAGAACAGACTGATGACTGAGGAGGCAAGTGTTGAATAAGATATTGACTTTTGAATGATTGACTATATTGAACAAATATGTATTTTTATTGTGATATTTTAAGGTACATGTGTATTGAATTGTATATGAAGTGGAGAAAATAAAAAAAAATTGTACAAAGACTTGTGGACTTCAACTCCCAGAATTCCTCAGCCAACCATGAAGTTGAGGTCCACAAGTATTAAAGTTTCCCAGTTTTAGAGTGAGTGATCTGAGCAAGCAAGGTGCATTTATATGTGCATATGTGTTTTTGCACTGTGGTACCTAGAAATCAAATCAATTGGGCAAAATAACATCTGCAGCAAAATGACATTTTCTAATGCATGACAAATTTTGTAATAAACCACACTCTCTGCTGCCCATTTTCCCTCTCCCCACCTCCCTTTCTTTCTGTACAATGTTTCCCGGACTAGAAGTCTGGTTTTTATTTTCATGTGAAAACTGCCTTTCAAACTGAAGGCCAGGTATCAATGGTCCAAAAAGAGTAAGGGGGAAAGAATCCTGTTTTGGTTAGGGATACAGGTAGTCCTTGACTTATAGCCATAATTGAATTGCTATGGTTGTAAGTTGAAGCACCCATGTGATGGAAGAAAATATTCTGGTCTTTTTCACAGTAGTTGTTGACTGAATGCCACATTGTTAAGCAAACCCATTCATTGCACACCACAGTCACATGACTATCATAAAGCTGACTTGCCTGACATGGGGTCACATAACCATGAGAAGGGGGTCAGTATGACCATTTACAATTATCAGGAATGCTTTATGGGCCGTAAAGCACAGATTCCATGGCCATCATAACTTGAAATGGTCATAAATGGCCAACATTCCAGAAGATAGACTAAGGATACAGAAGGATCTTGACAGACTTGAACATTGGGAGCTATCTAACAAAATGAAATTCAATGGTGAAAAAAAATAAGGTTCTACATTTAGTGTTAAATTTATATTTACCAACAAAGAAATAAAGGGAGACTAGTATAGATCTATTTAGCATTCATCAACTAGCCATACCCTTCTGGTATTCGAACCCGGGCTACTTACATATTAGGTAGAGCCATGGGCTCTCCTAGCTTTGTCAGCTATACCAGGGGAGAGATAGTTTTTTAAAATCAGGGCAACTTGGTCTACCCAAATATGCACTGGATCAATTCATTCTACATTTAGGCAAGAAAAACAAAATGCACAGGTATAGTATAGGTAGTACCTAGCTCAATAGTAGTAACTGTGAGAGGGATCTTGGGGTCCTAGTGGTCCATCCCTTAAATATGAGCCAGCAGTGTGCTGCAGCTGCCAAAAAAGTCAACACAATCCTAGGCTTCATTAATAGAGGGATAGAATCAAGATGACGCGAAGTATTAATATCACTTTATAAGGCCTTGGTAAGGCCACACTTGGAATACTGCATTCAGTTTTGGTCGCCACGATATAAAAAGGATGTTGAGACTCTAGAAAAAGTGCAGAGAAGAGCAACAAAAATGATTGGTGGATTGGAGGCTAAAACATAAAGAACAGTTGCTGGAATTGGGTACGTCTAGTTTAATGAAAAGAAGGACCAGGGGAGACATGATAGCAGTGTTCCAATATCTCGGGGGTTGCCACAAAGGAGTCAGGCTATATTCTCCAAAGCTCCTGAGGGTAGAACAAGAAGCAATGGGTGGAAACTGATCAAGGACGGAACCAACCTATAGAATAGTGATGGCAAATCTTTTTTTGCTCGGGTGCCAAAAGGGCGCACACGCCCACACCCACAATGCAATGCTCTCCTCCCGTGCATGCGCACACAACCCCCCTATGCTGCCTCCCGTGCATGCGTGCAGACCTCACTGAAGCCTCTGGACTTCTGGTAGGCCCATTAGGCCGTTTCTTGCCCTCCCAAGGCTTCAGGAAAGCCTCCGGAGCCTGTGGATGGCGAAAAACAGGCCCAACGGGCCTACCAGAAGTTTGGAAACAAACTTCTGGTTGGGCCGTTGGGGCATTTTTTGCCCTCCCCAGACTTCAGGAGGCTTTCCTGAAGCCTGGGGAGAGTGAAAAACGGCCCAATGGCCTAACCGGAAGTTTGTTTCCGAACTTCTGGTAGGCCCATTGGGTCCGTTTTTCACCATCCACAGGCTCCAGAGGCTTTCTTAAAGCCTGGGGAGGGCGAAAATGGCCACCCCACCCTCCGGAATGCCGAAAATCAGTTGGCCAGCGCGCATGCGCGCTGGAGCTGACATAGGGCAACGCCTCGTGTGCCCTCAGATATGGCTCCACATAGGTTCACCATCACGGCTATAGAACTAAGGAGAAATTTTCTGACAGTGGGAACAATTAACCAGTGGAACGACTTGCCTCCAGAAGTTGTGAATGCACCAACACTGGAAGTTCTTAAGAAGAGATTGGACCACCATTTGTCTGAAATGATAGAGGGCCTCCTGCCTAAGTAGGGGGCTGGATTGGTAGACTTCCAAGGTCCCTTCCTACTGTTGTAAGAAATATCCTTCTGGGTTCAGTTCCAAGTGGGGAAAAAGACACTGGATTCATGGAAGTTGCTTGGAAAGAAGGTTTTAATGGAGGGCAGGAGCACATGGCATGAGCTCATGAACAGAAAAGGTGGATCACATGCTTCCAGATGTTGGGTCCAGAGAAAAAGGAAGGAAAAGATGCTGAGTCCCTTGGTTTTATGATCTCTGTTGGGCTCCACCCAATGGTGGGTTCCTACCAGTGCGGTCTTGCCTGTTCGTCACCGCAGAGCCGAAGAAGCTGTTGGTGTTCGCGGCGCGGGGCTTCCCCCACCTGCTTTCCCCGCCCGCCTGGACGCTGCCATTTGCGTTCTTTGCCCTCTGTGCAAGCAGAACGCTTTGCGCATGCGCAGAGGGCAAAAGAACGCAAATGGCGGTGTCCCGGCAGGTGGGGAAAGCGGGCAGGGGAAGCCCCGTGCCGCGAACGCCAACAGCTTCTTCGGCTCTGCGGCGACGAACAGGCAAGACCGCACCGGTAGGAACCCACCACTGGCCCCACCTCTTAGTTTCCTGTTCCTATGTATGTAATGCACTCCGATTGGTGGTCAGACCCCCCCTAGGGGCGGGGGTCTTAGCTAGCCTTTTAGGCTGTCTCCCAAGTTTGTTTGAGTGCTGGTAATTTTCCAGTTGCTATGTGGTAGAGGGCTAATCCTATCATGTCCTAAGGGTGAAGGTCTTAATCCCATCACCCTGGAGCTGAAGGGGGGGGCAGGGAGCTGCAGGAATCTGCTTTGTATTTAAAACATGTTTCTGCTTTCCTCATTCAGGGAAACATATTCTTCCTTTTTCAATATTTCCTAGGATATTTCATTTTTCTAGGAGAGGGGTGGGTGCTAACTTCCTACACTACTCTGTTATTCTTATTTTCATTTTCATTTTCATATTCCTATTATTCCTATTCCTATTCCATTCCATTTCTACCGGTCGTTAAGTGAGGACTATCCTTTCCACGTTTCCTTTGGTAAGAGATTCACAGAAACCTCCCTGCAGCCCAAAGCTGTTTGGCAGCTTTTCTTTTCCATCCTTTGCTTAAATGTGTCTTTATGAATATTTCACTAGGGTGATACCAAACAGTAACCCAAAGACAGCTCTAATCGATGCTTTGTAAGATGGCAAATTGTTCTTGACAAAACATTGGAAACCATTTAGGAAAGGATGAATAAAACATGCTGAAGCCACGTGCCAATTAGACATTTTGTGATGTTAGATTTTGTGAAAGCTATTCATCCTGCAAAGTCTGCTTCTGATTCTTGTCAAAAAAAATTTGCTCTTCACGACTGAGCAGAGGGCACCCTCTTTTTTCCGTCTCTTTCTCTTCCCCTCCATGCAGGCACTTAAATTCTCGGTATTTTGACAGCTTCTGCTCATTGCAATAGCAACAGCTTAATGAGAATAGGCAGAGGCTCCAGAGCCTTCAGGTGAAAGAGAATTCTCAACCCTCCTGGGAAACGTGAATGTAGCGCCTTGGGGTTGGCCGAGGGTGGGGCTCATAACCCAGGCTGCCTTTCCTTTCCTGAAGTTTGGGCAAGTTGTGGCATTGCCACTCCTTCTCGACTTTGCCCCTCAGGTTTGTGAGATGATGATTTGATAGCTGCTGATGCAGTCAAGGGAAAGGGATGAGATATGGTGGGATGGTAGAATCTGCCTAGCTTCATGATTATGCCACAATTTTGCTTTCTTCATTCCGGCTCTGGTGCTGATGTTACTACAGAATGAGGCCAATCCAAATAGCAGGCTCCCTGGGACCACGGCTGGGGATTCCGTGTCTTGCTGGCCCTGAGGACAGAACTGGTCTTCTTGGTTGCTCACTATCATTTCTTCCATAGCTCACTCATAGGTAATCCCAGTCGATCCCCTTTTGCACTCCGTCTGCACCACTGGCCAATCAACAGGGCTACTTTTGGAAAGACATGTAGTGCTCTTTCAGGAAACTTCTAGAGATGTGTCCAGGACAAATCTGTGGTGTGAGGAAGGGTTGCATTGAGCAGAAGCATCAGGATTGCCCCCTTTCACTCCCCCCTGCATCCCTCCCCAATTTACAGTTCCTGCTACCCGAAAATCGGGTGAAATCTACCATCCAAAGTAGCTACAAGCCCTATTAAGGAGAACAATTGGAAGGTGATGCTTGTTGGGAGACAGAGTGACGTTTTCCTCCACTCGCCTCAAAGTAAATTGGTCAGACAGCCAAAGTGGGATCCATGATGGAGCTGCACCATGTCTGCTTGCATCCTCTCCTGTTGGCTGAAGGCTCAGTGAAGAGTTTTTAAAAATGTGCTTTTGGGAAGATTTTTAGGGTTGGTTTTCTGGAGTTTCAACTTCTGGCTCTCACCAATGTAGATTCAGGGTTAAGGTCTTTAAAGTTTAAGTCTCGTCAATATAGGCTTCCTTATCAGTCATTTGGGTTACAAAGACAAGCAGTCCTCGACATACAACTATTCGTTTAGTGATTGTTTGAAGTTACAATGGCACTGAAAAATGTGACTTATCACCGTTTTCCCACTTCTGACCATTGCAGAAGTCCCATGGTCACTTGAACAACATTCAGATGTTTGGCAACTGACTCATATTTATGACGGTTCTGTGTCCCGGGGTCATGTGATCCCCTTTTGGGACCTTCTGAGAAGCAAAGTCAATGGGGAAGCCAGATTTACAGCTATGTTATTGACTTAACAACTGCAGTGTTCCGATTAACAACTGTGGCAAGAAAGGTCATAAAATGGGGCCAAACTTACTTAACAACTGTCTCGCTTAGCAACAGAAATGTTGGGTTGCACTGAGGTCGTAAGTCGAGGGCAGCCTGTAGCAGCTTGCAAAGAAGGGAGAACTAGCCCAGCACGGAGCCAGATCTCTTCCTTTGTAGGCAAACCTGCTGGCCCACAAAACAGGCCGTTTCTCAATCCATTTTGCTTTTCCCCAGCCGAGGAGCGAGCAAGGACCCACCCAGAGGTCAATTCAGGGCCTCCCTCCAAGCATCAGGCTGCAGGGACCTGGAAGCAGAGGAGCTGATTGCCTCAGTGGCAGAGGGCCTCTTGACATTAATTACTATGCAAATCCAACAGATTAACATTGTTGGATGATGAGTGACAAGTTTCACTTAGAATGCATGCTTGCAGGTGGAAGTTGCCATGGCAATCTTCTCCTTTGGAAAAAAAATACTGGGAAAAGAAACACCATCTTGAGTACCAAAACATCTGGAGGCTGACAATGCCCAGATGCTACAGATGGCCTTTTCAGAAGGATCTTGTAATGTTACGTGTTGTCAAGGTCCAACCTTCCTATGTGCCCCCGTAGGATGAAAGGTAACAGGGTTGCAGTCCAAGAATGTTGGTAGCCAGAGGTTTCTGTTCCCATATTTAGTCCTATTGTGGACAGCCTTCCCTGTGTCTTCTGACAGCATTTCTGTGCACTCAAACCAGGTTTTTTGGACATCTAAATTTCACCAACAGCTGTTTGCTCAGGAGCTGTCTTTCATTTGCATCTGGATTCCTCAAATCCAAGTTTGGAATATTTATTTCCAGCCAGGCAAAGTTCTAGAAAGAGATGAGGAGAAAGATAAATTCTGAGAGAAGAAGGAGAAGAGGAGGAATAAGGCGAAGGAGGAAAGTAATTGCATCTGATAACATAAGCACCTTAAGATCCCTGGTGGCGCAGTGGTTAGAGTGCAGTACTTCAGGCTACTTCTGCTGACTGCCAGCTGCCTGCAATTTGGCAGATCAAATCTCACCAGGCTCAAGGTTGACTCAGCCTTCTATCCTTCCGAGATGGGTCAAATGAGGATCCAGATTGTTGGGGGCAATATGCTGACTCTGTAAACCACTTAAAGAGGGCTGTAAAAGCACTGTGAAGCGCTATATAAGTGCTATTGCTATTGCTATTTCAAGAGAATGGTACCTGCTCAGACCAGCTCCTGCTGTGAGATTTAAAGCAAAGCTACAATATGCAGTTGGGTGAGGCAGTTGTTTAAAGAAGCCCTCTTTCTCCTACAAATGACTGTAAATTGGGCACTAAAATCAGGATTGGAGTGCAGAGAAGAGCAACAAAGATGATTAGGGACTGGAGGCTAAAACATATGAAGTAAGGTTTCAGGAACTGGGTATGTCTGGTCTAGCAAAGAGAAGGACTAGGGGTAACATGATAGCAGTGTTCCAATATTTGGGGGGCTGCTACAAAGAAGAGAGGGTCAACCTGTTTCGCAAAGCACCTGAAGGCAGGACAAGAAGCAATGGATGGAAACTAAGCAAGGAGAGAAGCAATTTAGAACTAAGAAGAAATGTCCTGATAGTGAGAACAATTAACCAATGGAACAGTTTGCCTTCAGAACTTGCAGATGCTCCACCACTGGAGGTTCTTATGAAGAGATTGGACAGCCATTTCTCAAGAATGGTATAGGTCTCCTGCTTACCGTATTTTTCGGAGTATAAGACGCACCAGAGTATAAGACGCACCTTAGTTTTGGGGGAGGAAAACAAGGGGAAAAGGCCTCTGCCTCCAAACAATTTGCCCAACAGCAAACAGCAAACTGCACAGATGATATACACTGTTTGCTGTGTATTTCTGTGTATGTGTGCCTGACCCATAGAAATAGCAAAGAATTGGAGAAATGTACATTATGCCAGAAAGTTTTCTTAAATGTAGTCACACTAACTCCTCCCAATTATTTAAATAGATCTACTCCAAGGTAACTAAACTCTAATACTAAACAGGACACTGTTACATTTCATACTATACTTGTACAGAGCTGTTAAAATTAATTAAAATTTCTGGAAGTATACATTATTCTCTATTATTTAAAAGAAGATACAATAGCACTGGGCCTCTTCAGAGCAAGCATTTATTTTAAAAAGCTTCTTTATTTTGTTAAGTTGTCTAGATTTACAGGGATCTCCAACCTTGGCAACTTTAAGACTTGTGGACTTCAACTCCCTGAATTCCACAGCCAGCAAAGCTAACAAAGCTGGCTGTTGAATTCTGGGAGCTGAAGTCCACAAATCTTAAAGTTGCCAAGGTTGGAGACCCTGCCTCTAGAACAATAATAAAACAGTCTTTAAAAAATAAGTCTAATAATTTGAACATTCTACAGACATGTATAGTTATTCACTTACCCCCTTCCATCCAGTTCAGCAAAAAATAAAAATCTGCCTGTCTCTCCCAGCTATTTGCCTCTTTGCAGTTAGTTTCACTTTCATTTTCCCACATGGCAAACCTAATCAGCTGTATGTCGGGAAGCTTCTACTGACTTGCTTGGCTTTACAGGCTCTTCCCTCTGCTGCAAACAGCTAAAGTGCTGGAAGACAGAGGC
Source organism: Diadophis punctatus similis (assembly GCA_023053685.1). Lineage (NCBI taxonomy): Eukaryota > Metazoa > Chordata > Lepidosauria > Squamata > Dipsadidae > Diadophis > Diadophis punctatus. The sequence continues at coordinate 7,367,514 of JALIGW010000027.1, read as the reverse complement.
CAAAGGGTGGGGGTGGCTGGGTGGGTGGGGCTGCATTCGGTGTATAAGATGCACCCAAGTTTTCACCCTCTTTTTGGGGGTAAAAAGGGGCGTCTTATACTCCGAAAAATATGGTAAGTAGGGGGTTTGGCTAAGATACACTTGGGGTTCGCACCATGTCTATTAGAGCAAGCTTTCCTGAAACTCTCAAGGGAAGGGTGCCTTGCTGAGGCCAATTGAGGCTTCCTGTTTCTTCCCAGAGGACTGTGGTTGCTGGCAGGTGTGGCTAGGTAGATAGTAGGAGACCTCAGAAGCTCAGCTCCATCCACCCCCTGCTGAACTGTCCTTTCCCAAAGACATGTAGATAAAGAACATCCTCCCTTTGATTTTCCAAGTGGGCCAAGCAGGAACCCCAGGGGAATTCTCAATAGGAAAAAGAATATTAGGCAGGTGTTTTGCTACATGTTACCAGGGGTGGGTTCCTCCCGGTTCTGACTGGTTCACCCGAACCAGTAGCGACCCGCTGGTGACGTCATGATGATGTCACCGAACTGGATCGGTCGGTGCCGGTCCGTGGGCGCCGTCATCTCTTTTTTGTTTTTTGTTTTTATTTATTTTTATTTTTATTTTTTTTCTTCTGCACATGTGCAGAACCCGAGTTTCTGGCACTGCGCACCACTTTGTTTTTGGCTTTTTTTTGAATTTTTTTGGGTTTTTTTGCACTGTGCATGCGTGTGCGAGTGAAGCGCGCGCATGGCCACGCGGCACGGCCACGTGGCACGGGAGGAAGCGAACTGGCAGCAAGGTAAGTTGAAACCCACCCTTGCATGTTACCTTCCTTTTTATATTTGTTTAAATTAAAATAATATTTAAGGGAAAAGAATTGAGATAAAGAGGGGTGTGACAAATGGTAAAGAAGACTCTGCAGGCAAACTGAGGTCTGCATGCAGCCACCTGGATGAGCCACACACAGTAAGAATTCGATGCAGGCTTCTCTTGGTATCGGTTATGACTCTTCTCTTAACTTTTCTCAGTTCCAGCTGCTAATCCAGGGCATCCAGAAAGCAGCACCGTGTATCACACAGGCTGATATTGCACCTACTAAAAAAACCCTCACAGCTGATCTAATTGCAACTGTTAAAATGTCAGGAATGGGGAGCTAGTCCACGTTCTTTATAGGCCCTTTGTGGAACTCCAACCATCTGTGAGATTGAATGTCCAAGGGTAGACCCCAGGAAGCCCACCACAGCCTCCCTCTGCTTGTGAACTTTAGCCCACCGTTTGCCTCCCTCCCTCCCTCCCTCCCTCTCCCTCCACAAGTCCCCTCAGCCAGCTGGTTGGCAAAGAGGGATGGAGCTGAAAACTGCCTCACTGGAAAGCGATAATATTGGCAGCAATGGAGGAGTGACAGTTGAGAAAACTGAGAGCATTGAACAGGTTTTCAGTGAGGTTGCCAACTGAGAAACCACATGTGCTCTCTGGAATTGAGATTTTTTTCACTTGCAAACAGGCCAAATAGGAAAGATAATGAAGACTATCTAAACATGGAATGGAATATTTTTTAAAAAATATTGTTTGCATTAAACATACTTTGCACAGGATTCAGGAGGGTATTTATCATCAATAACAGTGAAAATCAATGACCACACATTAAAACAAAATGTAAAAAAAACCACAATGTGAAATAATAACATAGTTACACATAAATGCTGGAAGAACAGCCACCCAGCAGTCTCTCTCACATTCAGTACTTGAGAAAAGAAATTGATCTTGAAAGAGAAGGACTGATGAGGTGACATGATAACAGTCTTCCAATATTTGAGGGGCTGTCACAGAGAAGAGGAGGCCAACCTTTTCTCCAAAGCAGAAGCATTGAATGGAAGCTAACCAAGGAGAAAAGCAGTCTTTCCTAGCAGTGAGAACAATTCATCAGTGGAGCAGTTTGCCTTCAGAAGTAGTGGGTGCTCCATCACCAGAGGTCTTTAAGAAGAGATTGTTCAGAGATTTGTTCAGATTAATATAGGGTCTTCTGTTTGATCAGGGGGTTGGACTAGAAGACCTCTTTCCAACTGTTGTTATGTTATTCTATTAAGGATATGACCTCAAACAGCCTGGTAAGCCCAAACCTTAGGGAAGGTTTCCAAAAACAAGTCACAAAGAAGCTGAGAAAAAGATCTTATAGAATATAGATCTTTTTGGCCATTCCCCTGTGTAGAAAGTTGTCACCCACCCCTCTCCTAGAAGAATGAAATATTTTAGGAAATATTAAAAAGGCAGAATATTATTACAACTACGTCGCCTCTGATCTGATCTAAATGTAGTTCATAAAATCATATACCAAAATGTCCTTCCTGTTAATGACTACTTCAGCTTCAACCGCAACAATACACGAGCACGTAATAGATTCAAACTAAATGTAAAGCGCTCCAAACTCAACTGCAGAAAATACGACTTCAGCAACAGAGTGATCAATGCCTGGAATGCACTACCTGACTCTGTGGTTTCTTCCCCAAACCCCAAAAACTTTAACCTTAGACTGTCTACGTCGACCTCTCCCCACTTCTAAGAGGTCTGTAAGGGGCGTGCATAAGCGCACCACTGTGCCTACCGTCCCTGTCCTACTGTCCTATTGTCCTCTTTTATCGTTACTTTTTACTTATGTTTATACAAACTACTACTATCCTATACATGTTTGACAAATAAATAAATAAAATAAATAAATAAAAATAAATTATACAGTATTTCCCTAAAGGAGGAATGGAGAAACATGCTCTTGGAGACAGAAAGCAGCTCCCATCTTTCTTAATAGCCCTCAGCAGATGTCAGCACTTAAAAGATAAAGAGGCTTATTGAAAGGAGCCAAGTATCTAGCTAGCTCTATTCATAAGCAAATAGCCCTCACTCAAGATTCAAACCAGGACAAAGCCATTAAGCCATAATAGGAATTGCCCAACCCCCTTTCAGAACACAAGCTCCTTCATTGCATCATTTCAGAGCAGACCAAACTTCCACCAAACTTAGCCCAGACAACCTGTATAGAGCCAGCTATGACCCCTACAGCCAATAGAATACGTGTTCTTGCACAGGACAGGAACAGGAAGCTCAAGTTCAAAGCCCAAGAGAAGGTATAACACCCCCCCACTCTCAACTCCATGTGGTCAGCTGCCCAGAATCACACATGCTTGGTGATTCTGCTTCATCAATAAATCGACCCTCTTTCCAATCAGCCTCCATTTTGTCTCCAGTGCCTTTCTCATGGCTTGGACCTGGACCTGGATATTTCTTCCAACTCCTGCCTTTTGGAATCCTCACTTGGGTACTGGGATAACTAGCAAGGGGGAGAGCCTTCTCTGTGGGAGCCCCATCTCTCTGGAACCAACTCTCACCAGAGATCCGGACTATCCCCACTCTACTGGCCTTCCGCAAAGCCGTAAAAACATGGCTCTTCCGGCAGGCGGGTTGAAGATCGGATTCCCCCATGAATGAATGTTCTTTTTAAAATTATGAAATGTTTTTAAATTTATGTATTATGTATATTGTTCTTATTCTTCTTGTACGCCGCCCTGAGTCCTACGGGATTGGGCGGCCTATAAGAACTTTTAATTAAATTAAATTAATTAAATTAATATTTGTATTTACACTCATCAAAGAGGAAAAGATTACAACAGAGAAAGCAGGCACATAATGGGGGATACACATTGAAAGGAATGTTTTAGCACCTGCTGTTTTCTTAGTATGCTCCATGTAGGAGGCGGAAGAAAGCCTTTAGGATGAAATTGATCAGGGTCTTGCCAATTTCAGGCCGCAACACAATCCTTGGAGGCTTCTTATTAACCAATTAAGGTAGCAGAGCTGAGCTAACCTGTGGTTAGCACCTTTTAGGGAAGTGCTGTGCTGCAACTAAAGCAGTTTGGAAGAGATTGCTTATTTTATTTAAGCAATCTCTCCTGTCTGCAAGGGGGGAACTTGAAGGAGGGAAAAATACAAATACAAACAAATCAAACAAAAACAAAACAACAGGTGAGGCAGGCAAGGGGCATTTGCAAAATCCTCTTGTTTTGCACTGTGATCAACTTTACCAACAAAGCATTTTTATTTTCATCCAGCTTGTTGCAGAGCCTGAAACTGATGTGGTTGGGAGGGAGGATCTGCATAAGGTCACTATGCGATCCCAGGAATGCTGGGTTCATTCCTGGCATGTTACAGTCCAATGAACCAGACATCGAGGGTGGAGATAAGAGCAACTACTTCTGCAGGCAGAAGAGGCACTTGGAAATTTTTCCTCCAAGCAGGCGCAACTCCAATGAAAAGCCAACAGCTTTTATGTCTATGGTCTCAAGGAAGCATCATGTGGTCTTACGAGTTATCAAAACAAGTAGCAGTCTTCCTAACCAGCCTTTCTTATCATTTATTCTATCTATCTATCTATCTATCTATCTATCTATCTATCTATCTATCTATCTATCTATCTATCTATCTATCTATCTATCTATCTATCTATCTATCTATCTATCTATCTATCTATCTCTATCTATCTATCTATCTATCTATCTATCTATCTATCTATCTATCTATCTATCTATCTATCTATCTATCTATCTATCTATCTATCTATCTATCTATTTATTTATGTCAAGTACATGTTGTAATATACATAGATATAACATTGTTTATATACATAAGATGGGTACTGATAAGAGGGGACATTAGGACCGGGACGATACACCCCTTACTGACCTCTTAGGAAGTAAAACAAGAATTTCTCACATCAGATATATACCACCTAGGCTGTAAAATGCTTAAACCAGGCAAATCTGTTGTTTTTCGCCCCAGCTTTTTATCATCTCCTATCTCAGCTTTCTGTAGCAATCCCATCAGGTCAAGGCAAGGTTACTTTATGACTTTAAGTCAGGGGTCTCCACACTTGGCAACTGTAAGACCTGTGGACTTCAACTCCCAGATTTCCCCAGTCAACAAGTCTCACAGTTGCCAAGTGTGGAGACCCCTGCTCTAATTTATTACTTTACAAAGTGATTTCTCCTGGCTGTTTCTGTGCCAGCTTCTCTCTAAGTGGTGGGGAAGGTCGTACAAAATACTAGAATGCCTGAAAAATACAGAATGGCTGAATTCTGGTTCATCAACACAGCTGGCTTCTCTATCCAGGGGGCGAATAAAAGTTGGACTTCCCCACTCCTGGAAAACCACCTTAGCCACTCCATCACATTGGCCTTCTGAATAGGGAATTCTAAAAAGATACAAGCAAGCACTTCTAGAGGCAGCATAATCCACTGTGGTGACCAAGCAGCTCACCTGAATGGAGAACCTGCTAATGAATGAAATGAAATGTAATGAGTAATGAAACTCCTTTTTGAGTGGATGTTCCTAGGATTACTTCCACACCATTCATAGAGATCTCATATTGGTAAGGTGACCAGATTTTCACTTTGGTAAAGCGGGACACCATTGATGGGGGGGGGGGGAGATGATCCACGCCTCCCCTTTCTGCGCCAGGACAAAAGACTTCGGGAAGGACTTTCATTACTTCCCGGATTTCGCTCCAAAACCTCAAGCTCTTCTCCCTTCCTTCACTTAGCAGCCCCACCGCCCCGCTCCACACTTAAAGACCCTTACCGCTGCCATAGCCTCGCACGCTCAGCCCCGGAGAGAAGACCAGGCCCGGCTGGCAAGGACCAGGAAGGATTTTTCCCGTGCTGCCAGCCAGCTTGTCCTCCGGGCCAGACGCAGCAGAGGCGAGCCCCGGCCATGGCAGCGGTAAGGCCTGCGATGAAGGGGGGGTGTTGGGGTGGTGGTGCACAAAGCTGCAGCCTCTGCTGCATCTGGCCCGGAGGACAAGCTGGCTGGCGCTGCGGGAAAAATCCTTCCTGGCCCTTGCCAGCTGGGCCTGGTCTTCTCTCCGGGGCGGCGTCCGGCGGGTGCCCCACGCCTCCGCTCCTTCCCCCCGTGTGGCAGATCCGGGAAAGGACACGGCCAGACCTGCCAAAGCCGCTGCTCCCTCTACTCCTCCGGAAGCCCATTTCTGGCTGTTGCCGTCAAGCGGGGCTGAGCGTGCGAGGCGCTGAAATGGGCCCTCGGGCACATCGGAGCGTGGTGGGGGGTTTTCCCTGCCCGGCCCGGAGCTGGCAAGATCTTAGCGTGTGGGCGCAGCTGTTTCCCTCAAGATCTGCTCGAGGGAAGCAAGGCGCTTTGCGCAAATTCAAATGCTGCGGGACGCGGGACAATTTGTTTAAAATCGGGTCTGTCCTGCCAAAAGCAGGACATCTGGTCACCTTACGATATTGGGGCCATGTCACAAATGAGGAAATTCTACAAATAAATAATTCCTGAAGACTCTCTAAGATTGTGGCAGAACGAAGAACGTGCTTTGCTGACACTTGCATGAGTGAGCAAAGACCACCATCAATTGGATACTACCATATGGTTGAAGAATAATAACAGGCTAACAGAGTTGGAAGACAGCTTGGAGGTCTTCTAGTCCAACCCACTACTCAAGCAGGAGACCCTAGACCAGAGATGTCAAACTGGCAGCCCGAGGGGTGGATGTATCATGTGCAGGCCATGCGCACCCCAGCTCCGTGTAAGGGGGAAATGTTGCAATACGGCAATGTGATGCCGTGAGTTTGACACCCATGTCCTCTACCATTTCAGACAAATCATTGTCCAATTTCTTCTTAAAAACCTCCAGTGATGGAGCACCCACAACTTCTGGAGGCAAGCTCTTCCCCTGACTAATTGTCTTCACTGTCATGAAATTTCTCCTTAATGCGAGGTTGGATCTCTTTTTGATAGGTTTCCATTCGTTACTTCTTTTCCTGAGTTCAGGTGCTTTGGAGAATTTGCAACAGACCCTGAAATATTGGAATTTTCTGTAGGAAAGAAAAAGTTATCAGTTATTTCACAACAAGTGGGAGAAGGAAGGGCAGGACCTTCTATTAGACACTTTGGAGATCCTTCTGGTCAGAGTACAGAAGATTTTGCACTAGTTGATACTTTTGCATTCCTTTCCTTGCCAACCCTGTAAAGAAGAGGGGAAAGGAAACCAATGGGCCAGGTATATGCTGCATACATATATGTATATGCATACAATGAGCATACAAAACATTCGCCAGACCAATCCTCGAATACAGCTCATCTGTCTGGAACCCACACCGCATATCGGACATAAATACATTAGAAAGTGTCCAGAGATACTTTACAAGAAGAGTCCTCCACTCCTCTACTCGCAACAGAATACCTTACGCAATCAGACTTGAAATCCTAGGCTTAGAATAGCACTTTACTTTACTTTACTTATATACCGCTTCATAGTGCTTTACAGCCCTCTCTAAGCGGTTTACAGAGTTCAGCATATTGCCCCCAACAATCTGGGTCCTCATTTTACCAACCTCGGAAGGATGGAAGGCTGAGTCAACCTTGAGCCTAGTGAGATTTGAACAGCTGAACTGCTAAACTAGCAGTCAGCCTGCAGTCGCAGCATTTAACCACTGCACCACTTCAGCTCTTAATGCTTAGAACTACGTCGCCTTCGGCACGACCTAAGCATAGCTCATAAAATTATCTGCTACAACGTCCTTCCTGTCGACGACTACTTCAGCTTCAACCACAACAATACACGAGCACACAACAGATACAAACTCAAAGTGAACCGCTCCAAACTTGACTGTAGAAAATATGACTTTAACAACAGAGTGGTTAATGCCTGGAACTCACTACCTGACATTGTGGTTTCATCACCAAACCCCCAAAACTTTACCCTTAGACTGTCCACTGTTGACCTCACCCGATTCCTAAGAGGTCAGTAAGTGGCGTGCATAAGTGCACCAGCGTGCCTACAGTCCCTGTCCTAATGTTCCCTCTTATCAGTACTCATCTTATGTATATAAACAATGTTATATCTATGTATATTACCAACACATACTTGACAAAAATAAATAAATAAATAAAAATAAAATATATATCCAAGTTTTCATGGAAGTTTGGGATATCATTCTTTTCTCTTGGCTTTTTTATTAAACTCATTTTATTTGGTCCTTTCAGATACCTGTGCATATTTAGAGTGGGGGAAGGAAACTCAGTTTCTATATCCACTTATTGCTGTATCACTAAATACAGAACAATATTATACAGGTAGTCCTTTACGTACGACCACAATTTAGCCCAAAATTTCTGATGTTTAAACAAGAGAGTTAAGTGAGTTTTGCCTCATTTTATGACCTTTCTTGCCACAGTTGTAGAGTGAATCACTGCAGTTGCTAAGTTAGTAATATGGTTGTTAAGTGAATCTGGCTTCCCCATCGACTTTGCTTGTCAGAAGGTGGTAAAAGGGGATCACATGACTGGGGGACACTGCAACTGTCATAAATATGAGTCGGTTGCCAAACATCTCAATGTTGTTCAAGTGACCATGGGACTTCTGCAATGGTCAGAGGTGGGAAAACGGTCATAAGTCACGTTTTTCAGTGCCATTGTAACTGTGAACGGTCACTAAACGAACGATTGTAATTTGAGGACTACCTGTAGTATATGGTAAAACACATTTTAAAACAATATACATGTCAGCTTTTGTTAATGTTCCTGGGACTTCTGTTCTCTTCCCCCTCCCCCTGTTTTTACTGAAAAGGTTACAATAATTATTTTTGTCTGACTTCAGGTTTTGGGGAGTAGCAAGGCAGAATTAGAAACAAAGATGTGAAAATTGTTCTCTTCTTTCCATTATATCAGTTTTTTCCCCATCCTTTGTCCTCTGTGAACAAAATAGAGAAAGAGAGGGGCAAAGGACGCCTGGAGTGATTGAGCAAATGAAGGGGGTTGGGGTTTTTAGAGACACAGGCTGGCGAGCTCCATGTGAGGCAGAGAAAGGCAGTGCAGCGGCCTCTGCTATGAATACTTAGCTGGGCTCCATTATTATATTTAATTAGAGTAGAAGCATAATTACGGATAATCCATGCAGGGAAGGGACACAATGGACAATTAACCACCAAGAAGTCCCTCCCTAACCTATCTGGGGGAATATTTTCCCTACTCTTTGGATGACCTGTTGGAAGATGATTTCTGCTTCTGGATCCCTACCAAGGCTGGGCCCTTCCGATTGATGAGACTTTTAAAAAAGGTGAAAAAGGAAACTATGGGGATGTCTTGACATTCAAGTTTTCAAGGAACTTTGGGGCGTCTTTCTTTCCTCTCCCCGGTTTTGTTAAACCCAAGTACATTTTTGAGTGTACTTCTGGAAGCTTAGGGGTATGGCAGAAGGTCAAAGGAAGCTTCCTAACAGCAGATTTTTAGATTAACAGAGTTGGAAAGGACCCTGTGAGGTCATCTAGTCCAACCCCCCACCTAAGCAGGAGACCCTACATCATTTCTGACAAATGGCAGTCCAATCTCTTCTTGAAAGCCTCCAGTGATGAAGCTCCCACAACTTCCAAAGGCAACTTCTGTTCCATTGGTTGATGGTTCTCACTGTCAGAAAATTTCTCCTTATTTCCAGATTGAATCTTAATTCAAAAAACTGAATTTTAATTCAGTTCAGTTTAAGACAAAATCAGAATACATTTATAAAACATTCTAACATGTATAAAAACCTTAGTAAGATCACACCTGTAATACTGCAAGCAATTTTGGTCACTATACTACAAAAAAAGATGTTGAGACTTTGGAAAAAGTTCAGAGAAGAGCAACTAAGATGATTGAAGGCCTGGAGACTAAAACATATGAAGAATGGTTGCAGGATTTGGGTTTGGCTACTCTAAAGAAAAGAAGAATTAGGGGCGACATGATAGCAATATTCCAGTATTTGAGGGGCTGCCACAATGAAGAGGGGGTCAAATTATTCTCCAAAGCACCAGAGGGCAGGACAAGAAACAATGGGTGGAAACTAATCAAGGAGAGACGCAACCTGGAATTAAGGAGAAACTTCCTAACAGTGAGGACAATTAACAGTGAAACAGCTTGCCTTCAGAAATTGTGGCTGCTCCATCACTGGAGGTTTTTAAGAAGAGACTGGATCAATGATGGTGAACCTTGTAGACACCGAGTGCCCAAACTGCGTGCACGCATGCACAATCTGAAAGGTGCGCGCGTGCGAATGCGTGCTTGCACGGACATGCAGGCACACATGCACGGACATGCTCATGCATGTGCAGCAGAGACCCGAAGACCAGCTGGCTGGCAGGAGACGGGGCATCCCAACACTGGCAGCATGGCAAGAGGTTAAAGCATTATCTTTCGTGAGCTTCTGTTTTGTGGTTTGCAGGGAAACAGATAAAGATAAAGATCTTACCTTGGGCGACGGCACACGTGCCAGCAGAGAGGGCTCTGTATGCCACCTCTGGCTAGGTTCACCATCATGGGAGTAGACAGTCATTTATCTGAAATGGTATAGGTTCTCCTGCTTGAGCAGTGAGCTGGACTAGAAGATCTCCAAGGTCCCTTCTAGTTCATTCTATTCTAAATAATATAATTCAGGATAGAACCTAAGTTAAATTATAATGTAAAGACTAAAGTTATATTAAATATGATAACACCTAGAATTACACCAAAGTAATGGTTTCTAAAGTATTAGCACCAACAAAGTAATGTCTAAAATTTAAATGAATTACAGCCTTCCTTAACTTATGACTGTATCAGAGCCTGCCTATTACAGTTGGCCTCATGTAATGATCCCCCACCACCATTTTCTCTGACGCAGCTGTTAAAGTGCAGGTCATTAAGCAAAGTACTGGGTGCCTCAGGGATTGGGGAAGCCCTGGGAGGCTTGGGGAACATGCAGGTCCTCCTGCCCTGGGCCTCCCAAGGTCTCTCCCACCCTCTCGGGCACCCCTGTTCTGCTCCCTGCTCCTTGGGGTTCCCACAGTTCTTAGCTTTTTGTAGGAAGTCTCCCCCCTCCCCACCCCACCCAGAAAGAAGGCTTTCTTAGGATTAAATCATCCACTTCTCTCTACTATCAGGAAAACACTCCAGGCAGTCTCTCCAACAGTTAAGTTTTATGGACGAGATATTTTTGTTGTCAGGCGGAAGCCATTTTAGGTGGGGTCTTTGGCCTGCCACACTTTATGCTATTTTAGAATGTATTCTTAGCTGTGGGAATTTGGGAGGGGTAATTGCACGAGGGCTGTTTGCAGGTAGCCATAACAAATTCTTTCTAGATTGTCAAGGTCATCCTTTGTCTTTGCACTTCTGCACCTGCACGGAAGGAGATGGGAGTTGCTGCCAAGTTGGCAGATGAAGATTGGTCAACTTGATGGACTTGGGGGTGTGGGGACAAGGGATTGAACTTTCAACTGGGTGGAGAAACCCCTGGGACTTCAGATTCGGGTTTCTCCCAGATGTGCCAACATGGCTCTGTTAATAAATTGGAACTTTGAGGAAGCAATTGCCTCGGACTCTGATTTGATTATCGATGCTAATTGGAACCCTGACATTTGTATCTATTGAGAAAACTGCAGCGTTCCATTCCGTATCCATTTACAGAAAGCCAGATAGCTCCATTCATAAACAAAACACCTTCAGCTACAGCTCCCACAGAAGGCTGGAGCTGATGGGATTCAAAGCAGAAAAACAAAGACTCCTAAAATCTACACCACCACCCCCCTCAGCTCCAAGGACAGGGCATGACCTCCCAGCCACAATGGTAGTCAGGCAACAATCATTAAAATACTAAAGGAGCACACTCAAGCACAGGTCAAAATACATTGCACAGGAAAAGGCATCTCAACCAAAAAGCCCCAAAGAATGTATAGAAGCCCACCTACTCTCAACCCCATTTTGGCATGCTGCGGTCACTAGCTTCTGGCTACCAAATAAATGGAGACCTCCTTTCCTGCAGCCTGCCTGCATTTTATTTCAGCGTCCTTCTCCTGGCTTGTAACAGACCTGATTTTTCTTCTAACATTTCCTGCCTCATAGTAACCTTGTGATATAAGCAGGTGCTATTTTTGCGGTTCTCTAGCAGACTCTGTTTTTTTAAGAAAGCTTTGAAAACTCCACAAACAAATGAAGACCACTAGAGGGTGGCGAGAATAGCAGTTGCTTGCAGAATAGCACATGGCTGCCACAAGGCAGTGTCAAGCTTGAGAGAATCAGGAAGTCCAGGCAGTTCAAATGAATATAAAAGTTTATTGCAAGCTTATGCGCTCTACAAGAGTCCAAACTAGTCAAAGCAAATAGGCAATAGATAAGAGCCAGTGGAATTTAAGGACAGCTGGACTTAGATTTCTTGTGGGCGGGAAGGGACTCGAGACTGATGTACACAACAAGTGTACAGCAATATTTCTCAATCTCAGCAACTTTTAAGGTGCCTGGACTTCAACTCCCAGAATTCAAAGCAAAGCTGGCCCCTTAGCTGATGCTGTCAAAGCTCGGCCGCCAGGCGTCACAAATGCCTCTCACCGAATGGCACCTCTCCCGACCAATCGGAGGGCTCGGGCGAGTTGAGTCGATATGGCCAGGCTTGTGGCAGTGGGGGAGGGGGGGAGCTGAGGATGCCGTAGCGACCCCTGGGAAATGGTCGTTCGACCCCCAAAGGGGTCCCGACCCCCAGGTTGGGAACCACTGCTCTAGAGGAAAGCTGAGCCTTGTCCTGCTTTGCATCAGCCAAGTGCCTCTCTGCAAAAAGCTGGGTGTTTCTGGACTCTGGAGCTGGCTGAGGAGCAGGCATGTTCCTGCAAGTCTCTGGGTGGTCAGATGGAAAACAGAACTTGGCCTCCAAGCTGTAAAGGCCCCGCAAACTGGTACTTTCTGCTGCCTGGGTTTAGGCTCCCTTGGGTAGCTGAGTGGCCCAGTTGGGAGCCAAAGGCCTGCAGGAAGCTGGCGGGATGGGTGGGGAGCAGTAGTGGGTTCCTACCGGTGCGCTCTCCGCCTTTCTTCGCCGCCGAGCCGAAGAAGCTGGCGGCGTTTGCGGCAGGGGCTTCCCCCGCCCACTTTCCCGGGACGCCGAGATGCCGCCATTTGCGTTCTTCTGCACTCTGCGCAAGTGTGCAGGGGAGGCACTGAAGCACCCCTACGGTTGTTTGTATGGATGAACAACTGCGGGCATAACTTCAAAACTGAGTCATAAATAGCCATTGGGGAGTCTGTCGTTCTGGCTGTGACAATCTCCAAATGTTGCCAAATGAAATCTACAAAATGTGTGATGTGCTAGGAATCTGAAATCCAATATTGTCTAGATCTTTCTTCCATACTGAATAAAATTCTAATTCTCTTAAAGACAGCGGTTCCAAGAAGCTATTTGTGTGCTCTTGCTTGGCTGCCATCATGCCACACCTCCTAGCACAGTGTTTCCCAACCTTGGCAACTTGAAGATGTCTGGACTTCAACTCCCAGAATTCCCCAGCCAGCGAATGCTGGCTGCGGAATTCTGGGAGTTGAAGTCCAGTCATCTTCAAGTTGCCAAGGTTGGGAAACACTGTTAACCTAGCATATCCTAGATGTGATGGAGTGGACGGTCCTTTGTTCTTCAGTTTAAAGCCAGTTTGTAATGGAGCACATTTCCAGATGCCTTGTGAGAGATCCATCAGGCTGCACAGTTCAAATTGCTTCCCAAGAGTTTTCTGTACCAGTTTCTTGCTCAGTTGAATTGTTTGCTTACTAAGGAACATGCTCACTCTACTGAATATACTCTTAATGTTTCACATTCATTTTCCCTCACTTGCATCTGAACTTCAAAGTTTTAATTAGCTGCTGAAGTCTCTCAGGGCTTTGCAAAGCTGCTTGGAACTCAAGGGGTGGAGAAAGTTTTTCTTGCAAAAGAGAAAGAGCAGGCAGCCAAGCATGATTCAAAGGCAAGTTAATGTGAAAGGAGGCTCACCTTTCAAGAGAAGAAGGATGGTTTCCTGCTGGGACAAAAGGCTCTGGTTTTGCAGCAGAAACTCACAGGGCTCTGCAAATAATTATGCCCTGAAGCAAGATCTTCCTCATTGACTTCCAAATTACTACTGATGAAAAATTCTTGGAAAGGGAATTCCAGAGCTAGGTGCAGCCACCAAAAGGTCTTCCTGAGTTGTTAAAACACACAATACAGTAGCACAATTCCTTATTTTCTTGCAAACTGAAGGACAAACTGAAGGACAAAAAAGACAAGTATAAAAAATGGAAAAAGGGGGACATAATTAGAACAGAATACCAGCAAATAGCTCGGTTCTACAAGAACAGAGCCAGAAAAGATAAGGCTCAGTTCCAATTTTCCAAAAGGAGAAAAAGGGAATCCAGGAATCTATAGACCAATCAGCTTGATATCAATCCCTGGGAAAATACTGGAAAAGATAATCAAACAGCTAATTTGTGAGCACCTAGGAATGAATAAGGCAGTGCTTCTCAATTATTTTTTCTTATGCCCCCCCTAGGAAGAAGTAAACATTTCGCGTGCCCCCCACCAACTCTCCGATCTGAGCCCCAATGGAATTTTAGTGTTAATATTAATTATTTTACTTATTATAAGCTGCAAGCAAACTATTGGCTGGGGAAGGCTGCTCTACCCACTTACCTGGGAGTAAGTCACACTGAACTCAGTGGAGCCTGTTTTAGGTTAGGCAGGCATAGGCTACCGTGGTTAGGGCCCTCTTTTGACACAGGGCCAGGCCAGCTTAATCAAGCCGATGTTTTGGGATTGCCGGCCTGGCCCATAAGCGCCGCCTCTGCCGGGCACTCACAGCGAATTGTGTGATGCCAGGGGGGCGCGTGTGACCCCAGGGAACATGCATGGTCCCTCTCGATCAATTCCCCTGGATGGGGAATGTTTTCCCAGTTGCACACTGCTCCGATCCCGGAAGAGAAGGCAGCCAGGCGGAGCGGGGCGGCTGCGTGGGTTCTTGTTGTTCTCGGTGGGCGCCGCGGTAGCCATGAACGGCATGGCGAACCTGCTGCTGGACAAGGAGGAGCATCCTCTGCAGCTGGGCGAAAGCTTTGAATGGCACCCCACTATTTGAGAAACACTGGAATAAGGCAATCACTAGAAGCCAGCATGGGTTTGTTAAAAACAGATCATGCCAGACCAACCTTATTGCATTCTTTGACAAAGTGACTAAATTAGTGGACACAGTATATATGGCATTTGACAAAGTAGACTACAACCTACTTCTTGGTAAGATAGAAAAATATGGGATAGACAGCATTACCACCAGATGGATTTGTAACTGGCTGACAAATTGCACTCAACCTGTAGTCCTTAATGGAACTATATCTACACGGAAAGAAGTAATCAGTGGGGTACCTCAAGATTCTGTCTTGCACCCAGTGCTCTTCAACATCTTCATAAACAATCTAGAGGAGGGGATAGAAGTGGAGTTCATCAAATTTGCAGATGATGCTGAGCTGGGGGCAATTGCTAACATTTTGGAAGACAGACTTAAGATTCAGAAGGATCTTGACAGACATGAGCATTGGGCCCTATTCAATAAAATGCAATTCACTGGTGATAAAACTAACGCCCTGCACTTATGCAGGAAAAACCAAATGCACAGATATGGAATAGGTGGCATGTGGCTCAATAGCAGTATCTGCGAGAGAGATCTTGGTGTCTTACTAGACAACCAATTAAGTACAGTATGAGTCAATAGTGTGCTGCAACTGCCAAAAAAGCCAATGCAGTCCTGGACTGCATCAACAGAGGGATACCATATTTTTCGGAGTATAAGATGCACCTTTCCCCTCCCTAAAAGAGGCTGAAAATTTGGGTGCATCTTATACTCAGAATGTAGCTTTTTCGAAGATATTTTTTCCAGCCCTAACGAGGTGCTCATGATCTTCCCGGCTCTTCCCGGCTTGCAGGCTTGTTTTCATTGCTACTCCCTCCGAAAAAGGTTTTTTCAGTTCTAACGAAGTGCTAACGATCTTCCCGGCTTGCAGGATTTTTTCATCGCTACTCCCTCTGAAGATGATTTTTTTCCAGCCCTAACCAGGGGATAAAATAATGTGCTGAAGCTGACCAGACTAAGGATGCTAGCCAGATGAAAACCTGGTAGATAGATTTCCCCCCTATTTTCCTCCCCCAAAACTAAGGTGCGTCTTATACTCAGGTGCATCTTATACTCTGAAAAATACGGTAGATTCAAGATCACATGAAGTGATAATACCATTTTATATTGCATTAGTGGGGCCACACTTGGAATACTGCAACTGATTCTGGTCGCCATGGTGCCAAAAATATGCAAAATGAGTGCAGAGTGCAGAGAGGAGCAACAAAAATGATTAGAAGGTTGGAGGCTAAAAAAATATAAAGAACGGTTGCAGGAATTGGGTATGCCTAGTCTAGTGAAAAGAAGGAATAGGGGCGACATGATAGCAGCATGCCAATATTTGATAGTCTTCCTTGAAGAAGACAGGGTCAGTCTATTTTCCAAAGCACCAGACAGTAGAAGAAGCAATGGATGGAAACTTATCATGGAGAGATCCAACCTAGAAATAAGGAGAAATTTCCTGACAGTGAGAACAATTAACCAATGGAATGACTTGCATTCAGAAGTTGTGAGTGCTCCATCACTAAAGGTCTTCAATGAGAGATTGGACAACCATTTGTCTGAAATGGTATAGGGCAGTGATGGCAAACCTTTTTTTGCTCGGGTGCTAAAAGGGTGCGCGTGCGCGTGTGTTAGCATGGGTGTACGTGCCCACACCCATAATGCAATGCCCTCCCCTACGCATGCGCATCCCCTGTGCTGCCTTCCACGCACATGTGCACAGACCTCACTGAAGTCTCCGGACTTCCGGTAGGCCCATTGGGCCTGTTTTTCGCCATCCACAGGCTCCGGAGGCTTTCCTGAAGTCTGGGGAGGATGAAAACGGCCTCCCCTCCACCCTCCGGAAGGTCAAAAATCACTTGGCCAGCGCGCACATGCTTGCTGGAGCTGACATAGCGCAACACCTCATGTGCCCTCAGATATGGCTCTGCGTGCCACCTATGGCACGTGTGCCATAGGTTTGCCAACACAGGTATAGGGTCTCCTGCTTGAGTAGGGGTTAGACTAGAAGACCTCCAAGGTCCCTTCAAACTCTGTTATTTCTTATTCTGTTAATAATATAGAAAATATTGGAAGACCAAAGAAGAAAGGGAAAAGAAAACAGAAAACATAAGACTTCAAGAGCATCTATGGTTTAAAAAAGTAAAACAAAAACCTGCAGTGGTGCAATCAAAGCCAGCAACTCAAGATGGGGGCTATGATGGTGTGATCAAAAGTCTGCTGTTTGTTTTATGAGACACATAGAAATCAGGAGGAACTTTGTTCACATCATTGTGGTTACATCTGTAGACATCTCTGCAGTTCTTCCTAGCCACTTCCTAAAACACATGTGGACATGTGTGCCACATCTGCACTTCCCCACACAGATCAAAGGCAGAAGGAACAGAATACAACAAAAGCATCCCACTCAAACCATGTTCCTCTCCTTTTCAACATCTACATGAATATGGCGGGTGAGCTTATTCATTGTCATGGTGTGAGGTACAGTATCACTATACTGGTGATATCCAGTTGTACGTCTCTGCCCCTGGCAAATTAAGTGATGCCATGAACATCTTATCCAAATGCCTGGAGCTTGTGATGGCCTGGATGGCATACAACAGGCTTCAGCTCAACCTGACTTTTCAAAATCTTGCCTCTGTCTGAGATTAACAGTTTAGATTTAGCTGACAAATCAGATGGGTCCCTTTCCCTTATAAAGTTAATTAAAGCTCTCAACTTTGGAATATGAGATTTCTCTCCTTTGTAGATGCTGTTATAGCTATTCTGACCATTTCAGCTTTTGGGGGAAACTGGGACACTACGATGAAAACACACACAGGGAATTATCAGCCAATCAGCACAAAAGTTTTGGACCAACTGCTGAGCATAGAGGGCTAATCAGGGCTCAACTGCTGGTCCTACTCTAAATGATGTAGTCTCTCTCCTTCTCTGCCCTGGTCCTCCTCCACTTCCCTCCCCCCTTTGTGCCTACCTCCATCCCTTTTTTAAAAAACACAGTTACAAATATTTTTTTTTATTTTTTTATTTTTTATTTTTGTCAAGCAAAGTAAAAACAAATATAGACATGAGTATTTTCCCCCAAAGTTTTTCAGATCATAATCCAGTTCTTCTGATGCTGAGAAGAAGGACCTCACAGTCCACATAAAGATTGAATTAGACTATTTTGCAGAAAGAGATTTAAAAAGATAAGCTAAATGAATATTTTACAAATAATTTGGATAAAGGCACACTTAATGTTTGGGAAACAAGCAAAGCCATTATGAGAGGTTATCCAATAAATACAATTATTTAGAAAAGAAGAAAACTCAAAAAAGATGCAAAAGATATTGATTGAACTTAAAAAGAAAGAATCTGACCTACAGAGGACACCAACAGACTCTAAAATTTTACACCAAATTAAATTATTAAGCCAACATTTAATTATGTGAAACAAACACATTTTGTGTTTGCAAATAAATCAGGAAAATAGCTGGCATATAGATTGAGTAAAGAAAGAAAAACAATGGTTGGTAAAATCCATTAGAGCAAGACAATATTAACAGGTAACGACTCTATTAAAAATTCATTCTATAATTTCTACTCAAATTTGTACAAGAAAAAGGATGAAAAAAGAAAATGAATATTTTTTAAAAACAACTACAGTGTTTCTCCAAAAATAAGACATCCCCTGATAATAAGCCCCTCCCCCCAAAATATTGAACCACATGCGCAGCCGGTCCCCGCCATTTTCTCTGGTTAGGGTTAGGGAGACAGAGCTGGAAATCAGGTAAGACAGCAAGAGGAGCCCCATCTTGCTCCACATGCCCCAAAATAATAAGACCTCCCTGAAAATAAGGCCAAGCGCTTATTTTGAGGTTCAAAAAATATAAGACAGGGTTTTATTTTCAGGGAAACATGGGTACCAAAGCTTTCACAGGTGCAAAAACAACTTATGATGGATCCCAAAATTACTTTTGAAATATCAGTTCTTAAAATACCATTAAAAAGATGAAAACATGTAGGGGCCAAGGCCCAGATAGATTTTCAAGACAAAATTATAAATGTTTTGAAAACCAACTACTACAACCATTGAAAGACATAAAATGCCGCAATTATGGAAGGAAGTTAATATTACCCTGCTTCTAAAGGAGGGTCAAGATGCTACATTGATAAAGAACTATAGACTAATTTCCTTATTAAATAATGATTATAAACTTTTTAAGGCAATATTTGGGGAGAGACTGAAGAAATGTTTGCAGAACTTTATAAATAAGGACC
Organism: Diadophis punctatus similis; assembly: GCA_023053685.1. Lineage (NCBI taxonomy): Eukaryota > Metazoa > Chordata > Lepidosauria > Squamata > Dipsadidae > Diadophis > Diadophis punctatus. Next base: position 7,348,309 of record JALIGW010000027.1, on the reverse strand, counting down.
AATCTGGATTTTTACCAAAAAGGCAACTGAGGGATAATATTAGAATGGTCCTAAATGCTATTGAATATTTACAATATCATAATGAAATCCAGGCAGCCTTAATAGTCTTAACTGCAGAAAAAGCTTTTGACAATGTAAATTGGGTTTTCCTCTTTAGACCTTTGGAGGAAATGGACTTTGAACAGTTTATTCAAGGAATTAGCTTGATTTACACATCCCAACACACACGTATCATTGTTAATGGGAATTAACAATCGGAATTGCTTAAAATCTGTGAGATTTGAAAAAGTACAAGACAAGTCACTGATTTTAATTCTAGTCCTAGAAGTTTTAAATAGAGACTTCAGATGTGATGACAAAATAACTGGTATGAAAGAGACTTATAAATTAAGAGCTTTTGCCAGTGATTTGGTTATATTTTTTGCAAGATCCCCATAAGAGTTTGGAACATTTGATGAACAAGTTGAATGACTTTGTGCTAAACACTGACTGGTTTTAAAATAAATAAATGGAAAACAAAGATGTTAGTCAAGAATATGGCTGCATATGAGCATGAGATTTTAACAAAAAATAGGTTTAATGTGGAAAAGAAGGAATCTTTGACTGATATTGTCAATTATAAATTCTAAATTGGTTCAAAATAATTATGTACCCATTTGGAACGATAATAAGAAAGACATATTAAGATGGGGTAAATTGCAACTATCTCTGTTACGCAGGATCTCTGTGATTAAGATGAATGTCCTACCAAAGATGTTATTTCTATTTCAGATCTTGTCAATATTGTGGCTGGGGCTCCATTTTAAGCAATGGCAAAAGGACATTTCCAAATTTATTTGGCAAGGAGGGGTGGGGGACAAGAATTATATATAAATTGTTGCAAGATGCCAAAGAAAGAGGTGGTCTGGATCTTCCAGATTTAAAACTGCATTTTGAGGCATGCTGTTTGGTCTGGTGGAACGAATGGGTGACCATAAAGCAGAGGTCTCCAAACATGGGAAATTTAAGACTTGTGAACTTCAACTCCCAGAATTCCTCAGCCAGCCAGAAAAATGCTACTTTGGGATATGGAAGCATAGACTCCAGATAATGGAAAACAATTCTCCCCTTGTGCTTGGTCTTAGTCAAACCTCATGTCAAGTTGTAGGTGCCACAATCTAAAAAGAACATTTACAAACCGAAGCATGTTCCTAGAAAGAGCAATCCAAGCTGGAGATGGGACTGGAAATCAAGCTCTTTGATGTCTGGTTAAAAGAACTGGCTATGTTTGGATGAACAGAAGAGGGGGGATATGATCATAGTCTTCAAATATCCATTCTGGGTCCTCATTTTACCTACCTTGGAAGGATGGAAGGCTGAGTCAACCTTGAGCCGGTGAGATTTGAACCGCTGACCTGCGGATCACAGTCAGCTAAAGTGGCCTGCAGTACTGCCTCTAACCGCTGCACCACCTTGGCTCTTTTTAATATTCCATATTAAATATTTATATTCGATTTTTCTTTTTATTTTAAGAGGATGATGAATTCAAATCTTGTGCAACTGCTTCTTCCATCATTTCTTGTTTTCCAGAATCTACTAATTGGTTTTATCTTAGTCTCGATCAGGTTTATTCTCCATTGCCCTCACTTCTTGAGTCTGATCTGCAATAAGTTTTTGTTTGTGTTTTGCTTTCTCTATGGCACAAGTGACAAACTCGCAGCGTCACGTGGCCATCATGTGACCTTTTGTGATGTTTTCCCCATTTGCGGAGCTGGGGTGGGCGTGGCCTGCGTGTGACGCATCCGTCCTGTGGGCCGCCAGTTTGACACCCCTGCTCTATGGTATTCAGTCTAAATATTTCTTTCTAGGTACCTGAAGACCACCCTTCCAGTTTATCCCAATGAAATGGAATCCTTCCCTTTTTTAGAATATTTGTCAGGAAGGCTTACACTTTTCTTTTCTCAAGATTCTTATAGGAATTTCCTTCAAACCAATTTCTATTTTATCAATCTGCAGTTTAGTCACTCACTCATTCACTCACTCACTCACTCACTCACTCACTCACTCACTCACTCACTCAATCAATCAATCAATCAGAATAGAGCTGGAAGGGACTTGGAGGTCTTCTAGTCCAACCCCCTGCTCAAACAGGAGATGCTATACCAGTGATGGTGAACCTTTTTTTCTTTGGGTGCCAAAAGGGTGCGTGCGCAATAGTGCGCACACCAGGGGTGGGTTCCTACCGGTGCGGTTCAGTGTGCAGCTCTGGTAGGGACCCGCTGATTGCCCAATTTGCGTGCGCTGGCTCCGGTACTATCTTTGCCGGACCGGCGCGCACCGCCATCTTTGTTTTGGAATTTTTCAGTGATTTTTTGCTTCCGTGCATGCGCAGAAGCAAAATCTCGCCAAAATCTTGTGAGGGGACACGCGCGTGCATGAGATTTCGGTGAGATTTAGCTTCCACGCATGCGCAGCATATCAGCGCACCAGTAGCGAGGTAAGTGCAACCCGCCCCTGGTGCACACGCGTGCCCACACACATATGCAATGCCCTCCCCCCTGCACATGTGCACACAACCCCCCACTGCCCCCCCGCACATGTGCGCAGGCCTCACTGAAGCCTCCTGACTTCCGGTAGGCCCATTGGGCCATTTTTCGCCCTCCACACTCAATTTTCTCAGGATCATTCAATATATTTTTAAAAAATCTTAAAATGGCAATCCAAAACATGGTCCCCTATTCTGTTCACAAAATGGGTCAGCTTATCTCTTAGGACCTTCCCAAGCTTGAACCATCTTACTTCTTATATTTTCTCCAAACTCCTCAGCGATATCATGAAATCTTAGTTGCAATTCTTTCTCCAGTTGCTCCATCAAGGCAAAATTATCCATATCTCCTGCATATTGTAAATCCCTGGTATCTACTCTATGTTCTGGAAAATTTACCTTTTTATTTATCTGTTTGACCTCTCCCACAATTTGACTCATCTTCTTACAAAGTTCTTTGTCTATATTATCCATTTTTGCCACTATTGTCTACATAGTTTTAGCTGAGTATTCTTCCATCAATGCTCTCATAGAATCCAATTCTCCCGATCTTCTTTTCCTTACACCTCATGGCCATAAGGTGAATTTTATTAATTTTAATAAATATTAATTTATTAATTAATTTTACTAAATTTTATAAAAGAGTATTTATGCCATTTTTTAAAATGCTCTGTCTTGGACTAGTTCAAAAAGCCATTGATTTATTTTGTTCTATTTTACATTAAATTATATGTTTTATATAAACAGTCTTATGTTCTTTAACCCCTTTCAGTAATAAGTTGACAAATTCAAGCTATTTCCCCCCCAATCTTGTAATGTTTACCTCTCTTTTGTGTCAAAAGAATTTATTCTATCCCAAACTTCTACAACCTTCAGCAACAAGTTAGTATTTTCCTCCCTCTTGTGGCTAATGTTCAGATGACGCTTAAGTACAACAGGGCAGAGGCAGATCAAAGGTTCTTTTAATCCAATCATTTCCCATATTTATCAGAAGGTTTTGTTCCCCACAAAACATACTTCATAATCCTCTCCAACAGAATAGAAAACAAATGCTCAGTTTACTAAAAAATAGTTCTTCCCCATGCCCACAGTTTTTGTCTATATTGAATTCTGGACTTCTGCACTCTTTTAACCTACAATTTTCAAAAACCATTATTTCAACTTTGTACTAATCCAGTATAAGTCAGAGAAGTGGACATACTGTGACAATGATTTACTCAGACTTCAGTAAGGCATTTGACAAAGTAGACTAAAACCTATTTCTTGGTAAGTTAGAAAAATGTGGGCTAGAGAATATCAAGACCAGATAGATTCACAACTGGCTGATCAACCTCACTCACCAGGCAGTCCTCAATGGAACTACATCTACATAGAGGAAAGCATGCAGTTGGGTACCCCAAGGTTCTGTCCTGGTAAGACCACACTTAGAATACTGCATCCAGTTCTGGTCACCATGATATGAAAAAGACCGTTGGGGCTCTAGAAAGGTTTAGGAGAAGAGCAACAAAGATGATAAGGCGTCTGAAGGCAAAACCATTTGATGAATGTTATGGGAACTAGGTATATATAGTGTAACAAAGAGAAGGATTAAGGTAACATATATATATAGTGTAACAAAGAGAAGGATTAAGATACTTGAGAGACTGTCACAGAGAAGAAGGGGTGGACCTATTCTCCAAAGCACTTGAGGGGAGGATAAGGAGTAATGGGTGGAAGATTATTAAAGAGAGATCCAACCTAGAATTTAGGAGAAATTTCCTAACAGTGAAAACAATTAATCAGTGGAATGGGTTGCCTCCAGAAGCTGTGGATGCTCCTTCACTGGAGTTTTTCAAGAAAAAAATTGGACAACCATTTATCTGAAATGGTACAGGGTCTCTTGCTCAAGCAAGGGTTGGACTAGAAGACCTCCAAAGTCCCTTCCGATCTTGTTATTCTTTGTTCTGTGCTCTACACTGCTTTCCACTCTCCTTTTGTAGTAACTTTTGTAGTCACTTATTTGATGACCCACAGTCCCATTCCTGAATAACAGTGAGCTGGGGTGTAATCCTCTGTTCAGAGATAGAGGCAGACAGAATGTTACCATCCACATTTCTTTTTCTATAAGAAAGATACAAAAACAAAATCTGGTACAGTACAGAGCCTAATTCTTGGTAAGATGCAAAAATGTAGGAGAGATAGTATCACTACCAGGTGGATTTGAAATTGGCTGACCAAACTGTGTAGTCCTTAATGGAACTACACCTATGTGGAGAGAAGCATGCAGTGGGATTCCTCAAGGCTCTATCTTGGGCCCAGTGCTCTTCAACATTCAGTTGACCTATAGGAGAACTCTTCAAATTTGTAGCTGGATGTTAGGGATGCTTATCATCACTCCTATTGTCCCAAGCCCATGACAAGATGAATTAAATGGCCTTCTGTTCATTCTACTTTCTGTTGTGGGATGGTGGTGCAAAGTTCCGACACCCCAGCAGGCAGAGCGCTACAGTAGCCTCACATGTGACCATGTCATAGCCAATATCGTTATCCCCTCTGCTGAGTGACTGGGGCTCTGGCCAAGCCAAGGACCTGGGATGGGGCAGCAGTGTGATGCTGGGAACAGAGCAAGATCCAAAGCTGTCACTCCTGCTGCAATGGAAGATGTTCAGACTGCTGACTGTTCTGTACCCTGTGGATTTATTTAGGATTAAACTACAGCACATTTTGCCATTAAAGAGGAAAATGCAAAGCAGAACATTGGTTTAAGTGTTCTCTGTTTTAGTGGTCTGGATCCTTGTCCAGTTCTTTTTCATCAACCTTGTTATTGAGGTTTATGGTTGAATTCAGCATAAATGATTAAGAAGTACCTTTGATATCAATGAGGTGGAATGAGTAGCTGAATGCCAATTAATTTCAGAGGATTTGTCCCAAAATGTCTTGCTCTGAAAGACAATAAATAAATGTTTAACACATTATATTATATTGTATTAAATTCTGACACATACAAGAGGTCATTTTATTAAAGATTTACAGCATTCCTTCTTTTAGAACTCTTCAGTCGGTAAGCCTATATCAGTGTTGTGTTGACATTTGTATATTTGATTATTTAAATGGTGAGAAAATAATCTCAAATGTTTTTGCTTATGGTTCGGAGATGCTGAACCATTGTTATTAGCTTTAGTAATAACCGTTAGCCCTTTTCAGCCTTTGGAAACCCAAAACCTTTTTTCAAATGGTTCTCCAAGGCAAAAGGTCCAATAGGAAATGCCCTCCTCAGAACTGGGGCAGGGGAGCAATATTTTTCCTTCCCTTCTCCTGGAAGCCAATGGCTGGTAGGGCCAATGCAGGGAGGCCCTGGGAGCTGGTCCCACTCTTTAACAGAAGGGATTGGTCACCAAAAAGCACATCCCACAATCGTTTCTTCCCTCCGGCCTCTCTTTTTCCTTGCTGTCACAGTGCAGCAGCCCTTCTCTTCTGTCAGCACCGAGTCAGCCAATCTGGAGGACCGGCTCAGTCTGGACTGAAAATCAGGCACAATCAGAGCTATTTACCCTCTACCAAGATGGATGGCCTTCCTGGGAAGCTGCTTTCCATAATTGCCAGGGCTGGGGCTCCCTCCTTCTCCACAGCTCCTGCCTCAGTGTGGAACAGCTTAATTCCACCGTCAGATGCTCATTAAGGTCAATTGTAGGCTATGCTGTCATTACCTGGCAGGTCTTAAGAAGGCAATTCATACTTTCCATTTAGCAGCTTGAACTTCAGGAGCAATTTCTATGACAGGCTTGTTCTGGCAGAAACAGTCTCTTGCAGCATCTGATTGTTATTCTTTGGCAGCCTTGAAAAGCACAGGGGTGGAACTGCAAAGCTCTTCAAGACTCACCGGAAACTGTTTTCTAGAGCCACTGGGCTGATATTAAGCATTACTTGTGTCTGTAAACAAAACAGGCAATATTTTATAGGAAATCAAGACTTAACTCACCAAAGAGTTCTGTTACTGCTTTGAGAAATATTCTTTTAAAGCTTAAACATGCTTTGTTTGGAGTTATGGATTATTTTAACATCTCTGTGTCTAAAGATGGACTCACAAAGTATTTTTGAGGTAGCATTTTCAGGAGCCAAGGCAAAAGCGAAGAACAGAAGTGAAGGATGTGGGTGGGGAATTACTGGGCTGGGCCTTGCCTGTGTGGCAACAAAGGCTGAGGTCAATCAAGGAAGGCCCTATCCTGAGGAGTTACTGTGGGCCACCAAAGTAGGTTCAGACAACTGAGAACATCAGAAGCCTAGGAGAGTCCATAAAACACTCCCCACCACCTGAAACTGTGGTCGGCTTTATTTGCCATCCAATTAAGAATGGTACATTTCAGAATGTGAGACCAAACTGAAGCCACCATAATGAAGATGAAGCAGAGAGATCAAAATACTGGTCTGGAGGCTAAACCATACAATGAACATTGTGGGAACTAGGTAAGTATAATCATATAACAAAGAGAAAGGCTAGGGGTGACATGTTAACAGTCTTCCAATATCTAAATAGGATGGAGTCAACCTATTCTCCAAAGCACATGAAGGCAGGACAAGAAGCAATGGATGGAAACTTATCAAAGAGAGATCCAACCTAGAACAGAATAGGAGCCTTGGTGGCACAGCAATGGTTAGAATGTAGTATTGCAGGCTGACTCTACCCACAGCCTGGAGTTTGATCCTAATGGGGGTCAAGGTTGACTGAGCCTTCAATCCTTCTGTGGTCAGTAAAATGAGGACCCAGATTGTTGGGGGCAATATGCTGGCTCTGTAAACCTCTTAGGGCAGTAAAGTGCTACGAAGCAGTATATAAGTGGCCAAAGACAAAGGACTAACTCTGGCGGGGTTGGAGGCTGCCATGCTTACTTTATCTGCTTGTCCCGGTATTAATCCTTTGCTGTATTATACCTATTTTCTACCTCGGGGGTGGTGGTATCTGGATGGATATATGAGGATGTGGATGATGCAAAGATTGTGAGTGGCTGGTGCGAATTGAATTGGAGGAATGAGAGAGCCGGGGGCGGGAGGGAGCCCCCTTCCTGCTGAGTGTGCAAACAGAAGCAGGTGGGGGCTCGGTTGCGACCCCCGGCTTGGCATGAATGAGATGGGTGGCTTGTTGGAGAAGATGGGGGCCAGTGAGATGGGGGAGGGGATCTCTGGGGGGTGGGAGAGCTGGAGTATCTCGGTCGTAACTGGGAGAGGTAGATATGGCGGGAACCGTGGGGTAGGCCGCTCTCGGGGAACTAAGACTTGCTGTCTCAAAGCGATTACATGTTCCAGCCCCTCGGGTTCAGCTCGTATACCTGGTGACTTGGGTTGTCAGGACCCTGGGCTCAAGCTGCTGCTGTTGAATGCCAGGTCCATTGTCAACAAGGCTCTCCTCGTCCATGATCTTATCTTAGAGGAGGGAGCTGACCTGGCATGCATAACTGAGACCTGGCTGGGACAGGAGGGGGGTGTTCCCCTCTCAGAGATGTGCCCAGATGGGTTTCAAGTATTGCATCAGCCGCGACCTCAGGGAAGGGGTGGAGGAGTGGCAATTATAGCGCGCAAGAGTCTTTATCCTTGGGGGATCCCTGCTCCGGAGATTGTTTTGTGTGAGTCTCTCCTTTTCAAGTTGGACCTAGGGGTTCAGGTGGGCCTATTGTTGACGTACCTGCCTCCCAGCTGTGTTACAATGGCCCTGCCTGCGCTGCTTGAGGCGGTAGCCGGACTGGCGGTTGAGTTCCCCAGGCTTATTGTACTGGGGGACGTTACCCTGCCATCACTTGGCGAATCCTCAGAAGCAGCTCAGGAGTTCATGGCTTCCATGACAACCATGGACCTGACCCAAGTAGTTCAGGATCCAACTCATAGGGGGGGGGACACACGCTTAACCTAGTGTTTCTTTCGGGGCAGTGGCGAGATGATCTGAAACTAAGGGGTATAGTCATTTCTCCCTTGTCGTGGTCAGATCATTTCCTGCTGAGGTTAGACTTTAAGGCACCACTCCTTAATCGCAGGGAGGTGGAACCGATTAAGTGGTTCCACCCCAGACGTCTAATGGACCCGGATAGGTTCCAGAAGGAGCTTGGGGAGATACCTGAATCCCTTGTACACAATCCACCTGAGTCCCTAGTAGCTGCCTGGAATAGGGCTGCATCTGGGGCACTGGATCGGATTGCGCCTTTGCGACCTCTCCATGGCAGTGGATCCAGGAGAGCTCCCTGGTTTACTGAGGAGCTCAGGGAGATGAAATGCCAAAAGAGACATCTAGAGCGACACTGGAGATCCAGTAACTCTGAATCTGACCGAGCACTACTAAGAGCCTTTATTAGGACTTATTTAGTGGCGATACAGGCGGCAAAATGTTCGCATTTTTCTGCACTTATTGCATCCGCGGATTCTCGCACAGCCGCCCTTTTTAGGGTGACTTGTTCCCTCCTCAATGTGGAGGGGGCGGAGAAGCCCTTACAGGGTAGAGCTGAGGAATTTGTACAGTTTCTGTCGGATAAAGTCGCTCAGATTCGGTCGGACCTGGACTCCGATTGGGCAAATCAGACTGAGATGACAGGGGCAGATCTTAGTCCTATTATGTGGGATGAGTTTGAGCCCACAACTCCTGAGGAAGTGGACAAGGCTATGGGAGTGATGAGCTCCTCCACTTGTTTATTGGACCCGTGCCCCTCCTAGCTGGTTTCGTCCAGCAGGGAGGTGACGCAAGGCTGGCTCCAGGTTTTGGTCAATGCTTCTTTGAGGGAGGGGCATGTCCCACTGCCATTGAAGGTGGCGGTGGTGTGGCCTCTCCTCAAAAAGCCTTCCCTGGACCCAGCAGAATTAAAGAACTTTCGTCCAGTCTCCAACCTACCCTTTGTGGGAAAGGTTGTTGAGAAAGTGGTGGTGCTCCAATTCCTATGGCTGTTGGATGAAACGGATTATCTAGACCCTTTGCAGTCAGGTTTCAGGCCTGGCTACAGCACGGAAACTGCTTTGGTCACTCTGATGGATGATCTCTGGCAAGCCTGAGATAGGGGTCATTCTCAATCTTGGTGCTCCTTGACCTCTCAGCTACTTTCAATACCATTGACCATGGTATCCTTCTGCGTCGATTACGGGAGTTGGGAGTGGGAGGCACCGTATTACGGTGGTTCTCCTCCTATCTTGCTGATCAATCGCAGTGGGTGTTGGCAGGAGGGCAGAGGTCGACCCCTAGACCCCTCGTTTGCAGGGTGCCTCAGGGCTCGGTCCTCTCTCCCCTCCTATTTAACATCTACATGAAACCACTGGGTGAGATCATCCGACAGCACAGGGTGAGGTTCCAGCAATATACTGATGATACCCAGCTCTATATCTCCACCCCGTGTCAGTTCAGTGAAGCAGTGGATGTGATGTGCCGGTGCCTGGATGATGTGAGGATCTGGATGGGAGTCAACAGGCTCAAACTTAACCCTGACAAGACCGAATGGCTGTGGATACTGCCTCCGAAGGACCATGTTGTCTGTCCTTCCTTGGTTCTGGGGGGAGAGAAATTGATCCCCTCAGAATGCATTCACAATTTGGGTGTCCTCCTAGACTCACAGCTAAGATTAGACCAACATCTGACAGCTGTGGCTAGGGGGACCTTTGCACAGGTTCGCCTGGTGCACCTCCATCGAAGATGGTCTGGAAGTCAGCCATGAGCTTGTCTAGCTTGTCCCCTTGTATTTGATGCAGTTCGGTGATGCTGATGCCGAGGGGCTTTAACCATTCCACTCCTAGAAGGGTTGGTCTGTGTCCTTCGATGACTGTTAATGGCAGTTTCCCGCTGAAATCTTTAAATTTGATTGGGACCTCTGCTCGGCCGATCATTAACTTAATCCCCTGTGCTGTTACTCTCACTCTCTCTTTTGTGTATTGGTAGGATATGCTTTTTGCGTGAGGAGAGGCAGCCTGACAAAGCATCGTTTGTCACCGTTCTACATAGAAAACTATGGAGTGGGGAGGGGGAATACAGTGAGGGTGAGAAGTTAGAGATAACACATTATTCGTTACTTCTCCAAGGTCATCCTTTGTCCAACACCTGCAAGAAGCTGGGAGGAGAGGTTGCCACGCTGGCAGAAGATCAGTGGGCAACATGACCCAGTTGGGGTGGGGGAAAAGGAGTGCCCACTTCCTATCAAGTGGGAACTTGGGAGAAAAGTTAGATTTGTGTTTCCCCATGCGTTGCCAACATGGTGTCTGCATTAAATTGGAACTTTGGTGAACTCTTTGCCTTGGACTATGATTTCTGCTTGACTACTATTTGGAACCTTGACAGCCTCGTTGTCCCCCTGGATGGTTTTGGCTTTGTCTCCCGGGTCCCATGGATGACTGGTCCTGGGGCAGGCTGGTAGGGGGAGGGTTGAGTGGCTCTGCAAGACTTGGCAATGGGGGCCCTGCTTTTGGCAACGGTGGCAAATGGCATCTTTAAATTTGCAGGCTGCTCTAGTGTGGCCCCCTTGGCAGCCGGAACAATGGGGCTGCCGTTGGTCAAAATCTCTGTGGCTCACCCTCCTTTCTTGTTGTATGCGGTGCATGTGGCAAGTATTATTTGTATTTGTTTATTTGTCAAGCATATATGATTATAAGCAAAGTATAAACAGTAAAACATGATTGAATATATATGTAATAGTACAAGCACGAATAAGAGTAAAAGAGGTAAGAATATATGTGTACATTAGGACAGGAACGGTAGGCACGATTGTGCGCTTATGCACGCCCCTTACCGACCTCTTAGGAATGGGGTGAGGTCGATGGTAGATATCATCATCGTATTCCTCCTCTTCCTCTGGAACCTCGGTCATCCAATCATTCTGTAAATCCATGTGGTGTTGTTACTGTCTGTCCCGTCCCATATTGTTCTATCTTACAAAGAAGTAGAGAGTGGTTTTACTGTTCTAAGTAAACTATGTCTACAGCATTTCCTTGATCCACTAATTTAGTCACTTCGTCAAAGAAAGCAAATACGGTTTGTCTGGCATGATCTGTTTTTTTAACAAACCCATGCTGGCTTCCAGTAATCGCCTTGTTCGTTTCTAGGTGCTCATAAATCATCCACTTGATTATCTTTTCCAGGATTTTCCTAGATATTGATGTCAAGCTGATTGCCCTATAATTTCCTGATCCATTCCTCGCTTCCCTTTTGTAGATTGGAACCACAATCACCTCTTTTCCAGTCCTCTGGTGGTTCCCCTCTGCTCCATGAGCTTTGAAGTGGTTCCGAGATTACATCTCCTTCAGTACCTTTGGATAAAAATCATCTGGTCCTGGAGATCTGAACTTGTCCAAAGTATATAGGTATTCTCCTACCAGTTTTTGGCTTATTTTGACCTGCAACCCTATTCTGTCTCTCAAAATGCTGCTTTTGGTAGGTTATTTGGTAGGACTATTTTTTCCTTTGGGGTAAAGACAGATAAAAGGAAGGAACTGAGGATTTAGTTTGTTGTTGGTTCCTCCCAATATAGGTTGGAGCCAATTTTAGGCCATCTATGTCAAACAATTTTCAAGTTATTTTTGAATTTAGTTTGAGGCATATTTTAAAATTTATTTTATAGCTACGTATAGGACCTTTATAAGTGACCCATGCAAGGATTGGGAGACTAATTATTCCTACGTTTTATGTAAAGAATTGCTTCTTCTCAAAATTTATTTGATTATTCATTATAATTCAATATAGATACATTAAAATACTATTTCCAGACAGATTAATAAAGTATGAATGTTGTAATTTGAAATTCATTGGGCTGTATTGATTGATATTGACATAGAAGAGATATCAATCATGCTTGTTTCAATACCATGCAGAATACTTATGACAACATTTGATGTTGCAAAATTAATGTTGCTAAATGAAACATTTGTTAAGTGAGTTTTGCCCCATTTTATTAGCTTGCTTGCACACAGTTGTTGAATCATTACAGCTGTTTAGGTAGTACCCTGTCTTTGCTCCCTAAATGAGGAAGAAGCCCTAGCCACCCGCACCCTACATGGTCTTCCTCCTTCCCAGCCTCTTTCCAAAGTCATGTCCTTCTATGGGGGGGGGGGGTCTAAGACCTTACTTTCAGGACTCTTGCTCAGATCATTTATTTATTATCACATCATTTATTACTGATTGCCATATGGAGTAATGAGAAAAGCCATGAAAATCCAAGCTGAACATCTGAGGCTTCTTTTGATACCAACACTAAGAGCTCTTCATTATTCCATCACTGCTGCATGAAACATACAGGTAATGCTTTTCTGTTTCTTGCAGAAATTCAAAATATATACATTGGTTAATGTCAGTAAACAAGCAAAATTTACAACTGTAGTTATCATGAAGAATAGACTAGAAGATCAAAGAAGCAGTGAGTTCTAAGGTATTGCGTGCTCACTTGCGATGGGTGAAAAGGACATCGGAATGTTACCCATCATGGGTGATGGAGTGACTGCTTCCTACCGAGTTTGCAGAGACTGCAAGAAGAATCCAGGCTCCCAGGTTTAAGTGAATTCACTGAGCACAGAGGAGTTTTTGAAACAAGTTCAAAAGAGAGTTTCTTCTAAATCTACAATTTGTACTTAATCACTAGAGAGTTTGAGAAGACACAGGAAGAAATAAAAGCCTCCTACTGATGGTGTCTGATGGAATAAAAGTGAATGAGGAGGGGTATGCAATGCTTATAGCATGCATGTGTTACTGCCTGAATGAAAATGACCTGGATTATATTTGTAGAAAACACACATTTACAGCAATCCTGGAAGAAAAATGCAAAAGATTGAAACAGCAAGTGGTCCTATTTTTACTATTATTTTAAAATCTGATTTACGGTCATTTAGTATGTATCAGTACTTAATATCCTCAGCAACGAGAGTGCTATGTTACTCCAATGCATACATGAAAGGATGAAAATTTAGCCAGTCAAATAAAGAAGGCATCATAAACAAAACCAGCAGAGGAAGAAGATCTTCATCGGGAAGAGAATGAAACAAGAAAGTCACTCAGTAGATAAAAATGATCTCCTGAAGCAACCCGTGCAGGTATTCTGCACCTCTGAAAGTCAGAAACTATGTCTGGGTCTTTGAGGAAGAGTAAGACTGTGAGCCTTCAAAGGAAGAAAGGAGACGGAAGAGGGAAGCCCTGGAGGCAGAGGCCTCACAGAGTCAAGGGGGATGTGGATGTGCGTCACATATTTAAAAAATGAGCAGAATTTGATGCACATTTGCAGCTATCATCTTGACCTTTTCTGACCACACTTCTGGGCAGAGGGACACAGCTGAGCCCTACGGCAGAAAAAGACCTAGTGGCCCATGGAGTCTGCCCTCTGAGCTTATTTGATTTTTCTTTTCTTTTCTTTTTAATTAATTTTTATTTTTATATTTATATTTGTGATGGATGATGGATATGTGTTTATCCCAAGCCTGTTTTGAACCAGGATACTATTAGATGTAATAATAATAATAATAATAATAATAATAATAATAATAATAATAATAATAATAATAATAATAATAGTAGTAGTAGTAGTAGTAGTAGTAGTAGTAGTAGTAGTAGTAGTAGTAGTAGTAGCCCATGTGCTCAGCTGCTGCAAGAAAATTGCGCAGACTGATTACAAATTACGGCACAACTCTGTTGCACAAATGATCCACTGGAATTTATGCAAAAATTATAACATCCATACTGCGACAAACTGGTGGGAACACAAGCCTGAAGAAGTCACTGAAAATCAGATGGTCAAGATCTTGTGGGATTTTCATATATAAACAGACAAGGTACTGGCGCATAATACACCAGACATCTTGCTGGCCGAGAAAAACAAGGTGACTATCATTGACATCACAATACCAGGTGATAGCAAGGTCGATGAAAAGGAACACGAAAAAATCGCAAAATACCAGGACTTAAAAATCGAAATTCAACAATTATGGCACAAACCAGCAGTGGTAATTCCAGTGGTGATTGGAACACTGGGTGCTATCCTAAAAGCATTGGAATTACATTTAAAACAGCTCAAAATTGACAAAATCACCATCAGTCAAATGCAGAAAGCCACACTGCTAGGTTCTGCACATATACTTCGAAAATACATTACGACATCCTAGGCCCCTGGGTGGGGCTCGACTAGTAATCAATGCCAAATCCAGCGAAACAACTGGCTGCTGTGATACAATTTAACAACAACAACAACAACAACAACAACAACAACAACAACAGAGTTGGAAGGGACCCCTGCTTAGGCAAGAATCCCTACACTACTTCAGACAAATCCAACATCTTCTTAAAAACTTCCAGTGTTGGAGCATTCACAACTTTTGGAGGCAAGCTATTCCACTGATTAATTGTTCTAACTGTCAGGAAATTTCTCCTTAGTTCTAAGTTGCTTCTCTCCTTGATTAGTTTCCACCCACTGCTTCTTGTCCTGCCCTCAGGTGTTTTGGAGAATAGTTTGACTCCCTCTTCTTTGTGGCGACCCCTGAGATATTGGAACACTGCTATCCTGTCTCCCCTAGTCCTTCTTTTCATTAAACTAGACATACCCAGTTGCTGCAACCGTTCTTCATATGTTTTAGCCTCCAGTCCCCTAATCATCTTTGTTGCTCTTCTCTGCACTCTTTCTAGAGTCTCAACATCCTTTTTACATCGTGGCGACCAAAACTGAATGCAGTATTCCAAGTGTGGCCTTACCAAGGCATTATAAAGTGGTATTAACACTTCACGTGATCTTGATTCTATCCCTCTGTTAATGCAGCCTAGAACTGTGTTGGCTTTTTTGGCAGCTGCTGCACACTGCCGACTACTATTTAAATGGTTGTCCACTAGGATTCCAAGGTCCCTCTCACAGTTACTACTGTTGAGCAAGGTACCACATATATTGTACCTGTGCATTTTGTTTTTCTTGCCTAAATGTAGAACCTTACTTTTTTTTTTTTAAACTTATGCTCTTTCTGGTGAGTCTGTTGCACATTCATTTTGATTAGTTAAGGGCTGTTTAGTCTTAGCGTGACAAAGCTGAGTTCCATAGTTTATTGATTCTTACCCCCCCTCCTTTCCTCTTGAAGCTGTTGGAATATTTATAGATCTCAATAGCCTTACTCTATAGTTGCACACACAGGGCAGCTCCAAACTTCTGTTGAAACAGAATCGCTGTGTCACTGCACTGAAAACTTCCTCTATCCTCTTGAAACTGTTGGGCCAAACAAAACATTTGCCAGGTTCTAAGTCACAGGTCTCCATCTGGCTATCCAGGTATATTAGCTGAGCGGTTGATTTGCCAGTTATACTCTTTCCTTGGACATGGCCTGAGTTCCCAGCTGCTAAAGCTTGGCAGCTCTTCCCAAACTTACAGCAGCCTGGCATGCCTCTCCTCTCCCTCCTGGCTCTTCAACAACAGCAGAATCCATCCAAGGTGGCGCAGTGGTTAAATGCAGCACTGCAGGCTGCTAGCTGCAGTTCGGCTGTTCAGATCTCACCAGGCTCAAGGTTGACTCAGCCTTCCATCCTTCCGAGGTGGATAAAATGAGGACCCAGATTGTTGGGGGCAATATGCTGAACTCTGTAAACCGCTTAGAGAGGGCTGTAAAGCACTATGAAGCGGTATATAAGTGCTATTGCTATTGCTAAGTGTAATCCTCCTTCCCTCCTCTTTGGGAATCATGGAACCACAAGGCCGGAAGGGATCTTGGATGTCTTCTAGTCTAAGCCAAGGCAGGAGACCTTATTGCATCCTCTGGACAAATGACTGTCCAATCTTTTCTTGAAGATCTCCAGCGATGGAACACCCACAACTCCAGGAGACAAGCTGTTCCATTGATTAATGGTTCTTATCATCAGGAAATTTCTTCTTAGTTCCAGATTGGAACTCTCTTTAACGGGCTTCCAGCCATTATTTCTTGTCCTGCCCTCAGGTGCTTTGAAGAATAAGTTGAACCCCTCTTCCCTGTGACTGTTTCTCAAATACCAGAAGAGGAGCTAGCATGTCTTTTCTTTTTCTTTCTCTGTGGAATTGTTTTAGTTTGGATCTTTAGTATTTTGTTTTCAATAGTTTCCCATGCATCCTGAACTGTTTTTCCTTCCAGGATTTCCATCCATGGAACCCTTCCTAATCTCTCAGTGTGTTGAAGTCAGCTCTCTTAAGGTCTAAAATATGGAGAGGGGACCACCACCAGTCCCCGTCCTCAAGTTGTTTATTATTAAAGCTATAAGGACTTTGTCACTGAGGCAGAACAGAGTTTACCTATTAGGAGCTTTTTTTTTACCAATTCAGTAAAAGGAAAAATGTGCATTAAGGAGCATTAATGCCTGGGGTTAACATATTAAGCTACATTCAGTGTGCATATAGTTTGCTGTAATAGAGTGTTCTGTAACCTAATAGATATACTCTTTTTATTAACTTTTTATGTTGCCCTATACCAGGGGTGTCAAACCGGATTTCTTCAACGGCTGGATCAGCATTGTAGTTCTCTGTGGGCCAGGGGGGGAAAGCAGGGGGGAGATGGGATGGACACCTCCTGCAGCACCCTGCCGGCCAAAACGGGGTGTGGGGACCCCCCACATGCCCCCTCCCGCACCCTGCTTTTGGCCTGGATGGCTTTTTGCAGCACTTTGCTGGCCAAAATGGGGCATGGGGGGAGGCCCACACAGGCCCACACTCAGCCTGTTTTCGGCCTCCCTGGCCTTCAGCAGCACTCTGCCGCCCAAAAACAGGCTGCACAGAGGCCCTGTGAGGCTCCTGCAACGCCTGTTTTCGGCCTCCCCGGTCTCCAGCAGCACTCCGTGTGGCCTGTTTTTGGCCAACAGAGTGCTGCGGGAGGCTGAAAATGGCCCATGCGGGGGCTGTGTGGGGCATCCACATGGCCCGTTTTTGGCCTGCAGAGTGCTGCTGAAGGCCGGGTAGGCCAAAAACGGGCTGCGTGGGGGCCTGCGTTTTGGCCGGCAGAGGCACCGCGGGCCAGTCCTTTGATATTTACAGGCCGGCCCTGTGGGCCAGATTTAAGCACCCTGCGGGCCAGATTCGGCCCATGGTCCTTGAGTTTGACACCCCTACCCTATACCCTTCTAATGCTCTTACTCCTTTTAGAGTCTCACTTTTTATGTCTGTTATGTCTGTTATATACATATCATTTATATCTTTTTAGTTTTTTACAAGTCCTTTTAGATTTACATGTTTATATATATTGTGTGTGTAGCAACTTTTCATATCATGTTGTTTCTTTTTAATGACTGTGCTTTATCCCCCTATGCTAGTCTATGACTGAAATAAAGATTGACTTGATTTAATCTGAACGCTAAAGCAATTATGAAGAAAAAAATCTATATAATATTACACTAACTCTTGGGTAATTTTGCCTGCTCCCTGATTATCCTGCCCTGCTGTATATCTTTGACTTCTTTATGCCAATCTAATTTTATATTTAGGATTATTAATTTGTTGACTCTGCCACTGAATCTAAGATACCCTCTTAACCATTATTTCATCCGATGCTTTGGAATAAAAATTTGCTTAGTTCAAATTTGCTGCCAAATAAATACTTAGATGATTGTGCTGCCTACTAGAGATGCACAAAATTATATGAAATGTCTTTGAACTGGGAAAAACCTACTGTGTTGTATGTGAGGGAGCTGCACCCATGTGCCACAGAACAATGCAAATGGGGTTGTCCCTATTGATGGTATCTGGGGCTCTGTTTCCCCTCTCTCTCATCAAAAATCTACTATTTTCTCTCCAATTATTTCTCTCTTTGATTTGTTTCCATCTGTTGCTTCTTGTCTTGCCTTCTGTGGTGCTTAGGAAAAACCAGATTTTCATGACCAGGAAGGCTAAAAGAGTGTGTCAAATGTTAGGGTGGGGTTTACTTCAAAGGGCTGGAGTGGCTACAGGTGATATATCAGATGATAGTCCGGCTTTGGGGTCCATGTCTTTAGCACTGTTCCAAACAGGCACAGAAGGTGTCGACCACAAATTTAATGATATTCCATAGGTACATTAAACCAATGGTCAGGAACAACTGGGCATTTATTTAGTCTATTTATCTAGAAGTGCACTAAGCCCCCTTTTCACACATTTTTACTTACATCATTGTAACCTGATTGCATTTTAAGGGGTTTTTTTTTTGTCTGTGTGTGGGATGTCCGTCTTGAAGCTGTTGTTGACTTCTGGCAATTGCCAGGGCAAGTTTTCTTGATAAGCTTTTTCACAAGTGGCTTGCCATTACCTGTTTCCTAGGGTTGAGGGAGAGTGACTGGCCCAAGATCACTCAGCTGTCTCTGTGCCCAAGGCAGGATTAGCATTCACAATCTTCCAGTGTCTAAATGACTTAACAGGTACAACAAAATGACCCATTCTTATCTTTACTAAGCTGAAGAAATGGTTGAAGGCACGCATGCTTGGTTTGAAAAGCACCTTCCTTTGAAACCATGCCTTCATCTCAGTGGTATGTAAAGGGGGAGGGCAGAAGGTCATCTTATTCTTCCCTATTGCCCCCTCCCTAAATGCAACCACAGGCGCATCCATGGATCTCCAGGGCAACAGAGTCCTTGCAGGCTCCATTAAAAACCTGCAGTACTTTCTTTTCTCCTCCTTGGATAGAAAAGAAGTCTTGGCACAGTGTGTGTGTGTGTGTGTGTGTGTGTGTGTGCGTGTGCGTGTGTGTGTGCATGCACTAGCTCTAATTGATTTTCTACATATTAATATGTCAATCACAAGGGGAGGTGTTAATAACTCATAAGTGAGCTTGACATTCCTGTTAATTAAGTAGACATCCTGATTCTAATCCACTGAATATTAATCGCCGGGGGAATTAAAAGGCTTCAGCAGCCGATACTTGGTTATTGTGAGATCCTTCCTCCCGGTGTGTTGGTGGCAAGTTGCTCTTCTGAGAGCCTGATTTCCAGAGGGGACAGCAACCCACAGCTTGGGGGCTGTGGGTACCTCAATCCCCTTTTGGAACCCCCCTTTGCAATTGTGTCACAATACACTTTTTTTGTATTTGAAAAATCAAGAGGGGATAAAATATCTGGGTGAAATCTTTTTACAGCTTTAACCCACCTCTAAGCTGCCTGGGTTATTTTTTAAGGCTGCAAATTCTTTCCTCTCTGCCTAGGGATATCGCTGCTAAGACATCCCACTGCAAAAATAAAAGCTTTTAAAATGTGTCACCTGATGGACCCCAAGAGGCGGCCAGCCCACTTTTGAAGGAGGCGTCACTGAAGCCTCACATTCCTTTCAGTAACAGATTTATTAACTGATTGTTATTAACTGGACCATCATCGGGTAAGGCTGGTTTGGACCCTCCCAGAAGTAACAACACATCATCCCATATTGGCTCCTCAGAGGAGTTGCTCATCACCCACAGCTGGGGAGAAATCAGGGCTAATTCTGTTACTTTTATCTTCAAGATAATTTGGTAGCACAGCCTGATCCAGCAGGGTGCCCCAAATGACTTGCTTACATTGTCTTTCCTGCAATGCAGACTGGTTAAGGTCTCTAGCCTGGATGGAAGCAAGGTGACCAAACGGAGTGGTTTCCTTGAAAGCAGTGGTCAGAGCACCCCCTCTCCCTTGACTTACTATCCACCATTTTGAGAGTGACATTTCTGCACTCAGGATGATCTGCTCTAAGACGCCAGCGTCGCTCTGGGCTACAAGCAAGGAAACCCCTCCGATGATCCCTGTTGCCAGGTTGTGCCAGCAAGAATTGGCTTTCTGAGCTTCAGGTAGAAAGGGGGTGAGGGTGCAGTCACTTAAGGGAGGGGGCGGGTGAGTGGGACTGGGGGAACTGGGCAAGACAGACGGTTGAGTTTTGCAGTTCTGCATTTCCTGGGCCAGGAGGGAATAGAGGCTATTCCAGCTCAGAGTCAAAGGATTTAAAGTGAATTTATTTGCACCCCAATAAATCTTTTAACTGTTGTAGTGGCAGCAAGTAGCAAAACAAAGGAAAAGATATGTGGAGAGCTGGCAATGCTCTGGGATCACCGGCAGCCCAAAGCTCTCCCGGGCTCCTTGGGGAAGACGGCGCTACGGACGGATGATTCAAGGGCTAATTACAACCAAAGCAACCAGGCTAGCTAATTGGCTCAGGTGACCAGCAGGGGGCAGCATTGCTCTGGCTTTCAGCAGCCCAGGCAGCAATCAGGAGCCCTTGCTTTCTCCTTAAGGGCCTTCTGAGCCAATCAGTCCTGCGGAGGGAGGGGGAGGGGACACGGGTGGGGGGGGTGGGGGGGGAGGCAGAGAGAAGCAAGGACAAAGAAGGCTCCCTAAATACTTGGGCCAATGGCGCTTCAAAGAATCTTCTGAACTTCAATCAATTCCTTCATTGGAACAGCATCAATAAACAGAGTTTAAAAGGGGTGGGGGGGGACACAACTGATACTCCAGATGTTAGACAATTCCATTATCCCCGGCTACTAGTCCTGTTGCCTATGTTAATGGGAATTGGAACTCTAACAACATTTGCCAGAGGTAGGCAGGATTCTTCTAGGTGGGAGTTGATTTGCACACCTGCTCTTCTGTCAATAGTTATGTGGAATTCAAATATTTAAATTGTATTGTGCTTGATTAAATGGAGCAGCTTTGTAATTGTTAACAGTTCTTCGGTTGATTTTCCCAAGAGCCCCAGGCCTGCGGTCTACCAGTACAGCCCTCCACAAATGTTAATTAAAAAGGCCATACACTACATATATCTGAGTTTGGTAGTTTTTATGCAGACATTTCCTGACCCAATTAGGTAACATCATCAGTGCTAGATGATGAGCATAGATTAACTCCAAAATTAAGAGCAGACCATCAGTCAAGAAGCAAACAATACCCCAATCAAGAAACTGACAATAGCAAACAGTCCAACCGAAGAACCTCCAATCCCCCTACCAACATTGACAGGGCAAGCCATTAGAATATAAATTGAGAGCAAATCCCACTCCTTATTAGCACTGATGATGTTACCTAGTTGTGTTAGATTGTGGGCAAGGATCACAGGAGACAGACTTCATAACAGCTCTTTTACTCAGCTCACTCAAGTAACCAGCAAAAACATGGTCTGACAGCTAGCTCTTTTATAGAGGGCTGTCAGACACAACAACCAATAGCGTATGAGCATTCAACACATGACCTGGGTGGCAACAACAGTTCAGGTAGAGTTCAACTAAAAACATAACAACTTACAGTTCAGTCAGAGGTCGTCTAGTCAAAACAAGTTTAGGGTTCAGTTAGAGGTCAGTCAGAACACAACAAGTTGGATAATGAAATGTCTGCATTAAAACTATCATGCTTAGAGAGCACCAATGACCCCTCCTCTGTACTGTTGGAAGAAATGTCCATCTGGGTTCAGTTCCAAGTGGGAAGAAAGACACTGGAAACATGGAGACTGCTTGGCAAGATGGTTTAATGCCTTGGAGCTCCTGGATGAAAAGGGGGATCACATGCTTCAAGATGTTGGGTGAAGGAAAAAAAGGTGCAGAGAGTCCCTTGGTTTTATGCCCTCTTGGGGCCACCCGCTCCTGTGCAAGAAATGCACTCTGATTGGCTGTCAAACTCCCATGGGGCCATGCAGGGGCAACTCTGTAGGCTGTCCTGAGTCCAAGTTTGCTTGAGCTTTGCTGGCTGATCTTCCCAGGTGCCATGTGGTGAGATGGGCAGAGGGCTTATCCTATCATGTCCTAAGGGTGAAGGTCTTAATCTCATCACCTTGGAGCTGAAGGGGGGGGGGCAGGGAGCTGCAGGGAGCTGCTTTGTCTTTAAAACATGTTTCTCCTTTTCTCATCCAGGGAAACATATTCTTCCTTTTCAATATTTCCTAGGATATTTCATTTTTCTAGGAGTGGGTGGGTGCTAACTTCCTTCAGTACCCTGAGCTATAAATATTCTCCTTTATTGGTACATATTTCCATTTTACCATTTGTGACTCCTGTCATCTTTCTGCCTTTTCAAGTGGCTCATGTTCATAGTCCTCTTTACCTGACATGAACAACGAACAACAGTCAGTTTATGAACATCTGGAAGCAGGAATAGGCAACTTGGGGCTCTCAAGACTTCATTGCCTATCAGCCACAGCCAAGAGGACTAACGGCAAGAGACTTGAGAGGCTGCTTATGATATCCAGGCAATTTTTTAATTTCCTTTTCCATTTTCTTTTTAATGTTATGTTATTCTCACTGAAGTATATTCTCCTCTTTTTCCTCGTCTGTAACAAAGCAAATAAATTTCCTATGAGGTATATTTTGAAATTATTATTATTATGTGTGTGTGTATATATATACCGTGTTTCCCAGAAAATAAGACATGTCCTGAAAATAAGCCCCACAGGGCTTTTTCGGGACATGCCTTGAAATAAGCCACCCCCCTCCGAAAATAAGGCCCCTCCAACTACTTCCAGGGGAAAGGGGGGGGGAACATGCCGGGAGCCGCTCTTTTTGCGGTGGCACTCTTTTGGCCCGGAAAGAGAGAGAGAGAGATCCCTCAAGAAGTTTCCCTGCAAAGACCTGCTGAAAAGAGAAGCTGCGAACTTCCAGACGCTGGTAAGATGAGCGCCTCGCAGCCCGGCCCTCCCCTGCGTTCCCCGCCACCCCCAAATTGTGCCTGATGATCTTACCAGCGTCTGGAAGTTCGCGGCTTCTCTTTTCAGCAGGTCTTTGCAGGGAAACTCCTTCAATGTAAAGGAGAAGTTATCGCGAGTGCGACCAATTAACAACTTTTCGCACTGTTTGCAAGTTTTTTCCCCTAAAGAGACTAGCCGAGAGACCATGGAGCTGGCAATCTCCAGTATGTGGTGCGTCTCGTGCCCCGCCCTGCCTGCACCCTGAAAATTATAAGCCACCCCCCGAAAATAAGGCCAGGGGCATTTTTGGGGGGTCAAAAAAATATAAGCCCCTGTCTTATTTTCGGGGAAACACGGTATATACATGTGTGTGTGTGTGTGTGTGTGTGTGTGTGTGTGTGTATGTATGTATGTATATATATATATATATATATATATATATATATATATATATAGAGAGAGAGAGAGAGAGAGAGAGAGAGAGAGAGAGAGAGAGAGAGAGAGAGAGAGAGAGAGAGAGAGAGAGAGAGAGAGAGAATTCTTAGCTTGCACAAGCTTTCTGTTTCTGTCCCAAAATGGATGATGTGGTAAACATAAAACTATGAGTTAAGAGTCCCATGAGGCCAGATTCAATGTGTGCTTTTCTTCATTAATGTGTGATTCATAGTTAGCAAAATCATTCATGGGATTTCAAAATAGATAAAACTTCTAAACTACTTGGGATATTGGCTTGGTGAGGTTAAAATTTAATAAATCAAAACTACCCACAGGTTTCCAAAGTGATAAACTTTCAAATTAACCTTTGATTTAGTGACCTTAAGATTTAATTGCAGTAAGTAAGCTATTCATTGGATTCAAGTGAAAATGCTAAATCACAAACTGAATATCTTTCATAATTTGCAAATCAAGCTAAGCAAAGTGCTGCTTAAAACAAATTTAGCTATTCAATGAACTAGAGATCAATGGATCCAATCAAGTGTAGCAAAGTCTATTTCCTTTCCATTTCCTTTCTGGTCCTGCTTTGCTATAACACTCAGTCCTGATACTGTAGTTTTCAACACTTGGAGAAACATAAGAGAAACAACACTTGGAGAAACATAAGAAAAACATCAAATGCACAGGTATATCTGAGTCTTCCATAACCATGGAGAACAGAAAAAATAGGAATGAGAAAATGAAATTTAATAAACAGAGAGGCAATAGAAATGAGGTTTAGGATGGAGGGCAACTGTGAGAGGGATCTTGGAGTCGAAGTGGACAATCACACAAACATGAGCCTGCAGTGTGCCGCAGCAGCCAAAAAAGCCAATGCAATCCTAGGTTGCATTAACGGGGATAGAACCAAGATCACATGAAATGTTAATACAGTTTTATAAAGCCTGGAGTCAAAAACATATGAAGAAAGATTACAGGAATTGGGTATGGCTAATCTAGAGAAAAGAGGGACTAAGGGTGACATGATATCAGTGTTCCAATATTTGAGGGACTGTTACAAAGAACAGGGGATCAACTTATTTTCCAAAGTACCTGAAGGCAAGACAACGGATGGAAACTAACCCAGAAGAGAAACAACTTAGAACTAAGGAGAAATTTCCCAACAGTGATGTTAAGATAAGAAAGATAAATTGTAGAGGTAATGAATCTTTTCTTTCGGAATCCAATTCTTGACAAAATAAACTCGAGTATAAATTCTAAGAATAATAAAATATTTATTTCGGTACAAAAGAAATACAAAAACACTAAATCTTAATAATTACATCTTGTCAGCTTAAATATGTGTCCTTCCCAATGAAGGACTAACTGTAGAATGATAATGGAGGAATAGAAAGGAATTTCACTTCTGCGCAGATCACACCTCATGTGACTGCTTCACTTTGCTAAGAACCTCTGGGTCATAATGTCTGACATATGAATGCATATGAGTACAGCTGACAATCAGAAAATCACCCCGTGACAAGTGAGGACAATTAACTAGTGGAACAGCTTGCTTTCAGAAGTTGTGGGTGCTCCATCATTGGAGGTTTTTAAGAAGAGATTGGCCAGCCATTTGTCTGAAATGGTATAGGGTCTCCTGTTTTAACAAGGGGTTGGACTAGAAGACCTCCAAGGTCCCTTAAAAGGTAAAGGTAAAGGTTCCCCCACACATGTGTGCTAGTCATTTCTGGCTCTAGGGGTGGTGCTCATCTCCGTTTCTAAGCTGAAATGTCATCAGAGTAAGGGAGGCTCTCCGTCATCCTGGGACTATAGATCAATAGGGAGGCTAAGCAGAACCAGGGAACCTGCCTCCCCAGCACACCCTTACCTGGACGAACTTGCCTTCATTTTAAAATCTTTTAACTTATCCTCCCCTTCTGAGACGTGGTATGGGTGTGATTGATTATGGGGATGAGTGAGTTGAGTGTCTGATTGTTAATGAATGTATGTACGAAAAAGAAATGGAAAAGCCGGGGGCTGCGATCCTGACCCCCCTCGCTGAGTGTGGAAACAGAAGCGGGGGGGGGGGGGGCGGGGGCGCAGTGACCCCAGCCTGTGAGAATGGTATGTATGACCTGCAGGAAATGAGGAGGACCAGCGGGGAGGGGGAGGGGATCTCTGGTGGGGATGAGAGCCGGACCATCTCGGTCATAATGGGAAGAGGCAGATATGGCGGGAGCAGAGGGGAGGGCCGCTCTCGGGGAATAAGACCTCGCTGTTTACAAGCGATCCCTTGTTCCGGCCCCTCTGATCTGGTTCCATCTTGCTCAACCCGGATACCTGGCAACCAGGGTTTTCAGGGCCCTGGGCTCAGGATGCTGCTGCTTAACGCCAGGTCAATTATCAACAAAGCCCCCCTGATACGTGATTTAATCACAGAGGAGGGGGCAGACCTGGTATGTGTTACCGAGACCTGGCTAGGGCAGGAGGGGGGAGTAGCCCTCTCCGAGATATGCCCAGCCGGTTTCTCGGTGCAGCACCATTCTCGACCCCAGGGAAGGGGGGGAGGAGTGGCAATTATAACGCGTGGAAATCTGCATCCTCGTAGGATCCCTGCCCCGGAGATTGTTGGGTGTGAGACGCTCCTTCTGAAGTTGGACTTAGGGGTTCAGGTGGGCCTTTTCTTAACGTACCTGCCTCCCAGCTGCGTAAGTAAGGCCCTGCCTGAGTTGCTCGAGGCAGTAGCCGACTTGGCGGTTGAGTTCCCTAGGCTTATAGTACTGGGGGACTTCAACTTGCCATCTGCTGGCGAAACCTCTGGGGTAGCTCAGGAGTTCATGGATTCCATGACAACCATGGACCTGACCCAAGTAATTCAGGGTCCGACTCATGAGGGTGGTCACACGCTTGACCTAGTGTTTCTTTCGGGGCAGTGGAGAGATGATCTGAAGATAAGGGATATAGTCATCACCCCACTGTCATGGTCAGATCATTTCCTACTGAGGCTGGATTTCACAACCCCACTCCTCCCCCGCAGGGAGGCGGGACCGACTAGGTGGTTCCGCCCCAGGCACCTAATGGAGCCGGAAGGATTCCAGAGGGAACTTGGGGAGATACCTGAAACCCTGGTACACAATTCGGCTGACTCCCTGGTGGCTGCTTGGAACACCGCAGCATCAGGGGCTCTAGACCGAATTGCGCCTAAGCGACCTCTCCGTGGCAGTGGATCCCGGAAAGCTCCCTGGTTCACCGAGGAGCTCCGGGAGATGAAACGCCAAAAGAGACGTCTGGAGCACCGCTGGAGGACCAAGAGGGCCGAATCTGACCGAACACTATTAAGAATTTACATCAGATCTTATTTAGTGGCGATAAGGGCGGCAAGACGATCCTATCTTTCCGCTCTTATTGCGTCCGCAGATTCTCGTCCAGCCGCCTTGTTTAGGGTGACTCGCTCCCTCCTTGGAAAAGGGGGGAGCAAGGAACACTTACAAGGCAGAGCTGAGGAATTTGCTGAGTTTCTGTCGGATAAAGTCGCTCAGATTCGGTCAAACTTGGACTCTGGCAGGGCAGAGTCCATAGAGGTGACAGGGGCAAGTCCTAGTCCATCATTGTGGGAGGAGTTTGGGCCTGTTTCTCCCGATGATGTGGACAGGGCTATGGGAGCGATGGGTACCTCCACCTGTTTATTGGACCCATGCCCCTCCTGGCTGGTCTCGGCCAGCAGGTCGGTGGCACGCGGCTGGATCCAGGCGGTGATCACCGCTTCTTTGAGGGAGGGATCCGTACCGCAGTCGTTAAAAGCTGCGGTGGTGCGACCCCTCCTGAAGAAGCCTTCCCTGGATCCAGCTGATTTGAAGAACTATCGTCCAGTCTCCAACTTACCTTTCTTAGGGAAAGTTGTGGAGAAGGTGGTGGTGACTCAGCTTCTGCAGCTCCTGGATGAAACAGACCATCTAGATCCTTACCAGTCGGGCTTCAGGCGCGGCTACAGTACAGAAACTGCCTTGGTTGCCCTGATGGATGATCTCTGGCGAGCCCGGGATGGAGGAAATTCCTCCATCCTGGTGCTACTTGACCTCTCAGCGGCTTTCGATACCATCGACCATGGTATCCTTCTGCATCGGCTCGGCGAGTTGGGAGTGGGAGGCACCGTTTTGCGGTGGTTCTCCTCTTATCTCGCCGATCGGATGCAGTCGGTGTTGGCAGGTGGGCAGAGATCGTCCCCTAGGCCCCTATCATGTGGGGTGCCTCAGGGGTCGGTTCTCTCGCCCATCCTGTTTAATATCTACATGAAACCGTTGGGTGAGATCATTCGCAGACATGGGGTGTGTTTCCATCAGTACGCTGACGACACCCAGCTGTACATCACCACCCCGTCTGACTTCAGGGAGGCAGTTGATGTAATGTGCCGCTGCCTGAACGACGTTAAGATCTGGATGGGGAGGAACAGACTCAGACTCAATCCCGACAAGACTGAGTGGCTGTGGATATTGCCTCCTAAGGACCATGACAACTATCCCTCCTTGGTCTTTGAGGGTGCGAAACTGACTCCCTCAGACCAGGTCCGCAACTTGGGGGTCCTCCTAGATCCACAGCTAAAATTGGATCACCATCTTTCTGCTGTGGCTAGGGGGGCCTTTGCACAGGTTCGCCTGGTGCACCAGTTGCGGCCATACTTGGAGAAGGAGGCTCTACTCACGGTCACTCATGCCCTTGTCACCTCGCGTTTGGACTACTGCAATGCGCTCTACATGGGGCTACCCTTGAAGAGTATCCGGAGACTTCAGCTGGTACAAAATGCGGCTGCGCGTGCTGTGGTGGGTGTGCCAAGGTACACCCACGTGACACCAATACTCCGCCAGCTGCATTGGTTGCCCATCGGTCTCCGGGTCCAATTCAAGGTGTTGATCACCATCTTTAAAGCCCTTCATGGCTTAGGACCAGGATATCTTCGGGACCGCATTCTGCCTCATACTTCCCTCCGACCGGTTAGGGCCCACAGAGTTGGCCTCCTCCAGGTCCCGTCGGCCAAACAATGCCAGCTGGCGGGCCCTAGGGGGAGAGCCTTCTCTGTGGCTGGCCCCGTGCTCTGGAACCAACTTCCCCCAGAGACCCGAACCATCCCCACTCTGCTGGCCTTCCGAAAAGCCTTTAAAACATGGCTTTTCCTGCAGGTGGGGGGGATAGCTTAATCCACCTGAGATCACCCCCCAAGTATGTATGATATCGAATGAATGTTGCTGTTTTAATATTGTTTTTAATAATTTGTATTTGTTTTTTAATCACTTGCATTTTGATTATTCTTGTATTTTTTTCCTGTTGTACGCCGCCCTGAGTCCTTCGGGAGTTGGGCGGCATATAAGAATAACAAAATAAATAAATAAATAAATAAATAAGAGCCAGCGCTGTCCGAAGACGTCTCAGTGGTCATGTGGTTGGCATAACTAAATACCAAAGGCGCACGGAGCGCTGTTACCTTCCACCAAAGTGGTCCCTATTTTTCTACTTGCATATTTTACATGTTTTCGAACTGAGTTAACAGATTAACAGAGTTGGAAGGGACCTTGTAGGTCATCTAGTCCAACACCCCTCAAGCAGGAGACCCTACACCATTTCTGACAAATGGCAGTCCAATCTCTTCTTGACAGTTTCAAGTGATGAAGCTCCCACAACTTCTGAAGGCAAACTGTTCCATTGGTTGATTGTTCTCACTGTTTAAAGTTCCTCCTTATTTCTAGGTTGAATCTCTCCTTGATCAGTTTCCATCCATTATTCCTTGTCTGGCCTTCAGATGCTTTGGAAAATAGCTTGACCCCCTCCTCTCTGTGGCAGCCCCTCAAATATTGGAACACTGCTATCATGTCTCCCCTGGTCCTTCTCTTCACTAGACTAGCCATGCCCAGTTCCTGTAACCGTTCATCGTATGTTTTGGCCTCCAGTCCCCTAATCATCCTGGTTGCTCTTCTCTGCACTCTTTCTAGTCTCTCAACAGCATTTTTATAGTGTGGTGACCAAAACTGGATGCAGTACTCTAGGTGTGGTCTTACTAAGGCTTTGTAGAGTGGTATTAGTACTTCACTTGATCTTGATTGTATCCCTCTGTTAATGCAATTTAGGATTGCATTGGCTTTTTTTTGGCTGCCGCTGCACACTGCTGGCTCATATTTAGCTGGTTGTTCACTAAGACTCCAAGATCCCTCTCACAGTCACTGCTATTTAGCCTGGTTTCACCCAGTTTATATGTGTACTTTTGGTTTTTCTTACCTAAGTGTAGGACTTTATTTTTCTCTACATTGAATTTTATTTTGTTAGATAGGGCCCAGTGTTCAAGTCTGTCAAGATCCATCTGGATCTTGAGCCTATCTTCTAGGGTGTTAGCTATTCCTGCCAGCTTAGTATCATCTGCAAATTTGGTAAGTTCCCCTTCTATTCGCTCATCTAAGTCGTTTATGAAGATATTGAAGACTATTGGGCCTAAGACGGAATTTTGTGGTAACCCACTGCTTACTTCTCTTCATGTAGACTTAGACCCATTAAGGACTACTCGTTGAGTATGGTTTGTCAGGCAGTTGTGAATCCATTTGGTGGTGAAGCTATCTATCCCACTTTTTTTTAGCTTACGAAGAAGTAGGTTGTGGTCTACTTTGTCAAATGCCTTGCTAAAGTCTATGTCCACAGTATTTCGCTGGTCTACTAATTTAGTCACTGTGTTGAAGAATGAAATAAGATTGGTTTGGCATGATCTGTTTTTAACAAACCCGTGCTGGCTGCTAGTTATTACTTTACTCGTTCCTAGGTGTTGGCAGATCTTTTTTAAAAAAATATTTTCCAGTATCTTCCCGGGTATTGATGTTAGGCTGATTGGTCTGTAGTTTCTTGGGCAATGTTCCCTCTAAGCTGCGCGACCGTGCACGTGATAAGTAAACGCCGTGCGGCAGTTTCCAACTGCCGCGCGGCATTTTCTAATGTCAGAGGGAACATTGTTCCTGGGGCTAGTTTTTTTCCTTTTTTGAAGACGAGAACCACATCAGCTCTTTTCCAGTCCTCTGGTAGTTTACTAGTGCTCCAGGATTTTTGAAAGATGTGATATAGTGGTTCTGAGATGACATCTGCCAGCTCCTTTAGAACTCTGGGGTGTGATCTATCAGGTCCTGGTGATTTGTATTCATCAAGATCAGACAGGTGTTCTCTTACCATTATTTTGCTTATTATAACTTTTATTTCTAGTCTGTCTTTTACAGTTATGTTTTTGGTAGGTTGGGCTATAGTTTCTTTTTGCGTGAAGACCGATGCAAAGAATGAGTTAAGTAGCTCTACTTTCTCTCTGTTGCCGGTTACTTCCTTGCCATCTTCTCTCTTTAGTGGACCGATTGTTTCCTTGATTTTTTTCTTGTTATTTATATGTTGGAAGAAACTTTTTTTATTATCTTTGATTTTTGTTGCAAGTCTTTGTTCATTCTGAGCCTTTGCTTTCCTGACTTCGTCTGCACATTCTGGCTATCTTCTGATATCCTGTCTTAGTTATGTGTCCCTCTTTCCATTTTTTGCACTTGTCCTTTTTGTCTTTTAATTTGTCAGAGAGATCTTTGTGCAGCCATGCTGGTTTCTTCTTGGATTTCTTGTTTTTCTTTATCAGCGGTATTGTGCTGGTCTGGGCTTTTATGATCATATTTTTCAGAGTTTCCCAAGATTCTTGAGTTGTTTTCCCCTTTAGGATTTTCACCCAAAGAATCTTTCCCAACTTCTTCAACTGCTAGGTTGGCAGAAGCTGGGACAAGTAACGGGAGCTCACTCTGTTATGTGGCACTAGGGATTCGAACCGCTGAACTGCCGACCTTCTGATTGACAAGCTCAGCATCTTAGCCACTGAGCCACCGCGTCCCATGAAAGGTCCTTTGCAATTCTGTTATTCTGTTATTTGTGTTCTGTTTTTTCTGACTTGGCAATAGAACTTGTGGAAAGTACCTCGGATTGAATTAATTAAATATGAGTTGGCAGTGCAATTTAGCTATTAAAAAACAAATGGTGTTAACCGAAGTAATATTTTAGCAATCATGGGAATAGTTATACATTATTTGTGTTTGCAGTTCCAACCTTGAATATGGGAACTGCAGTTTAATGAAGACACTGATAAACTCTAATTGTGCTCACAAATGAAGTTCTTCTAGAAGAAACTGGTGGATCCAAGTGGTTTCACGTTGAAATGTGAAGATGCTTCAAATACTTCAGGTGATACCACACAGAAGATGATGATGAATAATGGATTTAAACTACAGGCAAAGCAGATTCCAAATTGTCATTAGGAAACAACTTCTTAACAGAGACAGTATTCACCCGTGGGGCTAATTCCTGATGAGGGGGTTCCCCTCTCCTGGCCATGTTCAAACAAAGACTGGATGTACGTATATTGGCTTGGGATGTTTTTAACATGGATTTCTCCACTGGGCTGGGGTTGATGGCTTAAATGATCTTTTTGAATGCTATTACTTGCTGATTCAATTCTACTGAAGATTCACCAGAAGGCAAACAATACTAAGTTTAGAATGCAGTTTTCAGCTTGGTAATCCAACCAGAGCAGAGAGCAACTTACATCTGAACCACATTGTAAATTAGACACAAAGTTAGCCAGTTCAAAGAAAGAATATGGACAGCATGAAACAGGTTTTTAAACTGTGTTATGTGAAAACCATACAATAAATGGTTGAGGGAACTAGATACATCTAGTATACAAAGAGAGGGTGACAGGATGGCAGCGTTCCACTATTTGAGGAGTTCTGACAAGGTAGAGGAGATCAAGTATTCTCCAAAGCACCTGAGGGCATAAATGGAAGATTATTATCAAAGGAAGATCTAATCTAGACCTAAGGATACATTTCCCGTGAGAGAGAAAGTTGTGGATGCTCCATCTTCGGGTGCTCTTCTTTTCAAGAAGAGATTGGAAGCCATTTGTCCAGAATGGAATAGGATCTCCTACTTCAGCAGTGGCTGGACCAGAAGAACTCCAAGGTCTCTTTCAATTTATTCTGTATTCTGATTCTTTGTCATGTTGGAAATGGGAACTAAATGAAGTCAATGTATTCACCAGAAATGGAGATTTTGAATGATCTCAAGATCCCATCAGTCCTATTATGACTAAGTTAAGTTATTTATTGACATCTTGAAATTGCTAATTGGAATATTTAGTAACTTCCAAGTACCATACATTGACGGGATTGATGGCTCACTGGTTAAAGATGGGTGTCGCGCAATGAGGTGAGCTTCCATTACTTGCCCCAGCTCCTGCCCATCTAGAAGTTCAAAAGCATGCAAATGCGAGCAGGTAAATCGGTATTACTTTGGTGGGAAGGTAACAGCATTCCGTGTGCCTTTGGTGCATATCCATGCTGGACAGATGTCCACGGAAGCATCTTCAGACAATCCTCTGCTAAGAAATGGAGATGAGCATCACCCCCGAGTGTCGGACACAACTGGACAGGGAAAACCTTTTATCTTCTACCTTACTATACATCGAGACGAAAGAATCTGGGAATCAAGCTCAGCTTTTCACGAGGTGTCAGTCATGAGCTCTTGGCTATGGTGAAGCTGTGAAACTGTTAACAGGATCTCTAATTTGTTAAATTGAAGGATTACCATTCTCAAAAACTAGATAACGGAGGTAAGCTGTTCACAGAATATTAGAGTTCATTTGATGATTCACACATGCCATGAAAAATAACCAGCATAGCTTAAGCTCAGCAATTCATAAGATTTAATATCTTAGTGGCAATGTAAATCAGCAAAGCTAAGCACCCCAGAGGGAATCTAGGATGTTAGTTTGCATAAATATTTGGTCTTATGAATCCAGTTTAGTTAGTCACAGGCTGTTGAAATCCCTTAGCGAAAGATGTAATGTCTAGGGGTGAACAAATCTTTTGGTTTTGATTTATATCATACTCCTACAAATATGTTTAGTTAGGTTTGTTGAACTTGTGCATTTTTTAAAAGGGATACATTAAAATGCCTAAATCCCCACTTTGCAGGGAGGCTACAGTCTAGACCTATTTGCATGTCGACCCTTGGCAACTGATAGACATGCTTGGGTTCCTGAAGGAGCTGGGGGATATTCTAGGTCAGTGTTTCCCAAAGTGTGGTACGCGTACCCCCAGGGGTATGGGAAGAGTTTGGTGGGGTTACGAGTTGCACTGGAGTTTGGTGGGGATCACGTGGGAATATCCACTGCACCGTGCTTAGCTGCGCCCACAGAACAAGGAAAGAAATAGGCGCATATCACAGTTTTTACATGGGAACTGGGGCCATCGTACATTGTATCGCAACTCATTATGGCGGGAACTTCTGCGCATCCTTCGCGCAGCTCAGGTTCTGCGGGAACATTAACAGTTGACGCTGAGCCGCGGAGCTGTTTAAACGCTGGAGAATTGCAGTGTTATCTAACGGTTAGACAGTCTTGTGAGGCGTGACACGGCGTGAATATACTGCAC
Organism: Diadophis punctatus similis; assembly: GCA_023053685.1. Classification (NCBI taxonomy): domain Eukaryota; kingdom Metazoa; phylum Chordata; class Lepidosauria; order Squamata; family Dipsadidae; genus Diadophis; species Diadophis punctatus. Next base: position 7,314,392 of record JALIGW010000027.1, on the reverse strand, counting down.
TTCGTTACAGAGACAACTTACTTCTTTAATAGTTAGTTCCGGGCGCCTGTTATCGTGCTTTAGTAAGTTCCATTGATTTTATTATTTTTATAAAATACAATTTTTATCCCTAACAGAGATTATGGATCGCTGGTTGAAATCTGGAACTACTTAACCGAAAGAAAGTAATGATTGTAGTAGCAATCATTAGAAAAAATAAATATATTTTGATTTTTATTAAAGCATATGTTTTTTATGAGGGGTACTCAGCGTTACGAAAATTATAGAAGGGGTACACATATGTCAAAAGTTTGGGAAACACTGTTCTAGGTAATGTAAACCATGACTTGGGAATCCAAAGTTCTTTCAACCCTTGATCCAGTGGTTTACTTTTAGAATCCACCGTTCCCTCATTGGGTGATGACCTTCCATTGGAAATACAGATACAGAAGTACAGAATGTATTGAATACCTACAACAGAAAAAAGTCAAGTAACAAGCCCTGCCTGAGGATACAATCTGCAGCTGTTACCAGAATTACTGGAATACAAAGGACGTGTGTGAAAGTGAATGGTTTTCACTGGAATCCTTTTCACCTTTAGAGGAAGAAATTAAATGCAGTGGCTGTTTCCAGGATCCAGGATGATCCTTGGCCTCTCTCTGCTCCTTTCTGACACTCCAACCTGTATTTCCTCCCCACCTCCAGCTGCAAAACAGGCAAGCGTTGGAATACCTTCCACCCAGAGCCACTTAGGTGAGATGGGTGATGCAGAAATGTAATCAATAAAATAAATAATAAATGAAAACATTCCCCAGTCCAAAAGGTTGGAAGCTTTTTAAGCCTGTCTTAAATGGGGGATTCTGTGACAAAATGGATTTCCTGGGAAATTTCTGGCATCGCTTGTAGTTCTAGAAAAGGCTCTTTTTTTGCTGATCTGAGATATGTTATTAAATGATGTCTTGAAATGAAGGGAAGACCCTGGTATGCAAAGCGAATGCTATCAAGCCCCCTCCTTTCCTTTTGTTTTTCTCGTCTGTCACTCATCAACTCAGCTCTGATTGCTCCACAACAATGCTGTTTAATTTCCTGGCTCAGTGCACACACCCCCTCCCCTGTTGCAGAATCTGGGCAAAAGGAGTGAAGAGAGAGAGAGAATCTGTGCAATCTCCCCTCCTGGGGAGCTCTCCTGGCCCAAGGGGTAGTGACTCTTTAATGCCAGCCCAGGGCAGAGCTAATCCTGCCTCCTCATCCATGTAATGCAATTAGCACAGCATTTAATGCTGCAGTGGGCAGAGGCAGGCCTAGCTGGATCTCAGGGGGTCTTGCTCTGTTGTAATGATAGGGGAAAGTGGCCGATCACAGCCCGAGATAAGTGAAGGGTCACTGGCTATAGGAGAAAGTCCGGGGGGGGGGAAGGGGGGCAGTGCTGGAGATAGGAACTCATGCCTGGGTTTTGTTTTCAGAAAGGATTTGTGGCATGGGAGAAGATGGATGTTAAAGGTTATGGATGCAAAAAGTAAGTCATCTGGTTGCAGCTGGGACACAGATGCAGCTTTCTCTGGGGATTCTAGAGGGGAAAATCCCTTCAAAGTAGCCCATGATCTCCTGTAGCACCAGCCCTCACTCTTACTTTTGGTTGCCCATGCTGGGGAAATTAGTATTCCAGATTTGCTGGAAGACATCTGGGTCCTGGAGGCAAAGGCTCTTCTCTCTTTCCCTGCCCTTTTGTGGCTTTAGAAGGTCAGCCGGCGATGTGGGTCCACAAAGGTTGAGTCCGCAGAGCCCATCTCTTCAGCTGCAAGAACTGCAGACTGGCAGGTTGGCAGCTGGGCTGCGTCTCTGATCATGCTCAGCTTGGTATGATCTAGCAATAGAAGCAATAGCTCATGGACTTACTGTATATACTGCCCCATAGTGCTTTACAGTACCCTCTGGGTGATTTACAGTGTAAGCATTATTTGCACATTGCTCCCGATAATCTGGGTCCTCATTTTACCGACCTCAGAAGGTTGGAAGGCGGAGGCAATTTTGAGCCCTGTCAGGATCAAACTCCAGGCTGTGGTCAGTTTGCCCGTGATGCTGCATTCTAACCACTGTGCCACCAGGACTCTTTGATATATGATATCAAAATGATATATCCTTTCCTCTCACAGAGGATAGCCACACAGGTACGGCAAGGGTCACATGTGCGCCGGACCTGAGCTCGCGTGCCCACTGATATGGCTCCGCGTGCCACTTGTGGCACCCGTGCCATAGGTTCGCCATCACGGTCCTATACCATTCCAGACAAGTGACTATCCAGACCCCCTCATTTTTATGGCAGCCCCTCAAATATTGGAACACTGGTATCATCACACACCTAGCCCTTCTTTTCGTTAGATTAGACCTACCCAATTCCTGGCAACCATTCTTTGTATGTTTCAGCTTCCAGCCCACTAATAATTTGTGTTGCTCTTCTCTGCATTCTTTCCAGAGTCTCTACATCAGCACAATGATATAGTGAGATGATCTAGATAAGGATGATGTGCAGTATTTTCTTCTTCTGGAAGGAGTTTCTAGCTTTCACAGAGGGAAAGGTTTCTCCATCTATCAAAATGTAAGAAGCAGATCCATGGGTTGCAGTCTCTGTGGTGGGGGGAATGAAGCTCACCCTCCCAACATTGGAAGTATTCAGTTGCTTTGGTGCTTTGAAAATAAGCAGAACCACCAAATTAAAGGTGGATAGATTTAGTAGGTAAGCCTGGACCCTCCATTTTGAGGGCAATTTGCCAAATGATCAATTTAGGTAAGCTATAGGGATGTTAATTACAGATCATAATCCTTGGCTCTACCACCTTGATGGTTACAACTAGAAATAGAAAAGGAAAGATGGTGGACAGGATGTGTCTTCATTTCCTTTCCTTTTTTTTCTCCTGGATGGTAAAGCAATTTGGGGGTAATTTTGAGGGGGGGAAAGGAGTCCACAAATACATTTGAAAGTTGAATCATGGCAACTGGATTTATTTTTTGTTGGTTTCAGATGCTTTGCTGCTCATCCAAGCAGCTGCATCAATCAGAACAAGTTAGTTAGGCAGAGACTCACTGGAATGAACCAACTCCTCCTGCACCAACCTCAGGTATTCTTCCCCAAAGTGCACAGCAATATGTTGATGAAGATTCTCAGTCATCCAATGATCTGTTGCCAAGACTCAACTTTCAGACAACTCTACCTGGATGACTGAGAATTTTCAGATATAGGAGTTCAGAAATAGCTAGCCACCACTGTCAGACCTGTCCCAGTTTGGGTGTTTAGAAAAGAAAGACCCTTGACTCCATTTGTAGTGAAAGATATAACTGTTACTGAAGTCGAGTGGTTACAGCATAGCAAAGCCAGATCTGAGGATTTCCTGCTTAGTCCTGGTAATTTTTTCTCCCAAGCCCTCCCCCCCCCATGGTAATCTTGGAGATGTCCAAATAAAGTTCAAATTAGGTGTTTTGGTAACAGCTCCACATTTTGGTGCCTCTTTGGCCGGGCATTCCGCACTCCATTCCCAAGCTTGCGTCTTTGAATCTCTCAAGCTTTGTTCCGGGCTGGCACCTCCGGTTTCTGTCATCCTGCCATTCCCCCCTCCCTATATCCCATTGCTCCTCCCTTCCCCCTTTTATGGCAGGATGCCATCCAAGTGAAACAGGGCTGAAGCGGTGCAATGGCAGACTTGACACACCACTGTCCTTTTATTTCCTTTTGCTGTCATCCCATTTCTCAGAGGGCAAAACAGCAAGTGAGCAAGACTGCACTGGAGAAAGTGTTCCAGAACGAGGTGCAGTTTGTTTTGAGGGTCCCTGAGAAATTGGCCTCCTGGGTTTCCAAGAGAAGAGGCCGATCTGTATTCATTGCAAATGCTTTAATCAGAGGTTTCCCTATAGGTTTCCATATGACAGTCAGCTGTTGTGTTGAGGTCCCCTGCTGGGACCATGCCAGCCAGCCACAGATAAAAACCCGCAAACAGGCACATGCCTCAAGGCAGCATGGAGGTGCCATTAAATCTACCCGAGATGGAAAAAAAAGCCAAGCCGTATTCCTAAGATGCTATAAGTTATAATTTTAAATAGCCTCCAGGGAAAGAACCGCTTGAAGGATTTCACTGCCCTGCTGGAGATTTGAGAGAACATCTGCCTGGGCCACCTGCATTGGTCATCTTTCATTGACTTTGCATCTGTTGCTTTTGTTAGCACAAATTCAATTACCTGCAGCCGTCTGGGGACCCTTTGACTTGTATTGGGCCAAGTTGATGGACAGCTGCAGAAGTGGCTGGGTGAGCTCTGTTTAGCCAGGAGGCAGAGAATAATACTGGGCATCAGAGCCAAATTCCGCCCTGGAACTGGAGAAAATGGATAGTTGAAAAATGATGGGGCAGCTTGTCTTGTATCACCTGTACTGCTTCTGCTCAGAACAGCAGCAATAGAGGCTGGGGGAAAGGAGTTCAATGCCAGAAAATGAGGCCCCAAGAAAATAACCTTTTGAGCAGAGGAGAAATAAATGATTTCCACAAACTGGGATTTACATGACTTGACTGGTCTTCTTCCTGCAACTGGCATTTCAAAGGGAACATCATGCCAAACACACTGGACTGACAGGTGAGTCCAGGTCTTGGGCTGCTTGACCTGCTGCCCTGGTTTCATGATAGCCCAGCCCCTTCAAAACAGGAGAGGGTTGACATCCAGAAAGGGAACTTGAGGCCAGACAGCTGAAGCCCACAAGGTAGGAAAACCCCTTGGCTTTTGAGTGGCTAAAATCAAGGCCTCAGTTCTGTGCAATAGATTTAAGCCAGTACTTAAAGATCTCTTCTTTTCACAGGATAATTTATGCCTGGTGCTCTGTTGGCTTGCTTTGCAACCCATTTTATTTGTAGGGCTAAAATGTTAAAATGATGTTGCACCTTGGAAATCTGTGAGGACTGATTTGGAAATTGTCCTGTTGTTGATGCACCCTAAAATTGTTTTAGCCTTTTCCACAGCCATATCAGACTGCAGAGTTAAAAAAAAAGTAGATTCAGATGGAATGTCAGGAGGGATTTCTTATGGCAAGGGTTGTCAACCAGTGACAGGGTGTGCAAGCACAACGGCAGCCCCATACAGGCACTGTCAGGGATGGTTTAGGGCAGGGGTACGCAAAGTTGGCTCTTCTATGACTCATGGACTTCAACTCCCAGAATTCTTAAGTTAGCATGATTGGCTCAGAAATTCTGGGAGTTGAAGTCCACGAGTCATAGAAGAGCCAACTTTGCCTACCCCTGGTTTAGGGGACCAAGTAAGTAACGGTTGGTCTAAATCAGGGGTCGGCAACCTTAAAAACTCAAAGAGCCATTTGGACCCGTTTCCCAGAGAAAACAAAACACCCGGAGCCACAAAACCTGGGTGGGTGTGGCCAACTTGACATCACTCCCACCGAGTCACATGACCCCCAGCTACGCCTACCCAGGTTTTGTGGCTGTTTTCTTTTCTATGAGAAAAAGGAATCTCTCTTCCCCCCCTCTCTTTCTCTCTCTCCATTTCTCTTTCTCCCTCTCATCTCTTTTCTCTTTCCCTCTCACCATCTCTCTCTTTCTCTCTCTCTCCCTTCCTCCCCACCCATCTCTCTCCCTCTCCCTCCTTCATCTCTCTCTTTCTTCCTCTCTCTCTCTGTGTGCTGAGGAACGATCGCCACCCCCGGTGCAAGCTTTCCTATGGGTGACCTCCTCCCTCTCTCGCGATTCCCTGGCTGGCTGTTGCAGGGCCAGGAGGGTGCACATGCGCAGGGAGACCCTCCTTCTGGAAGCCGCGGAGAACCTTCCTTCTAGAAGCGAGAGGCCACGGAGGACGGGCGGCTTTTTGCTTAAGGAGGGTCTTTGAACGCGGCTTCTCTCCTGCCCTAAGGATCCAGCCATCGCCTTGCCGTGTCCACCCCACCCCCACAGTTCTTCGGCTGAGCAGGGGGGGGCATAAGCTCCAGCCCGAAGCGGCAGGAAGCGAAGGCTGTCTTACGCGTAAATGTGGTGCAAAGGCAGGTACTTCGCTCCTGCACTAAGGCTCCCAGGACCCTCCTCCCTGTCCTTCTCCTCTCATGCGGGGGGGGGGGGGCACGGCAAGGCAATGGCTGGATCCTTAGGGCAGGAGAGAAGCCATGTCCAAAGACCCTCAAGCGAGAAGCTGCCCGCCCTCCGCGGCTCTGCGGCTTCCAGAAGGAGAGTCTCCCCACACATGCGCACCCTCCTGGTCCCGCCATAGCCAGCCAGGGAGTTGCGAGAGGGGGAGGAGGGTCACCCGAAGGAAAGCCTGCGCCGGGGGTGGTGATCGTTCCTCAACCAGTGCCGGAGAATGAGCCCTGGCTGCTTCTCCATTCCCGCCGTCGCGCTTACCTTCTCAGGCCAGGGGAGGGAGGGGAGGGCGGGCCAGCCAGTGATGGGACAGGGAGCCACAGCAGGGCCCCCAAAGAGCAGCATGCTGCTCCGGAGCCGCGGGTTGCCGACCCCTGGTCTAAATGATCTATGAACTTCTTTCCAATCCAATCCATCCATCCATCCATCCATTCAATGACTCTATTCATGATTGTTACTTCCAGCAAGCTGCTTTGGTATGATTTATGTCCTGAAGGTCAGAATGTCAATACTTGTAGCAAATAAAATATGCATAAATCAAAACTCTTCTCCCAGGGCAAAGCTGGAGCAGCACCCTCTCCATTGGTACGGCCCACAGAATCACGGAGGACGAAAGGCTGAGATGGCAGAAGCAGGTTGGGGTAGCTGAAGACCCAGGGAATCCATGGGCTTCCTCTGGTGGGCTTGGGGTGGGGGTTTCAATCCACCTCTGATGCTCCCTGCAATCAGGGCATGATGGACTGTCAGCCGAATCTAAGGACAGATCCAAATCTGGTTATGCTGCCAAGCATCCTTAGTGTAATTTCAAATTTTGTGCTCTGCTTCCACAAGGCACAACCCGCCCCCCCAGCAGCCCCTCCTCTGCATGGGAATAAAAAAAATCCTGAAAAATGGATCGGAAGCATCTTCTCTTGTTTTAGGTAAGGGCTGAGAATGCCGGGCCATTCCTGACAAGCTCACAATACTTTCTTTGCCTTTATTTCATGCTGGAGAAAATAGCCACGGGGTTTTTGCTCTTTTTCTTTTCTCTGAAAAGGGGAGGAACAAATGAAACGAAGTTCAGGAGAAGAGCAATCCATTTAATCGGAGGCAAGCGATGGGAGGGGGCGGGGGGGGGGAGCGCTCGTTCCCTCTCCATTCTATTCTACCAATTAATTATTTAGTTACATGCTGTCTGTTATGATGAGAGGTAATTAGAGGTAATTAGCTGGAAAAAAATGGAAGGTGGGAAAGCTGCCAGTTGGTTATGAAAGCCGAGATTCAGAGCTTCCTTTATCACCTTCCAGGGTCTCTCGGAGGGCGGAGTTTGAGAGGCTCCCCGGAGAAGCAGCCATCCTTTCCCAGCCACCTTTCTCCGTCATCACTCTGCTCCCCAGTTCAGACACCAAGAAGCTGCTCTGTGGCTCTGGGCCTTTGGGCTGCCAGTCATAGAATCCTAGGGCTGGAAGGGACCTTGGAGGTCTTCTAGTTCAACCCCTTACCCAAGGCAGAAATCCATATACCATACTGGACAAATGGTTGTCCAACCTTTTCTTGAAAAACCTCCAGTGGTGGAGCACCCACAACTACAGGAGGCAAGCTATCCCATTGTCTAAGTCAGTGTTTCTGAACCTTGGCAGTTTGAAGATGTGTGGACTTCAATTCCCAGAATTCCCCAGCCAGCATTGCTGGCTGGGGAATTCTGGGAATTGAAGTCCACACATCTTCAAACTGCCAAGGTTCAGAAAAACTGGTCTAAGTGTTCTCACTATCAGGAAATTCCTCTTATTTCCAGGTTGGGTCTCCCTTTGATGAGCTTCCAGCCATTGTTAAGAACCGAGGTGGCGCAGTGGTTAGAGTGCAGCACTGCAGGCTACTTCAGCTGACTGCTAGCTGCAGTTCGGCTGTTCAAATCTCACCGGCTCAAGGTTGACTCAGCCTTCCATCCTTCTGAGGTTGGTAAAATGAGGACCCAGGTTGTTGGGGGCAATATGTTGAACTCTGTAAACCACTTAGAGAGGGCTGTAAAGCACTATGAAGCGGTATATAAGTCTAAGTGCTATTGCTATTGTTTCTTGTCCTGCCCTCAGGTGCTTTGGAGAATAAATCAACACCCTCTTCCCTGTGACAGCCCTTCAAGTACTGGAAGACTGCTATCCTGTCTCCCCTGATCCTTCTCTTCATTAACTAGACATAACTAGTTATCCCAAAAGTTAATTGTATGGTTTAGCCTCCAGACCCCTTTGTTGCTCTTCTCTCCACTCTATCTAGGGCCTCAGCAACATTTTTGTATTGGGGTGACCAGAACAAGCTTCCTATAGGAGATGACCAGGCTGAGCCCAAGGGAGGGATCAAGCATGTCATCAGTCTCGAGTCAACTTCATGCCCACAAGAGATCTAAGTCCAGCCCTCCTTGAATTCCATTGATTCTTATCTGCCTCCAATTCCCTTTGACCATTAGTAGTTCAGATTCTTGTAGTTGAGCGGGTTAGCATGCAATAAACCTGCAGTCATTTGAACCACCTTGTTTCTTAATTTTTTTGCTCCTGGAAGTTCCCCATTCATCTTGACTGCCTCACAGCCTTTGAAAGAGGGCAGGACTGGATGAACCCCTGGCTGGCATCCTCCGCTGCTTGAAGGCAAAAACCGCCAGACGCTCTGTGGCAAATCAAGTACAAAACCCCAACCACTTGCTTCGACCAAGGAAGAAGCAGTGACTGAGCTTCCTCCTCCTGCCACAGACCCACCAAGCTGTTTCCACTTTCCCCTCTGTAAAGTGGCACTTGTGGGAGAGTCATGGATATGCTGCATGCTTCAAGATGCCCTTGATCTACGTAAGGCAGTGTTTCCCAACCTTGGCAACTTGAAGATGTCTGGACTTCAACTCCCAGAATTCCCCAGCCAGCATTCGCTGGCTGGGGAATTCTGGGAGTTGAAGTCCAGACATCTTCAAGTTGCCAAGGTTGGGAAACACTGATTATTGTAAGGAGAAATATTAATTGGCACAAACGGAGAGGCCGACTCCATTAAATCTGCCAGAATTGCTGCATCTGATACATAAAACTAGTTGGAACTCAAAGGCATCAAGGGCGGCAAGCTGCCCTTTTGGGGAATACTGGCTCCCGGAGATAAGAGCTGAGGTTCGGACTTGCTGCAGATGAGTCGGACAAGAGTGGCACCGGGGATGGCCATTTCGATGTCGTTGCTTGTCATCTTGGCGACGAGAGGCCCTTTGGAAAGAACCCCCCAGAGACTGGACTGGCCTGGTTTCCAGGCGGGCAACCAGGACATTAGACTAACATCATACGGCGTTTGGATCCCAGATCTTCAACTCCTCCGTTATAACGCGCAGTATTGGCGGCGACCAAGCCTGGGACAACATTCTGTTAGGCGAGGGAATGGGCCTGGCTTTCGAACGATCCCCCTTAATGCTAAACGGGACTCAGTTTTCCCTCTACCATCACGGGGGCAGCTGTTGGACATTTTTACTGCTGCAGCAGAGGCAACGGATTTTGGATTCACAAAAAAAATAACAACAAGACTGAGATTAAGGCAATATTAAGAACTAAGCTATACCGGGTTTGGAGGTTGCCTATATCTGCCTCCTATTGCTCTTATTGTTTTTAACCCCCGGAAATACTGCGATTTTATTAATGGTTTGGGCTATGAATGTGTTATGATTGGGTGATAGAGATTATGTGACTGACAGTGGTAGAATGAGTGAGCTGGGGATTGGGTCTTTGCCCCCCTCTGCTGAGTGTGGAAACAGAAGCGGAGAGGGGTTTCAGTCCATCCCCAGGCTCAGTATGACTGGTATGCATGGTCTGCTGGGAGAGAGGGGGACCAGTTGGGGGGGGGAGGGGATCTCTGGTGCGAGGGGGGACGGGAGCATTAAGGTCATTACAGGGAGAGGTAGGTATGGCGGGAGCAGGGGGGTAGGCCGCTCTCGGGGAACGAGAACTCGCTGTCTCCAAGCGATTCCTTGTTCCGGCCCCTCTAATTTGGTTCCATCTTGCTCAACCCGAGGTCCTGGTAATCAGGGATGTCAGGGCCCTGGGCTCAAGCTGCTGCTGTTGAATGCCAGGTCAATTGCCAACAAGGCCCCCCTTGTACGGGATTTAATCCTGGAAGAGGGGGCAGACCTGGCATGCATCACTGAGACCTGGCTAGGCCAGGAGGGGGGGGTTCCCCTCTCCGAGATGTGCCCGGACGGGTTCTTAGTGCAGCATCAGCCGCGACCCCAGGGAAGGAGGAGTGGCGATTATAGCTCGCCAGAACCTTAATCCTCGAAGGAGCCCTGCCCCGGAGATTGTTGGGTGTGAGACGCTCCTTCTGAAGTTGGACTTAGGGGTCCAGGTGGGCCTTTTGTTAGCGTACCTGCCTCCTAGCTACGTTACAAAGGCCCTGCCTGTTCTGCTCGAGGCGGTAGCAGGGCTGGCGATTGAGTTCCCCAGGCTGATGGTGCTGGGGGACTTTAATCTGCCATCGCCCGGTGAAACCTCGGAGGCAGTCCAGGAGTTCATGGCTTCCATGACAACCATGAACCTGACCCAAGTAGTTCAGGGTCCGACTCATGAGGGGGGCCACACGCTTGACCTTGTGTTTCTTTCGGGGCAGTGGAGAGATGATCTGAGGCTGAGGGGTTTAGTCACAGTACCCTTGTCGTGGTCAGATCATTTCCTTCTGAGGTTGGATTTCATGGCACCACTCCTCCACCGCAAGGAGGCGGGGCCGATTAAGTGGTTCCGCCCCAGGCGCCTAATGGAATCTGAAGAATTTCAGAGGGAACTTGGGGAAATACCTGACTCCCTGGTACACGATTCATCTGAGGCCCTAGTGGCTGCTTGGAATCAGGCGGCAACGGGGGCCTTAGATCGGATTGCGCCTTTGCGGCCTCTCCGTGGCAGCGGATCCTGGCGGGCCCCTTGGTTTACTGAGGAGCTCCGGGAGATGAAGCGCCAAAAGAGACGCCTAGAGCGACGATGGAGAACCAGTAAAGCTGAGTCTGACCGGACACTTTTAAGAACTTACATTAAGTCTTACTTAGTGGCGATAAAGGCGGCAAAATGCGCGTATTTTTCCGCTCTTATTGCGTCCGCCGACTCCCGCCCAGCCGCCCTGTTTAGGGTGACTCGCTCCCTCCTAGCCAAGGAGGGAGTTGAAGATCCCTTGCAGGGCAGAGCTGAGGAATTTTCTCAGTTTCTGGCGGATAAAGTCGTTCAGATTCGGACAGACCTGGACTCCATTTGGACAGGGCAAGCCGAGATGACAGGGGTGAGTCTTAGTCCTGTTATTTGGGACGAGTTTGAACCGGTCACTCCTGAGGATGTGGACAAGGCCATAGGAGCGATGAGCGCCTCCACCTGTTTATTGGACCCGTGCCCCTCCTGGCTGGTTTCTGCCAGCAGGGAGGTGACACGCGGCTGGCTCCAGGCGGTTGTGATCGTTTCTTTGAGAGAGGGATCCATCCCACAGCCTTTAAAAGCTGCGGTGGTGAGGCCCCTCCTCAAGAAGCCTTCCCTGGACCCAGCGGATTTAAAGAACTTCCGTCCAGTCTCCAACTTACCCTTTTTGGGTAAAGTTGTTGAGAAGGTGGTGTCGCTCCAACTCCTGCGGCTATTGGAGGATACTGATTATCTGGATCCCTTTCAATCGGGTTTCAGGCGCGGCTACAGTACGGAGACTGCTTTGGTCGCGCTGATGGATGATCTCTGGCGAGCCCGGGATGGGGGTCACTCCTCCATCCTGGTGCTACTTGACCTCTCAGCGGCTTTCGATACCATTGACCATGGTATCCTTCTGCGTCGTCTTGGGGAGGTGAGAGTGGGAGGCACTGTTTTACGGTGGTTCTCCTCCTACCTCTCTGACAGGACGCAGTCGGTGTTGACAGGAGGACAGAGGTCGGCCCCTAGGCCCCTGGTTTGCGGGGTGCCACAGGGCTCGGTCCTCTCGCCCATCCTGTTTAACATTTACATGAAACCGCTGGGTGAGATCATCCGACGACATGGGGTGAGGTATCAGCAGTATGCTGACGATACCCAGTTGTACATCTCCACCCCGTGTCAGTTCAGTGAAGCAGTTGATGTAATGTGCCGCTGCCTGGACGATGTGAGGGTCTGGATGGGAGTGAACAGACTCAGGCTCAACCCAGACAAGACTGAGTGGCTCTGGATATTGCCTCCCAAGGACTATGTCGACTGTCCCTCCTTGGTTCTCGGGGGAGAAAAATTGACTCCCTCAGAACAGGTTCGCAATTTGGGTGTCCTCCTAGACCCACAGCTAAAATTGGAGCAACATCTTTCAGCTGTGGCTAGGGGGACCTTTGCACAAATCCGTCTTGTGCACCAATTGCGACCTTACTTGGAGAGGGAGGCCTTGCTCACAGTCACTCATGCCCTTGTCACCTCACGGCTAGACTACTGTAACGCGCTCTACATGGGGCTACCCTTGAAGAGCATCCGGAGACTCCAACTGGTACAGAATGCAGCTGCGCGAGCGGTAGTGGGTGTGCCGAGATACACCCACGTAACACCTCTCCTTCGCCAGCTGCATTGGCTACCAATTAGTCTCCGGTCGCAATTCAAGGTGTTGGTCGTTACCTTTAAAGCCCTACATGGCTCAGGGCCAGGTTACCTGCGGGACCGCATCCTACCACATACCTCCCTAAGACCAGTTAGGTCCCACAGAGAGGGCCTTCTCCGGGTCCCGTCGGCTAAACAATGTCGATTGGCGGGGCCGCGGGGGAGGGCCTTCTCTGTGGGAGCCCCGTCCCTCTGGAACCAACTTCCACCAGAGATCCGGACCATCCCCACCCTGCTGGCCTTCCGTAAAGCCTTAAAAACATGGCTCTTCCGGCAGATGGGGTGAATAGGACAACTAGATTCCCCCTGAATGTTGCTCTTACAATGTCTTTTTTAATTATATTTATAATGTAAATTATGACTATTGTTTTTAAAATTGTACGCTTCTTATTTATGTTGTACGCCGCCCTGAGTCCCACGGGATTGGGGGGCCTATAAGAGCGTTTAATAAATAAATAATAAATAAATAAACGAACAACACACCCTTTCAAGCCGGCTCCACCACCACCACCGAAGCCTGTGACTGCCGTCTCGCCTCCTGCCCCAAGATGCAGCCGGCAATCAACGGCTGCCGTTCGCCGGAGAATGGGAAGAAAAGCTTCGGGAACATCAAGGCGAAAGCGCTCTCCCTTTCAACCGCGCATCTACCTGGGGAAAGGGAGCACCAGCCCTCCTTACGGGCGGGGAGGCGGGGGGGCTTTTGAACTTGCCATTGATTCATCCTCCAGCGCCGCGGCTGAGCATCATTAAAAATAATAGATGCGCCCGACCTTGCCAGCGGCCCCGCGGCTTTCCGTGCCGAGCTAAGTGGCTGCTCTGGGCCGAGAGGGGCGGAGGGAAGGGGGCAGGGAGGGGGAGTTGCTGGAGGAGTCGCTCACCAAGGGGAGGCAGCCAGCGTGTGTCCCCCCCCATTCAGGGGTTCTTGGAAGAATCCAAACTGCGATGGAGGAGGGTTGCCCCCAAACCCATCTCTCCTCTGCAGCTGATGAAAGCAGGGCAGGAGTAGTTTCGGTAAGCTGGGGGAGGGGAGGGGAGGGGAGGGGGATGCACTGAGTTCTCATCTGTGAGCATCTTTTGAACCAATCAGAATGCAGGTGTCCTTTGAAAATCACTTTTGCCGTGTAGTGTGCCTCTGGGAAGAAAAATGACTGTTAGAAAGGAGGCTGCACAAAATGCGTGTATATATTGTATGTGTGTGTGTGCCCTTAGCTAAACCGCTTTACTGTCCTGGGGTTTGTTTCAGGTTTTTCAGGACAACCTTGCAGGTTGCAGTGAGGGAGAAAGGCGGCTTTTGAAAAGGAGAATTAGGAAAGGAAGGTTAGGAAGGAGGGTGGGAGGTAGAATGTGTGTCTCTGTATTTATAATCTCCATTGACAAGACTGCTCCCCTAACTCAAAACTGACCTTGGGGTACCTTCAAGCAAGACAGTACAATACTTAAAAAAACCAAACTAAATACTGTAAACAAAAAATGGCATGTAACAAACCAAAATAAATGCCAAGTGGCCACATCACTAATTCTCTCCAAGAATCTGGAGAAAAAAACCCATTTAGAAAGAATGTCTAAAGACTTGTAATTCATGGCAATCTGATGTTCCAGAGCAATGCTGTTCCAGCCTTGAACAGATCACATGATCAGGGTTCCACTCCCTGATACCAGTGAAAATGCCTCAAAATCCACCAAAATCCCCCCAGGCTCTGTGTCATTGGAAGACTGTCAGTTGATCTCCCTTGCCCCTCCTCCACTGCCAATTCAACTTTACTTTGCTCCTGAAATTCAGTGCAATGTAGACTTTCTCAAAATCCATCCAAACTTCTCAAAGCAAAAATAAACCTCCTAGAAAGGCTAAGTTCCCAGCAACAATTGACCCTCACTTTGCTATCATGACAAAAATGGATTGGTGCTTGACCTGCTGAATGCGGGATCCAGTGTGGAAGGAAAAAGAAGAGGATATGGACTGACATGGCTGAGCATTTTTGGAAGGCAATTGGGTAATATCCAGCCGGTTTCAAGGGCAATTGTATCTTGAGCCTGCTTGTAAAAGGAGGCAATAACAGAGTTGGAAGGGACCTTGGAGGTCTTCTACTCCAACCCCCTGCTCAAACAGGAGACCATATACCATTCCAGACAAATGGATGTCCAGTCTCTTCTTAAAAACCACCAGTGATGGAGCACCCCACAATTTCTGGAGGGAAGCCAGCCACTGGTTAATTGTTTTCACTGTCAGGAAGTTTCTCCTTAGTTCCCGGTTGCTTCTCTCCTTGATTAGCTTCCATCCATCCATTGCTTGTCTTGCCTTCTGGTGCTTTGGAAAATAGGTTGACCCCTCTTCTCCTCAAATGTTGGAGCACTGCTATCCTGTCTCCCCAAATTTTCTCTTAATTAGACTATCCAATTCCTGCAAATGTTCTTCATATGTTTTAGCCTCCAGTTCCCTTGCATAGTTACAGAGAATCCATTTCAGTAAGGATTTCGGTCTGGACATAGGAAAGAAACAATGGTACAAGAGGACAGATCCACCAGTCAATAATCACAAGCTTGGTTCTTTCCTCCTGCCTATATATATGTTCAGATTAAACCTGGCAAGTAAGTATTACTGTTGACAAATAAACATCTTGGCTTCCAGGAAACTTCAGCTGGTGTTAGCTCTAAATGGAGTTGCATTCATATTGACAGGGCTGGTGTGTGACTCCCAGCTTCTGCTTCTCAGCAGGTAGAGCCATTGGCTAGATCATTGGCCTTTGGTCAGGTTCGGTTGGAGTCCCTGTTACTAACTGGATGAGATGACCTTGATAAGATTTCCTCACACAGATTATTACGGGGTATGTTAATGAAGATTCTCGATCATCCAGGTAAAATTGTCTGAAGGTTGAATCTTGACAACTGATAAAATAAGTCCAGTTGCTATGATTCAACTTTCGTACTTTGTGTGGAGCAGCTTTTTAAGATGACAAAAACAATGGATGGAAACTTATTCAGGAGAGGAGCAATCTGGAATTAAGGAGAAACTTCCTAAGAGTGAGGACAATGAACCAGTGGAACAGCTTGCCTTCAGAAGTTGTAGGTGCTCCATCAGTGGAGGTTTTTAAGAAGAGACTGGACAGTCACTTGTCTGAAATGGTACAGGGTCTCCTGCTTGGGCAGGGAGTTGGACTAGAAGACCTCCAAGGTTCCATCCAGCTCTATTCTGATTCTGATTGACTGGGAAACCACATTTGATAAAGACTACACTTCAATGACCAGGTTGCTAACAGCTGGAAAATGCTATCATAGAATAATTATTTTTCATTGATTGCCTTAATTGCCAGTAGGAATCAATTCAAAATGCCCCCATGGGGTAGCACTAGGGTACTTAGGATTTTCTTTAATTATCTAAAGGGGGGTGTATTCAAACTCCTGACCCCATGAGAGGTAAGAGGTGATGAGGCCAGAACATTTTTCTTGGCAAACTCTGCAAACTCTCTGCGCTTGCTTGTTTTCTTGCAGATCTTTCATTACCTAAACTAGGTAACATCATCATCAGTGCTAGTTGATTGACCTGATGATGCTACCTAGTTTGGGTAATGAAATGTCTGCAAGAAAACAACCATGCTCAGAGAGGACCCAGGATCCCTCATTTCAGCCCTGAGCTACAATATTCTCCTTTATCTGGAAGCCCTTTACTTTAAACAAGCCTTCAAGCAGGTTCCCAGTTGATGATGGGGTTGTGTTTATTTTGTTTGTTGTTGCCAGGGAGGTGAAGTTTTACTGGGTTTTGTATTTGGGGTTTCACGTCTGCCCAGAGTCACCGTGAGTGAGTTGGGTGACCACATTCATCTTCTTAATAAATAAATATTGTAGGTGAACATGGCCCATAAATAGATCAACCAACAGTTTTTTTTAAATGTTCCGAGGAGATGGGGTCCATAGTCCAAACATAGGAATTTCTGCTGTGTGTGTGTGTATGGGGAGGGTAAGGCTGCCTGGTTGGCTTTCTGTTTTTGTCTAGTTGTACATCAGAAAAAAAATTCCAGGTTTCTTTATCTTTACTTTATTCCTTAGAAGTTGCACTGGCATTGAAAAAAGAATTTTTAATTTTATATTTTAAAAATGAAACTGGGGAATGGCCTTTGTCTCAAGAAATATGCAGTTTAACCTTCAAAGTAGTTTGTCCCTATCAGGAGCTGGTTCAAAATCCTTACTTGATGGTTCCTCCTGTTTACATTTCCAACAGCAAAGAATATCCTCTCCTTATTAAACAGAATAACAGAGTTGGAAGAGACCATGGAGGTCTTCTAGTCCAACCCCCTGATCAAGCAAGAGACCCTATACCAGTGATGGTGAACTTTTTTCTTCTTGCATGCCAAAAATGGGAGCACTCGCATACGCTAGCATGCGCATGTGCCGGCACACAACCAGGGGTGAAATTCAGCAGGTTCTGACAGGTTCTGGAGAACTGGTAGCAGAAATTTTGAGTAGTTCAGAGAACCAGTAAATACCACCTCTGGCTGACCCCAGAGTGGGGTGGGAATGGAGATTTTGTAATATCCTTCCCCCTGGAGTGGGGTGGGAATGGGGATTTTGCAGTATCCTTCCCCTGCCACGCCCACCAAGCTACACCACGCCCACCAAGCCATGTCCACAAAAGCGGTAGTAAAAAATTTGGATTTCACCACTGCACACAACACCCCCAACACACAAGCACCACATTGCGCATGCGCACATCCCCGCGCATACACCCCCCCATTGGGCCGTTTTTCACCCTCAGGCTTCCCTGAAGCCTCCGGAGTACGAAAAGCAGCCCAACGGGCAAACAGGAAGTATGGAAAAATGGACTTCCGGTTTGCCCGTTGGGCTGTTTTTTGCACTCCGGAGGCTTCAGGAGGTTTCCCTGAAGCCCCTGGAGTGCAAAAACGGCCTTCCTCAAGGCCGAAAATCAGCTGGTCAGTGCGCACATGCGTGCTGGAGCTGACATAGGGCAACACCTCATGTGCCCTCAGATATGGCTCCACGTGCCACCTGTGGCACGCGTGCCATAAGTTTGCCATCACGGCCCTATACCATTTCAGACAAATGGTTTTCCAATATCTTCTTGAAAATCTCCAAAGGTGATGAAGCACCCACAGCTTCTGAAGACAAACCGTTCCACTGGTTAATTGTTCTGTCAGGAAATTTCTCCTTAGTTCTAGATTAGATGGAGAATAGTTTGACCTCCTCTTCTTTGTAGCAGGCACTCAAACATCTTGAGACTTCAGAGACTCAAGATGCTGAGACTCTGGAAAGAGTGCAGAAAAGAGCAAGAAAGATGATTAGGGGTCTGGAGGCTTTTTTTTTTAAGCGTATGGCACGTGTTAGCCAGGGATCACCGAGGCGGCTGGCTGCCTCTGTGAAATGATTTTTTTTGGGCGGTGTTATCTTTACCCCCGGGATGCCTGAATGCTGGTAGGCAATTGGGGGAGGCTCTTTTCTTGTCCCTACATGGTTTATTCGCTCACGGGAATCGAGCCACTGACCTCAGCGGTGCGCAGGCCCGGCATCTTACTACCATCTTACCATAGGCTAAAACATATAAACAACAGTTGCAGGAATTGGGTATGTCTAGTCTAGTGAAAAGGAGGATCAGAGGTGACAGGATAGCAGTGTTCCAATATTTGGGGGGCTGCCACAAAGAAGGGGGAGGGTCAACCTATTTTCCAAAGCTCCAGAAGGCAGGACAAGAAGCAATGGATGGAAACTAATCAAGAAGAGAAGCAACCTAGAACTAAGGAGGAATTTCCTGACAGAACAATTAACCAGTGGAATGGTTTGCCTTCAGAAGTTGTGGATTCTCCATCACTGGAGACTTTGAAGAAGAGACTGGACAGTCAGTTGTCTGGAATGGTATAGGGCCGTGATGGCGAACCTATGGCACGGGTGCCACAAGTGGCACGCAGAGCCATATCGGTGGGCACGCGAGCTCAGGTCCGGCGTGCATGTGTGCACCATCCGGCTGATTTTCGGGCCTTCTGGGCCCACTGGGAGTCGGGAAACAGGCTGTTTCCAGCCTCCAGAGGGGGTGGGGAAGGCCGTTTTCGCCCTCCCCAGGCTCCTAGAAAGGCTCTGGAGCCTGGGGAGAGCGAAAAATGGGCGTGCCATTGCATGCTGGGAGCAGAGGGGTCATGCGTGCATGTGCGGGGGTGCATGGAATTATGAGTGTGGGCACGCACACACGTGATCCCCCGCATTCCCCCCCCCTTTGGGCACGCGAACCAAAAAAGGTTCGCCATCACTGGTATAGGGTCTCCTGGTTGAGGAGTGAGTTGGAGTAGACGACCTCCAAGATCCCTTCCAATTCTGTTATTCTGTTAAGTATTGGAACAGTGCTATCAAGTGGTCCTTCTATTCATTAAACTAGACCCAATTCCTGCAACCGTTCTTTGTATGTTTTAGCCTTCAATCCCCTAATCTTCTTTGTTGCTGTTCTCTGCACTCTTTCTAGAGTATCAACATCTTTTTCTTATTCTGTTCACTTATTTTGTTCAAAATCAAGCCTAATCAAGAGCTGGAGTCTCCAAAATTTTGTGGAGGGTCTACTTAGTCCAATAAAAATATTCTCTTTCTGTCTATTTGGCCCTTAATTTCTAGCATATTAACATTCCTATATATCTGTTTGTAACTGACAGGCCCTGGAAATGCACCTGGGAAAGGTTTAGCAAGTTCAGTGCATTTTAATTAATGCACCTGCAGACCATAGAGAGCATAGAAAAGGCGCTCCCCCCAAAATGGGCAGTTGAGGACATTCACCATTACAAGTCTGGGCCAGGAAGGGAGAGGAGCAGCTGATTATGAGGTTGCGTTGGTTCCTTTTCTTTCTGGCGTTCTGGCTTTAGCTGTTCCATTCTGAATAGCAAAGGAGCAGAGCTCTAATCCAGTCATTACAATGCTTCTTAAAAAGAGATTATGGGATTTAGTTTGTCAATGGATTTCATAGCTGCTCAGCATAATTGGGACCTTCTCTTGGGAACAGCCTCTTTGTTGTTGGAAGCAGTTTAACTCAATTTGCACCAAAGCAGGATGTGCCTCCGAAGGGGGAGGGATGATACCCCTCCCCTCTGGTCACCAGCCCCAGTTCTCAGCAACCATTGCCCACCCATCCTTGGGCCAGGGGCTGCTTGTAGAACCTTCTTCCGTGGGAAACCTGTGAAAGATCACCTATGAAGGGTGCAGGGGCAAATCTGGTGGACACGGCCAGGCCTCCTCCTGCTTTGGGAATGGCGATTCCTGGTTGGTGGGCAGGGAAGCTGTTCAGGAAGAAGAAGTGTCTTCAGAGACTGGGTTGGCTGAAAAAAATCTCTCCCAAAGAGAATTGTTTCTACTTTCTCAGCATTGCGCTGTTGAATGTTGTTTGGGGAAGGGAAGGGCAAGGGAGACAAAGGAAGAGGTGCAATTGCTTGGCTGCATCACACTAAACCATGGTTTGGCTTATAGACCAATTAGCACTCACGCAAAGTCTGATTCTGGCTCTTGGGAATAGAATTTAATGTCTCCTTGGAGGAGTTACTAATTGTCCTTCCTGGACAACATAGCTACAATCTTCTAGCTAAGGCAGCTATTTAGGTGTGTGTGTGGGGGAGGAAGGAAGGAAGGAAGGAAACAGACATTTTATATCCATATTTATATACATCCACACATTCCACGATTGTTTGTGGTATTTTCATGACTATGTACTCTTTGCTTGCTGACATTTTGAAAAGATTTCCAATGTGCTACTCATGACTTCTAAGCATTATCTCCCTTAAAGAACATTTGTAGTTCAGGGTGGACATGAGGGGTCCCTGGTGCTCTCTGAGCTTGGTTGTTTTCTGGCAGATGTTTCATTACCCAACCAGGTAATGTCATCAATGCTAGAAGAGAGTGGGGTTTGTGGAGAGCCGGAGGGGGAGGACTGTGGGATCTTTGCTGCTCTCTGAGCTTGGTCAGTTTCTTGCAGATGTTTCATTGCCCAAACTAGGTAACATCATCATAAGCAGTGGTGGGTTCCTACCGGTGCGGTCCAGTGCGCCGTTCCGGTAGGGACCTACTGATTGCGCAATTTGCGCACGACGGCTCCGGTGCTATCTTTGCCGGTCTGTTGCATGGCGCCATCTTTTCCCCCAAATTTTTGGTCTTTTTTTGCTTCCTACACATGCGTGGAAGCAAAATCTCGCGAGGGGATGCTTGTGCGCGAGAGATTTTGGCAATTTTTTGCTTCCTGCGCAATATCTCACAAAGGGATATTCCTATTCGTCCCCTCGCAAGATGTCAGTCATTTTTTGCTTCCTGCGCATGCGCGGATGCAAAATCGCACGAGGGGATGCACGCGCGTAACGAGCATGCGCGTGCATGAAACGTGATGATGTGCGCTCAGCGCACCGGTAGCCAGCTAAGAGGAACCCTCCCCTGATCATAAGCATTGAGTAATGAAACCTTTGCAAGAAAACAACGAAGCTCAGAGAGCGGACCCCTTATTATCTCCCTGCACAAGCAGAGGCAGGGATGGAAAGGGCAGAGGGCTTTTTTCAACAGCTGTTGTACGTGGAACCCTTCAGCTGCCCATCTCTGTGGTGGCTGACGTCTTGATGGCAGAGGCCCCTCCTTCCCTTTGTTTCCTCCCCCTCCCTCCTTGTCTTCCTTTTGCCCCTTCCCACCCCTGCTTGCCCCCCCCCCTCGGCACAGCCTCTCCATCTTCTCATGCCCTATCCTGGTTTTTATAACGAGGTATCAACTGCATCTCCCTCTTGCAAAATGCTTTTGTCAGAAGATCCGGAAAAGGCATTAAGAGGATGGAGTGAGTGGAATTGGTAAGGGTCAGGCTAAGAGGCAGAAGTACTAGATTTTTATTAACAGAGAAAGGAGTTGCAGTCTGAAACCGATCCCCTGTCCGTCCACTTATTATTACAGGTTTTGTATTCTCCAAAGATAAAAAAATCACGGCCTCATTCCAGGAAAGAAACTACAGCAGAAAATGCCTGCCTGCCTCTTCAATATATAATCCCTTTCCTTTAAATATTGATTCTTTTTTTTAATCAAAGAAGGGAAAGGGGGAAAAAGGAGCAGAGAAACATTCTTCTCCCAAAAGCTAAGACCCAGCCTGGAGAAAAGAGATGAATTTCTAACCATGCTAAAATTAAATAGTCCGAGGGAAAAGGTGCAATTTTCCCTTGAGATCAGGGAATGGAAGGGAACTGGGAGGGCTGCCAAGACAAGAAAGAGCTCTGTTGCAGCGGTTGCAGGAGACGTTGCCTCTCGTTTGGGCTTGGCCTGAGAGGGAGGATCTTTTTTTCTTTTAAAGAAAGACTACCCCTCCTCCAGTGCGGGACATGCACGACAGAAACACTGCATGTCAAAGGACCCAGACTCAAACCCTTGATAAAACATGAGACAGAATAACAAAATATTGGAGGTCTTCTAGTCCAACTCCCTGCCCAAGTAGGAGACCCTATACCAGTGATGGTGAACCTTTTTTTGCTTGAGTGCCAAAAGGGCACGCACACATGCGATGGCACGATGGAGTGTGCCCACACCCATAATGCAATGGCCTCCCCTTGTGCATGCGCACACAACCCCCCCCGCACTGCCCCCACGTTTCCGAACTTCTGGTTGGCCTGTTGGGCCGTTTTATGCTATCCACAGGCTCCAGAGGCTTTCCTGAAGCCTGGGGAGGGCGAACAACAGCCCAACAGGTGAAAACGCCCTCCCCCCGCCCTCCAGAAGGCCGAAAATCAGCTGGCGAGTGTGCACATACGCGCTGGAGTTGACATCGGGCAAAGCCTTGCGTGCCCTCAGATATGGCTCTGCATGCCACCTGTAGCACCCGTGCCATAGGTTCGCCATCACTGCCCTATACCATTTCAGACAAATCATTTTCTAATCTTTTCTTGAAAGCTTCCAGTGATGGAGCACCCAGCAGCTTCAGTTAGTTCCACTGATCACTGTCAGGAAACTTCTCCTTAGTTCTAGGTTGGTTCTCTCCTTGATTTTTATAGTAAGATTACAAGTCTCAAAGCACTTCTCCCCTCCTTTACTTCCAGAAAAGGGAGGGTTCTGTATAGCAATAGCAATAGCAAGAGCACTTAGACTTATATACCGCTTCATAGTGCTTTACAGCCCCCTCTAAGCGGTTTACAGAGTTCAGCATATTGCCCCCAACAATCTGGGTCCTCATTTTACCGACCTCAGAAGGATGGAAGGCTGAGTCAACCTTGAGCCTGGTGAGATTTGAACAGCTGAACTGCTGAACTAGCAGTCAGCTGAAGTAGGTTGCAGTGCTGCACTTTAACCACTGCACCACCTTGGCTCCTCAAATGTATGAGATGCATCCCATGCCTCTTCCTCAAATTCCCCAAAGAAATAACCTGGGCTGAGATGCCTTCTGCATGGCAGTTTCCTAGGCACTTCCTCCTGTCTCTGAAGGTCATTCTCACAGACCATTAAAACAGCAAAATATGTGGGGAAAAAATAATAGAGTCATTTTCCAGTTTAGTTCCTCATTATGTTATCAGTACATTGTGTAATTGTATTTTTAAGTTATTTACTGAATTTACTGCACTGAAAACTCTTAGAGCTGGTTGTGACTGAAGCAGCAGCGCATAAGCCTGAGTAACCAATGAACTTTGTGTTGCTTACCATCTTGCAGTGAAAGGAGGAGCTCTGGCACTTTCTGTGGAGAACTTGGGGTATGAGGTGGCTCCACAGGAAAAATAACTTCCTGTTCTACTCTCCTTTTTATCTTCACATTGGGTCTGCCAGCCAAGTTGGTTTTTCCTCTTTGTCGGTTTTTTTTGATTAACACATTTTTATTAGTTTATCAAAGTATAAAATACAAAGAAAAATGAAAATAATGGTAAAGTAAGGGAGGAAAGAGGAAAAAGGGTAGGGTAAAAGGGAAAAGAAAAAAAAGCATTGACTTCCAACTCTTTAATGCAGTAATATAAGGTAATAATATACAACTTTTTACTTTTGCATAGTAATATATACTAGCCATTTCAATAGTAGCAAACCTATCTAATCAGCACAGCCCAAAATCAAGGATTCAGGATTTGTTTTCCACCTCAAGCACAAAGTCCAGAAGCGGTTTCCAAATATCCCGTCTCCTTGTCTTGATGAGCTTTGGAGTCTTGAATGTTTTATCAGGCAAGAAGAAATGAATTCAAAGGGCTCATGGAGAAGTATTTCAGTTGCTATCCGTTTTGGTGAATTAAGAGTTTGGGCATAGGGTGTGAGTTCCTTCATATGATAGCATAGATTCACATGATAGCAAGTGTTCCAGTATTTGAGGAGCTGCCACAAAGAAGACAGATGGGTTTGGAAAACCTATTTCTCCAAAGCACCTGAAGGCAGGACAACAAGCAATGGATGGAAACTAATCAAGAAGAGAAGCAACCTAGAACTAAGGAGAAATTTCCTGACAGTGAGAAAAATTAATTGGTGGAACGACTTGCCCCCAGAAGTTGTGGGTACTCTAATACCAGTGGCTTTTAAGAAGAGATTGGACAACCATTTATCCAAAATTGTACAGGGTCTCCTGTTTGAGCAGATGGTTAGATTAGACGACCTACAAGGTCCCATCCAGCTCTGTTATTCTATTATTCTGTTCACGACTTTGGGTCAGGCCTAGCCTATCTTACAGGAGGGAAAGCCTCTGGGGAGGCTAAAATGCTTTTCAAATGAAAAGACCAGAGATCAGTGCAATAACTAAATAAATGCCAATAAATATTGCCCAATCGGTTTCTTTGAAGCACACCACCATCCTTGAATATTCCAGAAAGAAACGTTTGACAGCTAGTTCTCAGAGAAGTGTTCTGGCTCTACTTTCTTTTCCTGTCAGCTGGGCCTCAATCTTGCTATTACTGAGATTTTTCTGGCTCATTGTGAGCCGATCTCAGCCATTTGCCACAATGGGGGCTGAATGCAGATCCCTCCCTCTGATGGTTTCTCCCTCTGTCAGGTGGGGGCATCTCGGCTGAGTCTCATTAGGCTGGCCTTGCCTGGATGCTTTATTGATTTTTCCTCATTCTATTCATTACTATCTCATCACAGTTTAGAAGCTATTTGGAAAAATTTACAAGTAGAAATAAAGAAAGGAGGGGAAAAACTGTTCAAGAGGAGACATCTCTGACTTCCGGTTCCTCCTTTGGCGATATTGGAAGCCGTGACCGTGACCTCCGCGGCCGGCTCCAAACACTCCACGCCCGAGGGTCCGAATTTGGACCTAAGCCCCCCCATAGAGCGGGTGAAGTGAAGGGGGACCGCCAGGAGGATAGAGGGGAGCCTCTTCTCCCCTCCCTGAGCTGGCAAGCCCCTAGCCCCGTGATGGTGAACCTATGGCATGGGTGCCACAAGTGGCACGCAGAGCCATATCAGTGGGCATGCGAGCTCAGGTCCGGTGCATATGCGCACGCTGGCCAGCTAATTTTTGGGCCTTCTGGGCCCACTGGGAGTTGGGAAACAGGCTGTTTCCAGCCTCTGGAGGGGGTGGAGAAGGCTGTTTTCACCCCCCCCAGGCTCCTAGAAAGGCTCTGGAATCTGGGGAGAGCGAAAAATGGGCGTGCCATTGCGTGCCAGGAGCAGGGGGGGGTCACGCGTGCACGCGCAGGGGGTGCATGGAATTATGGGTGCGAACACCCCTGCACTCCCCCCCTTTTGGCACACGAACCAAAAAAGGTTAGCCATCACTGCCCTAGCCGATGGTGCGGAGCTGCGGCAGCAAACATGGCTACCATGAAGCTGAAGGAGAATCAGAATCAACAAGACTGAGCAGGAGGAAATGTGAGTGTTTTGTAATCTGGGCTAAAAAGAACTGTTTGCTTTTTAAAAGCAACCCCAAAAATACGAGGGGGAGAAATAAGGAAGCTAAAGATTAGCGGCAGGTCAAGCATGCTAAAATTGTGAAACGTTTTGGAACTAGGAGAAAATAAAAAAGTTTTTCTTGGAAGCTTTAAAAGAAGATATTCTAAAGAAAAAAACATTGATACTTGAACTGGAAGTTGTCTCTGCCTTACCATAAATTGACTATCATACATACTGGATTTATAAATATAAAATAATGAAACTGAGAGCACAGAATAATGAAGAGGAATCCTAAGAGGTCAGTAAGGGGCGTGCATAAGCACACCAGCATGCCTACCGTCCCTGTCCTAATGTTCCCTCTTATCAGTACCAATCTTATGTATATAAACAATATTATATCTATGTATATTACCAACACGTACTTGACAAAAATAAATAAATAAATAATAAAAAAAATCTGATTTGAAGCAGGAGCGCCATTGTAGAAAAAAAAGAGAGAGAGGGTGTAACTCTTGGAACTTTTCTTTTTGTTGGACAAATAATGTGGACTAAACTGTTGCAAAAATGATATCAAGTGTAAATAAAGAAATGGAAAGCATACCTCAGGATATTAAGACTATTGCAAAAAAGCAGTGTGTGGGAACAAAATAAATACTTCAAGTTATGGATCGTATAGAATTAAAATTGTAAAATATAATGCAAAAAATAACAAATGCAGTTCAGACAAATGAGGAAAATATGGAGAACTTTGGAAGAGTGAAAGAAACAGAAGAAACAAGAAACAAGTAACAAGAAAGAAAATATAACAAAGGGATGATTGAAATACAGAGGGTGAAAAAGGTAGCAAAGCAGAAGGGGAAGATCTTTGGTAAGGGAAAGATAAGAAAGGAAAAGAAAGCTAGAAGGGGAAAGAGAAAAATCTAGAAAAAAATGAAAGCAAAATCAGACAACAAAAAGGGAAAAAGAGAGGAGAGAAAGATAGAGACTATAGCAAAAAAAGGGAGTTAAAGATAGCAATAGCAATAGACTTAGACTTATATACCACTTCATAGTGCTTTACAGCGGTTTACAGAGTTCAGCATATTGCCCCCAACAATCTGGGTCCTCATTTTACTGACCTCAGAAGGATGGAAGGCTGAGTCAACCTTGAGCTGGTGAGATTTGAACAGCTGAACTGCTGAACTGCAGTCTGCATTTTAACCACTGCGCCACCTCAGCTCTGTGAAATGAGAGAGCTAAAAGAAATATGGGGGAGGCAACCAAAAAAGAAAAAGAAAAGAGGATTAAAACTTTGGAGCAGGGTAAAAGAGAAGGGATAAAATAAAAATAAAAATGTATATGTTTAATTAGTAGTAATATTTTTGAATATGTCTGATAATGGAAAATATGAAGATTGAAAATATAACTTTTAAATATATTTTGTATGAAAAAAAAGAAAAGTAATATTTTTGAATATAAGCTTGATGATAGAAGAAACATCTAGAATTGAAGTTATAAAATAATATAAGAAAATATGAAGATTGAAAATATGTAACTTTGAAATATGTGTATGGGTATAAGAGATTAAAAATTAGTGTTAATGTGTATGTTTAATTAGTTTACTAGTATTACATAAGTATGAATAAATTGTTTATTGTAATAAGGATAAAATATATGTATGAATAACATGTAGAAATGAAGTTATAAAATAACATAAGAAAATATGAAGATTGAAAATATGTAATTTTGAAATATGTTTTGTATGGGATATAAGAGATAAAAATTAGTGTTGAATGATTGTTAGAAATGTGATATAGTGATAGAATTAATGGGTAAGAAGATAAAACTAGTTTGTATTAAAAAGTAATGATGTTGAAAAGAGGATAAAGAAATTATAAGCTGATTTTTGATTATTGTTTAGGAAATAAGTGAAGTAAAATATATTAATATTAGAAATATATAAATCGGGAAATGACCACATCTTTGAGTGTTGGAATTATAATAGGGATAAAATAAGAGGGGAAAAAGACTAAAAACAGATATTAAGAGGAAAAGAAATTTGAGAGATGTATTGAAAATGAAATGATAATGGATTGTAATTATTTTAAAAACAAAAATATTGTTAAGAATATTGTATGGATGTATGAAAATCAGAAAGCAAATGCTCACGACATGAGATGTTGAAAGACCAAAAACAAATAAAATTTATTGGGGGGGGGGGAAGAGATATCTCCAAAGACGGAAGAAAGTTTCACCTGATTGCAAAGAACTTCTTGGATTGATGTGGAAGATGGAGATGTTCATGTCAGGAACTGGATTATTAGTCATTTGTTAAATGATACAGATCATAAAACTAATTGCTATTGGCAGAATATTGACAAGAGGGCCAAAATAAAATTTATGGTTTAGTTTAAGTTTATGGTTTAATTTAGGTAGCCTTCGTGTAAGATGGGTAGCTCAGTGGTTAAAGACGCTGAACTCGACAGCTGGAGAGCTGACAGTCCAGGTTTGAGACCCAAGCTCAAATGGGGTGGGCTCTTGTTCTTTGCCCCACAGCTCCTGCCCACCTAGCAGTTTGAAAGCATGCAAATGTGAGTAGATTAATAGGTACCACTTCCGTGGGAAGGTAACAGCATTCTATGCACCTTTGGCATATAGTTATGCTGACCACATGATCACATAAATGTCTTTGGACAATGCTGGCTCCCTCGGCCAAGAAATGGAGATGAGCACTGCGACCTAGAGCCACACACAAGTGACAGGGAAAGCTTTATCTTTTAATATAAAATGGCTGCAAGAATTTTTTTAAATATGCAATTTTAGGACTGTCTTGCCTGAGTGAAGGCTACAAAAGAGTTTCAAAGTTCCTGCGGCATACAGCTGGAAAGAGGAAGGGTTTTTTTTAAGGGTGGATTTTTAAACAAATAGCCAGGTGGAGCTAAAAAAACCATATAGATTAAAGTGACCAGATTTTTTTTAAAGCGGGACGGGGGGGCGGGCCCGCCTGGGCGCCGCCATTTGAGTTTTGCCCTCTGCGCATGCGCAGAGGGCAAAACAACGCAAATGTCGGCGTCCAGGTGGGGGGGGGGGGAGGCGGGAGGCCTTTCCTCGCCTCCCGCCTCCCCTTCGGGAGCTGGCAGTGGCTTGGGCTGGCAAGCGACGAACGGGAGGCGGGAGGCGGGGAAACGAGGTAGCCGGCAGCGTACCTGCGAGGTGGCGCTCCGGGGCTAGGTCTCTGTCGCGAGCTCCAGGCATCCAAGCGCCGCGGTCTCCCGGTCGCCCGCCCAGCCCCAGGGCAATGGTGGCAGCAAGGCGACTGGGGGAAGGAAGGGGAGGTGGACGAGGAAGGGCTGTTTGCGCCGCCGGAGGGGCCGCTCGAGTCCGCAGCGGCGCCTCAACCCCCTTTTTCTGAGACAACGGCAGCGGCGATGGCTCCTCGTCCCTCACCCCTCCACCCGCATCCCAACAGCAGCAGCGCCTCCGAGGATGGGGCTAGGGATGGGGCGGGGGAAGGAGAGGAGGAGCAGCCCCCCTCCCCCCTCCCCCCAGCTGGCACCTCCGTCAGGGAAACCTTCCCTGATGCTGTCCCCTGCTTTCAAAGAGCCCGACTTGCTTCCGGTTTTTATTTCGGTGGTAGTACCTCTCTTTTGTGCTTCCCCTTCTAAGGTGACCAGACGTCCCGCTGTTTCGGCATTCTTTCCAAAAAAGCGTGACTTTTTGGAAAGAATGCGGGACGCGGGACACACGCTTGAAAAGCTTGTCTGTCCCGCCAAAAGCGGGACGTCTGGTCACCTTAATATAGATGTATTTTATTTTAATCTGGTAAAATCTAGTCAGCTCAAGATGGCTTCTAATGTTAATTAAAGTATAACAATCTGTAAAAGGAGTATGAAATTCCTGCTACATTTAAGGTGTACCATGTCTTCCTCCACCTTCATCATTTTCAGAGAAGCAAAACAAGGTTCAGATGCAAAGTGCAGAATATCCGTTGTTTCCTCTGGAAAGATCTGGAATTGGTTATCTACATGCTCCTTCCCAATTTATGAAAAACTGGGTCAAAATTAATGAGAACTTCAACCTGTTCAGACCATCCCTTCTCCCTATCTCAGCAGGCTGTGGTTGCACCAAGAGGCCTTTGCTTGCAAACCTGCACTTGGTGCTTGCTTCACAGAGTTACACAAACAAAGGCCCATCTGCACTTAGAGGCTCCGGTTTGATGGGGGATTTGCATGAAGACAGCAGGTTATAGGGAGGGGTTTACACAATGCAGAGGATGGGTATCTATTTGGGACGTTGCACTGAGAGTAGCAGATGCCCAGGATTACTCCTGGACTGCCATAAGACACGGAAGCCTGCTGGTGCTCTTTGCAGATGCCTTCCTTTTTCTTTCTTGCTATTAAAAAATAATATTGTCAGGAGACACTACCTCTTGTAAGTGCAGTATTCATTATTATCTTTCCTTGTAAAACATGATTCATTGCTGCAGCAAAAGCTTTCTTGTTCCCAAGTAATGCATATATGTAATACATGGTTCCTCACATCAGTGAGGTGTTTTAACATGCAGGGGAGAAAGAAAATGTTTGCCAAGGGGAATAGAAGCCCTTTGGCCAGATAAAGGAGAAAGGGTTGTCCAAGCCAAGACTGAATATGTGAACAAAAGGAGATTTGCCAGCTGGAAGAAAAGTGACTTAAAGAAAGAACTTTAAAAGGTCGTAGAACAGAACAGAACAAAACAGGAATAGGAGCTGGAAGGGATTTTGGAGGTCTTCTAGTCCAACCCCTTGCTCAAGCAGGAGACCATATACTATTCCAGACAAAAGGCTGTCCAGTTTCTTCTTTAAAGCCTCCAATGATGGAGCACCCACAACTTCTGGTGGCAAGCTGTTCCACTGGTTAATTGTTCTCACTGTCAGGAAATTTTCCTTAGTTCTAGATCGGACCTCTCTTTGATTAGTTTTCATCTGTTGCTCTTTGTCCTGCCTTCATGTGCTTTGGATAATAGGTTGAGCCCCCCTCCTCTTTGTGGCCTCTGCTATTCTGTTGCCCCGGTCCTTCTTTTCACTAGATTAGACTTACCCTTTACCAATTCCTGCAACCGTTCTTCAAATGTCCCAAAGGTGCTTTTTCAGGAGGCAACTGGACTTCCTTTTTTTCTTTTGAAGATATTTTGCTTCTCATCCAGGAAGCTTCTTCAGCTCTGACTGGATTGTGGGGAATGGAAGGATTTATATTCCTTGCAGGCAGCTGGTAATCTGCATCCTTTTAGAGCAGAGGTGTCAGACTGGATTTCTTCAAGGGCCAGATCAGCATTGTAGTTCTCCGTGGGCCGGGGGGGGGGGGAGGAACAGATGCCTCCTGCAGCACCCTGCCAGCCAAAATGGTGGGTGTGTGGGGGTCCGCACCCCCGTGCATCGTTTTCACCCTCCATGGCCTCCTGCAGCGCACTGCCGGCCCTTTTCAGGCCCATTTTCGGCTGGCAGAGTGCTGCAGAAGGCCATGGTGAAAATGTGGCATGCCCCCCCCGCACACGGCCTGTTTTAGCCACCAGAGGCACTGCAGGCCGGTCGTTTGATATTTCCAGACTGGCCCTGCATGCCAGATTTAAGCACCCTGTGGGCCGGATCCGACCCATGGGCCTTGAGTTTGACACCCCTGTTTTAGAGGGTTGCTGAAGCACTTGGAGGTTTATCTGTGTCTTCGTATATTTTAGCCTCCAGTCCCTAATCATCTTTTGTTGCTCTTTTCTGCACTCCTTCCAGACTCTCAACATCTGTTTTATATTGTGGAAATTAAAACTGGATGCATCATTCCAAGTGGGTCTTACCAAGGCTTTATAAAGGGCTACCAACACTTTGTGTGATCTTGGTTCTATCCCTGGGCTGTTAATGGAACCCAGGACTACATTGGCTTTTTTGGCGGCTGAAGCACAGGGCTGCAAAAATGATGGAAGCTAGGCTGATGTCAACCTAGACTGGGCAGGAGTGACAGCCTGAATCCCAAGGATAATAGAGGGTTACCCTGGCTCAGGGGCTGGGCAATTGTGGACAAATTCTCCCCAGTTGTCCAGCGTTCCTGACACGATGGGCATCTACTTCCCATTTTCAATTGTATGTGTGCAGAAGAAAGCTCTTCACCGCAGCTTGACAGTTGTGCAATCAAGCATCACCAGGTCGGTGGCAAATGACAGCTTATGGGCACCAATGAAATAAACTCTCCCCAGTATTTAAAATAAATAAGAAAAAAAATCTTGCCTTGTCAGGGGAGAGTGGCAGGCTACTTGATGCCTTTCGCCTCCATCCCGCCTTCCCTATTTTGTGACAATTCAAATTGAGTTTTCCATCAGAAAGTCGTCATGGAAGTCTCACGTATAGCCATGGCTTTTGCAATCAGCAGAGGAGGAATTCAGGCTGAAAGAGAGAAGGCAGTAATGACAGTGACGGTGACAGAGAGATGGTGCCATTTTCTCTAGCAGAAGGCCAGACCTGCTTGGACAATTGGGGGGAGGGGGAGGAGCCGAGTTGGAAAATCCAAACATCCAAACGTGACAGTCTTTCTGGTGCTCAAGAAATTAGCTGCGGAAGGTAATTTCCACAGGAAATTCAGCCGGTTTGCACCGCTTCAGGAGAACCGTTTAACTCTTTGTGGAGTTCTGCAAACCGGCTGAATAGTGAAGGCTGCCAGCCTGCCTGCCTAAAGATTCCAGTAGCTCACACACACCTTAGATGTTCCTGCTCATTTGTAATTAACCAAAGGAAGGGAAATTAACAAAGGAAGGGAAAAGAAAAAGAAGAAATAACCACATAGCCATTTCCTCAGCAGAAAAATTCTAGCCCGTTTAAAACTCAGGCTTAAAGTGCAAGAGAGTTTTTTTACCTTCTCTCTCCCGTCAGTTAATAATCAGTTAATAGCTCCAGCCCAGGCAGACAGCCAAGAACCATTTAACAGGCGAATACTTAGTTGCGATAACAAAACCGCAGGAATGCAGTCAGCACAGAAACAATAGAAACTTGCATATCATACAGATAAACAGAGTTGGAAGGGACCTTGTAGGTCATCTAGTCCAACCCCCCACCCAATCAGGAGACCCTACACCATTTCTGACAAATGGCAGCACAATAACTTCTGAAGGCAAGCTGTTCTATTGGTTGATTGTTTTCATTGTCAGAAAATACCTCCTTATTTCTAGTGTAGGAAGTTAGTACCCATCCCTCTCCTAGAAGAATGAAATATTCTAGAAAATATTAAAAAGGCAGAATATTATATTTCCCTGGATGAGAAATGGAGAAACATGTTTTTTAGGCAAGAAGCAGACTCACTCTTAATAGCCCCCACCCTCCTCAATAGCCCACAGCAGATGTCAGCACTTAAGAGATAAAGAGATGGCTAGGTCTATTCATAAGCAAATACCCTCACCCAAGATCCAACAAAGGTAGGATTAGCCATAATAGGAATTGCAGAAAGCAAGGTAATAAACACAGGGTTTATTGCATTGATCTTGTTGGAGAACATGGGAGAAGGTAGTTGTGGCCCCTAGGGCCATGATGGTGAACCTATGGTATGCAAGCCTCTCTGTGGGTGCGCGAGCCGTCGCCCCAGTTCAGCTCTGCCGCTCATGCACATGTGCCTCCTGCTGGCCAGCTGGTCTTCGGGTCTCTGCCGTGCATGCGGGGGGGGTGAGGTGCATGCGGGGGCCCATGCACGTATGCAGGGTGTGTGTGGCACGTGCAAGTGGCCACATGTGCATGCGTGGGCATGCGTATGGGGAGCAGGGAGTGTGCAGGGGGCATGTGTGCATGTGTGGGGGTGGGGCACATGCATGAGGACTGCGCGAGCATTGCATTTTGGGGGTTTGGGCACACACGCATGCATTCATGTGCGCATGCACGCTTTGGGCACTCGGTCCGGAAAAGGTTAGCCATCACTGCTCTAGGGTGCCCATGGCAGTGCCCTGCACTGCCCCCCCTTGACAACTGCCTCTTCAGTCAAGGAGCTGCTGCTCATAGCTCCTTATTTTCCTTCTCTGGTAATAGAACAGTAAGAAGAACCTTCAGGCCTGAAGACAACGACCCACTCATGGCAATTCTAGATAGAATGAAATGTCTGCAGGAAATGATCTGGCTCCCTCTGAACCTGCAAATCAGACCCCTGCCCCACAAAACATGTGAAAATCCATCTGCATGAACAAAGGCCCAAGGTGGGCATGGCCAACACCGTGGCGCTACGGAGTTCACCTCGTTTCGAATGGGAACTCCAAAATCCGTGCTGTTAGGAGACCTGGTTTGGTTGGAACCAGATCAGAACCACCCTGGAGGGGTGGAGAAGAAGAGGGGTGCCTGCTGGTAAGCTGGGGGGGGGGGATGGTGGCAAACCCCCCAGGGAGCCGGCTCAGTCCCCTCGGCATGCAGTGAACGGAAGACGATGTTACATGTCATCCTAGCTGCGGCGGCCACAAATGGCAGGATTGAATTGGAAGACTGGAAGTCAACTGGGAAGAGAAATCTAAGTATATTTGCTGGAGAGAGTGAAGAGGACGGAAGTTGGTGAGTGATATTGCCGGTGAAAACATTAAAACATTAAAAGAACTGTTTAAATATCTAAGGGGAACAAGAGGACTGGAAATTAAGAAAGCGGCTGTTTGGCACATGGAGAACATGGAGAAATAATGATAGATGAAACTACAATTAATGCCCAATTGTTAAGATTTGGAACTTTGCTAATAAACACTTGGTGGAGAATTGAGGAATTGAGAGATAAATTTGGAGAAACTTTTTGAAAAGTGAAGTTGATTTAAAAATATGGGAAAATACAGAACAGAAAAGGCAGATTTAAGAGACTGGGAAGGAGAATGCTATCTACTGGTTGGAGGAATTATTATAATGATGGAACAGTACTAAGGATTCTTAGACAGCTGCTGACCTTGAACAGAGAAAACTTTGTTGAAAGCTGTGAAAACTTAAAACAGTAAGCAACTTGTTATTGTGTGAAAGACAATGTTTGGAAGGACTTAGATAAGAATGAATTTGAATGAACTCTAATAATAAAGAAAAAGAAGGATTTGGAGTTATTGCTTGAAAGACAATGTTTGGAATGATTTGGATAAGAATGAATTTGAATGAACTCTAATAATAAAGAAAAAGAAGGATTTGGATTTTTAATGATTAAAATGGAAACTTAAATGTTGCAGTTGCCAAGATTCTATATAATAGAAGATAATTAAAAAGGCTGCAGAAATACATTATTGTCAGCAACTGGATGGATTGTAAAATTTGGTGATTCGTGATTTTGATGATAAGGAGGCAAGTGATTATTAAAGATTGGTGGCACTTCTGAAGGATTCTTGCACCTTGGTGGAGGCAGATCTCTGCTAACAGTTTATTTATTTATTTAAATAGATTTGTATGCCGCCCAACTCCCAGTTGGAGTTTGTTTTACAAGACTTTGGATTTGAGAACTATAACTTTGCAGTCATGGGGGAAATTGACTATGAAGAATTGGCTGAACTTTTGAAAGACTTGTTTAAAAACTTAAGAAGAAGTTTTGGATTTGAAGTAACCGAGAAAGGAAAGAATAAAACACAAGAGAGAAAAAAATGGAGAAAGTAGAAGAGGAAGAACAGATTAAAGAATATATTGAGACATATAATGACAAAAAATAAAAGAATTTTGAAAATGAAATACAGATTGAGGAGTATATCGAGACCCATAACAATTTTATTGGGATTTACTGTACAGATGATTACACAGAAATGAAGGAAAAGAAGGAAGAAAATGAACCAGTCGATGAATATATTGAAATCTACAATGATTACACTGGGATTAACAGTGATAAAAGAGAAAAATGCTTGGAGAAGAGGCTAAAAGGGCAGGGGTCCCTTGGATCTCAGGCGGGAGTCTTTCTCTCTCCCTCTCCGTGTGTGTGTGTGTGTGTGTGTGTGTGTGTGTGTGTGTGTGTGTGTGTGTGTATGTTGGGAAGATCACTGGTTTTAGATTCTTTTCCTCAGATAGATGATTAATTGCACTTGGATGGGCCAGTCCCTTCAACTGATGTTCAAACGTGGATGATCTTTCATTGAGGTGCAATTGACAAGAGTTCTGTCAGTTTTCTTTTCTAGTCCAAAAGGTCCCCCTGGCAAATGCCCAAATAGGGAGGCATCGTCTGAGGGAATCTGCCCATTAGAGAGTTTGGTAGGCCTTTGCCCTGCCCTGCCTGCCTTCTAAAGCTGCCTCCAGCTGGTTGATGGGTGGGAGTCATGCAGCTTAAGGCTGCAGTGCAGAAAAGTCCTTAATTGTTCACAACCAGAACATCCCACATTTCATAGATTGTTTTGTAGTATGAGAGGTTTTCCCAAAAACCCCATCAACACTGCCTGCTCTTTTCATGAATATCCTCTGCTAAGGAAAAGCAAGGGTTAATAAAACCTTCTTACCATTTTAATTTGCAAGGAATACCTTTGCATAAGGATCTACAGTCAGAAATTTGACTGGTTACTATGTCTGAAAAGTCTTAATATTTTTCAGAGCAACAAAATTACAATAACTTTTAAATGGAAAAAAATCCCACAATAACAACAATAATGGAATAATAATCCTAGTTCCAAGTCCAATAGCAATAGCAATAGCACTTAGACTTATATACCGCTTCATAGTGCCTTACATCCCTCTCTAAGCGGTTTACAGAGTTCAGCATATTGCCCCCAACAATCTGGGTCCTCATTTTACCGACCTCAGAAGGATGGAAGGCTGAGTCAGCCTTGAGCCGGTGAGATTTGAACAGCTGAACTGCTGAACTAGTAGTCAGCTGAAGTAGCCTGCAGTGCTGCACTTTAACCCTCGGGAGTAGGGTGGCATATAAGAACCAAGAAACAAATAAATAAATAAATAAATAAATAAATAAATAAATAAATAAATAAATAAATAAATAAATAAACAAACAAATAAATAAATAAATAAATAAATAAACCACTGCGCCACCTCCAGTCACTTTTGGCAGCCTTCATATGCTTAGAAATGCCTACAGCAGGGGTCTCCAACTTGGCCACTTTAAGACTTGTGGACGTCTACTCCTAGAATTCTCCAGGCAACATGGCTGGCTGGGGAATTCTGGGAGTTTTAGATTTAGACTTATTATTAGAGTTGGAAGGGACCTTGCAGGTCATCTAGTCCAACCCTCTGCTCAAGCAGGAGTTCCTACACCCTTTGAGACAGATGGCAGTCCAGTCTCTCCTTGAAGGTCGCAAGTGTTGGGCCTCTCACAACCTCCACTGGCAAGCTGTTCCACTGGTTGATCGCTCTCACCGTCAGAAAGTTTCTCCTCACTTCCAGGTTGAATCCCTCCTTGGTCAGCTTCCATCCATTATTCCTTGTTTGGCTTTCTGGTGCCATAGAGAACAGCCTGACCCCCTCCTATCTGTGGCATCCCTTCAAGTATTGGAATATTGCTATCATGTCACCCCTGGTCCTTCTCTTCGCCAGACTGGCCAAGCTCAGTTCCAGCAACTGCTCTTTGTATGTTTTATTTTCCAGACCCTTTATCATCCTGGTTGCTCTCTTCTGCACTTTCTCTAGAGTTTCAATGTCTTTTTTGTAGTGTGGTGACCAAAACTGGATGCAGTACTCTAGGTGTGGTCTGACCAAGGCTTTATAGAGTGGCACTAGTACCTCTCTGGTCCTTGATTGTATCCTTCTATTTATGCAGCTCAGGACTGTGTTGGCCTTTTTGGCTGCTGCTGCACACTGCTGGCTTATATTTAGTTGGCTGTCTACCAAGACTCGGAGATCCCTCTCGCAATCACTGCTATTGAGTGTGGTTTCACCCAGTTTGTATGTGTATTTTTGATTCTTCTTACCTATGTGCAGAATTTTACTTTTCTCCATGTTAAATTTCATTTTGTTGGTTTGGGCCCAGTGTTCGAGTCTGTCGAGGTCCCTCTGGATTTTGAGTCTGTCCTCTGGGGTGTTTGCTACTCCCACCAGCTTGGTATCATCTGCAAATTTGGTTAGTTCTCCTGCTATTCCCTCATCTAGGTCATTTATGAAGATGTTAAAGAGTACGGGGCCTAGGACGGAACCTTGTGGTACCCCACTGCTTAATTCTCTCCATGCGGACCTAGAGCCACCGAGGACTACTTGCTGGGTATGGTTGGTCAGCCAGTTGTTAATCCATCTGGTTGTGTAGCTGTCTATCCTGCTTTTTTCTAGCTTATGAAGAAGTTGGTTGTGGTCTACTTTGTCAAATGCTTTGCTGAAGTCCAGGTATATTATGTCTACTGCATTTCGCTGGTCTACTAATCTGGTCACGGTGTTGAAGAATGAAATGAGGTTGGTATGGCATGACTTGTTCTTAACAAATCTGTGTTGGTTGTTGGTTATTACTTGGTTTGTTTCTAGATGATGGGAGATCTGGTTTTAAATTATTTTTTCCAGTATTTTCCCAGGTATTGATGTTAGGCTGATTGGTTTGTAGTTTCCTGGGTCTGTTTTTTTTAATACCTTTTTTGTAGATGGGGACCACATCAGCTCTTTTCCAGTCCTCAGGTAGTTCCCCTGTGTTCCAGGATTTGTGGAAGATGTGGTGCAGTGGTTCTTTAAGTCCACAAGTCTCTAAGTCCACAAGTCTTAAAGTCTTAAAATCTTTAGGTCCACAAGTCTTAAAGTGGCCAAGGTTGGAAATCACTGGCCTATAGTACCTGCAGATTTCAATTCCTTTTGTTGAAAAATAAATAAGTTACTGTCATTAGTGTTTTCTTTCTGTTGGTCAATAAGAGATAAAAATCTTGTTTGGAGTCAAGGTCTGCAGTAAATTTCTGATTTTGGATCAGATCAAAGTAGATGCTCGTAGGGTCAGGGCACACTCTGAGAGGAACCAGCTTCTGATCTCTCCATCTCAGCTTCCTTCTGCCTCTCCTGGCTATAATTTTTCCTTCCCTTCTCCCCAGCACAGCGTCATTCATTCATTCATTTTTTTGAAGGCCTTGTGGAAATAATTTAACTTCTCTTTATAATGTCTTTTCAGTTAAATCAATCACCTAATCCAGGAAAGCTCTGATTTGTCTCCATCCTCCAGACTGAGGCTTGACTTTAGTTTATTCTGATTAATTTCTTGGCTGGACCTGGATCATCCATTATTGAATTGTCATCAATCTGTCTGTTATAGCAGCCCAGAGTTACATTAGGAAGCTGGTTCCCAAGCATGACGCTGAAATGAAATTCTCTCAGCGTTTGAAGAGCCTGTTTTGGGAACACCGGCTTGTAATCTGCACGTATATTCACTGTGGTAATTAGAGAAACTCTTAAGGCTGTTGAGGATTCCCGTAATGAACTCAAAACAAAATTAAAAAGAGGTTCCAAGGAGCATTTAACATACAGCTATATTAGTTAGTAATAGCCCTCCTCATGGGGCCGTTCAAGCAGATTAAAAGCAAACTTTGGAATGATCTGCCTGTGCCATTATTATCATTCTGAGCTGCGCTTCACAATTTTTTTGGAAACCCAATTTTAAATCCTGATTGGTCAAAATTAGATTCTGGAATATCTCCCCCCCCCTTTGCAGGTGAGGATCAGAGCAGGGTGAGAAGATGTAGCCATGGGGCTAATTATTTGCAAAAAAATCCCCCACAAGACAGTTAAACACTTTGCTTCCTCTCTTGACCATATGATCCATCTGTTGAATCAGAGGAATTTGAGGGTACAGAGGACAGTGAAGAGCCTTTCTGACCAGTATTTTATAACTCATCTTGGAAAGGAGTAGAGCAGGGACAGGTGGGGATTGAAAGAGCTCTTTGGCACCCAATGTGGTGCATTAAGTCCCCAAAGTTTAGAAATAAAGGCTTGACACCTGTGGGGAAAAACTGTGGTTCAGGGAAAGCTGACCAGACTTCCTCTCTCTCCAGGAAAGGAGGAATATTTGATGGTTTTCTTTATAAGGGAAAAGATAGATTTTTTTGAGGCAAGAAAAAGTACAGGTAGCCCTCAATTTAGAACCATAATCGAGCCCAGAATTATGGTAGTAAGTCATGGCAATTGTAAAGCAGATCACCACGTGACTTGACTGGACTTTATCCTGGTTTTCCCAGGCATGGTCATTAAGTGACCATGTGGGTCATTAAGCAGACAGAGCCAAAGAACTGCCTGTGGAAGAGGGGCAAGCAGCTCCCCTCCACACACAGAATAACAGTGCAGAATAACAAAGTTGGAAGGAACCTTGGAGGTCTTCTAGTCCAACCCCCTGCACAAACAAGAGACCCATTTTGGATAAATGACTGTCCAATCTCTTCTGAAAAACCTCCAGTGATAGAGCCCGGACAACTTCTGGAGAGAAGCCCTTCCATTAATTAATCGTTCTCACTGTCAGGAAATTTCTCCTTACTTCTAGGTTGCTTCTTTCCTTGATTAGTTTCCATCCATTGCTTCGTTTCTGACTTCAGGTGCTTTGGAGAAGAAGTTGATATTGCTATAGGCATATACTACAGGCCACCCTACCAAACGGAAGAAATGGATGAACTTTTTGCTAATCAACTAACTAATATATGTAGGAAATATACCACAGTAGTAATGGGAGACTTTTAACTACCCTGATATCAACTGGGTGGCAAACTCTGCAGCAAGTGGGAGATCAAACAGATTCCTAACCAACTTAGCTGACAACTTTGTCATCTAAAAGGTAGAGGAGGGAACAAGAGGAAAAGCTATACTGGACCTAATTTTTACTAATAGAGAAGAAGTGATAGAGGGAGTTGAAGTTGATGGAACTTTGGGCGAGAATGACCATGTCATAATTGAATTCAATATAATGCAAACACAAGCAATAGAACATAATCCAGTCAGTGTCTTAAAATTTAAAAGAGCTGATTTTAACAAACTCAGAAAGAACCTAAGAAAAAATCCATGGATAAAAATCCTAAAGGGGAAACCAACTCAGGAAGCCTGGGAAACTCTGAAAAATATGGTCATAAAAGCCCAGTCCAGCACAATACCACTAGGAAAAAAAAAGAAATCCAAAAAGAAACCAGCATGGTTTCACAAAGACCTCTCTGAGAAACTGAAAGACAAAAAGGACAAGTATAAAAAAAATGGAAAGAGAGACAGATAACTAAGGCAGAATATCAGCAGATAGCCCGAATCTGCAAAAATGAAGTCAGGAAAGCAAAGGCTCAGAATGAACAAAGACTTGCAATAAAAGTCAAAGATAATTAAAAAGTTTCTTTCAACATATAAATAACAAGAAAAAAGTAAAGCAAACAATCGGTCCACTAAAGAGAGAAGATGGCAAGGAAGCAACAGGCAGCAGAGAGAAAGCATAACTGCTTAACTGATTATTTGCATCAGTCTTTACACAAAAAGAAACTATGCCCAACGTACCAACAACTTAACCATAAAAGAAAGACTAGAAATAAAAATTAAAATAAGCAAAATGGTTAGAGAACACCTATCTGATCTTGATGAATATAAATCATTGGGACCTGATGGATTACATCCCAGAGTTCTGAAGGAATTGGCAGATGTCATCTCAGAACCATTGTACCAAATCTTTCAAAAATCCTGGAACAACAGAATTACCAGAGAATTGGAAAAGAGCTAATGTGGTTCCCATCTTCAAAAAAGGGGAAAAAAACCCAACAAAACAGACCCAGGAAACTACAGACCAATCAGCCTAACATCAATACCTGGGAAGATACTGGGAATAAATAATAATAATAATAATAATAATAATAATAATAATAATAATAATAATAATAATAATAATAATAATAATAATAATAATAATAATAATAATAATAGATCTGTGAACATCTAGATACAAATAAAGTTATAACTGAAAGCCAATATTGGTTTCTTAAAAACAGATCATGCCAAACCAATCTTATTTCATTCTTTGACAAAGTGACTAAATTAGTAGACCAATGAAATGCTGTGGACATAATATATTTAGAGTTCAGCAAGGCATTCGACAAAGTAGACCACAATCTGCTTTTTGGTAAGCTATAAAAATGTGGGATAGACAGCATCACCACCAGATGGATTTGTAACTGGCTGACAAACCGTACTCAATGAGGACTCCTTAATGGTACTTCGTCTACATGGAAAGAAGTAAGCAGTAGGGTACCACAAGGTTCCGTCTTAGGCCCAGTACTCTTCAACATCTTTATAAATGACTTAGATGAGGGAATAGAAGGGCAACTCATCAAATTTTCAGATGACACTAAGTTGGCAGGAATAGCCAACACCCCAGAAGACAAACTCGGGATGCAAAAAGATTTTGACAGAGTTGAACAATGGACCCATCCAACAAAATGAAATTTAATGTGGAGAAAAGCAAGGTTTCGCATCTGGGCAGGAAAAACCAAAGATACAAGTACATATGAGGTGAAACCTGGCTCAAAAACCTGTTAATGAATACTTCAGCTTCAACCGCAACAACACACGTGCATGCAATAGATTCAAACTTAATGTAAACCGCTCCAAACTCGACTGCAGAAAATACAACTTCAGCAACAGAGTGATCAATGCCTGGAATGCACTACCTGACTCTGTGGTTTCTTCCCCAAACCCCAAAAACTTTAACCTTGGACTGTCTACAATCGACCTCACCCCATTCCTAAGAGGTCTGTAAGGGGCGTGCATAAGCACACCAATGTGCCTACCGTCCCTGTCTTACTGTCCTATTGTCCAAATTTACCTGTACCTACTTTGCTAATGTTTATGTTTATACCATACCTGCTATCTTGTACATGTTTTGATAAGTAAGTAAGTAAGTAAGTAAGTAAGTAAGTAAGTAAGTAAGTAAGTAAGTAAGTAAGTAAGTAAGTAAGTAAGTAAATAAATAAATAAATAAATAAATAAATAAATAAATAAATAAATACAGTAACTGTGAGAGGGACCTTGCATCTTAGTGGACAATCACTTAAACATGAGCCAGCAGTGTGCAGCAGCCGCAGCCAAGAAAGCTAATACAATCCTGGGTTGTATAAACAGAGGCATAGAATCAAAATCACGTGAAGTACAGGTAGTCCTCGACTTATGACCACAATTGAGCCCAACATTTTCATTATTAAGTTAGACATTTGTTAAGTGAATTTTGTCTCATTTTGCGACCTTTTTTAACACAGTTATTAAGTGAATCACTGCATGGTTGTTAAGGAGATCTGGCTTCCCCATTGATTTTGCTTGTCAGAAGATTGCAAAAGGGGATCACGTGACCCTGGGAAACAGCAACGGTCAAAGTATGAACCAGTTGCCAAGCATCTGAATTTTGATCACATGATCATGGGGATGCTACAATGGTCATAAGTGTGAAAAACAGTGATGTCACTTTTTTCAGGGCCTTTGTAACTTTGAATGGTCACTAAATGAACTGTTGTAAGTCAAGGAGTACCTGTATTAGTACCGCTTTATACAGCCTTAGTAAGTCCACACCTAGAATACTGCATCCAGTTTTGGTCACCACATTACAAAAAAGATGTTGAGACTTTGGAAAAAGTGCAAAGAAGAGCAATTAAGATGATTAAAGGCCTGGAGACAAAAATATATGAAGAACAGTTGCAGGATTTGGGTTTGGCTAGTCTAGAGAAAAGAGGAATTAAGGGGACATGATAGCAATATTCCAGTATTTGAGAGTCTATAGAGATTCTCAGTCATCCAGCTCATGGTTGTCCCAAAGGTGCTTTTTCAGGAGGCAAAAAGCCTCCTGAAAAAGCACCTTTGGGACAGTATTTGAGAGGTTGCCACAAAGAGAGGGGGTCAACTTATTTTCCAAAACGCCAGAAAACAAGACAAGAAATAATGGATGGAAACTTATTAAGTAGAGAAGCAACCTGGAATTAAGGAGTGTCACGATGTGGATATTGCCAGTTGAGCATCTCTACTATTTCTAGGTTTACTGTATTTTTCTAATCAAGCAGACATGTGATATGTTTTACTGCGCATGTGTGCATTCCAGGAGTCTCCTCCTTTCTTCTTCTCCTGTGAGCCTCGCCCGAGGCAGACGTGATTTCTTAGCTGAGACAATGTAGCTTAATAACATTTTATATTCTTTTGTTACTTTTGTACTAAAATAAATATTTTGTTAATTAGAATTGAATCTCAGTTTTATTTTCTAAGTAAGAATGACTTCAAGGAAGCAAGATCCTATATCACCTCTTTGATAGGAATAATTCTTATTCCGTCAAGGAGAAACTTCCTAACAGTGAGAACAATTAACCAGTGGAAAAGAAGTTGTCTTCAGTCGTTGTGGGTGCTTCATCACTGGAGGCTTTCAAAAAGAGACTGGACAAACCATTTGTCTGAAATGGTAATAGGGTCTCCTGCTTGAGCAGGGGATTGGACTAGAAGACCTCCAAGGTGCCTTCCAACTCTACTCTGATTGAGGTTGACTCCCTCTTCTTTGTGACAGCCCCTCACCTATTGGAAGACTGCACAGAAGGGAACTTCAGTGTTGCGCTGGAGAAAAAAAATGCTTGGGTGTTTATTATTCTTTCTCCAGCCTAGTTCTGCAGTTCCTCTCCTGCCAGTGGAAGAGGCTGCACCCCACACACAATCCATCAGGCAGTGCTTTTACTTTCAAGCTGGGTGGAAAAGCCATACTTTTTGGGAGGGATATTTTTCACCCAGCCAGCTTGAGGCCAAAAATGCTGCTTGCTGGAGAGACTTGGCAGAGTTTCTCTATTAGGCAGTACTTTTGTTCTCAAAAAAGCCGGGTGAAAAAAGTCAAATTTCGGCTGGTCTCCTTGACAGCAAAAATGCTGCTTGCTGGAGAGAACTCAGGGAGACCAAGAAAGGTCTGTCCAAACTTGGATTTCAAGATGGACCCTTTTCAGGCAGCCACCAGGAACTAGCCAGGGGGCAGCATCTTGCGTCCTCCTCTGTTGGCTCCCCTGTTGACTTTCTGAGGAAACCAGCAGGAAAGATTGCAGATGGGGATCGCTTGATTGTGGGGCATTTGGCAACCCATCATAAGTGCAAATGTGTTGCCAAGTGTCCAGATTGCAATCAAGTGTCCCCCAGGGCACTGCACAGACATAATTTCAAACAATTGCTGAACAAATGGTCATTAAGCGAGGACTACCTGTACTAGTTTTGGCAAAGATTATGCATAATGAGGTGGTGTCCAAATCTTAATTTAGTACAGCATTCCGGATCCATAGAGCCTATCTGGGTGGAAAGGCCAAGTTCTTTCTCTGATACTGTCATTTCAGTTTAAGATAAGGTGACCAGACGTCCCGATTTTGGCGGGACAGACCCGCTTTTTAATCATTTGTCCCGCGTCCCGCTTGCCCTCTTAAAAAGTCCCGATTTTTTCAAAGTTTGCCCGACAACAAATTTTTTAAAAAAATAAACAGCGGGACGTCTGGTCACCTTGAAGCCGGCGCTGATTGGTCAGAGCAGAGAGTCTACTCTACTGTTCTGACCAATCAGCGGCGGCTTC
The DNA here is from genome assembly GCA_023053685.1 of Diadophis punctatus similis. Lineage (NCBI taxonomy): Eukaryota > Metazoa > Chordata > Lepidosauria > Squamata > Dipsadidae > Diadophis > Diadophis punctatus. The sequence continues at coordinate 7,269,553 of JALIGW010000027.1, read as the reverse complement.
ACATCAGGCGGGGAGCGTTAAAAGTGCTCCCGCCACCGCCGCCGCCATTTCGCTGCACGCTGCCACCTTGTTGTAGTCGGCTTGTAGTCGGAGAGCTGAGCGAGCCGCCCTCTTTGACCGTTCCTGCCCGCTGCTGGCCGAACCCCCTGCCGCCTGAAGCCTGTTCCCGGCCGCCGTTGCTGAGCCGCCATACGGTAGGATTTTTTTAAAAATTGTTTAAGGCAGGGGGACTTGCCAAGGGGGTGCAAGGCCAAGGGTCTTCCTAGTCATGCTAGTAGCAGTAGCCGAGGTTTTGAGGCGGCATGAAGCGCTTTCTGGAAGGTCGGCTTCACTTCAAGCAGCCAGGGAGGACGGGCCTGAAAGGGGGGGCAGAGGCGCATCCACACGGCACCGTCAAAGAGGGCAGCTCGCTCGGCTCTCCGACTACAAGCCGAGTTAGGTGGGGGAAAAGAGATGAGGAAGGCGAACGAGGGAAGAAACGAGGGCGAGCTACCGGGGTGGGGGTGGGGAGGAAACCTTGCTGCCGCCTTCTGCTTCCCCCGTAAATACGTGGCCTGGATTTCAGAGGACGGGGTGGATTGAAAAAAAGTTGCTCCATATCAGGGATGGCCAAACCGTGGCGCATGCGCGAAACGTGGCGCATTGGATGATTGCAAGTGGCGCATTGCAATCATCCAAAGGACAGAAGCTTTTCTGCCCGGCGAGCGGGACGGCAGCGCACGCGCAAGGAAAGCCGGAGGACGGCGCTGAGGCTCTCCAGGCAGCGGCAGGTGACAGCGGGTGCCGGCCGAGTCATCTCACGGGCAGCTGTGCTGACCCTGCCTCCGCCGAGGAGGAGGGGGAAAGGAAAGCGCTCCCGCAGAGCATCCCAACTGCAAGTTATCGTCGCCCGTCCTGCCCAAGCGGCCGCGCGACGTGACCCCGGAGCCGGATGGGCACAAGGGCAGGAAGAGAGAGAAAAAGAAAAGGTGATGTCCCGCTCGCTGGGCGCCTCTGCGCTGCGGTCGAAATCACTTCCGTTCGCTAAAACAGCGTCACCTTTTCTTTTTCTCTCTCTTCCTGCCCTTGTGCCCATCCGGCTCCGGGGTCACGTCGCGCGGCCGCTTGGGCAGGACGGGCAACGATAACTTGCAGTTGGGATGCTCTGCAGGAGCGCTTTCCTTCCCTTTCCCCCTCCTCCTCGGCAGAGGCAGGGTCAGCGCGGCTGCCCGTGAGAGCCTCGTGTGCTCGACGCCGTCCTCTGGCATTCCTTCCGCGCGCGCTGCCGTTCCATCCGAGAGCCGCCAAGTGGAGTGCGCTTGATGGGCTAAATCACCGCCTTTCTCCTCCTCCTCCCCCTTGGCTGGGCTGACGGCTTCCCGTCTTCCAGGAGCCTCGGTAGGTTGGTTGCTGCTGGATCTTCTTCAGCCAGCTCCTCTCCACAGCCAGGAAGGAAGGAAGGAAGGAAGGAAGAAGAAGAAAGAAGAAGGAGAGAGAGAGAGAGAGAGAGAGAGAGAGAGAGAGAGAGGTTAGGAAGGCAGGAAGACAGAAAGAAAGAAAAAGATGTTAGGAAAGAAGAAAGATGAAGGAAGGAAGGAAGGAAGAAGAAAGAAGAGACAGAAAGAAAGAAAGAAAAGTTAGGAAGGAAGGAAGACAGAAAGAAAGAAAAGTTAGATAGGAAGGAAGGAAGACAGAAAGAAAGAAAGAAATGTAATGCTGATTAATGATTAATGACAATGACTCTACTGGACTGAACAGTGAAAATAGAGATAAAGATAACAGTGATAATGATAACAGAGATAAAGATATCAAGAATAATTATGTTCAGATTGATGATAAGGATTTTGAGATATATAAAATGGAAAAAGGAATGAAGAAAATTAAATATATACAGAAAGTAAAATTAAGAGAGAGGAAAAGAGCGTGGGGAAAGAGAACTTATTGGTACAAAATTAAAAGAAAGATGAAAAAAATTAAGCAGATGGGGTGGAGGAAATATATATATATAAACAAAGTAGTTGAGAAACTAAAAGGGAATGGATGATGATATTGGAATATTATAGAAATGTTTTTTTAATTTAAAATTATCTTATTAAGAGAAAAAAATTTCTGTTTTTTTATATACAGATTAATATTGTTTAACAAATTAAAAGATTTGATATTTTAGATATAACAAAGTTAATTAAGATGAGAAGTATGAATGATAAATATAAGTATTAGAGCTCAAAAGATGTATTATGATTGTGTATTTTTTTTTTCATTTATTTCAATTTATTTTTTCACATATGAAATTTGTTCAAATGAAAAAATCTTAAAGGGGAAAAATGTATTATTTTAAGAGTTGAATATGTAATTGAATAAATTTAGAAAGAATTTTGATGATTAGTAAATGAAACGATATATTATGATTGTGTATAATTAATATAACGTTAGAAATTCAAAGATTTTTTTTTCTTCTCTTTCGTTCTTTTTATAAAGATTAATAATGTTTAATCTTTTGGAATAATGTGGATAAAACAATGACAATAAGAGAAATATGGAATAAATATGATCACTAGAATTTAAGGGAAATTACTTAAATATTAAATAATGAACAGGAAATATGAATGTTAATTACTTTAAAATTTATTAAACTGAGAGTTGATAAGTTAATTGATTTGGATTTTTTCCTTTCCTTTTTATATTTTATTTTTTCTTTACTACTTGTTGAATATTTATAGAGTGGATAAAATTAGACAGAATTTTGATGATTAATATGAGAAATTAAAAGAATAATTGGGCATTTAGTTTTTTGATAGAACAAAGGATAAAAAACAGAAGCGATGAATAAAGAGATTAAAGAATTAAAGGAAGCAATTTGGCTTAAAATTAAAAAACAGGAGACAGTAACTATCTTGGAAAGTTAAGCGAATAGCGATCTATTTGGATGAAAATTTGGAATTAACTGGTGCATATCCCAGATGACAAAACTAGAAATTAGATTTTTTTTCTTTTTTTCTTTTTTCTTTTTTTGGGGAGGTAAGATGGAAATAGCAGCATGTACCTAGAAGAGAGTATAACATAAAAAAATAATAATATAACTATAATGATGTTTTTTTTTTAAAAAGAGATATGATTAGTTTAAAATTGGGATTAGCATCAGTCTGCCAAATATAAAATGAGTTTAGTATAAAAGCACTCCAGGAAAGGCAAAGAAAATGAAAGAGGAAGTAGAAGGGGAGGAAGAGAAGGTGTAGAGAGGGTTGAGGAGGAGGGAAGGAGTTAGAAAGTAGGAGGAGAAGACCCCCCCTCAGGAACCCACCCCTCAGGAACCCACCTGACCAACACCCCCCCCCCCCCGGTCAATGGTGTCCCTCTTTAGCAATTTTAAAATCTGGTCACCTTAGTTTAAGATTCATTACAATCTGTCTGTAGGGTCATCCTGCTTTATTTACATTTTTATAAATGGAGATTAGCAGGCGCCACTTGCCCTTTGAACAGTTCTCAAGGCTGCCTGTGCCAGATTCTCTTTCTGCAGGAAATTTTGGTAGAAGGAATGGTGGAACTGTTAGGAGGCCACCCAGCATCTTTGGCTTGATGTCCTATCCTTCAGAATGCTATGCCCAAACCCAGCACCATCATCAACAATTAATCACTTGATTCACATGATGGACTCCTCATGAACTCAGGTTAACAAAGTACAATTGCTGGGTTCATGTAACATGTCAAAATAGACCACCATATTATGGCTTAAGAGGATTCTCTCCTGTCCATAATTTGATGAATGATAACATCCATTTTAGCTTAGCCTTGAACCCAGGCTTTGAGACATCCTCTCATTTTTGTCTCACACTGTGTTTTAAGACAATGCCTGGTTCCCACAACATGCTGAACCATAAGTTTCTCCACCACATTTGAGCCTTGTCGGCACATTGTGCAACCCCAGCCAGGGGTCTGCCTAGCCTCTCATACGAATTTGCAAGGTTGAGCAAGCAGGTTTCAGCAGCTCTCTATCAGTGACAGCCGTTCAACACCATGTGTGATATTGCTCATTACCATGTACATGCCCTAGTAGCAGGGGAACAAATTAGATTAACCTAATGTGGTACATCATTATTTAACACAGTTTCAGTCCCTGTTGTTCATAACCCACCTTTTAATCATCCCGAAGCTGTGCTGGCCTTGCCAGTGGATTCTTCACGCTTGTAAAACACAGGGGAGGGGAACTCCTTGGATAAAAGTCCCATTCTGCTCTGGCAAAGAGCATGGAGCACCAGGCTTCCTGAGAATTGCTTGAACTCTTGCTGCAGGAATGCAAAGGCAAGTCAGATGATGTGTGTGTGTTTCTAATTGCATTAGAAGAATTCCCTCTGAGTAATTGCAAAATGCTTTGCGGCCTCCATGCCAAGTTGCACTATTACTAACCTAGCCAAGCAGAATCCAGGGAAAGAAAAGGAGATTTTTTTTGAATATGTGCCACCAAGTCAATACTGACTCTTAGCATAGATAGACTTCCAGGATGATCTGTCCCCAACCTATTGCTTTTGCAAACAAGTTCACCCACTTGGCTGATGATCATCCCCTTCTTCTCTTCCTTTCTCCCTATCCCAGCATTATAGATTTGTCCGTAGACCTGGGTCTTCACATAATGTGTCTGAAGTAGGATACCGCATTTTTTGGAGTATAAGATGCACCTTTTTCCTCCCTAAAAGAGGCTGAAAATTTGGGTGCGTCTTATACTCTGAATGTAGCTTTTTTGAAACTTTTTTTCCAGCCCTAACGAGGTGCTAACGATCTTCCCAGCTCTTACCTTGCAGGCTTTTTCATTGTTACTCTCTCAGAAGAATGTTTTTCCAGCCCTAAGGATTTGCAGGTTTTTTTCCATTGCTCTACTTGCTCAGAATAAGTTTTTTTCCAGCCCTAACCAGGTGCTATCTATCTTCCCAGCTCTTACCAGCTTGTAGGCTCTTTCATTGTTACTCTCTCTGAAGAAGGTTTATTTATTTATTTATTAGTGAGATTTATATACCACCTCATAGTGCAAGCACTCTCTAAGTGGTTTACACCATTAAGCAATGTATATTTACATTGCCCCCAACAATCTGGGTCCTCATTTTACCTACCTCGGAAGGATGGAAGGCTGAGTCAACCTTGAGCCTGGTGAGATTTGAACAGCTGAACTGCTGATCACAGTCAGCTAAAGTAGCCTGCAGTACTGCACTCTAACTGCTGCGCCACCTCGGCTCTTTTTAAATCCTAACCAGGGGATAAAATAATGTGCTGAAGCTGTCCAGACTAAGGACGCTAGCCAGATGAATACTCGGTAGGCAGATTCCCCCACCCCCTATTTTCCTCCCCAAAAATTAAGGTGCGTCTTATATTCCGGTGCGCCTTATACTCTGAAAAATATGGTAATTTCAGCCTGGTCATTTGTGCCTGAAATGAGGACTCTGGGTTGATTTATTCAATGTTCCATCAGCTCGTCTTCTTGGCTTTCCAAAATATTCTCAGGAGTCTTCTCCAACACCAAAAGAGTCTGTATTCTTTCTACCCTCCTTGTTCAAAATCCCTAAACCATTAGTATTCCAAAAGACCTTCAACTCTTCCTCAATAGGACGTTGAGTGCCATCTCACCTGAGGCACTATTTTACTTATTTATTAATTAAATTTATATGTCAGCCATCTTGTGTCAGGGTTCCAAATAGCATCAAAAACTAAATCAGAATCTGAGGCAAAGTATTCCTCAAAGTTCCAATTTATTAACAGAGCCATGTTGGCACATCTGGGAGAAACCCGAATCTGAAGTCCCAGGGTTTTCTCCACCCAGTTGAAAGTTCAAGCCCTTGTCCCCACACCCCCAAGTCCATCACGTTGACCAATCTTCATCTGCCAACTTGGCAGAAACTCCCATCTCCTTCCATGCAAGTGCAGGAGTGCAAAGACAAAGGATGACCTTGACAATCTAGAAGGAATTTGTTATGGCTGCATGCAGACCTCCCTCATGCAATTATCCCTCCCAAATTCCCACAGCAAAGAATACATTTTAAAATAGTATAAAGTGTGGCAGGCAAAGACTCCAAGTAAAATGGCTTCGGCCTGACATCTTGCTATCCAGAGCAACTTTGGGAGGCTATATCATCAACCACTTTATCTTGTCTATTCATTTTCTTGATACCACAACGAAAAATGTGAGATAAACAGCATCACCACCAGATGAATTCATAACTGGCTGACAAACCACACTCTGCATGTAGTCCTTAATGGAACTGTATCTACATGGAGCGGAGCATTCAGTGGGGTACCCCAAAGTTCTATCTTAGGACCCAGAACTCTTCAACATCTTTATAAATGATTTAGATGAGGGGATGGGAGGAGAACTCATCACATTTGCGGACAGCACTAAGCTGGGGGGAAATGCTAAAACTTTGGAAGATATGCTCAAGTTCCAGGAGGACCTTGACAGACTTGAACACTGGGCTTTATCCAACAAAATGCAGTTCAGTGGTGAGAAAAACAAGGTCTTGAATGCACAGATATAGAATAGGTGGTATTGGCTTAACAACAGTAACTGCAAGAGGGATCTTGGAGTCCTGGAAGACAACCACTTAAATATGAGCTTGCAGTGTGTGGCAGCTGTCAAAAAAGCCAATGGAGTCCAAGGTTGCATCAACACAGGGATAGTATCAAGAACACATGAAGGGCTAATAGAGCTTTATACTGCACTGTTAAAATCACACTTTGAAAACTGTGTCAGATTCTGATCACCATCATACAAAAAAGATATTGAGACTCTTGAAAAAGAGTGCAGAGAAGAGCATCAAACTGTTTAGGGGGCTGGTGACTTAAACATACGATGAACAGCATACGATGAAACTGGGTATGTCTAGTTTCCCCCATGCCATCACTCTGCTAAACAACTAATCTCCACAATACTGTCAATCTACCTAGTAGGGTATTCTTCTCATATTTCCTATTACCTATTTCCTTATCCTCCTACGACTATAACTTTGCTGCTTGTATCTTACAATTTATATTAATTATTTTATTTAGTATCCTAGTATGATTTATGTAGATTGCTTATTCAATATCCTATGACTATCCCTAAGTGTTGTATCTTATGATTATGATGAATGTATTTTATGATGATTATGATCATGATTTCTGACTTGTTCCTTGTATGAACACTGAGCTTATGCATCGGAGACAAATTCCTTGTGTGTCCAATCACACTTGGCCAATAAAGAATTCTATTAATGAAAAGAATTTTTTTCTATTATAATAAATTTTTTTGACTGCGCTGAGATGGATAAGATGACGAAAGAATTACAACATAAGGAGGAATCAGAATGCTATTTAACATGGAATAGATTTTATGAATGGTTAAAGAATGGGAGTAATGCAGTATAGAATGTGTAAATACCAAGTATTAAATTTAGAACAGAAAACAAATGTGTATATATAGAAGATCATATAGTAACTATGGATATAGAAAAGAAGAAAAATATTTTTAGTATACGTGTATGAAATTTGATGAACTGATCTTCAACTGTATTTAAGATAGGAACTAAGATTCCGAATATTATGTGATGTTATGTTTTTGTGTAGTATAATAATAATAATAATAATAATAATAATAATAATAATAATAATAATAATGATGATGATGATGATGATGATGATGATGATGATGATGATGATGATGAAGAATTCTATTAATGAAGAGAAGGGCTAGGGATAATAGCAATCTTCCACTTCTATTCTCCAAAGCACCTGAGGGCAAGACAAGAATTAATGGATGGAAATTTATGAAACAGAGAACCAACCTACCTGACACCTACCGTATTTTTCAGAGTATAAGATGCACCTTAGTTTTGGGGGAGGAAAACAAGGGAAAAAGGCCTCTGCCTCCAAGCAATTTGCCAAACAGCAAACAGCACAGATGATATACACTGTCTGCTGTGTATTTCTGTGCATGTGTGCCTGACCCATAGAAATAGCAAAGAATTGGAGAAATGTACATTATGCCAGAAAGTTTTCTTAAATGTAGTCACACTAACTCCTCCCAATTATTTAAATAGATCTACTCCAAGGTAAGTCAGGATTTAACTCTAATACTAAACAGGACACTGTTACATTTCATACTATACTTGTACAGAGCTGTTAAAATTAATTAAAATTTCTGGAAGTATACATTATTCTCTAATATTTAAAAGAAGATACAATAGCACTGGGCTCTTCAGAGCAAGCATTTATTTTAAAAAGCTTCTTTATTTTTGTTAAGTTGTCTAGATTTACAGGGGTCTCAAACCTTGGCAACTTTAAGACTTGTGGACTTCAACTCCCAGAATTCCACATCCAGCAAAGCTAACAAAGCTGGCTGTGGAATTCTGGGATTTGAAGTCCACAAGTCTTAAAATTGCCAAGGTTGGAGACCCCTGGCTCTAGAACAATAATAAAGCAGTATTTAAAAAATAAGTCTAATAATTTGAACATTCTACAGACATTTATAGTTATTCACTTACCCCCTTGCATCCAGTTCAGCAGAAAATAAAAATCTGTGTGTGTCTCCAAGCTATTTGCCTCTTTGCAGCTAGTTTCACTTTCATTTTAGCATGTGGCAAATCAGCTGGTGATCAGGAAGCTGCTAAGGACTTGCTTGGATTAACAGGCTCTTCCCTGTTTGCTGGTAACAGGTAAATTGCTGGAAGACAGACCCAAAGGGTGGGGGTGGATGAGTGGATGGGGCTACATTCGGTGTATAAGATGCACCCAAGTTTTCACTCTCTTTTTGGGGGTAAAAAGGTGCATCTTATACTCCAAAAAATACGGTAAATTACTGGAACAGCTTGCCTCCAGTAGTTGTGGGTGATCCATCAGTGGAGGATTTTGAGAAAAAAATGGATTGCCATTTGTTTGGAATGGTATAGGTCCGTGATGGCGAATCTATGGCACGTGTGCCACAGATGGCACGCGGAGCCATATCGTAGGGCACACAAGCTGATACCTATTTTCGGCTGGTCCAGTCCACGCACCCCTCCCCTCCCAGGAGTCTCCACGTGGCCCATTATGGATGTCAGGCAAGTACAGGGCTCGCACGGAGGCTCTGGGAGGGCATTTTCGGCCTTCGGAGGGCCTCTGGGGGATGGGGAGGCCATTTTCGCCCTCCTCAGGCTCCAAGAAGGCCTCTGGAGACTGGGGAGGGTGAAAAACAGGCCTACCGGGCCCACCAGAAGTTGGGAAATGGGCCATTTCTGGCCTCCGGAGGGCCTCTGAGAGGGTGGGGAGCCATTTTCGCCCACCCCAGGCTCCAGGAAAGCCTCTGGAGCCTGGGGAGGGCGAAAAACAGGCCTACCAGCTCATTGGAAGTCGGGAAACAGGATTTATGCATAATTGCACACTGAGGCTGCTTTTGTTCACTCTGCTCATCTGACTTGGAAAACTGTCCAGATGTCAGTTCACATCTCAACAATCTTCAACAGCAATCTTCTTGCTAGGTGCATATTTGATTCCACTGTAGTCAAAGCTGCTATCTGGTTATGAGAGAAGTAAAACAAAGGAGTCCAGATGGTGACTTGACAGCCAGGGTACTTGACCGGCTTCATGGAAGATTGGATGGACAAAGAGGCCCTTGCCTTCCCCACATTGCTCTGTAGGGGTCCTTGCTGGGTTTGTTTGGAGAAGCTACCCAGTCTACTCTTTAGGACTGCAAGGGTTCCTGAGCCAAAGTGACCAAGGAAAAGTGAGTGGACAAGGATAAGGCATAGGGGCAGAGAGAGGCAGCGTTCATAGTTTCCTCCATAGCTCATTTAGCAAATAAGATGACCGCCAACTCAGCATGGTAGACAGGAACAAGCATATTATTTTCTGAGCTGTTGACAAAGGTAGCAATTTTCAGCTATATTGCACTGCACACTTGACTTGTCATGACCTTTAATAATTCACCTTAAAACAATAATAAAAAGGACAATTTAGAAGAAACGGTTATATATCTCAAGATTGATTTCCTGCCAGTCTTTCAGTAGTACACAACTTTCAGCCGCAGAATGTTTGACTTCCTTTCAATCAATGCAAACTTCCCTGGGTGCAGGCCAACCATCTGGAATTTGTGGGTGGGGGGGGAGGGGGGAAACGCAGGAAAGGCAGGTTATATGTGCAAATGAGGGGACAAAGTGAGACCTTCAGAGCCGAAGGGCTTGGCCCTGGAATGGAAGCGAAAGAGGCGTTTGCAGCATGGGGATGTCTGGATGAGTGTGGGGAGTCTGTCCCCCTCTTGTCTGGAGAAAGAGATGGGTCATCTGTTGCTGGACAGCACAACTCCAGCCACTGCTTCCCCCTCCCTGCCATGCCACTTCCTGGGGCAGTTATTTACAGTCCAAATCCCAGCCGACAAGTTTTATTCATACAAGTAGTCCTCAACTTACAACCACAATTGAGCCCAAAATTTTGATTGCTAAGCAAGACAGTTGTTAAGTGAGTTTTGTCCCATTTTATGACCTTTCTTGCAACAGTTGTTAAGTGAATCACTGCAATTGTTAAGTGAATCTGGCTTCTCTATTGACTTTGCTTGTCAGAAGGTTGCAAAAGGGGATCACATGACCCCAGGACTTGCAACCGTCATAAATAGGAGCCAGTTGCCAAGCGCCTGAATTTTGATCATGTGACCATGTGGATGCGGCAAAAAACAGCCATACGTCACTTTTTTCAGGACGGTTGTAAGTTTGAACAGTCACTAAATGAACTGCTGTAAGTCAAGGACTACCTGTAAGAAAAATGGTGCAGGAGGGAGCAGTGCTTCCCTCAGAAACCAAAAATGGTAGAGTTTTGTCTGGTCTGCAAAACTGGTCAGTTCCAGCAATCATTATCTCTGGGAATTTCTGTGCTTTGCCATATTAACAGGCTCGGCTTAGTGAAAGTGGGGGGGGGGATATTAAAAGAGTAGCAACAAAATTAGAAACTCAAAATCAATTGCTGGGAGAGGAAGGATGTTTACAACATAAATTGTCCAAAGTCTTTTTTCAAATGATGCATTTATTCTTACCACTTATAATGCCCGTTTGGATGCCTGGTGCTAAGCTTGAAGAAATGAAAGATTTAGCATTCCTTTTTCTCTTTAAAAACTGGGGAAGTTTACTGTAATAGGATGATGAAAATAGACTGAGTGGTACCAACAAAGGAGAATGTTTGTAGTTCAGGGTTGAAATGAGAGGCCTTTGATGCTCTCTGAGTTTGGTGGTTATCTTGCAGATGTTTCATTACCCAATCTAGGTATCTTCATCCGGTCTGATGATGTGCTAACACTAGCACTGTTGTTATTACCTAGTTTGGTAATGAAATGTCTGGAAGAAAAACACCAAGCTCAGAGAGCACCAAAGACCCCTCAGCTTGACTGGTGTTTGGTGTGTCTTGGAGACTGCTGAGATTATGGGTGTGGGTGTGAATCCATCTACTGGTAGTGATGGGTGGGGGTCTCAGGCAACCAAGAGCTCTTAGGACAGAGAGCATGAAGCCACACGGGTGGACTGGGGGCAGCTTCCGGACATTCTGGGAGTGTCAGACCGAAAATGGCAAGGGGGATGTGAGGAAGCCCCCTGGGAACTGTTCCTGGATATAATCAGTACAGGTAGAAAAGGCTGGGCAGGGGCGGGGAGAGAGGGAATGGAAACAAGAAGATAAGATGTCTCATGGGAAAAACTCCAAATCTTTTCTCCATTTTCCAGATACAACAATGGGCTTAAATTGGCAGAAAGTGGATTCCAACTTTAATCTTAGGAAAAGCTTCCTAAGAGAGCAGTTCAATAGTGGAGCCAATAACACAGGGGTGTCTGCAGTACAGAAAGCCAAGATGGAAGCTACAGTGATGTGGTTGAAGTGTCATCTCTTTTTATCTGTACTGCACATAGAAAAAGCAAGTGGACTTTTGATTGGCCTATCATGGCTGCCATCTTGACTTTTTTTTTTTTACCATAGCCTTAAGATCAAGAAAGATGAGGCTCTCCTTCAAAGCAAAGGGTTCAAGCAAAGGCAGGACATCTATCTGTTGGGAGTGTGGAATTTGAAATTTTGCACTGAGGAAGACTCTGGGAGGACTTGGTGGCCCCAAAGGGCTCTTGCAATTGGGATTCCATGACCCTAGAAGTAGATAGCATTTCCACTGTTTGGGACTCTGGACTTGGATGAAGCAGCATATGCCCTTGTGTGATTATCATGTGATTTTGGACAATTCACTTGTTTTAATTCTGAAATCTAGGAGTGGGATCAGCACTAGGGGTCTGAAAAACCTGCTACCGAAGTGAAACACATAATGGATAGCATGTAAAGGTAAATATTTCACCTGTCCAGTCGTGTCTGACTCTGGGTGTGTGTGTGTGTGTGTGTGTGTGTGTGTGTGTGCTCATCTCTGTTTCTTAGCTGAGGGAGCTAATGTTGTCCGAAGATATTTCTGTGGTCATGTGGCCGGCGTGACTATACGCTGAGGTTCACAGGATGCTGTTACTTTCCCACCAAAGTGGTACCTATTTCCCACCAAAGTGGTACTCCCATTTACATGCTTTCGAACTGCAAGGTGGGCAGGAGCTGGAGCTGGAGCAAGTAACGAAGCTCAGCCCCCTTCCGCAGCGCTCAGGTCTCAAACATGGGCTGTCTGTTAACTGGCAAAGCATTCCTGACCTGCTCTCTAGTTGCCATAGGCAGGGGGATGGGGAACTGAGTCTCGCAGCTGCAGCGAGGGAATTGCACTTCAGTCAAAACAAAAGCACATTCCAGCCATCTCTATGTCAAGGCCATCTCCACGGAGACCCACAGTGGCTAGAGGGAGGGACTTCTACAATGCGCGAAATTGCTTCATTGGGGAATGTGACTGATGACACACCTTGGGGGGGAGGGGGGAACAGGGTCAAAACCGGGGTGTGAATTAAATGAGGTCAGAGTTGGCTTCACTTGGAACTTGCGGACATGAAGCTCCTAATAAATAACTGGATTTCTTTTGAAGCTTGTCTTGAGGCTCATGATTTAATTAGGGCATCAGTCAGAACCCTGACGCTGTCAACTTTCCAGCTGACAAGCTCAGTGACTTTAACCAGTGTGCCATCACTCCCCCTGGATGGCATGTAACATATTACAAATAGATTTCTATGTAGTGGATTAATACCGTAGCAGTAATTATCCAACAGACACTATACAGAGGATATATGTAGTTCAGGATTGAATAGTGGAATCCTTGGTGCAAGCAAACAACCAAGCTCAGAGACTCCCAAGGTCTCTGTAGCAGTAATAAATTAAGGATTCCAAAGGCATCTAGAGTTGGTGAACTTTCCTAACATAAAATCATCCTAGATATTGGTCTTCAGTTCTGGAGTAATTTTTCTCTATACCTCATGCAAATTAACACCTCCAGCTGGGATGGGGGAGAGAGGAAGCTCAGGCAATTACTCTTCCATCACTAATTGGTAATACATTTTCCCAGGCCTCATTTACTGCCACCAAAATGCTGAAATGTTTCAATCTCTGAATTAAGCTTTCATTACGTTGGGAAATAATAAAGTTTCATATGAAATATATATTAATTCTTTGAGGATTGGATGATATCCCATCTGTCTCATGTACAAAATATCCCATTTTATCCTCTTGATCAATTTCTGCTAATTCTAAAGCTATTTATGCTGAAAGTGGCCTCGTTCCAGATCCATACAGATCTTGTATGGGTAAAGAGAGCATGGGAGAACAGTCTAAGTCCTTCCATCCTCTTTCTTCCATAATCACCAAAATATTTGGTTTTTGTGGCTTCTCTTAAAGCAGAGGCAACTATAAGATGTGTTAGTTGTGCCTCTTATGCTTTTTGCAGAAGATGAGGCTTTGCAATGCCAGGCCAGCATGTCTGGGCTGTCTAGAACAGTTTCTAGAACACTTTGAGAGAAAGCAGAGAGAATTGTGGGTCCTGCAGTCTAAATCCAGCACTCCTCAGTTTGCTCACTTTAATCTACAAAAGGGAACAGAGTCCACCTAGTCCTAGGGGAATGTTGTATTTGTCTGTGAAGGAAGAACAAGCCCTTGGCAGCATCTGACGCTTGAAACCTTCTAAATGTAGTCTTGCAGAGCCTTCCCAGCAAGACCTCTTTTGTGTTGTGGGTTCAAATCATGGCAACTAATTGCTTTAGGATTTACTAATTTTGGGGAAGAACAAGTGTACAGGTAATCCTCAATTTATGACCACAATTGAGCCCCAAATTTCTATTGCTAAGGGAGACAGAAGTTAAGTGATTTTTTCCCCTTGTACGATCTTTCTTGCCACAGTTGTTAAGTGAATTACTGCAGTTGTTAAGTTAGTAGCACAGTTGTTAAATTAATCTGGTTCCCCCATTGATTTTGCTTATCAGAAGGTTGCAAAAGGGGATCACATGACCCAAGGATACTGCAACCATCATAAATGTGAATCAATTGCCAAGCATCTGAATTTTGGTCAGATGAACATAGGAATGCTGCAATGGTTGTGTGCAATGAAAGGCACTTTTTTCAGTGCTGTTGTAACTCTGAATTTTCACTAAATGAACAGTTGTAAGTCAAGGATTACCTGTATTGGGTATAAGGACTTGCCTCTCCTCTCCGCTCACTGCGCACCGAGTGGCTGTTCTTCCAATTTCCAGCACACGCATGCGCACTGGCCAGCTGGTCTTCGCATGCATGCGCGCCAGAAACTGGAAAATCATCTTCCCTATGCGCAGCTGCTGTTCTGGTTTCTGGCATGTGCATGTGTGCGCACACACTCCCGTTCCGGCACTCAGTGCTGAAAAGGTTGGCCAACACTGCTCTAGAGAGTTGCAACCCACCTGCAATGCATAAGTGAATGGTTTCCTTTCCTCCTGAACAAGCCTCTTTAGATAAGACCAGGGAACCACAAGCCCTTCCATCAAAGAGTCTGGTGTTTATTCTCTAAATGTGTTCCTTGCAGCAGCTGGTGCTTATCTAAACTTTGTGCAGAGATTACTGGACCCCTAGGCTCTGTCCGATGCAAGCATATTTCAAATAGATTTGTAGCTTAGCCTGCATCAGTGTCAACAACTAAACTATTTCACCCCCTGAGCAGTATGAACAGGAGTGTTTACATTCTCTGCTGTTGACCTAAAACAAATGTTTATGGAGGTGACACTACAATGGCTGTCACAAACTTTGCTCAGTATCTGGAGCTCCAGCCTCCGTGGCTGCGCTGTGGAGGAGCCTAGCTCTGGCCTCGCTGCTGCAAATGTATTAAACAAATGACTTTTTCTGCATGTGGTGGCAACATTACAAAGCTCAGTAATACTGGAAAACAATCCATTATAGAATGGAACACATTCTTAAAATTGGAATTCCATTCCATCCGGATATCTTTTTTATTAAATTTTATTGAATCATGTCTTCCTTCAAAATACATACCCAACCCCTTGGATTCTGATGGCATTTGGTACCAGGATTTATTTTATTTTTATTTTTATTTTATTTATTTATTTATCTATTTTGTCAAGCGTGTATATGATTACAGACAAAGTATAAACAAGATATAAACATGATTGTGAATATATAAGAAGTACAAGCATTGCTGTACTTTACATTACAAGGATTGTTATACTTGTAATTATACTTGTACATTACAAGGGTTGCTGTCACTAAGTGATTCGGTTGTAAGGCAAAATGTCATTTATTTATTTATTTGTTAAATTTATTTGCCACCTATCTCCCCATGAAGCTACTCTAGGTGGCTTACAACAATAAAAAGGAAGAAATGAAAAGAGGGTAAACAGAACAGAAGTAAAATAATAAAACAATGAAAAAAACCACAATGAGAACACATCAATATGATAACCAAAAAGATGGCTGGATGGAGAGCAGAGAGCAAGGGTGGAGGAGGGGTCAAGGAATTAGTCCAGCAGCCCCCTCCAGCGTGGTCTCCCTCCCTACTGGGTTCCCAAGCCAACCAGCAGAGCCAGGTCTTCAGGCTCTTGCAGAAGGAAAGGGGGGCAGATTTTACCGTAGAGGGAAGGATGTTCCAAAGGGCAGGGACTGTCATCTGACTGCGTCACTTAGCAATGACAATCCCATCAGTCCAGATTGCTATTGCAACCCCAAGACAGGTGGGTTGTTGTTACGCAGAAAGCATCAGGAGTCTCAGGTAAGGAGTGCGGGTGCCTCAGGGGTATGGAAGGCCATTGCAGGGAGGGCCGGAAACAGGCCACAGATGAATTGGGGGATGTCAGGGAGGGCTCAGGATACCCTGTGCAGGTTGTTGGCGGGCACAGAAAGGCCAGGGATGGATGGATGGTGCAATGGGAGATTTCCCAGAGTGACTTGGGACCTTTCTGGTCAGCTTTCCTTGTAAGTTTGAGCTGGTTGCCAAGTGTCCAAATTGTGATCATGTGACCACGGGGTCTCTGTGATGGCTGGAAGTTCATGGACTGGTCATAAGTACCACTTGTTCACCACTGTCGGAACTTGGAATGGTCACTGAAGGGGAACTCCCTGTATATCAAATTGACATTGTATATCGTAAGGGTTGCAAGAATTTTATATGCCTTTCATTGGAAAAGGTATTTGATTCCCACAAGAAAAGAATGGATAACTAAACTGCAGGAATGTACTTTGATGTCTCAAATAATTTTGCATCTAAAAACTAAAACTGCTATAGAATTCAATTCATTTTGGAAATAATGCTTCTACTAGATATGGAATAATGCCATATCTAAAATGTAGAATTTTAGATATGTAGAGCCAAGATGGCACAGTGGTTACTACGCAGCACTGCAGGCTACTTTAGCTGACTGCTAGCTGCAGTTTAGATGTTCAAATCTCACCGGCTCAAGGTTGACTCGGCCTTCCATCCTTCTGAGGTTGGTAAAATGAGGACCCAGATTGTTGGGGGCAATATGCTGAACTTTGTAAACCACTTAGAGAGGGCT
The DNA here is from genome assembly GCA_023053685.1 of Diadophis punctatus similis. Classification (NCBI taxonomy): domain Eukaryota; kingdom Metazoa; phylum Chordata; class Lepidosauria; order Squamata; family Dipsadidae; genus Diadophis; species Diadophis punctatus. The sequence continues at coordinate 7,252,670 of JALIGW010000027.1, read as the reverse complement.
GTAAAGCACTATGAAGCAGTATATAAGTCTATTGCTATCTACATCGGGGTGAAATTCAAAATTTTTCCCTACCGGTTCTGTGGGCATGGCTTGGTGGGCGTGGCAGGGGAAGGATACTGCAAAATCTCCATTCCCACCCCACTCTGGGGCCAGCCAGAGATGGTACTTGCCGGTTCTCCGAACTACTCAAAATTTCCGCTACTGGTTCTCCAGAACCTGTCAGAACCTGCTGGATTTCACCCCTGATCTACATATAATTTACAATGTTGTCTTAATGTATTGTTTATCATATTCCCCTCCTTCAGTCCTGTTGTGCTGCCTCATTGTGATGTGTATGTGTGTGTGTGTGTGTGTGATCCTAGGAGAAATGAGTGAAGAATTTCAGGAATGTATGTATGTATGTATGTATGTATGTATGTATGTATGTATGTATGTATGTATGTGTCAACCTCTACACTGCCTGCTTGCTTCAGCTGCCATAGAAACAGGGGGAGGAGGGAGGTTAGGTATTTGGGAGGGGGGAAAGCTGCACTGGAGATGTCTCTTCTTGTGTCCGATTAGGGGCCTAGGGAGGAAAATTTTCATCACATAGGGCCAGGCTGGTTGGACATGTTTATAGCCTACTCAAGGTTAACGGTTTCGGCAGACCAGATGTGGAAGCCCAACCTGGACGTTTGCCCAAATGACATCGTGAGGCATTGGGACTGGATTATTTGCAGTGTTCAAGAAGTTTGATTGAACTCGCGAGACGTTTTCTTTTAGAACAGGCTGCCCTGGACACAACGCCGAGGAACGCAATGGAGCTACAAGTCCCAGGTAGGACGCGCGTCTCGTGGCCCACCCCACCCTGCCTGACCTGCCACCCCCAAATTGAGCCCCACTGTGAGATGTGTGTCCTACCTGGGACTTGTAACTCCATCGCATTCCTCGGTGTTGTGTCCAGGGCAGCCCATTGTAAAAGAAAACGCTATAAAAAGATGTTGAAAGACTAGAAAAAGTGCAGAGGAGAGCAACCAGGATGATTAGGGGACTGGAGACTAAAACATATGAAGAACGGTTACAGGAATTGGGCATGGCTAGTCTAGTGAAGAGAACAGAAGGACCAGGGAAGACATGATAGCAGTGTTCCAATATTTGAAAGGCTGCCATAGAGAGGAGGGGGTCAAGCTATTTTCCAAAGCACCTGAAGGCCAGACAAGGAATAATCAATGGAAACTGATCAAGGAGAGATTCAACCTAGAAATAAGGAGGAACTTTCTGACAGTGAGAACAATCAACCAATGGAACAGAAGTTGCCTTCAGAAGTTGTGGGAGCTTCATCACTTGAGACTTTCAAGAAGAGATTCGACTGCCATTTGTCAGAAATGGTGTAGAGTCTCCTGCTTGAGCAGGAGGTTGGACTAGATGACCTACAAGGTCCCTTCCAACTCTGTTAATCTGTTAATGAAACACTCCAACAGTGTTAATCAGCACTAGCCCAAGCTGAACTGGGTGTGGGCCAGACTTAGTTCTCTCCCTTCAGGTTTTCCCAAGTAATCAGATGTGGGACAGGCCCTTCCTGTTTTCCTTTAATGATGAGGCAGAGAAAAATCTGATCTGGAGATTTGGCTCAAGAACTGGGAGACGCAAACATGTGAACTGAGAATGAAGCTATGCAACATCAAAAAGGGCCATAACAATATTATTAAGAAAGATGTAACAATGTTTTGGGCAAAAAGCTTGCAGATTGGAAAGTTAATTAACATGCACTAAGGGAACAATCTGTACAGAGTGAATTAATCTCATCTGCAATTCTCCAGCCTGTTCCCAGCACTCTGCCGTTGTCCTGAATCCCGAATGAGGTACCGGCCCAGCTGCAGACTCCATGCTGCTGCCAACGCCACTGAAATATTCCTATCTTGCTTCCTTAATAGCTTCTGTCAGCATTAGTGACAGGCGGGGCATTAAGTCTTTGGCAAAATTGGAAGGATTATTAAAATGCACCATGTTCATATCCTGTGACAGCCGTCTCCTCCCTTGGGATTCAAGGAGAGGAACGGGGATCTTCCTCCACTTTTAGCCTACCTCTCCCTTCACTAAGGCCAGTCCAGGCGATCTCTCTCTGCAAATCCGATGGGAGCTGGCCAGCTTCATAAGGCTTTTGCAGCTCACACAGAGATTAATCTTCCTTTTGATGGTTTTCTGGGGCAAGTGTAGCCCTTTGCCCCCCCCCCTTCCAAAGGTTGCATCATTTCACATCAAAGGTTACACCGCTTGGAGAAAGAGCAGGGAGATTACAGAGGGACCTTTGCTCAGTCAAGGGATCCGAAAGGGCCAGAGTAGCAAAGCCCTTTCTCTTTTACTCCAACCTCGCTGCTCATCTCTTCCCTCCCCACCTCCCTGTGGCCTCCAGCCCTGCAGACCCCAGCCAATCTCCCTTCCCAACTAAGGCACCTGCTTGCAAACAAACTGCCAAGGGGCGGGAGTTTGTGGGGTAGAACAGACTACCGCCTGTCTACAGGTAGTCCTCGACTTACAACAGTTCATTTAGTGACCATTCAAAGTTACAACGGTGCTGAAAAAAGTAATTTAGGACTGGTTCTTACACTTACAACCGTAGCAACATTCCTGTGGTCACACGATCAAAATTTGGACACTTGGCAACTGGCTCTTATATTCGATGAGATGTGCCAGGGTCAAGTCTTCTTCTTTTGCAGCTTTCTGACAAGCAAGCCAGATTCATTTAACAACCTTGTTATTAACTTAACAACTGCCCTGATTCGCTTAACAACAGTGGCAAGAAAGGTTGTAAAATGGGACAAAACTCACTTAACAACTCTCTCGCTTAGCAGAAGAAATTTTGGGCTCAGTTGTGGTCATAAGTTGAGGACTGTCTGTGTTTGCCCTTGCCTGGCCTTCTAGGATCCTGGATTATTAGTTCTCCAGCCTGAGAGCGGAAACAGAGATGAAGAAAGAAGGGAAAAGTCTTTGGCCTGAGATGAAAGCAGGCAAATGTCCCTTTTGTTTTAGACAAGTCTAGCAGCGGAGCTGGGAAAGGCGGGGGCCGCTTGGGTCAGCCAAACAGAGGAGCCTAATCTACTTCTCGCTAGTTACTCTGGCTGTCTCCCTGTTAAATGGAATAGGCTATTGATTTTTGTCTCACTTCCAGCCAATGTATTTTCCATCACAGCCCCTGAGTAGAATAAAAGAAAAGCGCTCCTTATTAACTATCCTGCCATTCAGACAGAGAAGCAAATGGCAGGCCAAAGCTGGGTGGTGGGGGTGGTGGAGGGGGGGGCAAGGAGAGTAAGGCAGGCTGTGAGCTGCCTGCAAACGGGCTCTGGCCCCTGCCTTCCTAAGAGCTAAAGAGCAAGGTGTGCCTCTAGTCTAGGCAGAATAACAGAACGACAGAGTTGGAAGAGAGCTTGGAGGTCTTCAAGTCTAACCTCCAGCTTCTGACCTCCAGCCACAACTTCTGGAGGCAAGCCATTCCACTGGTTAATTGTTCTCACTGTCAGGAAATTCCTCCTTAGTTCCAGGTTGCTTCTCTCCTTGATTAGTTTCCATCCGTTGCTTCTTGTCCTGCCTTCAGGTGCTTTGGAGAATAGCTTGACACCCTCTTCTTTGTGGCAGCCCCCTAAATATTGGAATACTGCTTCTTTGTAGTTTCTTGGGGCCTGAGAAGACCATTGGGGTTCTGGTACTCTTCCAGTAGCTCTGTTGGTCCCCTAAACAGTTTGTTCTAGGGCAGGGGTCTCCAAACTTGGCAACTTTAGGACTTGTGGACTTTGTTGGCTGGGGAATTCTGGGAGTTGAAGTCCACAAGTCTTAAAGTTGCCAGGTTTGGAGGTCCCTGTTCTTGGAAGAGGACTTAGGGCTTGGAGGAAGCCAAGAAAGTGAGTTTCTCTGACTGTCTGTCAGGCTCCAAAAACCAAGAAGGACACATAGTGATTCTTCCAAGCAAAAGTTTATTTTTCCTTATCTATAGACCAAACCTTGCCAAACTAAAGCAGTCACAAGCCTATACAGGTAGTCTTTGACTTACAACAATTAATTTAGTGGCCAAAGTTACAACCGCACTGAAAAAAGCAATTTATGACTGTTTTTCACACTTATGACTGTTGCAGCATCCCCACAGTCATGTGATGAAAATTCAGGCACTTGGCAAGTGACTCGTATTTATGACGGTTGACATCACAATGACCGGTTCGGTCGGTGCTGATCTGTGGGCGCCACCATCTCTTTTTTTGAATTTTTTTTGAATTTTTTTTGAATTTTTTTTTGAATTTTTTTTGGGGGGGAATTTTTTTCTGGTTTTTTTTTTCTTCTGCACATGTGCAGAAGCTGAGTTTCCGGCACTATGCATGTGATTGCCATCTTGTTTTCGGCTATTTTTTTGGGGGGGGGGTTATTTTTTCAGATGTTTTTTTGGGGGAATTTTTTTCCAGGTTTTTTTCTTCTGCACATGTGTTTTTGGCTTTTTTTTGGCTTTTTTGGCTTTTTTGGGGCTTTTGGGGGGCTTTTTTTTGGCTTTTTTGCCATCTCATGCGCACGTGCGTGAAGCGTGCACGCGCCTACGAGGCACTGCCACGTGGTGCAGGAGGAAGAGAACCGGCAGCGAGGTAAGTTAGAACCCACCCCTCACACACACACACACACACACACACACACACACAATCAATACTAACTGATCTCTAAATTTGGATAAGGATATTGTGAAAACACAGCCAGAATAAGAGACAAGGTAAGGTAATGAAATGAATGAAACTCTATTTTTTAAAAAATTGCAAGCTTTAAAAAAGGATAAACTCCTACATATGCAAATTTCATTAAGGAGAGGGTTGAGCTGCCCAAGTCATGTGCAAAGGTGGTGATACCAGTCATATCTCTGACAATTTTCTTGTACACAAATTATTTTTTGAAAATAACTCATATGAAATAGATCAGAAAAAATACATCCTGTCAGTCTAGGATGGCAGTGGTGATGTCAAATATGTTTTATTACATTTTCTTCAAAGTATGTAAGAAGCACATTCGACTCTTAGTTTAAGAACATAATAAAATGTTCCATTTTCCCCCCCAAAAAGAAAAGGGGAAAGATTTTTTTCATTTTTAAATGTTAACAATCATCAAATCTATATGACAAAAATTGATTTTTCTCCATCTCCTGCAAAAGGTCCACAAAGGTCTTCTAATTATAGGTGAATTTCTTCAGTAATTTTTATGTCACGAGGAGCATTAACTTAGCTGTCATTGTCAGTTCTGCCATCTTTATTAACTATTCTTCTGTTGTGGCTATTGTAGGATCCTTCCAAAGCTGAGCATATAAAAGTTGTGCTGCTGTTATCATATATAACAATAAAACACAATGTGATTTTTCAAATGTTTTAAACCCTAACAAAAAAGTTTCCAGTTTGAATTGTACATTAATTTTCAAGATTTTTTGAATTGCATTATTAATTTTCACCCAATATTGCTTTGCTCTTTGGCAAATCCACCAAAGATGATAAAAGGTTCCTATTTGAGTTTTACATTTCCAGCAACTATCTGGGGATGCTTTATACATTTTAACCAATTTATCTGAGGATAAATACCATCAATAGAATAGAATAGAATAGAATAGAATAGAATAGAATAGAATAGAATAGAATAGAATAGAATAGAATTCTTTATTGGCCAAGTGTGATTGGATATACAAGGAATTTGTGTTTGATGCATATGCTCTCAGTGTACATAAAAAAGACAAGATACATTTGTCAAGAATCATGAGGTATAACACTTAATGATTGTCATAGGGTACAAATAAGCAATCAGGAAACAATCAATATTAATATAAATTGTAAGGATACAAGCAACAAGTTACAGTCATACAGTCCTAAGTGGGAGGAGATGGGTGATAGGAACGATGAGAAAACTAATAGTAATAGTAATGCAGCCTAGTGAATAGTTTGACAGTGGTGAGGGAATTATTTGTTTAGCAGAGTGATGGCGTTCGGGGAAAAACTGTTCTTGTGTCTAGTTGTCTTGGTGTGCAGTGCTCTGTAGCATCGTTTTGAGGGTAGGAGTTGAAACAATTTATGTCCAGATAGTAAAATGGGACAAAACTCACTTAACAACCCATATCTACTTAGCAACAGAAATTTTGGGCTCAGTTGTGCCTGTCGGTTGAAGGCTACCTGTGTATGATCGATCTAAGGTCAGCGGGAGGACTGAACCCTGATCTTGCAGGCCTCCTTGTGACAGTCCCTACCTGCTGCTTCGTTTGTCTCACGTGTGCATGCAAATGAACAAGCTGGCACAGTCAACCCTGCCTGACGCCTGTTTATTCACCTGTCAGTTAGCATCTCTGGCAACTTGTCATTCACGACAATACAGCCGTGAGCAGAAGCGCTTTAGCATGTGACAGTTGCTTTCTGAGCTACAGCACATTTTTGTGCCTCATTTTCATGGGTTTTCAACTGAAATGGGTGGGGCTCATTTCCCTTTGTCAAAATTATTATTGCAGGACATTCCCCACCCTCGTTTTGGAGGGGAGGATGAATCTGGGCTGCTGGGTGTTTGCTACATTATTTCAGTGTGCTGAAAAAGCTTTTGGAAGCAAACATTGCTACAGAATTTAATTTCTTTAGCAAGCATTGTTTTTCATAAAACAAAAAGCAGATTTCTAGGCTTTATGGCTATGAAGTTAAGTTAGAAAGTCAGGTTAGACAGCAGAAGAGTTGCCACATCAGGGTGTTGTTGGTGTTGAAGATCCAGGTGCCCTACCCTTATCTCTTAATCTGCAAGTTGTAGAAGGAAAAAAATTCTGCTGCAAATCAAGGCCCATTGTGTTCATGCCAAGGAGGTGCCAACATTCCGTTCCTTTGTACTGTTCCATCCTTCTTTTTAATAGGCATTTTTTAAGGGGGAGAGAGAATCTATGCATTCACCAGAGGCCATTTTTCTTCCTAGTCTTTACCTGGCCTCAGAATTACAAGTGGAGCAAAAATTAAAAATCTGAAAAATCATTGGCATCTGAATTTAAAAATAAAAACATGACGTCTGTGTTTGCAACTGCAGATGGCTATGCAGTCTTTTAAAAGCCAAATATAAAAAGATTGTAACACTTTGCCAAACAAAGGATTTTTTCAAGTGTCAGTGAAGTCAAGTGAAAATACTTTTCAAAGGATTTTTTCAAGTGTCCAGCAATAGTCACACTCACCTCACCTTGGCCAAGCCAGGAGCACAATTGTGTCTTATTGGAACCCACCAAGGACTGCAGAACTGCCCTGAAAGGAAGTAGATTGAGAATCGTGAGCAACATTAGGGGGCTGGAAGCTAAAACATATGAAGAACGGTTGCAGGAACTGGGTTTACCTAGTCTAATGAAAAGAAGAACTAGGGGTGACATGATAGCAGTGTTCTGATATTTGAAGGGCTGCCACAAAGATGAGGGCTCAATCTATTTTCCAAAGCATATGAAGGCAGGATGAAAATTTATCAAGGAGAGAACAACCTGGAATTAAGGAGAAACTTCCTAAGAGTGAGAACAATTAACCAGGGGAACAACTTGCCTTCAGAAGTTGTAGGTGTTCCATCACGGAAGATTTTAAAGAAGAGACTGGAAAGCCGCTTGTCTCAAATTGTATAGATTTAGATTTATTATTAGAGTTGGAAGGGACCTTGTGCAGGGAGTTGGACTAGAAGACCTCCAAAGTGCCTTCCAACTCTGTTATTCTGTTATTCTGTTACTCAATAGTACCGGTATTTATTTTTCTTAAAGGGAATGGTTAAACTGAACATGAGTCAGTAGGAAGATCCACCAACTAGGTGGTTCCACCCCAGGCGCCTAATGGAGCCGGAAGGATTCCAGAGGGAACTTGGGGAAATATCTGAAACCCTGGTACACAATTGGTCTGATGCCCTGGTGGCTGCCTGGAACACCGCGGCAGCAGGGGCATTAGATCAGATTGCGCCTTTGCGACCTCTCCGTGGCAGTGGATCCCCAAAGCTCCCTGGTTTACCGAGGAGCTCCAGGAGATGAAACGCCACAAGAGACGTCTGGAGCGACGCTGGAGAGCCAGTAAAACCGAGTCCGACCGAACACTTTTAAGAACTTTCATTAAGTCTTATTTAGTGGCGATAAGGGCGGCAAAATGATCTCATTTTTCTGCTCTTATTGCGTCCGCAGATTCTCGTCCAGCCGCCTTGTTTAGGGTGACTCGTGCCCTCCTTGCAAAAGGGGGGAGCGAGGAACACTTGCAAGGTAGAGCTGAGAAATACTCGCAGTTTCTGATGAATAAAGTCGCTCGGATTCGGTCAAACCTGGACTCTAGCTGGGCAGAGTCCATTGAGTTGACAGGGGCAAATCTTGGTTTAACATTATGGGAGGAGTTTGAGCCTGTTTCTCCTGAGGACGTGGACAAGGCTGTGGGGGCTATGAGTTCTGCCACCTGTTTATTGGACCTGTGCCCCTCCTGGTTGGTCTCGGCCAGCAGGGAGGTGGCATGCGGCTGGATCCAGGCGGTTGTCAATGCTTCTTTGAGGGAGGGTTCCGTACCGCAACCATTAAAAGTTGTGGTGGTGAGACCCCTCCTCAAGAAGCCTTCCCTGGATCCAGCGGATTTGAAGAACTTTCGTCCGGTCTCCAACTTGCCTTTTATAGGTAAAGTTGTGGAGAAGGTGGTGGCCTCTCAGCTCCTTCGGTTATTGGAGGATACTGATCATCTAGATTCCTATCAGTTGGTTTTCAGGCGTGGTTACAGCACAGAAACCGCCTTGGTCGCCCTGATGGATGATCTCTGGTGAGCCCGGGATGGGGGTAACTCCTCCATCCTGGTGCTACTTGACCTCTCAGCGGCTTTTGATACCATCGACCATGGTATCCTTCTGCATCGTCTCGGCGAGTTGGGAGTGGGAGGCACCGTTCTACGGTGGTTCTCCTCTTATCTCGCTGACAGGATGCAGTCGGTGTTAGCAGGTGGGCAGAGGTCGTCTCATAGGCCCCTGACTTATGGGGTGCCTCAGGGTTCGGTCCTCTCACCCATCCTGTTTAACATTTACATGAAACCGCTGGGGGAGATCATCCGTAGACATGGGGTGAGTTTCCAACAGTACGCTGACGACACCCAGCTGTACATCACCATCCCATCTAAATTCAGGGAGGCGGTTGATGTGATGTGCCAGTGCCTGGACGACGTTAGGATCTGGATGGGGAGGAACAGACTTAGACTCAACCCCGCAAGACTGAGTGGCTCTGGATATTGCCTCCTAAGGGCCATGACAACTGTCCCTCCTTGGTTCTTGAGGGAGAAAAATTAACTCCCTCAGAACGGGTTCACAATTTGGGAGTCCTCCTAGATCCACAGCTAAAATTAGATCAACACTTTACAGCTGTGGCTAGGGGGGCTTTTGCACAGGTTCGCCTGGTGCACCAATTGCTACCATACTTGGAGAAGGAGGCTCTACTCACGGTCACTCACGCCCTTGTCACCTCTCGACTGGACTACTGCAATGTGCTCTACATGGGGCTGCCCCTGAAGAGTATTCGGAGACTTCAACTGGTGCAAAATGCAGCTGCGCGTGCTGTGGTGGGTGTTTCAAGGTACACCCACGTAACACCTATACTCCGCCAGCTGCATTGGCTGCCCATTGGTCTCCGGGTACAATTCAAGGTGCTGATCATCATCTTTAAAGCCCTACATGGCTTAGGACCAGGCTATCTCCGGGACCGCATTCTGCCGCATTCCTCCCTTCGACCGGTTAGGTCCCACAGAGTAGGTCTCCTCCAGGTCCCGTCAGCCAAACAGTGCCGACTGGTGGGGCCTAGGGGGAGAGCCTTCTCTGTAGGGGCCCCTGCTCTCTGGAACCAACTTCCCCCAGAGGTCCGAATCATTCCCACCTTGCTGGCCTTCCGAAAAGCCATTAAGACATGGCTCTTCCTGCAGGTGGGGGTGAGTTGAGACAATTTCATATCTGATGTCTCCCCCATGTATGCATGATGTGTGTGTGTGTGTGTGTGTGTGTGTGTGTGTGTGTGTGTGTGTGTGTGTGTGTATATATATATATATATATATATCTGTTTTTAAGTGGTTTTAATAATTTGTTTGGAGTTTTTGTATAAAATGTTGTACGCCGCCCTGAGTCCTGAGGGAGTAGGGCGGTATAGAAAAGCTACCAAATAAATAAATAAATAAATAAATAAATAAATAAATAAATAAATAAATAAATAAATAAATAAATAAATAAATAAATAAATAAATAATACTGTAGATAGAGATAAGAATCCAAGAGAGGAGTATGGGAGGCAAGTCAAAAAGGGAATAAGAATTGAAGTATTAAAATGGACAAGAGGTGATAGATAGAAAGGAAATATTTTTTTTCATTCTTTTTTTAGTATAATGATGACCTGATTAAAAACTAGAATAAAGGTAGAAATAAGAATACACACTCTTATATAAAATAATAGCTAGATGGAAAAATTAGAGGTGGAAAGAGGGAGATTAGAGGGAGAGCCCTACTGGCCACTTGAACCACCTCGAAGATGGGGGAGGATATAAATATGCACGATCCAAAGAGAGCAGCGGTTTTTTGCATATTGCACCATCTCACTAAAGTCTACCTGTCCCCTTGACCCCCACTCCTTAGAACCACACGAAAAGCACCAACTCTAGAAGGTTGCCAGCTCAATAGAGCTTAACAAGAGTTCTCTGATGGATTTCCCTCACAGTTCCACCTCCCCCATTCCACCCCACCCCGTAAATTGAGCAAGGAAGCTGTGATCATTCCTGGAAACATCCCAGATCATGTCATTAGCAAAACCAGACCATGGTAGTAGAAAGCTAAAACCCCTGTATCTTTCATGAGTCTATTAAGACGTGATTTGCATTCTTTTTCCAGGCTTCCGTTTTCTTCTAGCATTCTCAGGGGACTGGCAAATTAACTAAAGGGAACTAGATGGCTGATGGCATCAAAGCAGGAAGAATAATTTTTGGTGCTTTCTGCCATGTTCCAGAAGTCAGCCCTGTCTGAGTTGAGAAACAGTTCTTTTTCTGGAGTGGGAGATGGTAGGTGGCATGTCAGGTGCAAGTAATCAGGATTAGAAATTGAGTTCAAAGCACTAAAAGTTTATTATATGCTACTTATACACAAGAATCTGATCTACTAACAGTCAAGCCAAATTGGCACTAGATATGGGTCAATGGAATCCATGGGCTGGATTTAGGTCTCTTGTACAGTGACTCCAAACTGATGACATGCTTGATCCTGCCCTTGCTCATCTCCTACATGGCGGGTCTTGCCCTGATTAGCAGTCAGTGATGTAAAAAGGTTGCTTCCCCTTTTTTTCTGGTGCAAAGCAAAGAATGCCCCAGGCACCTTGAGTGGAATGCAGTAAGTAATATTGTATTATTTTTAGGTGATGATTCTGAGCTTCACATTCAGATAGTATAAGCTAGAGTAGCAGATACTCTTGGGTTTCTGCAGGAATTTTCTGGAGGGGTGAGACAAGTGATTATAGCAATAGACTTATATACCACTTCACAGTGCTTTACAGCCCTCTCTAAGCGGTTTATAGTCAGCATATTGCCCCCAACAATCTGGCTCCTCATTTACCAACCTCGGAATGATGGAAGGCTCAGTCAATCTTGAGCCGTTCAGAATCGAACTGCTGGCAGTGAGCTGAATTAGCCTGCAATATTACATTCTAACCACTGCGCCACCACGGCTCTTGCATGCATCTTGTCTGCCCATTTTCCTTGGACATTTTTTGCATGGCAGAAACACAGTACTGCAATTTTCCTAAGGTACTAGATGTTTCTGGAGAAACAAACTTAGTATACTGGAGAACATTAAATGATTCGTCAGGAACAGGATCCCCATTTTGTAGAACAGGGACTCTGGCAGCTGCCTCACCTTGGCTCATCTTCCTCAGATACTCATGGAGTATCTCTAGGTTTCGTGCAGGGGCTTTATGCAGGAGAAACCAGGAATTAAACATGGGCCTTTTCCATGCAGAGCAAGCATCAAATTATAGGGTTTTCATTTATCTTGGAAATGTTTGTGAGCGTCCTATTGAAAGAAGCAGGACAGGTTGGGAAGAAGTAGAGAGACGTAACCTGGTCTGGAGCACAGTGTGTCTTAGCCTTACTGAGCAGTCTGAGCAGAAGTAGCCCAACCTTCGAAAATGGTCCTCTAAGATATAGCGTTTCCTTTTCAGAGGACAAGTCTTTGCTACTGGTTTAAATAGGTTCTCGGAACCTATATCCAAGAAAGCAGTGTCAGAAGTTGATACTAATCTGAGACTACACGTAGATGTGTTGGAGAAGACTCTTGAGAGTCCCTTGGATTGCAAAGAGATCAGTCAATATCAAAGGAAATCAACTCTGACTGTCCTTTGGAAGGACAGATACTGATGCTGAAACTCAAATACCTTGGCCACCTAATGAGAAGAGAGGAATCATCGGAAAAGACCCTGATGTTGGGGAAAGATGGAAGGCAAAAGGAGAAGGGGATGGCAGAGGATGAGATGGTTGAATAGTGTCATTGACGCAATGATCATGAATTTGGGCAGACTCTGGGAGACAGTGGAAGACGGGGGGAGGGAGGTCTTGCTATGGTCCACAGCGTCATGAAGAGCTGGACCCGACTAAGTGACTGAACAAACATATACAGTAAATGAGGATGATCAAGTGAAAGTGGCTCTTGGTTAGTCAAAGAGCAGATGAGGGAATTGTTAACCATTTTGTCTACTTTCTAACCCATCCCAAGTGCTTCTCTCTAAGTACCCAAGAAGAAACTCCTATCTTTATGGCTCTGCAAAGCCAGAATGAATGCTTTGCTGGGATCAAAGCCTCAGTGGAAAAGCATTCCTTCAAGGCTATTCCATGAAGTGAAGCAGGGAGGATTCACATGGCTGAGCTGTAGTAAAGCTGCAGCTTTAAGGGCCTTCCCTTGTCTCCTGGGCAGGTAATAGTGGAGGGCAGAAGACACGTCTGCAGATTACAGAAATCTCAAGAGTGTAGTAATGGTAATAATGGCAGACCAACTACCCAAATATCTGTTGGAAAACTAACTCAGCCAAGGCAGCAAGCCCCCCCAAATTTCTCAGGAGGCTTGTTGATAGTTAATTTTTCAGAAATTTGAAGATGAGAAGATCAATTCTCCTAGATTTGCTCCCAATCAACCAGGAAGAAGAGGGAAAAGCCATAACAAGTGACCATACAGCCTTTGAGGCTTTAAAATACCACAGGAAAATAAAAGCCGGGGTGTAATTATATGTACACAAAAGATTTCTGCTGACATAAATGCAGCAAAGCAGGATCTTATGAAGAGAAATCTTCTGGGTGAAGGAAGAAAAAGGAGGATAAGAAACATCTCAAAAATATGGCACATCGCTCCAAAGAGAATGAAAAAGGAGGAAACCATTGTGGACAAGGAGTTTTTGGCTGAGCTATGAGTAAAAGAAATGTGTTGCAAATAGAAGATAGGTGTAGTCACCATGTACAAAAAGAAACTTGGTCGGGGGTTATGCCAGGAGGAGGAGGAAGGGGAAGAAAAAGGAAGGACAGTGTTATTTTTGATTGCCTTCACCAATCTCCAGTTCGCCCAGATACCATCCCAGATTCAGATTATCTATATATTTTGAACCTTGAGAATTCTACCTCTTCCCATCTCCAAGTCTCATGTGCAGCCACATTGTTTTCTTTCTTTTTCCTCCCTGGACTTGCTTGCAATATCCTTTCAGGATCTCCTTTGCTTACCTCCTGTCAGCAAAGAAGGAGCAATCTTTCTAAAAGCTCCTTGGCTCAGTCATTCCCTCCAAATGGGTCATAAAAGAACAATAAAGCTTAGAACTCCTCATGTTGTCCTGAAAATACAAACTCAGCCTCAGGAGGCTGTGGCTGTAGCTCAGGATGATTCAGGGCTCTGTCCTTGCCTCAACTACCTCACTTCAAGGTCAAAGAATTATGCCTACAGACCACAACAGATTGGTTTTCTGGGGCAGGAGCAGAGGGGTTCACTGAACTGGAGAATCTTCCTTGCTAATCTTTGCCTAATTTTTAATGCAAGCATAGAATTCTATGCTGGCCTTTGGAGAAAGCCAAGTTGTGAACAATTAATTTCTCTCCCACCTATTGTGAAGTTCTCTTTGTTGTTCTCTACCCTTATGCTTAATTGAAGCCCCCCCCCGCCAGCTGAATTGCCAGGGGATTGACAATAAGGGGGAGAGGGGTGCTTCACAGGTAAGTTTGCTTTCTGAAGAGCAACAATTCTCAATTAAGTTAGCCTCTGAATGGGCTTTTATCCATTGCTCTATGTTAGCTCTGTATTTAATCAGGAGACTCTCAGAAGGATGGTAGAAACTTTAGCAAAATAGTGAAAATAATAGTTTTCAATCTTCTAATTTAGGGGTCTCCAAACTTGGCAACTTTAAAAATACTGGAACACCGGGGAATTGTCTGAGGATTTGAAAAGAACTGATGTGGTTCCCATCTTCAAAAAAGGGAAAAAACAGACCCAGGAAACTACAGACCAATCAGCCTAACATTAATACTGGAAAAGATAATAATAATAATAATAATAATAATAATAATAATAATAATAATAATAATAATAATAATAATAATAATAATAATAATAATAATGATGATGATGATGATGATGATGATGATGATGATGATGATGATGATGATGATGATGATGATGATGATGATAATAATAAATAAAATAATAATAAAATAATAATAAAATAATAAAAAAAGATCTGTGGACATCTAGATACAAATAAAGTTATAACTAAAAGCCAGCATGGGTTTGTTAAAAACAGATCATGCCAAATCAAACTTATTTCATTCTTTGACAAAGTGACTAAATTAGTAGACTAGCAAAATGCTATGGATATAGTATACTTAGACTTCAACAAGACATTTGACAAAGTAGACCACAACCTACTTCTTGGTAAGCTAGAAAAATGTGGAATAGCTAACATCACCACCAGATGGATTTGTAACTGGCTGACAAACTGTACTCAACAAGTAATCCTTACCGGTACTACATCCATATGGAGAGAAGTAAGCAATGGGGTACCGCAAGGTTCTGGCTTAGGCTCAGTACTCTTCAATATCTTCATAAATGACTTAGATGATGGAATAGAAGGGGAACTCATCAAATTTGCAGATGACACTAAACTGGCAGGAATAGCCAACACCCCAGAAGACAAGCTCAGGATCCAAAAAGATCTTGACAGTTTTGAACACTGCGCCCTATCTAACAAAATGAAATTTAATGTGGAGAAAAGCAAGGTTTTACACCTAGGCAGGAAAAACCAAAGGCACAAGTACAAATGAAGTGAAACCTGGCTCAAAAACAGTAACATGAGAGGGACTTTGAAGTCCTAGTGGATGATCACTTAAACATGAGTCAGTAGTGTGCGGCAGCAGCCAACATAGCTGATACAATCTTTGGTTGTATAAATAGAGACATAGAATCAAAATCACATGAAGTATTAGTACCGCTTTATAAAGCCTTAGTAAGGCCACACCTGGAATACTGCATCCAGTTTTGGTCACCACATTACAAAAAAAGATGTTGAGACTTTGGAAAAAGTACAAAGAGCAACTAAGATTATTAATGGCCTGAAGACAAAAAAAATATGAAGAATGGTTGCAAGATTTGGGTTTGGCTAGACTAGTGAAGAGAACAACCAGGGTAGACATGATAGCAGTGTTCCAATATTTGAAGGGCTGTCACAGAGAGGAGGGGGTCAACTTATTTTCCAAAGCAGCAGAAAGGCAAGACAAGAAACAATACATGAAAAATAATCAAGGAAAGAGCAACCTGGAATTAAGGAAAAACTTCCTAACAGTGAGGATAATTAACCAGTGAAAAAGTGGAAGCAGTATGCTTCGTCCCATATTTGGGTAGACCAGGTTGCCCTGATAAAAACACTTAACCAGTGGAACAGCTTGCCTTCAGAAGTTCTGGGTGCTCCATCACTGGAGGTTTTTAAGAAATGACTGGACAGCCACCTGTCTGAAATGGTATAGGACAGTGATGGTTAACCTTTTTGTTGTCGTGTGCTGAAAGCGTGTGCAAACGCGTGTGACAGCGCACATATGCACCGGCATCCATAATGCAATGCTCCCCCACACCCATGCGCATGCACCCCCACATGCTCCTCTTGCCCCCTACGCATTGTGCCTGGTAGGCCTCCTTGCAGCCACCTGGGACCAAAAATGGGCCATGGGTGGTGCCTCCCCACTCCCCCGCTCCCGTGCATGCGTGCAACCCCGCCCCGCACATGCATGCGTGATCACCCCCGCATGCGCGTGCATCTCCTGTATGTGCTTCATGCCCCCAGCACACCCCAAAAATCAGCTGGCCGGTGGGAGGCGCGTGCGCATGCATGGTAGAATTGAGCTGGGCGACAGCTCATGTGCCTCCAGAGAGGGCTCTGCGTGCCAGCTGTGGCACGCATGCCATAGGTTCACCATCATGGGTATAGGATCTCCTGCTTGAGCAGAGGGCTGGACTGGACCTGCAAGGTCCCTTCCAGCTCTATTCTGATTGATTGATTGATTGATTGATTGACTTCCTCATGTTGGTTGGGGAATTTTGGGAGCTGACGTGAATAAGTCTTAAAATTGCCAAGTTTGGAGAGCCCTATTCTAATGCAAGCATGCCTCCAGTTTTAAATCAGGAAGGAGATGCCTTAGCTGTCAAGGATTCAGAGAAAATAGCAAAGTTGAGGGGCAGCAGAAGTTGAGCTCAAAGATAGAGTTCTACTACTTCTCCTGGGTTGTGCCCCCAGTGTTTCTCCTGTAGTGGACTACTTTGGTGGCTACTGCCATGCATATACTGTATATTATGAAACAGTAAGGCTGGGGAGGAGGGTTGGGCAGAACCGCCATCCTATCCCGCTGCCAAAGCAAAACATCAAGACAATGCTGGAAGCACCAAGCAGAGGCTCTCAAAGGCTGCAGCCTCAACCCTCCGTTCCCTTCTCCCCAGTGAGATGGCAGCCCCAACTCTCAGCTGCACTTCAAGGGATTTCTGGGCTTCACTAAATTACATCAACAGCTCCCTGTAAATATTCCGTCTTTCTTCTCCATTGCACTGCATTGATTACAGAGGCCTGTAGGAGTGAGATAAAGTTTCCCCACATTCATTTTAATAACTTCCTGTCTTGCTGGCATGAAATGTGATCAGACTTTTGAAGAAGAGATTGGAGTGAAGTCAAGGAGCCTTGTTGTTCCAGCCCCTTGTAACTAGAAACAAAATAGAAAGAATAAGTAGTTGGGGACAATGAGGCCTCAACAGTAGCTACTCAATTTCACCCCCAGTCCAGCTTCTTCCCTGGTCCTTAGTTGGATGAAGGTTGAAACTGCTGAGGAATCTTGCAAGATACTTGTTTCCACCTACTCACTATCAATAGAAGGGTTGCACTGTGCTTTTTGTTTCTACTTAACCTCAGGGTAGCTTTGGTGAGGCACTTACACTCAGCCCAGATGGCCGGCAGCCCCAAGGATGACCGAAAAAGTGATGGATGGACTACCTGCATGAAGACATGTGAGTTGTAGGTGTATGCCCTGCTGACTCTGCAGAACGGATAAAGTGTTGGTTGAAATGCAAAATTGTGGTCCCTGCAATACGATGGAAAGAGAAAGAAGAAGAAGAAGAAGACGAAGACGAAGACGAAGACGAAGACGAAGACGAAGACGAAGACGAAGAAGAAGAAGAAGAAGAAGAAGAAGAAGAAGAAGAAGAAGAAGAGGTGGCGCAGCAGTTAGAGTGCAGTACTGCAGGCTACTTTAGCTGACTGTGATCAGCAGTTCAGCTGTTCAAATCTCACCGGCTTGGTGTTGACTCATCCTTCCGAGGTAGGTAAAATGAGGACCCAGATTATTGGGGGCAATGTAAATATACATTGCTTACTGGTGTAAACCGCTTAGAGAGTGCTTGCACTATGAGTCAGTATATAAGTCTCACTAATAAATGAAGAAGAAGAAGAAGAAGAAGAAGAAGAAGAAGAAGAAGAAGAAGAAGAAGAAGAAGAAGAAGAAGAAGAAGAAGAAGAAGAAGAAGAAGAAGAAGAAGAAGAATCTCAAGGTAGCCTTGGAGGCTGCAGCCAAAACTGCCAATTGATCAGTACTGAAAGGGGAGCCCTTCTCTTTGGGGAGAACTGCTAAGTCGAGAAGTAGTTGAAGGCAAGCTTCATGATGGTTACACGCCATTTCTTTTGGCACTGTGCCCCAACTCTTTGTTCTATTCCCACATAGTGGACTTTGTTGTTGGCATAGTTGTTGCAAAATAGTGTGGGGTGGAAGGGCTGACTTGCAAGAGGCGCCGGGGTGGGGTGGGGGGACTAAGGCAGCCTCCCTGGCTGGCAAAGCAGGACTACCCCAAGACTCCATTTTGAGAAGAGGAAGAAATCTGGAGCTTTCCAGACAGTTTTGCATATTTCTAGCCATGGTCTTGGATTAGGGGACCTTGTGGATGAAACCCTTTGTTAGATCCGTGAATCTGCCATTCTTCAGGGGAAGAGGGGGACCCTTGCTGGCATTCTTTACTTTATTGTTTTCTTCCATATACCCTATATCCTGCATGCTATTGATTTATAACCTTTTTGCCTGGCGCCTAGGCACCCTGGGTGTTTCATGCCTTTTGGGGAATGTAAGGGGAGGGAGGGCCATGTGGGCTGCATCACCTGCAAACCGGCAGAAGATGACCCTGGGAAACTTCCCTTATCATGTTCTCAGAGTGGCCTCAGAGTCTTTACTTTCTTGAATAAGGGGGAGAGGCCGGATCTTACACCCTTATTGTGTGAATCACCCAGAAGCCCTCAAGGGATGTGAGCAACACAAGATGTTCTTATCAAAAATGTCACCTCAGGGAGCTCACAGGTTTATTTGATGGGCAAGGTTTGTGGCCCCAGGTTCCCATACCAGAAGATTGAGGATAAACTATTTTAGGGGTGGTGGGTTCCTACCAGTGCGGTCCACTCTATAGCACTGGTAGCGGCTCGCTGGTGACGTCACAGTACCAGTGCAGTCAGTTGCCGGTGCCTGGGCGCCGCCATTAAAATTTTTTTTTAAAATTAAATTTTTTTTTCTTCTCCGCATGCCCAGAAGCCGAGCTTCCGGCACTGCGCATGAGTTGCCTTCCTACCCCACAGTGAGTCCAAGCAGGGGAGCATGGCTGAGGGAGCGCGTGAGACGCTGAAAGAATGGGTGGCAGGAGTTATCTCCCTTCCCTTCCCTTCAGCAGTCCGAGAAGCCACGAATGCGCGGTGATGATCCTAGGCATTTTTGCACATTTGAGGCTTCTCGAGCTGCTAAGGGGAGGGGAAATGGGCAGCAGGACCTATCTCAGTTCCCCTCCCTTCAGCAGTCTGAGAAGCCATGCCCACCCAGTCACATGGCCGGCAAGCCACACCCACAAAATAAGCCACGCCCACAGAGTGGTAGTAAAAACCCGCCCCTGGGTAACATAGAGACACCTTGCAATGAACAAGGGGAAAATGAAATGTTAGCCTTTCTAAGCAGACTAGGACAAATGATCCAGAGACTCCCTGCAAGATCCTGTTCCAGGGCTAAGCTTTGAGGCCAGGCTTTGCTGATCCCACCAGAGCAGAGCGCTGGAGGGTGGAATGGGCAGAGCAGTGAGCCCCTCCTCTTAAGTGCCATCAGCTGATCCGTCCAGAGTCAGAGAGCATCATCGGTGCTAAAGATCTGGCCGCAGGAGCAAGACAGGCAAGAGGGAATTTATCCAGACTACAAGCAGCAGCGCTTGGATCAGCAGCATTAGAAAACACCGATCATGTGGAAACATCTGAAAGGGCGATGGGAGAAGGGGGTGTTGGGTCTGAATGTTCCTAAGGGTCTGAAAATAATTAATCAATGAAAAATATCTTGGTGAATAGATTTGGGTGTCATAAATGTTAAATAAAATAGTGATCTTAATACTCTCCTGAGGAAGTATAAATGAATAAACACGGTGAAAATAATTTAATTTCATGATTGGTTTTAAGAGATAGACTTCCGGTTTGGGTCACGCCGGAGCGGAGCAGCAGCCGACTCTCCGGAGGCTGCTTTTCGCATTTTTGTGGTTTTTCGGAGGCTCCAGGGCGAAACTGATCTTGAAGAGACCAGTGGCAGAGAGGGGAAACCTCGGAGCATCAGGAGAGAAAGGCAATCCCCCCTGATAGCGAGAGGAAACCCCGGGATCCAACTACAAAAGAGATCGGCTCCATCGAGCAGATCCGGTGGCGTGACGGAGGGACGAGAAGGAAAAGCTCCAAATGAGAACAGCTGAGGAGAGTAGAAAGAATGTGGATTGAAGACGGACTTTTAACAACGTGTAGATGGAATAAGAAAGAGCTTCCCTTTTAGTGGGTTTTCTTTTGAAGGACTGAGAACGATAAGCTTTGCTCTAAGAGGTTGGTGGCAGCGAATATCAATGGAGAGCGGAAATGACTGGAACGGAGATCCGGGATGTTACAATTGAAAGAAAAGAAAGAAAAACATCTGAGTGGATCGGAAAGACCGTTCTGTAAAGAGAGTAAATGAGAGAGTGGAGAAAAGAGTAAGCTTGAAGGGACTACAAAAGTGAAGATTGGTTAAGGAAGTGAGAAAGTTGGTGGAAGTTTGTAACAGAACATTTGGAAGCAACCGAAAGAGACATTTAAAAAAAAAAAGCAACTAAAGAGATCGTGTAAGAAAGAACACCCGTTTTGCATCGAAGAACTCTATAAAACTGCATTGGATTAAGAAGCAAACCTGGCTGGATGAACTGCTTTTCTAAAATATTGATCCAAGGAGTGTGGAAACTGGATTTGTGTCTCGCCTAAAGAACTGGGTTTGGAAGTGAATATCAGAGGACTACCTTGTGCTTTCTCTTCCCTCTTTGAGAACACACAGAGATAACGCTCCTTCTGATTAACTGCTTCGAACTGAAATTGGACTGAACTGATTTGAAAAGGAGCATTCCTGGTGATATGTAATAACTGTCATCCTTTCTTGCATTTGTGGGAAGGTAAAAAATGTACTCTTAATATTACCTGCAGGATTTATATAACATTTAAGTGCTTAGATAGTTAAATACCAAATCTTAATCAAGTGTTTTAGAGATTTAGTTAAATTAATAACGTGGAAATATCTTGAATATTGACTACTAAATAGTAAAGAGATAAAGTACCTGGGATATCTTGTGATTACCAAATCCCTCTTGCTGATTGGGAGATATTGAAAAACAACTTTTGTGTAGATTTGCAATAACACTTGGCAATAGAAATTTTAAAATTTTTGACTGGGGATTCTAACAATGACAAGCATACCCAATACAATGTCTAAGACAGGGAAAAAACCAAATATTTCCACCCCATCCCCGGCAGGCCAGCGGCAAATGGATAATCCCCCAGAGAACTCACAGGTTACCCTATCAGGGATACAAGAAATGATGTTAAGAATGCAAGACTCTATGGACAAGCATTGGGAGAGTATGAGGGAGGATATGGGTGAAATGAGAGGAGACATTAGAAAAATGGAGGAGAGAATGGGTAATCTTGATGAGAAAATGGGAACAATACAACAAGTACTAATAAATAACGAAAAAAGAATGAAAGCAGTAGAAGACAGAACTGAACAAATAGGTCAAAGAGTAATGGGAACTGAGAGGAGACTGGAAACAATTAACAGAGACCTCGAAGAGGCCATAGCACATCTGGAAAATGATAAGGCTTCTTTTTACTTGAGATTCCAGAATGTGCCAGAAGAACAAGACGAATGCCTTTTTGAAAAAATGGCTGAGATTATTGCAGGATTAAGAAATAGAGCCCAACAAGAGATTCTGAGTGAAATGGATGAGGTCTTTAGACTGCAGACAAATTATTCCCGTAGACATAAGCTACCTAGAGAGGTCCATGTTCGATTTATTAAAAAAAATATTCGAAATGAAATTTATAACAACGCAAGAGAGAGGACGCCGATATTTAAAGAGAAAGAAATTATAGTACTGAGACAAGTCCCCAGAAGAATTAGAGAGAAAAGGAAGGGATACAGTTTTTTAACTACACAATTGATAAAACAAAATATATTATACAGATGGCTGATTCCTGAGGGAATATTGATATCTATGGGAGGCAAAAAGTTTAAGATTCTCTCAGTAGAGGAAGCTAGAGAATTTTACAAAGAATATATTGAGGAAGAAGAAGAGCAGGGACTTGCAGAGGAGAGAGAAAGAATAGATCGAGAGGAGCAAGATGCAATTGTAAATGAGATGGTACAGCAAAGAAAGGAGGCGAAAAGGACAGTATATCAGGAAAGAGATGGCGCAAGAACAAGGGCTCAATCAGAGTATAGGAAAAAAGGACAGAGGGAACCAACGAAATGAAGGATCAAAAGAAAGAGAAATAAGTCTTATTTCTATGAATATAAATGGATTAAACGCTCCAAATAAAAGAGAGAAAATTCTATCGAGATTAGAGAAATTGAATTTAGATATATGTTGTCTCCAGGAAGTTCATGTAAAAAATGTCCAATTTAATATTTTAGAAAAACCCTCTTTGGGCAAACTATTTGTGGCTTTGGCTAAAGAAAGAAAGAGAGGTGTGATTGTATACATAAAGAAATGGTTAAACCCAGAAATAATATATTGTGATGACGAAGGGCGACTTTTAATCGTGGAAATAAAGTTGGGATATAAGAAAATATTGTTGGTAATGATTTATGCCCCAAACACAAAGCAAAAACCTTTTTTTTCCAAAATTCATAAACAACTTTTGGAAATTCAATGGGAACATCTTTGTTTAATTGGCGATTTTAACGCGGTAACAGACCGAAAGAAAGATTGTAAAAGTAACAATAGGAGGAAAAAAAGAAGGAAGCTACCTGATTCTTTTGAGGAAATGAGAAAGGAATTTATACTGACTGATGGCTGGCGGTACTTAAATCC
The DNA here is from genome assembly GCA_023053685.1 of Diadophis punctatus similis. Classification (NCBI taxonomy): domain Eukaryota; kingdom Metazoa; phylum Chordata; class Lepidosauria; order Squamata; family Dipsadidae; genus Diadophis; species Diadophis punctatus. The sequence continues at coordinate 7,229,762 of JALIGW010000027.1, read as the reverse complement.
TGAAAACAAACAGTTTACTTTTTTTTCATATCCTCATAAGTCATGGTCACGAATAGACATGGCATGGATGACCCCCAAATTGTTAGATGAAATAATGGAAATAGATATTCTTCCCAACGCTTGGGGAGATCACAACCCATTAAAAATAAAATGGAAAGGATTAAACCAGGGAAAGAAAAAAAGATGGTCCCTTAATCAAAGAGTTGTCCAGGAGAAAAACTATAGACAAAAAATAGAAAAAGAATTAGAATACTTTTTTGAAATCAATACGAAAGAACAAACCTCATTAACGAATTTATGGGATACAACCAAAGCATATATTAGGGGATTGACGATAGCCTATGTTGCCAACCGAAATAAAGAAAAAAGGAATAACTTAAACCTATTAAACCTTAAACTTAAAGACCTAGAAAACAAACTAGCAATTACCCCACAAGATGACAAAACTTTGGAAAAAATGAACGCAATCAAACATAATATAAATCTGATCTCGCAGGAAGATTTGGCGCAGAAAATTAAAATGTCAAAACAAAATTACTTCGAATTTGCCAATAAACCGGGGAGATGGTTAGCCCATAAATTGAAGAAAGAAAGGATGGACAGACAAATTGACCAATTGAGAGATGAGAACGGGGTGTTGTATCGTAAATCAGAGGAAAAGAAAAATATAGTGCGAAATTTTTATACCGAACTATACAAAAAAGAAAATATTAGTCAAGAAGAAATTAAGGAATATATGGAGAAACTAGAATTGCCAGTCCTATCTGAAGAGGATAGGACGGTTCTAAATAAAAACATAACAACCGCAGAAATTAGAAAGGCCATTGCCAAACAAAAAAACAATAAAACGCCAGGCCCAGATGGTATACCTTCAGAATTTTATAAAAAATTCCAACAACAATTAGAAAAATTAATGTTAGAGGTTTATAATGGGGCTATGGAAGAAGCTAAAATTCCCGAGTCTTGGAAAGAGGCGTATATAACGTTAATCCCGAAAGAAGAAGCAGATAAATTACAAATCCAAAACTACAGACCCATTTCATTATTAAATACAGATTATAAGATATTAGCCTCTATTATGGCAGAAAGACTTAAACCAATACTAAATAAACTAATACACTCTGACCAGAACGGATTTTTGCCAAATAGACAAATCAGCCACAATACAAGAATTATACTGGATGTCCTTGAGTATTACGATATACATATAGGAAAACAGCTGGCATTAATCTTTATTGACGCCCAGAAAGCTTTCAATAACCTTGATTGGCGGTTTTTCATAACCCAGCTTGAGATGATGAATTTTGGTGTTAAATTTTTAAATTTGATTAAGGCAATCTACAAGGAACAATCAGCCAAAGTACTTGTGAATAATGATCTGACGGACAAAGTAAATATTCAGAAAGGAGTTCGCCAAGGGTGCCCCCTATCTCCTCTACTATTTATTCTGGCCTTAGAAATTCTTTTGAGGTGTGTAAGACAAAATCACAATATAAAAGGTTTAAAAATTAAAAAGGAGGACTATAAAGTGCAGGCCTTTGCAGACGATATGACTTATATCCTGGAAGATCCCATAAAATCGGGTCCAATATTAATTGAAGAAATAGAAAAGTTTGGTAAGGTGGCAGGATTAAAAATCAATAAAGAAAAAACAAAAATAATAACTAAAAACTTAACTGAAAAACAAAATAGGACTTTAGAAACAATACTGGGAATTAAAATAGTTAAAAAAGTCAAATATCTAGGGCTATGGCTTACTGCCAAATGTAGCACCATCAAAGAAGACAACTATACAAAATTGAATCAAAAAATACAAAAAGAGTTGCAGAATTGGGCTAAATTGCAACTATCGTTATTAGGTAAAATTGCCGTTATCAAAATGAACGTTTTACCCAAGCTATTATTTCTATTCCAAATTGCACCCATAAAACTTAAAAAGAACTTTTTCACGGAATTAAATAACATCGTCCGCAAATTCATTTGGTCAAAGAAAAAGGCCAGAATTAAACTCCAGATGTTACATGACCGTAGGATTAATGGTGGCTTTGGACTCCCGGACTGGGAAAGCTATTACAAGGTGGCTGCATTGAGCTGGATCAAAGAATGGGTTTTATTACGTAACAGAAGGATCTTAACTCTGGAAGGTTTTAATCTTCAAGTAGGCTGGCATGCATTCCTGTGGGGAGGGAAACATAAGGCACATGCATACTTTCAGAGGCATTATATACGGGGTCCCTTACTAGAAACCTGGCTTAATATAAAAAATGATTACTATAAAAAAATTCCTAAATGGCTATCAACATCTGAAGCCATTATACATCCAAATTTTATAAACAAGAATAAAACTATTATCTATCAACAGCTTTTAGATGAACAAAATAATCTTAGGTCAAGACAAGAATTTAGTATAAAGGGCATAGATTTAGAATGGTGGCACTATCTTCAGATTCAAACCCGATATAAGAAAGATCTCTCCCAATTCGGCTTCCAAAATAGTAATGAATTAGACAAAATATTTATGGGGCCAGATGAAAAAATGATCTCCAAATTTTATAATCTGCAGTTGAAAACTAAATTAAAAGAGAACGAAACTAAAGGCTATATGATCGCTTGGGCTCAAAATTTGGGATATGAAATAAATTTGAATGAATGGAAGGTTATTTGGAAAATCAATTATAAATTGACACTAGCTGCATCCTATAAAGAGAATATCTATAAAATGGTATACCGTTGGCACCTTTCCCCAGATCGCCTGGCAAAGATGTTTCCATCGCTATCACCTAAATGTTGGAAGTGTAAAAAGGAAGCAGGGAGCTACTACCACATGTGGTGGTCGTGCCCCAAGGTTCAAGTATTTTGGAAAAAGATTAGATCTTGGTTGGAACAGATTCTAAATGTGAAAATGGAATTAAAACCAGAAATGTTCTTATTGGGGATCTTCCGGAGCAAATTTACTAAAGAAGAAAGATATTTAATTTTACAAATAACAACTGCAGCTAGACTACTATATGCCCAAAATTGGAAATCTGATATTATTCCCTCCTCAAATATGATAATTAGGAAAATTTTAGAATGCTCAGAAATGAGCAAGTTGACGATGGACATCCATCAAAAAGACAACTCTGATTTCTATGAAATATGGGCAAAATGGTATTCCTGGTTACAATCAAATAAAAATTTAAAACTATGGACATAGAAGAAGACTTGATCCGAAAAATCTTTCCTTACCATCTCCTTTATAACAATAAAAATGATTATTATCGATGCACATAATCCGAGGATATAAATATGAAAAATAATGTAAATATGTATAAATACGTTTTAGATTAGTTTGAACTAAAGAGTAAAAGGGATAAAGGTTAAAAGCAACCAATGTAGTAAGATTGCAAAACTGGATTTAGTTACATAAAGATATAGCTGTTAAATTGAAATGCCGTTTTTTTTCTTTTGTGTATTAGTGTTTGTACTTTTTTTCCCCTTCTTTTCCCTTTTCCCCCTTTTCTTAATGTTTTCTTTTTTCTTTTTTCTTTGATGTTGTGTGTTATTATGTATGTTCTTTTTAAAGCTTAAAAACCAAATAAAGATTATTTTAAAAAAAAGAGATAGACTCATTTTAATTCAACTTAACTATTTTAGACAAATCAGTATTTATATTTTTTACAAATGGCCAAACATTACAATTCTTTCTGAATTATGGCTCCCTTGGAAACGGGATTTAACCTTCCCAGCTTCAACCATTGGGCATACAGATTCATTTCTTTTTGTTGGTTTTCTTTATGATTTAAGGAAAAGGAGGTTGAATATATACCACTCTGGACATAAAAAGAGTTATTATTTGGATCCTTTGAAAACCCAGCAAACATTTGTCACTATAGTTAGAATTCAGTTGCAATCCGAACATTAAAAGCAGCAAAGTATAGTTGGGTGTTATTGGGAAAGAATTCTGATTCTTGTTGTTGCAAGATACTGCATTCCCTTGTTCTTGTCCCCCCCACCTACCCTAAAGTGACCAGATATATATTTTTTTAAGCGGGACACCATTGACGGGGGGCGGGGCCGCCTGGACGCTGCCATTTGAGTTTTGCCCTCTGCGCATGCGCAGAACGCTGCGCATGCGCAGAGGGCAAAAGACCGCTAATGTCGGCGTCCAGGCGGCCCCGCCCCCCGTCAATGGTGTCCACACACACACCCGGCACCTTTGCAAAGCCCGGCCGACCTCGCAAGGCAGTTGTGCAAATGTTTTGCAGGAGCAGGCATCGCCCCCGAGCCCCGTTTCTGCAAAGAGGGGGGTGAGTGGGAAGCGATGCATGCAAAGGACTCCGGGCGGCTTACAACAGAAAAAATACAAGAAACCAATATAAATAAACATTAAAACAGATATAAAAATTAAAAACATCTTAAAACATTTACTATCCATTCAGCATCATACATACTTGGGGGTGAGCTCAAGTGGACTACGCTCTACCCCCTGCCTGCAGGAAAAGCCAGGTCTTAACAGCTTTCCAGAAGGCCAGCAGGGTGGGGATAATTCAGGTCTCTGGGGGAAGTTGGTTCCAGAGCACGGGGCCTGCCACAGAGAAGGCTCTCCCCCTAGGGCCCGCCAGGCGACATTGCTTAGCCAATGGGACCTGGAGGAGACCAACTCTGTGGGCCCTAACCGGTCGAAGGGAAGTGTGAGGCAGAATGCGGTCCCGGAGATAACCTGGTCCTAAGCCATGAAGGGCTTTAAAGATAGTGATCAACACCTTGAATTGGACCCGGAGACCGATGGGCAACCAGTGCAGCTGGCGGAGTACAGGTGTCACGTGGGTGTACCTTGGCACACCCACCACAGCACGCATTTTGCACCAGCTGAAGTCTCCGGATACTCTTCAAGGGTAGCCCCATGTAGAGCGCGTTGCAGTAGTCCAGGCGCGAGGTGACAAGGGCATGAGTGACTGTGAGTAGAGCCTCCTTCTCCAAGTATGGCCGCAACTGGTGCACCAGGCGAACCTGTGCAAAGGCTCCCCTAGCCACAGCGGAGAGATGGTGATCCAATTTTAGCTGTGGATCTAGGAGGACCCCCAAGTTGCGAGCCTGATCCGAGGGGGTCAGTTTCGCTCCCTCGAACGTCAAGGAGGGACAATTGTCATGGTCCTTAGGAGGCAATATCCAAAGCCACTCAGTCTTGTCGGGATTAAGTCTGAGTCTGTTCCTCCCCATCCAGATCCTAACGTCGTCCAGGCACTGGCACATTACATCAACTGCCTCTCTGAAATCAGACGGGGTGGTGATGTACAGCTGGGTGTCGTCAGCGTACTGATGGAAACGCACCCCATGCCTGCAGATGATCTCACCCAGCGGTTTCATGTAAATGTTAAACAGGATGGGCGAGAGAACCGACCCCTGAGGCACCCCACATGATAGGGGCCTAGGGGACGATCTCTGCCCTCCTGTTAACACCGACTGCATCCTATCAGTGAGATAAGAGGAGAACCACCGTAAAACAGTGCCTCCGACCCCCAACTCACCGAGACGATGCAGAAGGATCCCATGGTTGATGGTATCAAACGCCGCTGAGAGGTCAAGTAGCACCAGGATGGAGGAGTTACCCCTATCCCGGGCCCGCCAGAGATCATCCATCAGAGCGACCAAGGCAGTTTCTGTACTGTAGCCGCGCCTGAAACCCGACTGATAAGGATCTAGATGCTCTGTTTCATCCAGAAGCTGCAGAAGCTGAGTAACCACCACCTTCTCCACAACTTTCCCCAAAAAGGGCAAGTTGGAGACAGGACGATAGTTCTTCAAATCAGCTGGATCCAGGGAAGGCTTCTTCAGGAGGGGTCTCACCACCGCAGCTTTTAACGACTGCGGTACGGATCCCTCTCTCAAAGAAGCGGTGACCACCGCCTGGATCCAGCCGCATGCCACCTCTCTGCTGGCCGAAACCAACCAGGAGGGACACGGGTCCAATAAACAGGTGGAGGTACCCATCGCCCCCACAGCTCTGTCCACATCTTCGGGAGAAACAGGCCCAAACTCTTCCCATAATGGTGGACTAAGACTAGCCCCTGTCAACTCTATGGACTCTGCCCAGCTAGAGTCCAGGTTCGACCGAATCTGAGCGACTTTATCCATCAGAAACTCAGCGAATTCCTCAGCTCTGCCTTGTAAGTGTTCCTCGCTCCCCCCTTTAGCAAGGAGGGAGTGAGTCACCCTAAACAAGGCGGCTGGGCGAGAATCTGCGGACGCAATAAGAGCGGAAAAATAAGATCGTTTTGCTGCCCTTATCGCCACTAAATAAGATCTGATGTAAATTCTTAATAGTGTTCGGTCAGGCTCGGTCTTACTGGCTCTCCAGCGGCGCTCTAGACGTCTCTTCTGGCGTTTCATCTCCCGGAGCTCCTTGGTAAACCAGGGAGCTTTCCGGGATCCACTGCCACGGAGAGGTCGCTTAGGCGCAATCCGGTCTATGGCCCCTGATGCTGCGATGTTCCAGGCAGCCACCAGGGAGTCAGCTGAATTTTGTACCAGGGTTTCAGGTATTTCCCCAAGTTCCCTCTGGAATCCTTCCGGTTCCATTAGGCGCCTGGGGCGGAACCACCTAGTCGGTCCTGCCTCCCTGCGGGGGAGGAATGGGGCTGCGAAATCCAACCTCAGTAGGAAATGATCTGACCATGACAGTGGGGTGATGGCTATGTCCCTTATCTTCAGATCATCTCTCCACTGCCCCGAAAGAAACACTAAGTCGAGCGTGTGACCACCCTCATGAGTCGGACCCTGAATTACTTGGGTCAGGTCCATGGTTGTCATGGAATCCATGAACTCCTGAGCTACTCCAGAGGTTTCGCCAGCAGATGGCAAGTTGAAGTCCCCCAGCACCATAAGCCTGGGGAACTCAACTGCTAAGCCGGCTACTGCCTCGAGCAGCTCAGGCAGGGCCTTACTTACGCAGCTGGGAGGCAGGTACGTTAAGAAAAGGCCCACCTGTACCCCTAAGTCCAACTTCAGAAGGAGCATCTCACACCCAACAATCTCCAGGGCAGGGATCCTACGAGGATGCAGATTTCTGCGCGTTATTATTGCCACTCCCCCCCCCCTTCCCTGGGGTCGAGAATGATGCTGCACCGAGAAACCGGCTGGGCATATCTCAGAGAGAGCTACTCCCCCCTCCTGCCCTAGCCAGGTCTCGGTAACACACACCAGGTCTGCCCCCTCCTCTGTGATTAAATCACGTATCAGGGGGGCTTTGTTGGTAATGGACCTGGCGTTAAACAGCAGCATCCTGATCCCAGGGCCCTGAGAACCCAGGTTGCCAGGAATCCGGGTTGAGCAAGATGGAACCAGATCGGAGGGGCCGGAACAAGGGATCGCTTGTAAACAGCGAGGTCTTATTCCCCGAGAGCGGCCCGCCCCTCTGCTCCCGCCATATCTGCCTCTTCCCATTATGACCGAGATGTTCTGGCTCTCGCCTACACCAGAGACCCCCTCCCCTCCCCCGCTGGTCTCCCTCCCTCCCTTCAGGCCATGCATACCATTCTCGCAGGAAAGGGTAGCTGAGTCCCCTCCCCCCCTACTTCCACACTCAGCAGAAGGGGCTCAAATGAACACAAGATGACTTTGACTTCTCTGCTTGGGTGTTTGAATTGTGGTACCAATTGTGGTACCAAATGGGTGCTCTGCTCATGAAAACTGCCTGCTGCAAAAAAAGGCTCTGATATGTGCCAGTTGAGGAGGAAAGATACTCCTTGTGTTTCAGGCCCCCAGGATGCGCTCCCTCATCACATACCAAAGGAAGGATTGTTTTCCTGCACAACTGGATAAGGACTTTGCAGGGCATAAAGGTGCCTTAATGCTGAAGAAGAGAGGAATGGAAGAGGATGAATTTGGGATGAGGAACAGGCTGGCTTCATCCTAAGATCCTTTTCTACTGCATCATCTTGGCTTTGAGTTTGGCTTGTATTTGTCTAAGCAAAAGTCCTCCAGGTAAAGAACAGAGCAGCTGAGAAGCCCCTATTCTGCTTGAGGCAAGATTATTAATGAGACAACTTAAAGAGTACAGCAACCTGATGGCTGGGGAGCTGTTGAATAGGAACCAGGAGAGATTACAGCTTGCTGGGTTGTGTTGAACACCATACAAACACAATGAAACATTGTTACAGTGCTAAATATCCTTGTCAATTCCCCCTTTTCTTATTCTTGGATTAATGGCATTTGGCAGGCTGAAACAAAGCCGCTTGCTTTTATGCAAAAGCCTGCTTCTCCTGTGATCTGGGCACGGTCGTCTGCTGTCAATCATTCAGTAGGCCCTCTTTCTAGGAGACAAAGGAGGCAGGACGGGCCGTTTTAAAGGCAAAGTGAACAAGGTGAACAAGCAAAGAGCAAGGAAGGGCCCCTGATAAAGACGTCCACACACTCCAACAAGAAAAAGGCACAACTTGAGCCATTTCTTGGGCCACTGTAATATGGAGGGTTCTGAGGGATGCAGGGAAAAGGGAAAAAAGGAAGCAAAACAGAAGCAGAGTGACCCAGAAGGTGACCGGTGAGGTAAGGTGGATAGAAGCAAATTCTCATCTTCCTTGCAAGTTCTCTTTGTGTGCATCTTGGCATTGGGGGAATCATTCCATAAAATAGATGATAACATTCATGAGATAATCCTGAGGAATGGTACTCCATAAAAATGACAAATGAAAGCAGTACTCAGATAAGCAAAGAAAAGTCAGGCATCTTAAGAAGAATTGGTCCACTAATGGGAGAAGATGGCAAGGAGGTGACGGGTAGCAGGGATGCTGAGACTCTAGAACATGGGTGTCAAACTCGATCGCATCACGTGACGTACCACAATGTATCACAATGTTTTATTGCCTTTGCGGAGCCGGGGTGAGCATGGCCTGCACATGATGCATCTGGCCAGTGGGCTGCCAGTTTGACACCCTTGCTCTAGAAAGAGTGCAGAGAAAAGCAAAAGAGATTATTAGGGGCCTGGAGGCTAAAACATATGAAGAACGGTTGCAGAAATTGGGTATGTCTAGTTTAATGAAAAGAAGGACTTGGGGTGACATGATAGCAGTCTTCCAATATCTAAGGAGCCACCACAAAGAAGAGGGAGAGGGTCAACCTCTTCTCCAAAGCACCAGTAGGCAAAACAAGAAAAAATGGATGGAAAGTAATCAAAGAGAGAAGCAACGTAGAACTTATTTATTTATTTATTTATTTATTTATTTATTTATTTATTTATTTATTTATTTATTTATTTATTTATTTATTTAGTCAAGTACGTATTGGTAATAATATACATAGAGGTAACATTGTTTATATACATAAGATGGGTACTGATAAGAGGGAACATTAGGACAGGGACGGTAGGCACGCTGGTGCGCTTATGCACGCCCCTTACTGACCTCTTAGGAATCGGGTGAGGTCAACAGTGGACAGTCTGAGGGTAAAGTTTTGGGGGTTTGGTGATGAAACCACAGAGTCAGGTAGTCATTGACAGGAAAGACGTTGTAGCGGATAATTTTATGAGCTATGCTTAGGTTGTGCCTAAGGTGACGTAGTGTTAAGTTTTCTAAGCCCAGGATTTCAAGTCTGGTTGCGTAAGGTATTCTGTTGCAAGTAGAGGAGTGGAGGACTCTTCACATAAAGTATCTCTGGACACTTTCTAATGTATTTCTGTTCGATATGCGGTGTGGGTTCCAGACAGATGAGCTGCATTGGTCTGGCAAATGTTTTGTATGCTCTGGTTAGTAGTGTGATATTTCCAGAGAAGAAGCTACGTAAGATTAGGTTAACAACTCTTGAAGCCTTTTTGGTGATGTTGTTGCAGTGGCCTTTGGCACTCAGGTCATTTGATATGAGTATTCCAAGGTCTTTGACAGAGTGAGGGTCGTCTGTAAGGTCTTGTCTGTTCAGCTTGTATTTGGTGTTCTGATTTTCTAAGGAGAAATTTCCTGACAGGGAGAACAATTAATCAGTGGAAAGGCTTGCGTCCAGAAGTTGTGGGTGCTCCATCATTGGAGGTTTTAAAAGAAGAGATTGGACAATTTGTCTGAAATGGCATGGGGTCTCCTGATTAAGCAGGGGATTGGACTAGAACACCACCAAGGTCCCTTCCCACTCTGTGTTCTGTTAAGAGGGAGAAAGCGGAACTGCTTAATTCATTCTTTGCATCTGTCTTCATGCAAAAGGAAAACATAGTCTAACCTATCAAAAGCAGCACCATAAAAGACAGACTAAGAATGTACCGTATTTTTCAGTCTATAAGATGCTAAGGACCATAAGTCGCACAATAGCTTTGGAGGAGGAAAACAAAACAAAAAAAATCTGTCTCTGCCTCCCCTCACAGCATCCATGTGGTATTCATCTGGCTAGCGTCCTTGCAGCAAACAGCCTGGTTAGCTTCAGCACATTATCGCAGCCCCAGCACGTGGCTTGTCAGGGCTCCACTCCGTTGCGTCCACCACCAGTCAGCTGAGCGACAGCTGGATCCCAGCCTCCTGTAGCCCCGCCGATCAGTGGGTTGGCCGACTGGAAATGTTGCCATTGCTGCTTCCTCCATGTCTGCTGCCTCCGCCGGGAACGCTGGAGCCTTCACTGCCAAGCAGTTGATTGGCGGTTGGATCGGCCTCCTGGAATACCACCAATCAGCTGTTCTAGGCAGCAGGGACTGCCGCCGCCTATCACCGCCACCTATCACCGCTGCCTATTGCTGCCGCTGCCTATTGCCACCTATCGCTGCTGCCATTTAGTGGCGGTGATCGGCGGCGGTGGCAATAGGCAGCGGTGGCAATCCTCATCGCCTAGAACAGATGATCAGAGGTATTCCGGGAGGCCGATCCAACCACCAATCAGCTGCTTGGCAGCGAAGGTTCCAGTGTTCCCTGGCAGTGGCGAATGGCGGCAACGGCAGTGACAGGCGGCGGTGACAGGTGGCAGCGGTGAACGCCACCATACCAACCCCCCACCGCAATATTTGCTCCATAAGACACACAGACATTTCTACCCACTTTTTTGGGGCATAAAAAGTGTGTCTTATAGACCGAAAAATACGGAAAAAACAAGCAAGAAAATGGTAAGACAATATTTGTTCATCCTAGACAAGTTTGAATCACAAGGTCCAGAGGGATTACACCCAAAGGTTGGCAGGCGTGATTTTGGAACCACTGACTCATATCTTTCAAAGCTCTTTCAGTTCTGTTATTCTGTATTTTAACAGTTCAAGGGGAGCAGAAAATGTTTCAAGGAGGAACACTTTGAAGATGGCATGGGGCTGGGAGCTGTTTGTAATTGTGTTGTGTGTGTTTGTGTGTGGCCTCAAATCAGTGTTGGCTTTTGGTAGTTGAACAATCCAGTTTTCTGGCCAAGATTCGTGGAAATGATTTGGCCTTTGGCTTCTTCTTTCTACGGCTGAGAGAGAAGGACTGGTCCAAGGTCACCTAGCTGGTTTTGTGTCTCAGGCAGGACTGGTTTCTTGCCTGCTGCTTTTTATCACTACACAAGACCTGCTCTCTGCAAAGTCTTCTGTCCAAAGGAAAGAGGGAAGAAAGAAAGCTATTGCACCGGTTTATTGGAGCACACCATGTTTGATTCAGGCCAGGGATATGGAAAACAGGGAAAGAAGGACAGAAATATTCCTCAGAACATCAATCTGAGCTTCTGGTGATTCCAGGAACAGATCTAAGTGGTTTTCTTGGAAACACTATCACAGCCTTCTGGGGTAAGGCATGTTGTAACTTTGTTTGGCTTCCCAACTAAGCTTCTAGTCTTAAGATATCTGGTGATCTGGTAGAGCAATGGAACATCTTGCCTCCCAGAATTGTTGATACTCCATCACTGGACACCTTGGTGAAATCAACCAACTTTTACTTCTAACAGTCTTAATCTTTAATTAAATAAAATACTATCATAGGGTTTGATTTATCTTCAATTCTTTTTTAAATCCCATTACACAAATGTCTTCCAAGCTTTATTACAATCCTTTTCTGTAAATCCAATAAGAAAACATTTTCCAGGTCATGCTTTTGTTTATTATTTCTATTTCCCTTTTATTTTTTTTTAAAGTTCAGCCACTTTCTTTTGTTTATCCAGTTAAAATATCCATTTCCAAATCATCCTCTTGGCCTGTCATTTGTAGTCCCACATTCTGCACATTTCAATATGGGAAATATTATGGAAGATCTTTGAAAATGAAGCTGGAGTTAGCAACTACAATAACAATACTGTCAGTAATTATGTTAACTTTTATGGCTGGTTCTCCTCCTATTTCTCATTCATTTCCCATTTTCCCCCCTCCAAGTCAGTTTTGACTAATATGGTCCTGGTGGACTGATGGACCCAGATGGCAGCCTTCAATACCATCAATCGTTATGTCTTTCTGGAGCAGCCATGGGAGTTGAGGGTGCACAGCATTATCCTATGCTGGTTCTCCTCTTTTCTCTGGGGCTGGTTCCAGTGAGTGGATTAAGTGACACAGTGGTTAAAATGCAGCATTGCAGGCTAACTCTGCCCACAGCCTGGAGTTCGATCGTGATGGGGCTCAAAGTTGACTCAGCCTTCCATCCTTGCAAAGTTGGTAAAATGAGGACCCAGATCATTGGGGGCAATATGTTGACTCTGTAAACCGCTTAGAGAGGATTGTAAACAGTGGTGGGTTGCTGCCGGTTCGGACCAGTTCGCCCGTACCGGTTATGGAAATTTGCACCCGCTTGCCGAACCAGCAGCGATGGCCAGCTCTCCATGCCCCTGAATCGGTTCTCCAGTTACCATGGCCCGGCAAAGAACCCTCTGTGCATGTGCAGAGGCTTCTGCGCATGCACAGAGGGTCATTTGCATGACATAACATAATTTGTGCAAAACGCGCACTTCCGTTGCGATGCGAACCGGTAGAGAAGGTACGTGGAATCCACCCCTGGTTGTAAAGCACTGTGAAGTGGTATATAAGTCTAAGTGCTATTGCTATTGCTATTAGGAGCAAGAGATCCCACAAGGTTCAGTTTACTCTCTGCTCCTGTTCAACATCTCCATGAAGCCTTCGGGTGAGGACATCTGCCGTAATGGTGAAGTCTCATCAATATGCTGACCTGAATCTGGCTGCTCTCTATGATCTTCTGGGGAGGCTTTTTCCAAGTCTCCAGAGTGAGTGGATGTGATCCTTGGTTCCCAACATGTCTGTACAATTCTCTTCAAATGTTTTTTTTTAAAGTTGTTACCCATGTAGTGGGTGGACAGGGTTTTAGGTTTTAAACAAGCAATCAATAAAACATGCTTGCGACCAGCACTAATTAAATTTGGATCAAGCAAAATAAAGTTTACGTCGACATTTCCAAGTCTTCTCTTTCTTTGTTTTGGAAATAGGAAGAGTTGCTCAGTGGGAGCATTGTGCTTGGGTGCCAGGAGATCTGAAATTTCAGCGCACAGGTTTCTCTGAGCATTTATTCTTACACATTAGCATATTGTAGTTAAAAATGGGGAAACTATTCAGGGAGGGAGAACAAGCTGAACATATGCTGTACTGACAACATGAAAAAATATGCAAAAAAGTTGGAATAATATGCAGATCATGTGCCTGATATTTTTAGACTGCAGTTCTGTTCCTCAAGACAAGGGGCCGAGTGTGGATGTGTGAAAGGAGGCTCACTGCTGACTAGGAACATTTTTATCCATTCTACACATGCCTTGCATCTAATACCTAAAGTCAGGTTCTGAGCTGACCTCAGACAGTTTGGTACAGGTGGTCTTTGTTTAGTGACAGTTCAACGTTACAACAGCACTGAAAAAAGTGACTTATGACCATTTGTCACATTTATGACCATTGCAACATTCCCGTGATCACATTCAAAATTTATTACAAATCATTGAAAAATGGTTCATATTTATGACAGTTGCAGAGTCTCAGGCCACGTGATCTCCTTTTGCGACCTTCTGACGAGCAAAATCAATGGCGAAGCCAGATTCATTTAACAACTCTATTTCTAACTTAACAACTGCAGTGATTCACTTAAAAACTGTGGCAAGAAAGGTCGTAAAGTGGGGCAAAACTCATATAACAAATGACTCACTTAGCAACAGAAATGTTGGGCTCAATTGTGGTTGTAAGTGGAGGACTACCTATATGTGGGGCAAATCCTGGAAATAATTCTGGGCCATTTGAATAACAGAGTTGGAAGGGACCTTGGAGGTCTTCTAGTCAGGGAGGCATGAGAGGAATAATGGAAGAGGCTGTAGATTCACTCACTGCCCTTAAAAGCAGCTGGATCTCCTCTGCCAGCCCTAATGGAGGCCCTCTGCCTGAGGGAAGGCCCTCTCCGCATGAACGGAAATGGGGGGAAGAAAGGGGTGAACATGTGCAAATATCATTCAAGCAGGTAGAAAAAAGTGACGCAACTTGTATCACATGTGCTATCTTTGGTATCCAGGGTTTTCTCCCACCCCTCTCTATGTGTGTGTGCATGGATGCTTATGTGTGTTGACTTACCTGTAGCAAACTATGGGAAGAAACTGCCAACATCTTAAAGGTGATTTACGCGTAGCTTGTAAAACTCAGTGCTGTAATTTGGCATGTGATTTTCTGCAGGCTGTGATTTAAGGTTTGTTTGGAGATAATTTCACTGGCCTCTTGCTTTATCAACTTAATCTCCCACAAACTGAAGTTTAAGCAAGCCAGACAGATAGCAGAGTTGTTTATTACAAGCTGTATAATCTGGAGCAATGGGAGGAGCCATTGCAATATATTAAATGTCACCATAAAAACATGGAGGTGAAGTCCCCTAATGTGGAGAAGATGGCAGGGAGGTGATGGGTCGGAGGGAGGAAGTGGAACTGCTTAATTTATTCTTTGCATCTGTCCTTACGCAAAAGAAAAAATGGTCCAACTTATCAAAAGCAGAACCGTAAAAGATGGATTAGGAATGCAAGTCAAAATAGGCAAGACAATGGTAAGAAAACACCTGTCCACTCTAGATGAGTTCAAATTGCCAGGACTCGATAGATTACATTCCAGGGTTCTGAAGGAGCTGGCAGACATAAACAGTAAGCGAGTTGGAAGGGACCTTGGAGGTCTTCTTAGTCCAACTTATGCCCTTTCAGACAAATCGCTGTCCAATCTCTTTTTAAAGACCTCCAATGATGGAGCACCTACAACTTCTGGAGGCAAGCCCTTCCAATGATTAATTGTTCTCCTGCCAGGAAATTTTTCCTTACTTCTAAGTTAGATCTCTGCTTGATAAATGTCTATGGACATTCTCAGTCATCCAGGTCATGGTTGTCCCAAAGGTGCTTTTTCAAGAGGCAACTGGACTTTCTGGTTTTTCTTTGAAGACGTTTTGCTTCTCATCCAGAGTTGAAGAATCTTCTTAGATGAGAATCTTCAAAGAAAAACCAAACCTGTCCTAGTTTACTTGAATGACATTCTCATATTCAGTGAGACACTGGAAGAACATGTTAAAATAGTGCGGCAAGTACTGAAAGAACTCCTAGCCGCAATGCTCTATGCGAAGCTTTCTAAGTGTGAATTCCATAAGACCTCCCTAGACTACCTGGACTACCAAGTGTCAAGCGAGGAAATCGAGATGGATCCAGGGAAAGTGAAAATGGTGCTAGACTGGCAATCCCCACGCACCCACAAGCAACTCAAGAGCTTCCTGGGGTTCACAAACTTCTACAGGCAATTCATTCCAGCATTTGCAGAAGTGGCCCTGCCCCTAATGGAGCTGCTGAAAACAGGGGCCCCTCCTACAAGACTGCGTCCAACTCAACTGCTGGCCTGGTTGCTGGATTGTCAAAAACCATTCGAGAAATTGAAGCAGCTGTTTGCCAAGGAGCCAATTCTCCAGCACATCGACCCTGAAAGACAGTTCATTGTCTAAGCCGACGCCAGTGACATGGCAGTGGCAGCATTGCTTCTGCCAAACGACCCACAGAATTGGCTCTTGCCTTGCACGTATGTGTCCAAAAAACTCACCAACACCGAGAGACAGTGGACAATATGGGAGAAGGAGGCTTACATAGTCCACTGGGCCCTCCTCTCCTGGAGACACTTCCTGGAAGGAAGCAAGGTGCCTTTTGAGGTCTGGACTGATTACAAAAACCTCGAAGCCCTAAAGACCCCCTGAAAACTCTCCCCCAAACAAGTCTGCTGGGCAGTATTTCCAGTGGTTTAACTTTGAACTAAAATACATCCTGGGAGGAAAAACCTACTAGCTGACGCACTGTCAAGAAAACCACAATTCGATAGTCAGAGGGAGGAAGTAGTCCCTGCTATCATCCCTCCCCTCACAACAAGCAGCGCAAGTCACCACCAGGGGCCAAGCCAAATGCCAAAATGACCCCACACTGGGGGGGGGGAACTGACATTGGCACTAAAGACTGTGCTCCCAGCCGACCAATGGTTTAACTAGAACCGGGACACTCTAACTATGAGAGAGGGCCTAGTTTGGAAGGGGTCCAAGTTATATGTCCCCACCGACTTGAGGCTGAAAATTTTGGAACACAGCCACAACTCCCAACTGGCCGGTCACTTCTGATTCTTAAAACCCCTCCACCTGGCCCGAAGACAGTTCTGGTGGCCGAAGAGGAAAGCCGATGTAAAGAGTTGTGCCACCTGTGCCACAATGAAGATGAGGCCAGGAAAACCTCCTGGACTTCTCCAACAAGCCTTCCATCCTTCCGAGGTAGGTAAAATAAGGAGCCAGATTGTTGGGGGCAATATAAATATACATTGCTTACTGGTGTAAACTGCTTAGAGAGTGCATACACTGTGAGGCGGTATATAAATCTCACAAATAAACAAACAAACAAACAAACAAACAAACAAACAAACAAACAAACAAACAAACGGCTAACCCTGGCCGACCCTGAGAGGAGATTGCCATGGACTTCATAGTTGAACTCCCAGAGAGTGGGGGAAATAATCTGGACTGTGATTGACATATTCTCCAAACAAGCCCACTTCACTGCCTGCTTGGGGTTACCCTCAGCCAAGAAATTGGCTAAGATGTTCATCAAACAGATTTACTGGCTGCATGGAGTGCCCTGCTGGGTGATCTCAGACAGAGGCATCCAATTCACTGCTAAATTCTGGAGAGAATTTCTGAAATCCATTGGATTGACTCAAGGGCTTCACTCGGCTTTTCATTCGAGCATGAACGGAGCCGTAGAATGAACAAATGCCATGATAGAGTAGTATATAAAATGTTATGTGGATTACCAGCAAGAAAACCGGGCAGACCTGCTGCCTTTTGCAGAAGTGGCTTACAACACCATGCATAGCCGCACTGGATAAGCATGTGCTTAGGACAGAAGTAAAGCACAGCCTGTCCCTTTCAAGCAATCAAATGTCTGTGTGATTGTGTGTGTGTGTGTGTGTGTGTGAGAGAGAGAGAGAGGGGGGGGGAGTAACAAGAATTGCTGTTTGAAAGGGTTTCCTCTCCCCCCCCCTCTCTCTCTCTCTCTCTCACACACACACACACACACACCAATGGTGGGTTGCTACCGGCTTTAGAACCAGTTCGCTTTGCTGCACACATGTGTGCAGTGCAGAGGAAATAGAACTTCCGCATTGCAAACTAGGCAAGCCGCATGGAAAACAGCTGTGGAGCGGCACGTCAGGATTCCAAATAGCATCGAAAATTAAATCAGAGTCCGAGGCAAAGTATTCCTCAAAGTTCCAATTTATTAGCAGAGCCATGTTGGCACATCTGGGAGAAACCCGAATCTAAAGTCCAAGGGGTTTCTCCAGCCAGTTGAAAGTTCAAACCCTTGTCCACACACCCCCAAGTCCATCACATTGACCAATCTTCATCTGCCAACTTGGCAGCAACTCCCATCTCCTTCCATGCAGGTGCAGAAGTGCAAAGACAAAGGATGACCTTGACAATCTAGAAGGAATTTGTTATGGCTACATGCAGACATCCCTCATGCAATTATCCCTCCCAAATTCCCACAGCTAAGAATATATTTTAAAATAGCATAAAGTGTAGCAGGCCAAAGACCCCAATTAAAACGGTTTCAGCCTGACAGGCAGCCTCCCCTCAGGAAAAGACCGTGTCCTACAAGAAAAGAAAGAGAATAACTAGGGGTTCATACAGCACCCTTAACCACCCCTCCCCCCAGGGGGACCCTTTGGTTTGTCTGGGTATTTCTCCTGGAATTGTTTAACTAACTTGTCAGCTTTTACATTCCAACTTTTCACCCAAGTAGCTTCAGACAAAGAGTACCCCTTCCAATGGATTAGATATTGTAATTGACCCCTAAACATTCTGGAGTCTAAAATTTTCTTCACCTTATAGTGTGTGTCCCCTTGTATTACTATAGGGGAAGGTGGTGGTTGGGTTTGTGGTCTTATATTTGACCCAATCACTGGTTTTAATAAGCTGCAATGAAATACTGGGTGAATTTTCCCCAATATTCTAGGCAATGCAAGCTGCACAGTGACTGGGTTGATAATTTTAACTATTGGGAATGGACCCAAAAAGTTTGGCCCTAGCTTTTTGCTGCCCATTCTCAATCGGATGTATTTAGTGGACAAGAAAACTTTATCCCCCACTTGGAAGGGGGGCTGGAGCGATCAGTGCTTGTCTGTTTGCTTCTTATAGGCTTCCACCGCTTCAGCTAGTGCTTTCTTGGTGTTCTCCCATCCTTTTTTCAGCGTCTCCATCCACTCAGTCAGGGACATCGAAGTGGGAGCCTCCGTAGGTAGCTCAGGCATGGGAATGAACTCCCTGCTGCTGGTAACCTGAAAAAGAGTTAGTCCAGTGCTGCTATGGACAGCGTTGTTGTACGCCACTTCGGCAAAAAGCACCAGCTCTGACCAATTGTCTTGCTGGTAATCTACATAACAATGGATGTATTGTTCCACCATGGCATTTTTGCGTTCTACAGCCCCGTTCGTACTCGGATGAAAAGTGGCATGTGGCATAGCTTTTTATGTAGTCTTCCACCTCAGCTTTCATCTTTGGCCACCAGAACTGCCACCGGGCTAGGTGGAGAGTTTTTAAGAATCCAAAATGCCCTCCCAGTTTGGAGTCGTGGCTTCGTTGGAGCACTTCCAATCTGAGGCTGGCAGGCAAGTATAGTTTGGACCCTTTCCAGGCCAAGCCTTTCCTCATCATCAATATCTCCTTGTTGTTGTTGAGCCAGGGATCGCTAGGCAGGGCTGCTTTCAGCGTTGCTGTCCATTTGTCCTGTCTAGGAGCACTTGGTTGTCTGGCTTGGCCCTGGGTGAGGACTGGGGCCGCTGTTTCCCCTGGGGAGGGGGGATTACGGAGTTGACGTCTTGCTCCTTTTGGCTGTCATATTGTGGTTTTCTCAACAAGGCATCAGCCAATAAATTCTTCCCAACTGGGATGTGCTTCAGTTCGAATTTGAATCTGCTGAAGTATTGCACCCAGCGTACTTGTTTTGGTGAGAGTTTCCTGGGGGGTTTCAATGCTTTGAGGTTCTTATGATCTGTCCGTACCTCAAACGGTATATTGCTTTGGCTTGGTGGACGATGGGCCTGTCTTTAGCAGCTCGGTCAGTGCAGCGCCACCTCAGCAAACGCGGGGATGAACTGCTGATAGAAGTTTGCGAAGCCCAAGAAGCTTTGAAGTTGCTTGCGAGTGCATGGGGGCTGCCAGTCTAACACCGCTTTCACTTTTCCCGGATCCATCTCTATCCCCTTGCTGGAGATGCAATATCCCAGGTAGTCTAGGGAGTTTTTGTGAAATTTGCATTTGGAAAGTTTTGCATATAGCTTGGTGGCCAGAAGTTTTTCTAAGACTTGTCGCACTAGCTTCACGTGCTCCTCTAGTGTCTCACTAAAGATGAGAATGACATCCAAATAAACGAGCACCACCTTGTATAGGACAAGTGGTTCAGCAAGTCTTTCATGAGAGGGAGGGGGTACGTGTTTTGCATGCACACGGCACTGATCCCATGGAAGTCAATGCACAGTTTGACCCCCCCATCCTTCTTCTCTTTGAAGAGCATGGGGGCTGCAACCCTCAATTTTGCCAGCTGGATGAACCCTCATTCTAAATTGGCATTGATGTATCTCCTTAGTTCCTCCAATTCTTTTGGGGTCATCGAGTACATCTTTGGCTTTGGGAGCATAGCCCCCAGCTCAAACTCTATCACGCAGTCAGTCGGCCGGTGAAGGGGGAGATAGTTGCAGTCTTTCTCACTAAACACCCCTTCCAGGTCTCAGTATTCTACCGGCACCTGCTGGGAGCCTGGGGGTTTGGTTTCGAGCGCCGGGGCTGCCGGCTGGGGACAGTCTGGGTCCAGGGGCTTTAGCTTCTTCAGGCTGCTCTGCTTCTCTTTGGGGGGGGGTTAAAGACCCGATGCTCATGGTTAGCTTTCGGTAGCCATCCTCCCATTTAATGGTGGGGGTCCACTTGTCTAGCCACGCAAGCCCCAAAATGATTGCCTCTGACATCTTGGGGGCAACTATGAACCGGATGAGCTCATGGTGGCGTCCTATTTGTAAGTCCACCAGTTCGGTGAGGAATGTGGTCTCCCCCAATCAGCAATCCGTCCACTTGTTGGAAGCGGATGGGGCTTGCCAAGGGCCTGGTGTGGATCCCTAGCTTCTCTACCACTGATTTGCTTATTAAGCATCGTGAGCAGCCCGTGTCTATCATCGCCTCCACCTCTCCTTCCTCCCCCGTCTCTGGCACTGTGATTTTCGCTTTAATGAGAAAAGGGTGGACGGCTTCACTCACCATTGGGTCATCTTCGCCACTGCCTCCCTCGTCCCAATGCAGAGATGTTTCCTCTCCCGGTGATGCCTCGGCCTCGTCAGATGGGGGATGGGATTCTTCCGCTTGTTGGGCCAGGCGGCTCTGCTCCAGAGGCTTTCGGGGTTTTTTCCGCATCCCAGGGATTGGCCTGGCTCTTGGCTGTGGAATTGGGGTCAGCACTAAGCATTCCAAAGCCTGATGGCTGGTTTGGCCGCATCTATAGCACTTTACGCCTCTCGTTGCTTCAGGGCCCGGGGTCGCAGCTTGCATCATTTGGGATTGGCGGCCCAGAGGCCTTCTGGCCGGTCTTTCACCCAGAGGTTTCTTGGGGTCTCGGGTCGCATAATCCAGGATGATGGCTGCGTTGTACCAGTCCTGGATCCGGTCTGGGACTCCCCGGAAGTTGCACGACTTTCTCAGTTCTGGGTCGAGGGCATCCCAGAACATGTGCACCAAGAGTCGCTCGGGCCAGTCTCGCACCTTCCCGGCCGCCCATCAGAATTCCCACACCAACTCCTTCACTGGGCGACCGGCTTGCTTCAGCCCCTTAATCTGCACTTTAGCTTCCACTTGTTGGGCCATGTCGTTAAAACGGACCCGCATCAGCAGGACGAATTCATCAGCGTCATCGAGTTCTGGGGCCGCTTCTTCATGGAGCTCTGCTCTGCTGTTTCCCCCTCGTTCATCCCCTCGGTTATCTTGTCAATCAGCTCTCGGTCTGACTGGAACTGGGCTCCGAACTGGTCGATGTACACCCAGACCTGGTGTAGGAAATAGGCCAGCTTCTTGGGATCCCCATCAAACGTGGCCCGGAACTGAGGGGGCTGCGCTGGGGCTTGCTGGGCGGTGGCTTGCACTTGTGTGGCCGGCGGGATGATTGCCTGCGGTGGGGGCCCTCCCAGTTGCACCCCTTCTGGATTCATTGGGTGGGCTATTCCCTGCGCAGCTCCATCTGGGGGGAAGGTCCTGGCTATGGTGGCTGGGCTTGGGATTAGTTGCTAAACTAATCCACTGGGCATTATGTAAAATATACGACTTACCTGTATCTGCAAAGTCATGAGAACACAAAGTGAAAAAAGTTGTTGAAAATGAGATGGTGAAGATGTGGGAATTTCAAATACAGACAGATCATCATTTAGAACACAGCACGCCAGATATCACAGTCATCAAAAACCGAAGCATACAATTTATTGATATCGCTGTACCAGGAGACACCAGAATCGAAGAAAAAGAACTAGAAAAAGTCACGAAATATCGTGACCTGGCCATTGAAACTACCCGATTATGGATGAAACATGTGACAGTGATACCCATTGTCATCGGGACATTTGGCACCATGTCCAAGACATGGTGCACAGTACATCAAGTACTGTGTACACAGTACACCACAGTACACCACAGTACATCAAGAAATTGCAATTTCCTGCAATAACACCAGCAGAACTGCAAAAAACTGCGCTACTCAGAACAACATACATTTTAAGAAGATACTTGATTGATACCTAGGATAGTGGTAGCAACCCGTATCAACCATCAGAGCCAGTCAATGATATTTGTGATATATTTTTAAATGTTCAGTTGACTGAGTTTCATATTTAATGAATAAAAGTAATAATAATACTAATACTACTACTAATACTACTAATAATACTAATGGAATAATTATTAATATTGGAATAATAGTTATCACAAACTGGATACGAGGTAGCCAGTAATGTGAAATGGTTACAGAACAGAACAAAACAAAACAAAAATCAATTTTAGACAGCAACAATCTGAAGTATTTCCAAATCATGTGAAGAAATGGTTCCTTTTATTCTATAATAAGAATTTTAATTTTATTCATTAGTCTTCAAATATTAGATCCAGTTCTGGGACCCAAGAAAAGGGATTCAGAAAAACTGGAACAGGTACAGAGAGGATGAACAGTATACTGGAAACTGAGAACAAACTGTTAAAAATGGGGATTTATATAATCCTGAAGAGATTAGACAGCGTTTTCTTGAAATATGCCAAAGGATGCCAACCAGAAGAAGATCAAAATTGGCTTTCTCCAGTTTTAAAATCCCTGACTTGAACGAATGGATTCAAGTTACATAAATGCAGATTCTGACTGAATGTTACCATTACATTTCCTAAGGATTTCACTATGAAATCAGTTTCTCAGAGAAGAAAGACTTGTCTTAAGCCTTAGAATCAGCATTTTTAAAAAATATCTGCACTTAGTGCAAATCATGCTGCATTTTTACTATGATCTAAGCTTGCTAAGAAGACCCACAGGCACAATTATTCCCTTGGGGAAAGAGCTTTCATTGTTGCAACCAAATCTGACACTTTCTCAGCCTGACAGAATTTTTCTAGGAATTCTTACTGGAGAATTCTTCAAAAGTGCTCTTTAATGGAAGATTATAATATGCAATAGTTTTGAGCAGGGGTGGGCAACTATGGCCCCTTCACAACCTATGGTCCTCAACTACCAGAATTCCTGAGCCAGCATGGCTGGCTCAGGAATTCTGGGATTTGAAGTCCACAGGTTGTAAAGAGGCCACGGTTGCTCACCCTTAATTTTGAGGAACATGGCCTGGGTAGCCTAAAGTATTCTAATATAGATTATAAATATGTACTATTTTTGAATTGCTGTGACTGGGTGTGGAAGAGAGCTTATATTATGATAAACCATTTTTTTGAGTAAACCATAGTGGGTTGCATTCTGTGATTTATTTATTTAGCTTACATGCCACTCCATTTCCAAATTCACACTATAACATTAAAGCACAAGAAATCCATAGCACAGTAACGGCAGCAAGAAGGCCCAGGCCTGTTGCTGCCCATGAATCCTTCCTCACAGAGAACGGAGAACAAGGTGAGGTGCATCCTGGCTTTCTGTAGATGTGGACAGTCTTGGAGTGGCTGAACTCCAAGATGCCATCATGAAGCCGATTCCTCTCCAGCCACTGAGGATGGTTGCATCATATAACTAGGATCTATCGACTTACGACCACAACTGAGCCGGAAATTTTTGTTGCCAAGTAAGACAGTTGTCAAGTGAGTTTGGCCCCGTTTTACAACCTTTCTCACCACAGTTGTTAAGTGAATCACTGCAGCTATTTAGTAACGTGGTTGTTAAGTGATTCTGGCTTCCCCATTAACTTTGCTTGACAGAGGGTCACAAAAGGGGCTCTCCATCATAAATAAGAGTAAGTTGCCAAGCCTCTGAATTTTGATCACAAGGCCTTAGGGATGCTGAAATGGTCATGGGAAAAATGGTCATAAATCGCTTTTTGCAGTGCCATTGTACCTTCGAATGGTCACTAAACAAACTGTTGTAAGTTGAAGACTGCCTGTATAAGGGCCAAATGTGTTTTTATTATTTATTATTGTTATTGTTATTAATATTGTGTGATTTGTTGGAGTCAGCTGGATGATTTGGCATTTTTTTTCTATTGAATCTTTCCCAAGGACCTGGGATATTAGTTCTGTAGTTTAATATATACTTTTTAAATTATTGTTTTACTTTTTATTGCTTTTTATTATTGTAAGCTGCCTAGAGCAGCCCCACGGCAAGATAGACAGCAAATAAATTTAACAAGTAAATAATTTAACAAATAAATGGAGAAGGTTGGAGATGTGAAGAGGTTCAACTGGAATGTTTTGCTTAAACATGATTTATTGAGGCCCCCCAAAATGACCATAATTGTTATATATGCATTTAATACAGAATGAATTGATTTTGTTCTATCTGTTAGTTTCTTTTTATTGCTTTGGTTTTTTTAATATTGGTAGACACTTGAAGCAAGTTGTAAATGAAGAGGAGGAGGCATCAAATCAAGAAGTCAGTGGAGAAAATCAAGGTATTTTTTCCCTGAAACTAGAGCGGGGATCAGATTCTGCCACTGGGCCCCAACAGAACAGCAGGGGCGCCCTGTTGTACCTGGGAGACCACCTCTCCAACCCGAGGCAGATGCTGCTCCTATGTGATTGGAGCAGTGGTGGATTCCTACCAGTGCGGTCCGCTGGTGACATCACAGTACTGGTGCAGTCAGTTACCGGTGCCTGGGCGCTGCCATTTTTTAAAAAAAATGTTTTTAAATTTTTTTTAAAAAAGTTCTTTTGCGCATGCCCAGAAGCCGAGCTTACGGTACTGCACATGCACTGCCTTCCTACCCCACAGTGAGTCCAAGCAGGGGAGGATGGCTGAGGGAGCGTGTGAGATGCTGAAAGAACAGGCGGCAGGAGCTATATTTATTCCCCTCCCTTCAGCAGTCCGAGAAGCCACGAACGCGCGGTGATGATCCTAGGCATTTTCGAACGTTTGAGGCTTCTCGAGCTGCTGAGGGGAGGGGGAACGGGCGGCAGGAGCCTAGGATCATCGAATGGGGAGAAGCATTCAGGCCGGACAGAGCCTCCTAGAAGAACTGCTGCCGTGGTCTTGCTGCTCCCGCTGCGGGGGGCTGCGTTGCGGATGGGCAATGCCCCCCCGCTTCTCCGGCCGCTGCCAAGCTCCCGAGGCCCATGCCCACCCGGTCACATGGCTGGCAAGCCACACCCACAAAATAAGCCACGCCCACAGAGTGGTAGTAAAAAAATTAGGAACCCACCCCTGGATTGGAGGTGTCCCAAAGGCATTTGTCATACTGGCCACAAGCCGCCTGGGCTAACAAGAGAGCCAGAGCTTTAAGGAAAAAGAAATGGAAACTCATATTCAGGCCATGGAAGAGATAACAGGCAAGTGCCCCACATAGGCAGCAATTCCCAGGTGCCTTCCAGTCTGCCACACTTTGGGACTTTCCCCCTTGCCACCGATATTGGGAAAACTCTGCTCTTGCCCACAATCAATAATGGGGGGCTGTTCTCTTGCATTTGGGAAAGATGCTCTGGCCAGGTCATTTTGAGGTCATCCGTTTGAATGTTCTTGGCTGAAGTCTGTTTGTCAGATCCATTACCTTCGGCTTGGTGCCTTGCTGGCATTCTGCCATCAACTGGGAAAGGGAGGGGGAGCAAATGGGCAATTAAGCTGTATGGTGATGGTAAATTGGGAGGGGGGATTGACAGTTGAGGTAGAGCAGAGCGCTTTGGAATCTGCTCCGTGCCAGCATTTTCAAGGCCCTGAGATTGAAATTTCACCAATCCAAACACTTCAGTGCTTCCCAAAGCATCTCGGTGGTGCCAGATTGGCTGCACATGGACGGACTATGGGGGGAGGTCTGGGGTAACCAAGGGGTTAGTTTTGTATTGATGCAGGGGAACTTCAGATTGGAACTGCAGAGGGGAACTTTCCTAAAGCCTGGGGAGGGCGAAAATGGCCTCCCCCCACCCTCCAGAAGGCTGAAAATCAGCTGGCCAGCATGCATCGCGTGCCCTCAGATATGGCTCCGCATGCCACCTGTGGCACGCCTGCCATAGGTTCACCATCACAGCCCTATACCAGAGGTGGGTTCCTGCCTCTGATTGCCGGTGCGGCTAATAGCCGTTCTTCGGCGCAGAGCCGAAGACTCGCGGATCCAGAGCTGTCCCCGGGGCGCTTTCCCCACCTGCGTGGATGCTGGCAATTGCATTCTTTTGCCCTCTGCGCATGTGCAAAGCGTTCTGCATGCGCAGAGGGCAAAAGAACGCAATTGGCGGCATCCATGTGGGCGGGGAAAGCGCCCGGGGACGGCTCTGGATCCGCGAGTCTTCGGCTCTGCGCTGAAGAACGGCTATTAGCCGCACCGGCAATCAGAGGCAGGAACACACCTCTGCCCTATACCATTTCAGACAAACGACTGCTCAGTTTCTTTTACATTCTGTCATGGTGTCAGGCCCTCTGGGCCCCTATCATCTCCATCCTGACCTTCAGGCTACCTGGGATTTGAGGAGTTAGTCCAATACATCCAGATGACCACAGATCTGGGGAGGTCAATTTGCACTGACTAGGAGTAACTCTCCAAAGTCACAAGCAGATATAATGTTAAAAATTTCTGTCTCTTTTTAAAAGCCTTCTTGGTTAGTTTCCATCCATTGCTTCTTGTCCTGCTTTCAGGTGCTTTGGAGAATAGGTTGACCCCTTCTTCTTGTGGCAGCCCTTTCTTTCAAAAAGAAAATAAATGATTTTTCAGAAAGTTGCCTTTCTCCACTCTCAGGCTGAAGTAGACAGAAACTCTTACTTTAAAATATCCTTCCTTTTCAAATTTTGATTTGTTCTTTCCTAGACATCTTTCTTTGCTACTCCATTTTGTCACTAAACAACTTTTAGGCAATGTTTCTTTAACTGCTACTGTAACTCCAATCACGGTGCATCCAATACGCTTCCTGCTTTCCTCCTTTTAATTACCAACTTCAACGGACCTTGGAAAAAAAACAGGCCTGCCCATCCTTCTGTGATTAGACAGGTGCCTAACTAAAGCATCTCTGCTATTTGGCTCATCATGAAATGGCTCATCAAATTATGGGAAGCAACACAAGCCTCTTCCACCTGTTTATGTGAAATTTGCAGGCTGCCTGCTTAGTTATTCAACATTTACATGGGTATAAAAAGCTACTGCTAGTTTGTCTTCATTTTAGCACAAACACGCCCTTTTCAACCTTCACAGGGCTTGATAACTTCATCAAATTCTGTTACAAAGGAAGAAAAAGACATTTGCGGATTCCTAATATTAATCAGTATTAAAAACTTTTCATGGAAATTCTAAGTATTATCCTGACATAGCCTAGAGTTGGCCTGGTGAACTTTGAGTTAACCTAAATTGAATTAGGTTTTTTCTTAATCCCATCATATCTACTTCCTTCTTGTTCCGTGCTTTATTTAGTACTCTTAACTTTCATTTTATTATTGATCAATGCTATAAGGTTGGAATATTGCTTCTGCAAAAATTATAACTTGATTTGTGAATTGTATAATTTTGAATCTCAGTAAAGTTGCTAAATGACAAATTGGTTTCCTTTATTGTTCTACATGACAGCTGACTGCCAGGAGGAAGTTATGAATCATGCATTGGAAGCCTGCATGCCTTTGATTTTCAGAAAAGGCAGATCACAGACTCTTAAAGGAGAGCTGTGCACCAACCAGCCCTCCTCTCCCCTTCTCTCTCTCTCTCTCTCTCTCTCTCTCTCTCTCTCTCTCTCTCTCTCTGGTTTGAACATTCATAAGATTTTGCTGTGCCCTCAAGGATCATCAAGGCTTGCCTGTCAGCTTTCTCCTTCTTTTTCCACCTAGGAAGGGTTTCCCCTGTCAGGTGAGAAATCACTCCAGGAAATGGTTTCATCTGTGCTCAGGAATAGAACCTCTCATTTATGATGCGATCCTTGATGAATTGGGAAAACTCCAGGAAGGAGAGATCAGAAAGGAAAAAAAGTCCTACACAATAGGAAATATCAGAGGACTGCAAGGAAATGCCAAGGGTTTCTATAACATTGGTGGACAAAGTGTTGGTTCCTCTCTGCTACCAATCAGAAGCAGCAATTCTTCCTGCATGCAGCCTCTCAAGGAAAGATCTTTAAATGCCCTCCACCCACAGCAAACAAGCCTTGATGCAGCACTTGCCTTTTCGGTGGGTGATGCTGATTAAATTGTTGCTACCAACGTGGCTGCTCTTTTGCAGTCTTGCTTTGCAGTCATGGTGGTCATCCTGTCCTGGTTTTCTAGACACGGTTGCTGGCGTCTTTAAAAGCAAAAATGCAGCTGGGACACAGCTTGCCTGGCATAGATGAGCAAAGGTGTTCCTAAACGTTCCCTTTTCTTTGTATTGGTTTCTTCTCGCTCTTAATTCCTGCTGAGTTCATCCAGGGCCTTAGGATCACACTCTTATTAATGGCCTCCTTCTCCTTTTTGTCCATTCCTGCTCTAAGAAGCTTATTAATTTTTAATTTCCTGCCATTATTTTTAACCCCCCCCCCCCTACAGGGTACAACAGCTCTGTTTCAGAAGTTAAAGCATGTCACGCAATGATTTTATATTGCCTGTTACATGTATATGCAGGGAGATGCATCCCTATCAAATATAATGGTTTATTCCTGAGCACGTGATTAATGTTCCTAGTACGCATGTGTACATTCCTTTCTTTTGATTCCTCCCTTTTGTTCTATGCTTCATGACGAAGCAACATCTCTTTTATATAGCAAGTATGTAATTAACTATTTTTGATAAGAAATAAATATTTTTTACATTAGAATTATAATGCGGTTTATTTTGACAATGTCAGAGTTCCAGGAAAAGATTCATTTCGCCTCTGATAAGAGTAATTCTTATCCCAACAAAGCATAAAGAAAGGAAATGAGTAAAGACCATATTCCTTTGGAGGGAGAAGTTGCAATTAACAAACTACACAGATGCAAAGGAAACATCTGGCTCTCTAGTAGACCTAGCTCCCATATTAGCCTGTGAGAATCTGTTCCAGTTTGGGTGCTTGTCTGCATGCAAAGTGGAACTGGGCAGCCAGTTATAGAGAACAGTGGAAGCCACCAGGGGCGGGTTCCTAATTTTTTTTACTACCACTCTGTGGCCGTGGCTTATTTTGTAGGTGTGGCTTGCCAGCCATGTGACTGGGTGGGCCTGGCTTCTCAGACTGCTGAAGGGAGGGGAACTGAGATAGGTCCTGCTGCCCATTCCCCCTCCCCTGAGCAGCTTGAGAAGCCTCGAACGTGCGAAAATGCCTGTGATCATCACTGCACGTTTGAGGCTTCTCAGACTGCTGAAGGGAGGGGAATGGAGATAGCTCCTGCCACCCATTCCCCCTCCCCTCAGCAGCTCGAGAAGCCTTGAACGTGCGAAAATGCCTGGGATCATCACCGCATGTTCGTGGCTTCTCGGACTGCTGAAGAGAGGGGAATGGAGATAGCTCCTGCCGCCCGTTCTTTCAGCATCTCACACGCTCCCTCAGCCATCCTCCCCTGCTTGGACTCACTGTGGGGTAGGAAGGCAGCGCATGCGCAGTGCCGTAAGCTCGGCTTCTGGGCATGCGCAGAAGAAATTTTAAAAAAAAATCAATTTTTAAAAAAAAAAATGGCGGCACCCAGGCACCGGCAACCGACTGCACCAGTACTGTGACGTCACAAGCGGGCCGCTACCAGTGCTATAGAGTGGACTGCACCGGTAGGAACCCACCACTGGAAGCCGCAGTGGAGGACATAGAAAAACCGAATATTACAGGGTTGGAAGGGACCTTGGAGGTCTTCTAATCCAACCCCCTGCTTGAGCAGGAGACCCCATACCGTTCTGGACCAATCTCCATTCTGGAATGCAGATGCCAAGAGCCCTTGGTGGGGTTGGTCTCTGCCTAGTGGCTGAAGCTTCCTTGGTATAGACGTCGAGTTCCCTGAATGACTCTAGCAGAAAATGAAGAGTGAAAGTCATCTAATAAGGTTCAGGAAATACCATGATGATAGGAACAGTGGAGCATTTATATTTGTCTGCTTTTTTTCCTTCTGCAGATTCTCATCCAGTAGCCTGAGTAATGAGGTGGAGAGATCTCCTGCAGGCTGCTGTGACACCTTTAGTAAGATTCTTTGTGGATAAAATTGTTCACATTTGTTGGCTGCCACTTGAAGAGAGTCTAATGAGATGACTGGGGTGATGTCTTGTCAGATCATATAGGGCTCCTTTGAGCTTCTGTAACGTAAAGAAATAGAGAGGATTCTTGGCAGCATGAATTCTGCCATTTCTGGACTGGATCCATTCCTTTTTTTAAATCAATTTTTATTACAATTTTTTTGTTTTCCCTCCCCCAAACATACATATTTTATGAACAAAGTGTTGTCCGGATCATTCTTACACATCTTTCCATATACTGTACATAATCCATTTTACATCATATCTCTGTTTTCAATTTCAACCATAATATTCTCTTTCATATTTCTTTATCTTAACTTATTTTCTTCTTAATACATAAACAATATTACCAATCACCCTAAATTCCTAATCTCTTACAATAACATCAATTAATTATCTTATTTCTCCATTGCTAAATATATTTCTCAAATTTATCCCACTGCATTTCAACTTCATCTCTTAAATTGTCTTTAAAATTAAACCAAATTACCTTTTCACATTCCATCTGCTGTTCTATTTTACTATAAACAATATACACCATCATATTCAAATTTTGCATAAAAACCCTTTAATTTGATTGGCTATCCACAATTAATATTTCAAATTTCCCATCCCACTTTTTTTACTAATCTGTTTTGCTATAAACAATATGTCAGGCTGAAGCCATTTTCTTTGGGATCTTTGGCCTGCCACACTTTTTATACTATTTCACTATGCATTTTCTACTGTGGGAAAATGGGAGGGGGGGATTGTATGAGGTTGTTAGTATGTAGCCTTAACAAATTCTTTCTAGAAAGCCAAGGTCATCCTTTGTCTCTGCACCTGCATGGAAGGAGATGGGTGGACTCTGCCAGCATGGCACTTGGAGATTGGACAATGTGATGGATTTGTGGGTGTGGGGGCAAGGACTTGAACTTTCAACTGGGTGGTGAAACCCCTGGGACTTCAGATTCGGGTTTCACCCAGATATACCAACATGGCTCTGTTAATAAATTGGGACTTTGAGGAATACTTTGCCTTGGACTCTGATTTAACTTTGGATGCTATTTTGAACCCTGACACAATGTACATCATCATATTCAAATCTAACATTAAAACCCTTTAACTTGAATAACTATCCATAATTAATAATATTATACAGTTTTCTTAAATCTACTAATATGAACCCTATTGACAAAGCATCGTTTGTCACCGTTCTACATAGAAGACTATGGAGTGGGGAGGGGGAATACAGTGAGGGTGAGAAGTTAGAGATATCACATTCTTCGTTACTTCTCCAAGGTCATCCTTTGTCCAACACCTCCACCTTTGGGAGGAGACGTTGCCACGCTGGCAGAAGATTAGTGGGCAACGTGACCCAGTTGGGGGTGGAGGGAAAAGGAGTGCCCACTTCCTATCGAGTGGGAACTTGGGAAAAAATTAGATTTGAGTTTTCCCATGCGTTGCCAACATGGTGTCTGCATTAAATTGGAACTTTGGTGAACTCTTTGCCTTGGACTCTGATTTCTGCTCGACTACTATTGACACCTATTTTCTGCTCGACCTTGACACCTATTTTCCTTCCTCCTTTCCACTAACCTTCCTCTGTTTAACCATTTTCTTTTGATCTCTCAAAAATTCCACTTCTTGTTAATTTTCTTCTTTTGTCCCATTCCCTTAACTTCTTATTTTTTGTGTCTTATATCTTTTCTCCTGAGTCCCTTTTCTCTCTTTTGAATATATTATTCGAGTGGTTCTCCCCCAAATTTTCCCTGGTGTCTTCCTACTATTTTCCTCTTTACCCTTTGATTGATTCTTTTTTGAGGGACGTTCCCCTGTCTACTC
This sequence comes from Diadophis punctatus similis, assembly GCA_023053685.1. NCBI lineage: Eukaryota > Metazoa > Chordata > Lepidosauria > Squamata > Dipsadidae > Diadophis > Diadophis punctatus. The sequence goes on along the minus strand of JALIGW010000027.1, from coordinate 7,197,719 downwards.
TTTTTGTGCCACTGTAAATCCCAGTGAAATCATCAAGCTGTTTTTTGCTTTCAGTCCCTCCTTCTTCAATGTTATTTTCTTGTTCCTCATTTATATTCTATTTTATACCTTCTCTCCTATTTCCTGCTCTGTGTATTCCAGCAAAATTTCTGACTCTTTATTACCTTTTAAAGTTTCACGCTTATTTTTTAACATCTCAAATAATTCCTCATACATCCACAAATCCATATTACCAATTTAACAAATTTTTAAAATTTTTACATAACAATTTTTAACCTTTAAATTATATCACAATTAGAACTTAAAATCCATACAATCTCCCCCCCCCCCCATTCTAATGTCCAGGTCAGATATTAATCCAATCCAGTCCAATTCAAGAGTTTATTGTCTTCCACAGCTGTAGATAAACAAAGCCAAACAGTGTAAGCAAAACAAACACTCCTTAAAGGTTCCCAGAGTTTCCAAGTTATCTTCCTACAGTCAAGGTCAGATTTCACAGCTGCACTTTCTCTCTTAGTTTCCACAAAGTGTTGCAATACTTTCTTCTTTCCAGCAGATGGCTCTCTCCAATCCACAATACACTCAAACCAGCTGGTTGTCAAAGCTGTCAAAAAACTTTAAATCCACACAAAAAAAATACTTTCTCCCGGATTTCTTCCTTTTATTGTTTTATGTTTTTCCAATTGCAATTATAACAAAAATAATCTTCTTGGGCTTTAGTGGTTTAGCCTCTGCTTTCTTTCTTTTTCCTTTATGCAGTTCCCAAATGCCAATTAGCCGCTATTTTCAGCTCGGGAAATTCTTTTAAAATCCAAATTCAAAATTGCCTTTTACCTGTGAGTTGGCCACTCTCTCACCTGGTTTCAGCACTCTCACCTGGTTTCAGTCCAAACACCGCTCCTGCACATAAACTTAGTCCAGTTGCCCCAGCTTTGTAGCGCTCATTTAAAAATGGCTGCCGCCCACACCGTCAGTCCAAAGAGCTGTCTCTGACCAATCAAGGAACTTGCCTGCTCCTCTTGGTCATCTGAGATGCCTCTCCTTCTTCACCATCCCTACAGGATGCTTCCGGTCCGAAGACCCCCCGACAATGGTTCGTCAGGCTGGATTTTTGCGGAGCTCATTGGAGCCCGCTATTTTCCAGCCTGTCTCGCCGTGACGCTTCCGGTTTCCCTCTGGACTGGATCGATTCCTGATGTGGCTCCTTTGAGAAGCTAGCAGAGTGTGTAGTGGATTTGGGATATGTCCTGCTGCAGGAGAGAGAAACTACAGTTGGTTCAGAATGCAGTGGCTTTGGTGCTGCTGAGTGTGCAGTGGTTTAGCAGCATACCAGTGCTTTGGCCACTGTAATGCTACCAATAAGTTTCCAGATCTAATTTAAAGGGCTGGTACTGACTTATACAGCCCAAAGGAGCATGGTATCTAGAATGCAGTCGATGTCTCTATCATTTATACTTAGCCTGTCCTGCATATGCATCATAAGAAGGGATGTTGATGGTCCCCACGTATCGAAGATCAAGGGAATTGCGGTCCTGGAGCATTGTTTCTTTGTGGCGGCCTTAAAGTTGAGCTCTGAAAGAGGAATAGATCCATAATTTGGGGATCCTCCTGGACTCATGAGCAAGATTTCTGTCCAGCTCTGGCTGGTATGTTCATTGCAATTGTTTCTAATTCAGGAAAGTCTGATGGAAATGATTTTTGTCTTCATCACCAGGCAATTTTGCTATTGCCACCTATGGTTGCCACTGCAGATCACTTGGAAGCTGTGGTTGGTGCAGCATAGAGTGGCCCCAATGAGTAGATCTGGAAGCATCGCACCAGTTTTTTGGTGCCCACAAGGCTTCCAGGTTTAGTTCAAAGGGCTGATACTGATTGGATAAGGTTTTTACAGTTTGGCTTTCCTCCAAAAGGGTCTCAGCCTTTCCTGTGACATCCATTCTAAGAGGGAGGCCAACAGGATGTGGGACTGCCTGGAAATTCCAAAACTGCATTTCTCTAAGGACTCTTTGTGCCTTGCTTGGTTTCTTTCTTTCTTGGTTTCTCCCCAGAAACTAAAGGATGCATTGCCTTTGGGAGAAGGTAATTTTTGTTACTTGTCTGGCTTTTAAAATATGAGAATTTTCTACACTGCTGTGTTGGCCTTATGGAGTGATGAGAAATGGGGTTTTATTTTTGTGATTGTCTTATCAGAGGTTTTCGATTCTAGCAAATTACCCTGAGGCAATCTGACGGTGATAAAACGATGCAGCAGACAGAGGAAGATTTTCTTCCTTTGTCATTGTTTACATAGAAGCCTACAAATGCTTACACATTTCCTTCAATTGTTAATTCATTGAGCATTAAAGAGCAGCTACAGTATGTCCCAGGCTTAAGGAATACAGTTCTAATGCCAGGGCACAAGGCTGCAAGATTCCAGCTAAGCTTTCTTCTGAGTCAACATGGATATAAAGTCCACTGATCTCCTTGGAGAACGGCCCTTCTTTACGGCATTTTGCCAGAGGTCCCATAGTCTCGCTTATGACCCACAAGCAAAGCAAACATGCAGTGTGATTTCCCTGCATGTTAAGGCTCCAGATGCATAACTCTAGTGGGGGCGGAGAGTCGGGTCGGGTCCTGGGCCTGAGGACTCACCCTCCTCTCAACTGAGCCTCACAGCAAGGGAGCCCAGAGATGACCTTGGAAAAAATACGGGGGTCTTTGACTTAGCACAATTGAGCCCAAAATTTTCACTGCTCAGTAAGACAGTTAATTTTGCTCCACTTTATGACCCTTCTTGCCAGTTGTTAAGTGAATCCCTGCAGTTGTTAAGATAGTAACATGGTTGTTAAGTGAATCTGTCCCCATTTACTTTGCTTGTCAGAAGGTCGCAAAAGGGGATCACATGGCCCCAGGACACTGCAACCGTCATAAATGTGAACCAGTTGCAAAGCGGCTGAACTTTGACCCTGGGGATGCTGCAACACTTGTGTGAAATATGATTTTAAGTCCATTTTTTCAGCGGTTGTAATTTTGAATGGTCACTAAATGAACTGCTGTAAGTCGAGGACTACCTGTGTGTGGCACCATCAGTAAAACATGAGCTGAGCCTGGGAAAACAGGAAGGTGGCAGAAAGAAACTCAAGACCTGCCCCACCCCGACTAAGAGGGAGGCGTGAGAAAATGCTGTCAGGGTCTCAAGGCTTTGCTGTCATAGCCCACGCCCATAGAGTTCTAGCATTTCTTGCACTAGCTTTTCCTTGACTTGGCCTACCTCAAAGGGCTGGTGCTCACTTGCAGCATGTCATTGAGGCCAAGGCAGTTCCTTTCCCACCAGTCTGGCCCTGAGAAGATGGACGGGGGTAGGAATGCTCTGGAGGGCGAGGCTGACACATGCAGCCCATCTCTTCCATACTTATAGTGGTACATTGGCGCAGTGGTTAGAATGTAGTACTGCAGGCTAACTCATTGTTCACTCCAGGAGTTCAATTCTCACCAGGCTCAAGGTTGACTCAGCCTTCCATCCTTTCAAAGTTGGTAAAATGAGGACCCAGATTGTTGGGGGAAATAGGCTGACTCTGTAAACTGCTTAGAGGGGGCTGTAAAGCACTGTGAAGCGGTATATAAGTCTAAGTGCTATTGCTATTGGTTATGTTTCACATTTAGGTATGAATTTTAAAAAGCTTATGCTCCCCAGAATCCCCCCTTAAATTTCTCCCTGGGCTTTGATTTCATAAAATGGGAATTGTGCAAACATGCCAAACGAGGACAGAAAAAGGCCCTGATAATCCACTGCTATGTACTGAAGTCAGCGGATGGGGGCGGAGGCTGTTCAGTCTAGCAGAAAAGCCCAATTCCATCAGCCTTTCAGTGCAGAGAAATCAGGAGCAACACAACATGCTGTAATTTTCATGAACAAATATTTAAATCAAGAGAAAGGAGAGGATAACAGAATAACAGAGTTGGAAGGGACCTTGGAGGCCTTCTAGTCCAACCCCTTGCAGGAGACCCTATAGCATTCCAGAAAAATGGTTGCCCAATCTCTTCTTAAAAGCCTCCAATGATGGAGCACCTACAACTTCTGAAGGCAACCCATTCCACTGGTTCTCACTGTCAGGAAATTTATCTTTAATTCTAGGTTGGATCTCTCTGATAAGTTTCTATCTGTTACTTGTCTTACCTTCAGCAGCTTTGGACAGGCTCCTCAAATATTAGAACACTGCTATTTGCCATTACTGGAAGACTGCAACCATGTCATCCCTAGTCCTTCTCTTCATTAGACTAATCACTAGACATATCCAATTCCTGCAACCGTTCTTCATATGTTTCAGCCTCCAGTCTTCTCATCATCTTTGTTGCTCTTCTCTGCACTTTTTCCAGAGTCTCGACGTCTTTTTTATATTGTGGCAACCAAAACTGGATGCAAGATTCAAAATGTCATCTTACCAAGGCAAATAGGAGGCTAGATAGGAAGCAAAACAGAGGACAAGACAAAACCTTGCCCTGAAAGATCCAAACGGCTCTGTAAGAGGAACAGGAGACATTTATTTACTTATTTATGTCAAGTACGTGTTGGTAATATACATAGATATAACACTGTTTATATACATAAGATGAGTACTGATAAGAGGGAACATTAGGACAGGGACGGTAGGCACACTGGTGCACTTATGCACGCATTCAAGTGATGTAAGAAAAATCTTCCAATCCGTTTTGCTCCTGCTTTCTTAAATGCTTCTCTGTACAAAGGAAAACCGTACATTTAAATATTTATTTAAATATTTTCATCCTGCTTTTCATCTACTTCAAAAGCACTCAAACGACCAATCCTTGCAAAACTCCCAGGGAGTTAGGGCTGGATGATATTGTTATCTGAATCCCCACAAAATTATGTGAAGCCGCCCTATAAAACTCTCACTTGAGAGCATTCTGGAAGAGTAATGGTGCAACTGAATGAAGTCTAGGAGCTGGGAAACGGGTCTTGAAAGTCCAATTTTTAAACAGACCACACAGAAAGAGAGACAGAAAGATTAATTTCATTGCAACCACGCAAGGTAGATTTTTATAAATTGCAGACACATTTCAAATGCATGGTTCTAAAATAGACAATGATGTAAATGCTATAGATTAATTTCTACATGTAGCATGCTTCCATTTTAAAGACCCTCTGCATATGTCAGCCTCAAACAGCAGACAAGTCCTGCCTGCGCTCTGCATGGATTAAGGAGGTGTCTGATGAGGGGGATGCCTGGGAACCTGAGATACCAAGACTGGCCAAATTTATACGGCAAGACATTACAACCCCCCCACCCCAAATACATTATACATACACTGATATGTTCAACACGAAGCCAGCCTTTTCACAGGCACCTTAGGAATTCATTAGATACTCAAGCTTGCTTCAAGATCTTGTTTGCCACTGGAGCTTTAGTGGCCACAGGCCAACCTTTGTGTGCAGACAAGGAAAGCAGCCAACTGCTCCAGTGTAGCAGAGCCCAGGGTACATTGCTCCAGGTTGCAAAGGCTCCCTACTTTGAGTCCACAGGCTTTGGGCCATTCTTCTCCATCAGCCTTGGGGCGGATGTCATGGTCTGAGGGCTGCCCATCCCTTCCTATCCTAGGAGGGTCCTGCTAAAAGCTCCACATTGCTTCTCTCTCGGGGCGGAGGGTGATGGTGGCCATTGCACGAGGCTACCCTCATTTCCACTTCTGTTGCTTTTACAGTATTTGTTTAAATCAAAGAATTGAGGAAAGACAACAAAATTGATGACACACTGTAAGTTTCCACATAGAAAAGCAATTGTGGAAAATGATCAGACATGCTGCCCTGTGTGGCAAAATAAGACTGCCGAGTTGCCATCCATATGATTCAGTGGGAGGGGAGAATGTGCCATTGCAACATTTTTATCCGGAAACTTCTCCTTTCACCCAAGACAGGCCAGGCTGGAGGAGGAAATGAGTTTCTTTGAGGAACCCCCAAATCGTGTGACAAAACCCTCAATCTGACTGACACCCTGGGGCCTGGGCAAAGGCGTAGATGGCAGATGTATCTGGCTGCTGCCCACCTGGTGCAGCTGGAGAGTCCCTCGGTAGCTCCGACCTTCTCCACCCAGAGGCAGCAGACCATTCTTAAGGCCTGCAAGTGACCAGAGGCAACTGTGGAGTGAAAGGGCCAGCATGTTTCATAGCCCAACCAAATGAGCTTGGGAGGGGTGCTCAGAACTGGGGGTAGGACTCCAAATGCTTGGCTCAGACATTGGCAAAGTAGTGTTCCACTTGCACCCACCAATCTGGACTGTGCTCCTGTTAATGAACCCCAAGATTTGCCCTTTGGAGCAGTTGCATTAGGGTTAATTCACGTGAAGAGCTGCAGCCTGCTTTATCTTCCCAGTTTAAGTCTTTGGCTTCAGTTTTGTATTATCAATACAATTCTGTATTATCAATAATATGACTGCAGCTACCTCCTCATTTGCTTCAAATGAAAGGAGAGGGGGGGAGAAATAATGGGGAACAGCAGCCTCAGCCTGTTCCTAAAAATCTATGGAATGCTACTGTGCAGCCTGAGGAAGAGCGTGAAAGAGTCATTCAGTTCTTGTCCCGAGTCTTTAATATGCCGCGTTTTGCTTTGCCAGATGGTTCAAGCCACCGCACAGCTTGAAGAGGGCAAGGGAGAAAGCAAACCCAAAAACATACCCAAAACAAAAGCCTCGAGCCTCTCCACATTCTCCAGCAATATCTTCATGCCTGCTTGAAGTCAGCACCACCAAACACCACTACGACAAAGAAAGAAACTCCCCAAACAACCCCAGGCAAAAATAAAAGGCGAGTACTGGTAATAGAACATTCAATCCTCAGAGGAACCGAACCCGCCATCTGTAGACCAGATAACCAAACCAGAGATGTATGATGCCTCCCAGGAGCCAAAATCATAGACTTAACAGAGAAAGTAACCGAAATAATAAAACCCACAGAATATTATCCCCTACTATTACTCCATGTAGGAACAAATGACACAAAAAAGAACTTGAAGATAATACAGAACGACTATGAGCAACTAGGCAAGAACGTCAAAAATCTAGGTGCGCAAGTAGTCTTCTCATCCATACTACCAACAAGAGGACAACACCCAGCAAGGGAAGAAAGAATCCTACAAGTAAACCACTGGCTAAAGGGTTGGTGTCACCCAAAAAACTTTGGATTCCTGGACGATGGACTGCACTACCTCCAAGATGGACTATTGGCAAGGGACGGGTTACACCTCACCAAGACTGGGAAGAATGTCTTCAGTAAAAGACTGGCCCAACTTGTCAGGAGGGCTTTAAACTAAAATTGCGAGGGGAGGGTGACCAACCTACAGGATCCCTGGGACCCAACTCCAAGCATGGACCCCAAGCAAACAAAACAAACAACGAACCAAAAAGGGATGGGGAAGAAAACAAACTCAAACGCCAAACAAGAGACAAAGAAAAAACACCCACAATCAGGCACAAAAAACTCAAATGCCCCTACACAGTTGCACAAAGCCTAGGGCATAAACAGGGTGAACTTGAAATGTTAATGCATGAAAGTACACACGACATAGTTGGAATAACAGAAACTTGGTGGGACGAATCACACGACTGGAACACACAGATAAAAGGATACAAACTCTTCAAAAAAACCAGATCGCACAAAAAAGGAGGTGGTGTTGCACTGTATATAAAGGACCACTATGTAGCTACAGAGCTACAAGTAACCAAGGAAGAAAACCCATTAGAATGCATATGGGTCAACATAAAAGAAAAAAAGAACGACACAACAATAGGACTTTACTACAGAACACCAAACCAAACAGAAACAATGGACACCCTTTTTACCAACCAGCTAAAGAAAATATAGCAATAGCAATAGCACTTAGACTTATATACCGCTTCATAGTGCTTTACAGCCCTCTCTAAGCGGTTTACAGAGTTCAGCATATTGCCCCCAACAATCTGGGTCCTCATTTTACCGACCTCAGAAGGATGGAAAGCTGAGTCAACCTTGAGCCGGTGAGATTTGAACAGCTGAACTGCTGAACTAGCAGTCAGCTGAAGTAGGTTGCAGTGCTGCTTTTAACCACTGCGCCACCTCGGCTCCATGCAAGAAAAACAACATTGTAATAATGGGAGACTTCAACTACCCGGATATCAACTGAAAAACCAACTCAGCACCAAGTGAGAAATCTAACAGATTCCTAACCAGCCTAGCTGACAACTTCATTGTCCAAAAAGTGGAGGAGGGAACTAGAGGAGCAGCCATACTGGATTTAATTCTTACAAACAGAGAAGAAACAATAGAAGGAGTCGAAGCTGCGGGAACACTGGGCGAGAGTGACCACGTAATACTAAAATTCACCATAATGCAAACACAAATAAAGTACTAAAGGGTAAAACAACACAAGAAGCCTGGGAGATCCTGAAAAACACGATCATAAAAGCCCAGAACACCACAATACCGATGAGGAAGAAAAACAAGAAATCCAAAAGGAAACCAGCATGGCTAAACAAAGACCTCACCGATAAACTGAATGAAAAAAAAGCTAAATACAAAAAATGGAAAGAGGGGCACATAACCAAAGCAGAGTACCAACAGACAGCCAGAATCTGTAAAGAAAAAATCAGGACAGCAAAGGCCCAGAATGAACAAAGACTCGCAACAGAAGTCAAAGACAACAAAAAAAGCTTCTTCCAACACATAAACAACAAGAAAAAAATCAAAGAAACAGTTGGTCCACTAAAGAGAGAAGACAGCAAAGAAGTAACAGACAACACAGACAAAGCAGAGCTACTGAACACATTCTTCACATCAGTCTTCACACAAAAGGAAACTGCAGCTCAACTACCCAGCAACATAAATATTAAAAACAGATTCGAAGCAAGACTCAACCTAAGCAAAAATACAGTAAGAGATCACCTATCTGAACTTAACAAATACAAAGCACCAGGACCAGACGGATTACACCCCAGAGTCCTAAAAGAACTAGCAGAAGTCATTTCAGAACCACTGCACCACATCTTCCACAAATCCTGGAACACAGGGGAACTACCTGAGGACTGGAAAAGAGCAGACATGATCCCCATCTACAAAAAAGGTAAAAAAAACAGACCCAGGAAACTACAGACCAATCAGCCTAACATCAATACCTGGGAAAATACTGGAAAAATAATTAAAAACCAGATCTCCCATCATCTAGAAACAAACCAAGTAATAACCAACAGCCAACACGGATTTGTTAAAAACAAGTCATGCCAAACCAACCTCATTTCATTCTTCAACACTGTGACCAAATTAGTAGACCAGAGAAATGCAGTAGACATCATATATCTGGACTTTAGCAAAGCATTTGACAAAGTAGACCACAACCTACTCCTTCATAAGCTAGAAAAAAGCGGGATAGACAGCTACACAACCAGATGGATTAACAACTGGCTGACCAACCGTACCCAGCGAGTAGTCCTCAATGGCTCTAAGTCCACATGGAGACAAGTATTCGCTGGCTGGGGAATTCAAGTTGCCAAGCTTGGGAAACACTGCCGCTACCGTATCCTCTACATTGTCACTCATGCAGTATTTTAAGACTTGATTTTGCAATCTGAAACTATAAATTCACACCACTTGTTTGTTTCACAGGTAGTGTTCGACAACTGAACCTAAAAATTTCTGTTGCTAAGAAAGACAGTTAAGTGAGATGTGCCCCATTTTACAACCTTTCTTGCCACAGTTGTTAAGTAAAAACTTGCAACTGTTAAGTTTGTAAAATGGTTGTTAAGTGAGACTGGCTTCCCCACTGACTGCTTCTCAGAAGGTCGCAAAAGGGATCATATGACCCCCCCCCCCAGGATATTGCATCCATGATAAATATCTGCTGGTTGCGAAGCGTCTGAATTTTGATCACATGCTGCAACAGGATGGTCGGAAAAAACGGTGGAGTCACTTTTTCAATGTTGTTGTAACTTCGAACTGTCACAATAGGAATGTATGCAAGTCGAGGACCACCTGCACATAGCAGTGAAGAGACAGCTGGGTCAAGTAAGGAGGAAGGCGGCTATGTGAGGAAGTTGCTGGTCTCATCAGCCAAACAATGTCAGCTGGCGGGCCCATGAACAAGGGCCTTCTCTGTGGCGGCACCGGCTCTCTGGAATACACTAACCCCCCCAGAACCGCATAATTCCCACCCTGCCAGCCTTCAGAAAAGCACTAAAAACATGGCTTTGTCAACAGGCCTGGGGCCAATGATTTTTGGCCCCACGAGTGAATTATGGGGTTTTTAAATTGTGGTTTTTAAAAATGCTTTTAAATGTTTTAATTGTTTATATTGTTTTAATTTTGTTCTTAAATTTTTTAAGAGTTTTGTAGATTTTGTATTCAATATGCTGTGAGCCGCCCAGAGTCCCATTGGGAGTTGGGCGCATACAAATCTAATTAATTAATTAATTAATTAATAAATAATAAATAAATAAAGCTGCCCCCTTCGGGCTCCACTGGCCTCTGGGCTCAGCCGGTGCTTAGCTCCTTCGGGCAGGGCTCTCTCCGCCCGGCCCTGCGTGGAGCTCCACCGGCGGAGCACCCTCCACCCTCCGTCTCCTCTTCCTCCGGGAGGGCTGCGAGGGCGGTCAGTAGCTGGCAGGCGGCGGTTCAGCTGCTCCCGCGGCCGTCGCCGCTTTGTCCGCGCGCAGGTTGGAGATGCGCGTCGCCTTTTGCCGCCCTCGCTCGCTTCGGGCGGCTCCTGGGCTTCCCCGAGCGGCGAGTGGGCTCCTTCCTCTGCGGGGCCTCCACACCGTTGCTCTTTCCTGGCCTCCTTCCCTCGATGCCACCCGCTCCGCAGAGGTGGCCGCTTCCTCTGCGCGCCTTTCTGGCTTCCCGAATTAGTCCCCTCCGTCTGCAATAAACCCCCGGATACCTTTATTGTGACACCGCGATTCAAAGGAGCGCCGGTTTCTATGGACTAGTTTATCTCCTTGCAGCCAATCTGGATTTGCGGTGATTTCATTCTGAATGCAAAGCAACAGCAACATTCCGGACACTTTAAAAAATAATAGGAGAAAGGATGAAGTGTAGTTTCCCTTTTTTTGGGGGGGGGAACTATTGCGAAAAGGCCAAACGCATAGTGAAACCCTTCCGCACATAATGGCTGTTATTATATTGCTTTCTTTTATTTTCTTTTTCCATGATTTTTATTTTTTTCCTTTTTAAAAAAATATAATTATTTTAAAATCATTTAGCTCGGATGTCCCCAGCACACCTTCTACGATATGCGGTGTGCTTCTCCCGTTCTTCCTTGTTCTCAACTTTCTTGCAAATTGCACCTTGTTTGCATTAAAAAAAACCAGACTTGATTTCCCCCGCTGGGCTCTGCCTCACAAAATCTCCATCCAGAACGAGGGCGGGGAGGCTTCGGTGCCCCCGGGGTTTGCAGACTGCAGTTTGCGGGCTCTGCAAGCCAAGGACTGCATGGGATAATAGCCGGGTGTGTGTGTGTTATCTTGCATAGCCCTCCCTGTTATTATGTATCCCTCTTGATTATGGGCACAAAAAATTGCAGCAGAAACAGTGAAAAACAACAACGGGGAAGAGGAATTTTAAAAGAACCAGACTGCTCACTGTCTTGATTCCAATGACTGGGCATTTCCCCCGCTCTTTCTTACTGTCGCACCACCGAAACCCTGCGAGGGAATTGCTCTCAAATGCTCGAACGTGCCAGCCAATTCAGAGACTTCTTGAAGAAATGCACTGCGGGGAGGGAGGGGGTTTCCAGTCACCAGAGTTTCGCCCCCCCCCCCATCCCAAATGTGTAACCACCCCACACTGGCTATTTGATGGGTGGAGAAATGAATTTTCCAAGTGAAAGGGAATTTAAAGCTGCAGGAGATTAATAGATGTGATTGTGTTGGCTTTTTGTTGCATCTCCCGGGGCTGTGCTAAAGGAGTATAATAGCATGCAAATATCATTTGTATTATGATCATTTGCCGGAACCCGTGGGAAGTGCGCCGTGTCTGTGAAATCCCCCCTCCTCCCTGAGACCCCCTGAAGAGAAGACTCCGGAAAGTGCGCTGGTGGCATTTCCAGGATTCCTGCCTGTTTGGAGCAGATGTTCCGAAGATTAGGCGTTTCACTTTGCTTGAGACTTTTCATGTTAGGGAGGGAAAAAAGCAGCAGGGAAAAGCCAGTGTTTTTCTGCTTGGATTTCCGTGGGTGTTTTGTGGCATAAATAAATCGGAGGAAGGTCAGTCCGTCCAGTGGCTTCGAAAATGCTGAGCAGCCCAGCTTAGGGTTAGAAGAGGGAATGGATGAAATAGGGGTCAAAGGGTGAATATTCGTGGCTCTTTCTGCCACATTCAAGAAGCTGAAATGTGGTTCTCAACATAATCTGTACTTTCCTGGACAGTAATCTGGGCATGTTCACAGATAAATTATCTGTGTTTGCTTTTTCCTGTATATAAAAGAGATAACATGGTATAATGCAAACTGATTTTCTAAATTCCATTTTCTCTCCCTTGTTCTCATTTCAAGTGCCAGAAAGTATTATGGACTGCAATTTTCTCTTTGTTGCCTGCCTCCACCCTCTGTCTCGTCACTCTATCGAGAGGTAACTAAAATCTAGACCTGTGCAAATAATGTCAGATTGTATTCAAATTTTTGGAGATAATTCAGAGCATTGAGTTGATTCAATTTGAATGATTAAATTGTTTTGCACAGCTGTGCTGGTTTGATTTAGATCATCAAATGACATCAATTCTGTTTGGACTGCCAATCCAATTTGGTACCTGATTCAATTTAGCGATGCAATTCATAAAGTCAATTCAAAAAGTCAGTTCGGTTTCAAGATTCAGTCAAATTGCTTTCCAACTGAATTTGCAATCGAATATTTGTAGCAAATGCCTGGCCCAGCAGGCTCTTCCACGCTGTTCCACACACCATTTTGAGCCCAAGGTTGCACAATGATACTCTCCGTGGGTTTCCCGTTCGAGCCCACGTGAGTTCTGATTCCTAAAACCCCCACGTGAAGAAAACTCCCATCACATTCGGTGCCCAAATGATTAAACCCTATTTCGGGTGTGCTTTGCATCTTAGCCTGGTTCTTACCGCACAGCTGCCCCACCCAAGACCCACGGGCATTTCAGCCGGGCTCCAGGGCTGGATGAACTTCACTGGTGAGTCCTTCTCCACCCCCCCCACCACCACTTTCATTTGTGCCGAAATTTAGTGGAAGATATTGTTGGGCCCTCTTGCAGCTCCCTTCCCTACCCCCAGCCTTCCAGGTAGGAACACGATTTTGTGTGAGGCGTCCGTGGTCCTCTCTGAACTGGGTGGTTTTCTTGCAGACGTTTCATTTCCCAAACTAGGCAACCTCTTCAGGGCTAGAAGGGGGGGGGGGGGCTCTGCAGAGAGGAAGAGGAGGGGGAAGGCAGTGATGTTACATAGTTTGGCTAATGAAATGTCTGCAAGAAAACGACCACGCTCAGAGAGCACCAACGGCGCCTCATTTCAACCCTGAGTTACGGAGAGTCTCCTTCGTCTGTCCGTCCCTCTTTTCTGCTTAGGGTCCCCGTCGCTCCCTTACGGAGGGAGCCAAAGCTAGACGCGGGTTGATTGTGAGGTTGTGAGTTCGATCCTAGGTAGAGGCAGATGTAGGGTCTCCTGCTTGGCCAGGGGGTTGGACTAGATGACCTTCAAGGTCCCTTCCAACTCTGTTTATCTGTTAAAACTTGGCGGCTCAGGGACAGGCATACCTTCCGAGCACCCGCCGCCACTTCGAGGAACAACCTGCAGTACTCGCAGGCGGCCCATAGGGGGCAGCATTGTCTAGCCGGCCGGCCATTCGCGAGCCGCCGCCGCCGCCTCCAGCTCGGCTCCCGGCTTAAAGGCGCGTCTAGAGCCCGGCGAGGCGCGGGGGAGGGGGAGGGGGAGGGCGGCGGGGGCGCGATCGGGTGTTTCTCTTTGCCCCCCCCCCGCTCTCCCTCCTCGCCGAGCCGTTTCTTAGCAACTGGGCAGGGTCTCCAAACGCCGGAGGCCGCATGGGTGACAGGAGCGGGAGGGGTCTGTGCTTTGCCGGAGCTCCCCCCCCCGGCCTCCCCTTGCGCGGGGCTCACGGGCATATTTCAATTAAAGAAGGTTCACCCCGCTTTTTTTTTTCTTCCGAGCAAAAACGAAAAGCCTAGTTGGCTCGATCCAGAAAATGTTCCCGTTATCGGCTCTCTTCCGTTTTGGCTCCCCAGACGCGCCGAGCCTCTCTTTCAGCCGTGCCCGTCCGCTTTATCTTCCCTTTTCACCTTGTTCGCGGCGCTTATCTCCCCGTGTCTTCAAACTCGGGTCCCCGCGTTTCATCCAGAGGCTTCCTGCTTTTGTGCATTGGTCGCCTTCGAAAGTTTCCCCCTTAATTAAAGCCGTTTGTTTCTGTAAAAGCGGTGTAAATGTTGCTCTTAAGCCGTGATTACCTGGGCTTTAGGCTGGTTGGTAAATTATAAAGCAAGGTTTTCTTTTTACATTCTGTGTCTTTACCTGGGTGGGAAAGCGGAGATGAAATGAAGGCAGGAGGTTCCCTTGTCTGGTTTCAAATGGTTTGCCTGACAGCTTCATAATCTTTTGTTAGCTGGGGGCTGAAATGGGGGTTCTGGGTGCTCTCTGAGTGATTTATGACCGTTTTCCACATGACCATTGCATCCCCATGGTCACATGATCAAAATTTAGATGCTTGGCAACTCATATTTATGACAGTTGCCATGTCCCCGGGTCATGTGATCATCTTTTGCAACCTTTTGAAAATTGAAGTCCATGGGGAAGCCAGATATGCTTAACAATTATGTTACTAACTTAAAAACTGTAGCTATTCATTTAACAACTGGCAAGAAAGGTTGCAAAATGGGGGCAAAACTCACTTAACAGCTGTCTCACTTAGCAACAGAAAATTTTGAGTTCAATATTGTGGTAGTAAGTCGAGAACTACCTGCAAACCAGTCTGTACACCCACAATGCGACATCAATGGAGAACGAGACGGGGTGTTGTGAAGAGATGAGAAGAAGTAGGTGTTTCCAGGACAGGCTGATCAGGCCTTGCTTGGAAGGGTGTGTATGTGTCAAGTGTGGGGGTGGGGGTGGGGGTGGGGTGGGATTTGCAGCCTTGAAAATGATGGAGCTGCAGCAGCAAGCAAATAGTTCAGTGGGCATCTCAGCTGATCTACCAAGGGGATGTTTTTTTGTTGCTACAGCCTTTCTTACTTTAGATATTTTTTATAAAAAATATTACAAGCAGGGTGGCATGTTGGGCATATACATCATTTTAAATGCTCTCTCTCTCTCTCTCAACATTTCTTTCTTTTCCATAACAAAATGGTACTTATTCCCAAGTCATTATGTTCAGCTGTTCCATTTTATTCTCCCTGCTATGGTGGTGCTGTGATTTAAATGAATTTAAAATGCAAAGCTGTGCACATTCGGGATAGTTTTTTTTTTTAAAAGACATCTGTAGTTTAGTTTTGTTTCTTGCTCAAACGTATTGGGCATATATGAGCAGCACAACAAGGAAGAAGAGTGGAGCTGGGGGAGAAAAGAGACCCTCATTGTGCATGCAACGCAGAAGCAGCAGAGCGTGGCTTAGAAGGAGGGAGACCACCAGGTTCTCTAAGCCAGTGTTTCCCAACCTTGGCAAGTTGAAGCTGTCTGGACTTCAACTCCCAGAATTCCCCAGCCAGCGAATGCTGGCTGGGGAATTCTGGGAGTTGAAGTCCAGACAGCTTCAACTTGCCAAGGTTGGGAAACACTGCTCTAAGCCCATCATCTCTGGGCCCTTTCAGTTATCCCAGTTCAAGCTTTTCCAGGCACATTTTCCACCAGGTTCCCAGGCAACCAGGGCCTAAACCCTGACAAAGGAAGGAGGTGGCAACTGTGCCCATGAATCTAAGGGAAAACCCTCTCCAGGGGTCCTTGAGCATCATAGAATCTGGGTAGATCTCTGCTACTGACTATGCCGTCAAGAAGTGGGGTCCATCATATCCACAGCAAAAGATAATAATAATAATAATAATAATAATAATAATAATAATAATAATAATAATAATAATAATAATAATAATAATAATAATAATAATAATAATTAATAACAACAACAACAACAACAACAACAACAACAACAGAGTTGGAAGGGACCTTGGAGGTCTTCTAGTCCAACCCCCTGCTTAGGCAGGAAACCCTACACTACTTCAGACAAATGGTTATCCAACATCTTCTTAAAAACGTCCAGTGTTGGAGCATTCACAACTTCTGGAGGCAAGCTGTTCCACTGATTAATTGTTCTAACTGTCAGAAAATTTCTCCTTAGTTCTAAGTTGCTTCTCTCCTTGATTAGTTTCCACCCATTGCTTCTTGTTCTACCTTCAGGTGCTTTGGAGAATAGTTTGACTCCCTCTTCTCTGTGGCAACCCCTGAGATATTGGAAGACTGCTATCATGTCTCCCCTAGAGTTGTATCTAGACAAGAGGGAAAACAGTCCTGAAATGGCTAAATCCAACATTAAGCTGCCGTCATTGAGAAATGGGGATATTGTGAATGAATGATATTTTAAAAAGGTAGAATACTAATAGAAGGATATGAGGACGAGCTCTTTTATAGCACAGGCATTCCTTGACTTATGATTACAGTTGAGCCCAACATTTCAGTTGCTAAGTGAGACAATTAAGTGAATCGCTGCACTTGTTAAGTTAGTAATACGGTTGTTCACTGAATCTTGCTTCTCCATTGACTTTGCTTGTCAGAAGATTGCCAAAGGCTATCACATTATCCTGGGACACTGCAACCATGAGGAGTATGAATCAGTTGCCAAGTATCTGAATTTTGATCACATGACCACGGGGATGCTGAAATGGTTGTAAGTGAAAAACGGTCATAAGTCACTTTTTTCAGTGCCATTGTAACTTAGACTGGTCACTAAATGAACTGTTGTAAATCAGCGTCCATGGAGATTCTCAGTCATCCAGGTCATGGTTGTCCCAAAGCTGCTTTTCCAAGAAGCAAGTGGACTTTCGTTGTTTTTCCTAGAAGCTTCTTAGTTCTAATTCTCCGGTAACATTGTATTGCTAACTAGGGCATACAAAACCTTTGCCAGACCAATTCTTGAATACAGCTCATCCGCCTGGAACCCACACTGTATATCGGACATTAACACGATTGAGCGGGTTCAGAGGTGTTTCATGAGAAGAATACTCCACTCCTCTCTACTCACAATAGAATTCACTATGCCACCAGGCTTGAAATTTTGGGCTTGGTCAATCTGGAACTGCGCCACCTGCGGTTCAATCTAAGCATAGTACACAAAATCAAAATTGACTGCTATAACGTCTTGCCTGTCAATGACTTCTTCAACTTCAACCACAATAATACACGGGCAAACTCAAGGTAAACCGCTTCAAACTCGATTGCAGAAAATACGACTTAAGCAGCAGAGTGGTCAATGCCTGGAATGCTCTACCTGACTCCGTTGTTACAGCCTCAAACCAGAGGTGGGTTCTTTAGAACCATTAGTAAATCAGTGGTGACGTCATGGAGCCAGTTCTCTTGGTGCTGGTCTGTGGGCGCCGCCATCTTTTATTTTGCTTCTGCGCACTTGATGAGAATCGATGGGGAAGGTAAGTAGAACCCACCCCTGCCTCAAACCCTCACAGCTTCAACCTCAAACTGTCTACCGTGAACCTCACCCCATTCTTAAGAGGTCCATAAAGGGGGCGTGCATAAGCGCACCAGCGTGCCTACTGTCCCTGCCTTACTGTCCCCATTTATCTGTATTTACTTCCTTTGTTCATGATTATGTTCATACCTATACTTGTTATCTTGTACATGTTTGACAAACAAACAACAAACAAACAAATAATTGAATGGTGGGGAATGGAAGGATTGGTATTCCCTGGAGTCATCTTGTTGTACATCAAGGTCTGCCTGTTCTTTTGTGGAAAACTGCCTTCTATTAGGCTTTACTTCTGACCAAATTGACCAACTCGAGTCTACTGATCATCTAACACAGATTCAAACCTTCTTACCTTGGAACTGCTGTCACCTGTGCACTTGTTGCAATTGTCCAGAAACCCGTGGAGCGCAGCTGCGTTGGGGACGCTCCTTTGCTGCTCTGGACCCCAGAAGAAATCAGCCCTGCTGAAGAGCAGAGGATGAGGAGAAGGGGGGGGCTACCTGCGAGTATCAGAAGCGGACCTCAGAGCTGCTCATGGCAACAGTCCTGGGGACTTCTTCGCACAGGAAGCCCTCATGGATTTGTCTCGCACTGAAATTTCTGGGTTCCATTTCCACCATCTGAATTTTAGAAATCGGAACTACCACTACCCTTTCTGCAAATGGTAGCAGCATGCTTGTTGTGTGACATACACAATATGAGGAAACAACATAGGATAGAAAATTGCCCCTCCCCCGAATGTCAAAGTTTGCCTTGCATCTTGGAGAAACCACCTGGATTTGTCCAGCCCTGTGTGATATCGACAACACAACCGAATTCACACTGGCCACGGTAGATGCACAGATGCCCTCTATAAGTGGGGGGGAAATGCCATCCTCGAATTGTGCCTGTGGGGCTGGGGGAAAAAAAAAATCCAACCTATAGTGACAGAGTGCCAAAATGAAGCCTGTAAGGGAGACGGCTGATTTCCTAACTGACAAATGAAGCAAAAAGTTGAATCTATAATCTAGACATATGTTTATAATATTTTCAATTTTATCTCTTGAGTTTTTAAATCAAAATGTGATATGAATGTGCCATACAATAACTAAAATAAAAGCAGCACACCTCACTTAGACATGGATGATCTTGTCCATTGTGTCTCCATCCTTCCATCCTTCTTATTGCAGAGAGGGGGGGAGGATGCGTTGGTGACTACCTTTCCACATTTAGTTTAGCCAGAAAGGAAGCTTACAAAGTTAGCCACACAGTCTCTCTCTGGCAGGCCTGGTTTTCCCATGCCTCTTCTCCTTAAAGCTTCCCTTGGACAGCTGGTCCAGTAAAGCAGATCTGCTTCCAGCTGTTCGGCTGCAAGTAAGTGGCTGAGGTTTGTGTTGCAACTTGACAAAGCCAAAGCTTTCAATCACAGGTCCTGCCAAGCAAAATACTTCAGCCTTCTGCCCTCAGCACAGTAAACAGATTGCTTCTTCCATCTTCCCAGGGCCAACTCAGTGGACTATTTAATGCTGCCAGCAGCCCTTTGTGGAGAAGTTTTCCCTTTGCCTTTTTTAACTTTCCTGCTTTTCTTTGCCTAATTACATGTAGCGGCTAAAAAAATTCTGATGTTAGAAACCTATAATTGGGACCAATAATAATAGTTGAATGACTAGAATATTGGAAAAGGAAATAGAAGTGGTGGTTGCATCCCAGAAACAAGTAAGTGGTGAGAACCAGACCACCTGCATTCAAAGATCTATTTGCTTAAAGAGTTGTATATCTCCAAATGTGTAGTCTACTCATATTTAATTAAGTCGGTGGCTTAGAAGAACACAAAGAAGTATTGTGTACTGATGCACTTTCTCCCTTCTCGGCGTCCCTGCCTATTCAGTACAGTGGATTTATTTTAGCTGAAGCAGGGTCCCCAGTTCTATTCCAAGTATGGGAAACAATCAGGCGCTTGTTTAAAGCCCTACATGGCTCAGGGCCAGGTTACCTTCGGGACCGCATCCTGCCACATACCTCCCTTCGACCAGTTAGGTCCCACAGAGTTGGTCTCCTCCAGGTCCCATCAGCCAAACAATGCCGGTTGGTGGGTCCACGGGGGAAATCCTTCTCTGTGGGAGCCCCATCTCTCTGGAACCAACTCCCACCAGAGATCCGAACTATCCCCACTCTTCTGGCCTTCCGCAAAGCCATAAAGACATGGCTCTTCCGGCAGGCGGGGTGAAGAAGATCGGATTCCCCCTGGTTGAATGGTTTTTGTTGTTTTTTAAAACAATTTTATGTTATGATTTTAAATTGTTTTTATTTACTGTACTGTTCTTATTCATGCTGTACGCCGCCCTGAGTCCTCCGGGATTGGGCGGCCTATAAGAACTTTTAATTAAATTAAATTAAATTGTTTAAGTTCAGGTTCAAAATTTTGTCATCCTCGTTTATATCTATCGAGTGGGCCGGTTTGGATGTAGAAAGGAGCGATAAGGAGATCACATGACACCCTGAAGAGAAGGAAGAGGGTTTGGGAGTCATGATGGTTTTGGGGACCACTTGCTATGGTCAGTATCTTGTGTTTTGAGATTCTCTCAAGGTCATTTATATACGCAAGATTATCCAGCTACTTGCTGCCTTTCCTTGCAGTGCCTTCTTCATTGTAGTAATTAATTATTAGCAACAGGACTGTGGTTTTGTTTACAGTTACATCAATTCAGTGTGGCACTAATCTCAAAACTACAACAGAATGGAAGCATTTTCTTTTCTCGGTTACCCCCTTGCCCAGTTCTGATGACGCTCTGATGAGCCACTAACTTTTTCTTTCTTTCTTTCTTACATGGCATTTTTCACATTGTTGATTAGATTTGTAGCATCAGGTCATAGTTCTGGCTTACGTCCAAATGTCAGGGCTGTCTTTGAAACATGTAAAAATATAAATCTAAGGAAAGTCCTTGTTCTCAACGTGAACAGATAGTTTTGCCCATCTGATCAAGTAAATCTCGTTTAACAGCAAAGGGTGATCTTTGCGTTTTATGCATGGATTAAATGGAGAAAAAGCAGTTTGCATTTGACCTCCTGGGGATGTAAGAAGGCAAGCTGGGGTTCTAAACCTGAATTTGAGTCTCAAAATTGCATTCCTAAGAATAATCGGTGAGCACTTATTATTGACTTCCACTATTCACATGACTTACAAATAAAAAACAGACCTTCTCTGTACTTTTAGGGCAGTGATGGCGAACCTATGGCACGTGTGCCACAGGTGGCACGCGGAGCCATATCTGCCGGCACGCGAGCCGTTGCCTAGCTCAGCTCCAGCGCGCATGTGCACGGCGGCCAGCTGATTTTTGGCTCGCACGGAGGCTCTGGGAGGGCGTTTTTGGCTTCCGGAGGGCCTCCGGGGGGGTGGGAGAGGGCATTTTTTGCCCTCCCCAGGCTCCAGGGAAGCCTCTGGAGCCTGGGGAGGGCAAAAAATGTGCCTACCGGGCCCACCAGAAATTGGGAAATGGGCCATTTCCGGTCTCCAGAGGGCCTCCGGGTGGGCGGGCGAGGCCGTTTTTGCCCTCCCCAGGCAGTGAATTATGGGTGTGGGCACTCATGCATGTGCGATAGCATGTGCGCATGCACTTTCGGCACCCGAGGAAAAAAAGGTTCACCATCACTGTTCTAGGGCGTTATCTTTGTAGACGTGATGAAACGGTAGAGCATTTTCTGAAAGTGATGTTTAGTAAATTGAGAGGAAGGCATTTCTGGAAGAATGTATGATAGGGTTTGAAATCTCCCATCTCTTCATGGCAACATCTTCCCTGTTCCTGTATTATCTCATTGCTGCAGCGCGCACACACACAGATCCATGAGAAGATACACTGCAGAATTCATGGTAGAGCAAAGGATTTCCCTCCCTCCCTGCCTGAAAAGCAAAAGTTTTAGCTTGCAGAACAGCAGAAAACCCTCAAGAGTTTTCTTGCAAGGTGTCAACCTTTGCCCGCAAAGTTGAATGCAATGTTTTGAATTATTTCGCTGAAGCCTGTTCAATAAATTAGACAACCTCTGATTCAGCTGTCAAGAGGAAATCAGTGGACTTTAAGGGGAAAGGGTGGGGGGGTTTGCTTGAAAGAAGACTGCAGCTTGTGGGGAAATGGCAGCTTTTCATTGGTTTTGGAGGCCCCTTGTTTTGTAAGAGTACCCCTGGATCAGAATGTGCCCAATTTAGACCAAGGTTCAATCAATCAATCAGAATAGAGCTGGAAGTTCTTCAGGGCCGGCAGGTGTTGGCCACTTACCCTCCATGCTGGGAAGCCTGGGGTTTGAATTGGGAAGAAGAAGCTGGAGCTCAACTCTAGCTTACCTGAGTGGATGTGAAATTGATGGAGCATCAATTCTGGGGATTTGATCTATAGATTATCGATTGGTTATTGTTTGATTCGATTTGTGGTCATTTCCCAGCCCCAAATGGGCTCTGGTTTAGCTCTTGACAGTGTTGCAATTCCTTGGGTGGAACAAGGACAAAAGATCTTTGGTGAGTGTGTGTGTGTGTGTGTGTGTGTGTGTGCGTGCATGTGTGTGTGTGTGTGTGTGTGTGTATAGCGGGACTCGTAACTTCTCTTCAAGGAGCATGTGGCAGCTGTGACCAGAGATGCCTTTGTTCAGATTTTTCTGCTTTTCTGCTTTTTTTTAATCAAAGTGGCAGGCTCAGATACAGGCAGATGCCCAATGATAAAAGACATATTTTTTCTCTGTAGATAAATAAGACAGCAGTTCAGTCCTTCTGCAAGCCTTCCGATTTTGTCCACTGAAAAGTCTGTCTCTTGCCATTGCTGGTGTGTACCAGCCCTTTTCAGTGAGTTAAATGATTTAAGTGGAGAACATCCCACCTACTGTCTCAAATGGATGCCTTTTCCTGAATCGGGAGTCCCTATTCATGGTCACCCATGTTTTGATCAACTCACATGTAGATCATGTGGGAGCTACTCTTGAAGACCTTTCAAAAGTTACAAATGGTCCAGAATGCAACGGTGGGACCAGAGGAGATAGTTCCTAGGCATGTTCGTGTAACACTTCTATTATGTAAATTTATCTGGTGGTTTCTGGGTGCTGGTTGGTGCCAGTAAAATTCTGTGTGGTAGAGTGGCCTGATTGTTTGTTTGTTTGTTTATTGGATTGAACTTATTTAACTATAAATTTAAATTTATTTAACTTTACTTATTTATTGGAAATTGAACAGAATTAGGTGTGATATTGGAAGAAATGCAACTTCCCTCTATCAGTGGGGACGGAAAGATTCCCCTTGTTGTGATTGTGGTGCTGATATGCAAACTATTAAACACATTGTGCAAGACTGCCGGCGATGTGTGTTCTCTGGTTCCCAAGAAGGTCTGACTGAAGCAACGCTCCAGAGATGATCACCTGGGTAGCTGAATTGGACGTCCAGTAATGAGGCTGCTGCCGTATCCCCATACGTGGAAATTTTGCATATGTGGGTTGTGTGCGTATGTTTACTTCTCTTTGTCATGTTATTATCATACCTAAATAAGTTATTGGACTGCCTGTCTCCAGTTGTCTCTCTCTGACTGGGGAGATCTTCAGGCTAGGCATGCTTTGGGGACATTTTGTGGAGCAATGTCATCTTTTGGGAGCCAGGCAGCATCCCTTCTCCATCACTACCTCTGCCCTCTGGAGGACTGTCAGATAGGAATTTTCCTATCAAGAGGCGATTTAGGATCTTGCTTCCCTGAAGTCACTCATACTTAGAAAATAAGACTGAGATTCAATTCTAATTAACAAAATATTTATTTCAGTACAAAAATAACAAAAGAATAAACCCTTAATAAGCTACACCTTCTCAGCTAATGGATTCACGTCTGCCTCGGGCGAGGCATCGAAGAAGAAGGGAAGTAGGAGGGGACAAAACTCCTGGAATGCATGCATGCGTAGTAAAACATATCACATGTCTGCTTGATTAGAAATTACAGTAAACCTAGAAAACAGTAGAGATGCACAACTGGCAATTATTCACATCGTGACAAGGACATTCCCTCCGAGGTCTCTGCAGCTGCTGCCCACTGTCCTGTAGTCTCTGGGCCAGCAGGTTACATGAGCTCACTATTGAATTGAAGCTGTCTTTATGACTAAAATGGTGTGGTTTTTATCCCCCAGTCAGGTCAGGCCATCTTTATGATAATTTTAGATGATTCATAAAAGATGGTTTTAACTCTTGTAAGTCACCCACAGCCTTGTTTGATTGAAATTGAAATTATAAAAAAAAATTGATATAAATAACTCCCTTGGCCCCAGTATGCCTTTCCTGCTGATCTTGTCACACTTTGTTTTTTAAAGCATTCTTCTATCAAAGTGGCAGACTCAGATTCAAAGCAGATGCCCAACCACAAACAATATTTTTTTCCTTTGTACCGGTAGATAAATCAGAGGCTTCAAAGAGCAGTCCAGTCCTTTGCAAGTCTTCCGATTTCGTCTCTTGAAAACTCAGTCTCTCGAGATTGCTACAGGCGTGGGCACTGTGTGCTTTCACCCAGTTAAATGATTTAAAAGGAGAACATCCCACCTACTGTCTCATGTTGTGAGTGCACCCATCTTAATATATCACGCCCCATTTGAAAGTTACTTCGTCACAAGGCCACTAATTAACACAATAGGATTGTGCTCAACAGGATGAATAATTTTTCAACATGTCATCTGCCAGCAATTTATTTTCACAAAAGGAGGTGTCTTTCCTCCATACTCTCTCCATGCTAGAGAGCCATTTCAATGATGCACCCCAGAGAGACCCATTTGGAATTCAGATTTCGACTCTCTTATGGGCCCATTTGCAGCTGTAAGAATGAGCACCATTATGGTAGTAAAATTAGTACTTGCAATTTATCACCATTCAGTAAATGGTCAGTAAACTGAGGCTTCCAGGACAAATTCTAAAAGGCTCAAGTGGATTTTGAAACCCCCTTTCCATTTTAAAAAAAATGCTCTTTTGGTACTTCTCTACATGTTGAACTTCCCAGTCATAAAAAAAATGTCATCCTCAGCAGTTCTGTTTTATTTTAAGCCAGTCAGCCCTTCCTTCCTTTTTTCTTGGAGCATTTAAAGCCATCTTCTTCAACTATGCACCCTCCAAATGTGCAGGATTGCAGCTCCTGTCCAGCTCAGCACAAAGCAGGATTTGTCCGGAGGATGCTTCAGAGTGTTGGAAGAAATGTCCATCTGGGTTCAGTTCCAAGTGGGGAGAAAGACACTGGAAACATGGAAGCTGTTTGGAAATATGGTTTAATGGTGGACAGGACCACATGGTTTGAGATCCTGGGCAAAAAAAGCACATGGGAGAGAGGGAGGGAGGGAGGGAGAGAGAGAGAGAGAGAGAGAGAGAGATTTATACCCTCTGTTGGGGTTTGAATTCGAGCTTGTATTCTGATTGGTTATCAGACTGCCATAGGGCCATGCAGGGGTAACTTTGTAGGTTGTCTTTTGAGTCCCAGGCTTGGTTGAGCCTTGCTGGGTGATGCAGTCTCCCCAGATGCCATGTGGTGAGTTCTGTTGCTAGATGGGTAGAGGGCTAACCCTATCTTTGTTGGATCTTGGGTGAGGGCATTTGCTTATGAATAGACCTAGCTATCTCTTAAGTGCTGACATCTGCTGTGGGCTATTGAGGAGGGTGGGGGCTATTAAGAGTGAGTCTGCTTCCTGCCTAAAAAACATGTTTCTCCATTTCTCATCCAGGGAAATACAATATTCTGCCTTTTTAATATTTCCTACAATATTTCATTCTTCTAGGAGAGGGGTGGGTGCTAACTTCCTACAAGAGAATGGGCAGGTTGTCCAGGGCATCAGTTTCTTCCTCTTTTGTCAGAATGTTAACATCACCAGCAGATGTGAGCACATTTCTTTTCTTATCTCCCTTTGCTAGCTTGCAAGCAAATGTTGGATCTTGAAGGTCACAAAAAAGAAAGAAAAAATAGCAGCTTTTGATTTTAGTAAATAAGGCATGGGGTTTAATGTTTTATAAACATCATCTGTTTAGCTGATTTTTTAAAAAAATTGGAGACTCGCATTCACATACACACAGAATAAGAATAGAATGGAGTAGTGTAGTGTAGTGTATATAGAATAGAATAGAACAGAACAGAACAGAACAGAACAGAACAGAACAGAACAGAACAGAACAGAACAGAATAGAATAGAATAGAATAGAATTCTTTATTGGCCAAGAGTGATTGGACACATGAGGAATTTATCTCTGGTGCATGTACATGCAAAACAGCAAAGTAATAATAATAATAATAACAAGGATAATAATCGTAATAATGATACCAATAGAGAAGGTATTGGAACAGATGAGAAGGATAAAAGAATACAGTATAGCCATACTGCAGGTGTAACATACTTAGACATAAGATAGAGCTGTGGGAATTAAGTGTTCAGCAGAGTGATGGCATGAGCTTGAAAGACAATTGATAGGTTGGGGTGGGCCAAGTGCTCATATGCCACCTCTCATCCTAACTCCACCACCCTCCAGGACCTGCCAGCTGTTTTTCAGGCAGCCATCTCTCCACAGCATTTTGACAGATAGCTAAAACTTTGGTTCCAGACATCTGTCCAAACTGCCTCATCCCCGGCTCATTTGAAGAGGGATTGATAGATTGTTTTCCTACTCATTGATGCCAATAGCAGGCATATGGGAAGCTAAGCCAATGCCAGGCACAATAAACCGGGAGTCAGGGTTAGATCCAAAACCAGTACAAGTTCATTCCATGCTTCCTCTGGCTGGCTCAGGAATTCTGGGTGTTGAAGTCCACAAGTCATAAAAGGGCCCGTTCCCCACCCTTGCAACAAGAATCTGAACTACTAATGGTCAAGGCAAATTGGTGGTAGATAAGAGTCAAAGGAATTCAAGGTGAGCTGGATTTAGGAACAACAACAACAACAACAACAACAACAACAACAACAACAACAACAATAACAGAGTCGGAAGGGACCTTGGGGGTCTTCTAGTCCAACCCTCTGCTTAGGCAGAAAACCTTACACCACTTCAGACAAATGGTTGTCCAACACCTTCTTAAAAACTTCCAGTGTTGGAGCATTCACAACTTCTGGAGGCAAGCTGTTCCACTGATTAATTGTTCTAACTGTCAGGAAATTTCTCCTTAGTTCTAAGTTGCTTCTCTCCCTGTTTAGTTTCTACCCATTGCTTCTTGTTCTACCCTCAGGTGCTTTGGAGAATAGTTTGACTCCCTCTTCTTTGTGGCAACCCCTGAGATATTAGAACACTGCTATCATGTCTCCCCTAGTCCTTCTTTTCATTAAACTAGACATACCCAGTTTCTGCAACTGTTCTTCATATGTTTTAGCCTCTAGTCCCCTAATCAGTAGTGGGTTCCTACCGGTGCGCTCTTGGCTATCCGTCGCCGCCGAGCCAAAGAAGCCGGTGGCGTTCGCGGCACGGGGCTTCCCCCGCCCGCTTTCCCGGGACGCCAGGATGTTGCCATTTGCGTTCTTCTGTCCTCTGCGCAAGCAGCGCTTGCGCAGAGGGCAAAAGAACGCAAATGGCGGCGTTCCAGCATCCCAGGAAAGCGGGCGGGGGAAGCCCCGCGCTGCGAACGCCGCCAGCTTCTTCGGCTCGGCGGCGACGGATAGCCAAGAGCGCACCGGTAGGAACCCACTACTGCCCCTAATCATTTTTGTTGCTCTTCTCTGCACTCTTTCTAGAGTCTCAACATCCTTTTTACATCATGGCGACCAAAACTGAATGCAGTATTCCAAGTGTGGCCTTACCAAGGCATTATAAAGTGGTATTAACACTTTATAATGGTATCTTGTGGGCGTGAAGGGACTGGAGACTTATGACGCATTTGACTCCTCCCTCCCCCAGGCTCAGCCTGGTCCTCTCCTGCAGTCAAGAAATCCATCTTAACTTGCCCAAGCAAATAAGGACACAACAATTTGATGACATTATTGCTACGGCAGGGTAAGGATTGGCAATAGGGACCTCAAATGCAATCTATTTTTTTTTTGCAAAAAGTTTTTTATTTTTCTCCACAACTTCATATACAACTCAATACACATATACTTTAAAATATTACAATAAAATACATAGTTATACATTTTAATCAATCATTCTAAAGTCAGTATCTTATTCTGCGCTTACATCATCAATCATCAGTCTGTTCTGCTTTTTTCCGTTGCACTCCCCTCTCTCTATCTCCATCTCCTCCTCCTTTCTTACCCCTTCACTCCCCTCTACCTCTCTCTTCTCCTTCTCTTCCTCCTCCTTCTACTTCCTCTTTCATCCTCTTTACCTTTCCCTGAATACTCTTTATACAAACTCATCTCACGTTTGACAGACTGATGATATATTCTCAAATTTAAGCTAGCCATGTCTCTTCTAAATTTTTTTTATTATTATTATTATATCATTTATTTGTATATAATACTTTATTCTAGGTATATGCTACTAATTTAATGTTACCTCAAAAGAAAAAAAATCTAATTTTGTCTTCTGGGATATTCACCAATTAATTTCAAATTTTCCTTCCAAATTAACTGCTATTAGCTTAACTTCCCAAGATAGTTATTGTTTCTCCTGCTTAATTTTAAACCGTATTGCTTCCTCTCCTTCCTTAATCTCTTTATTCATCATTTATGTTTCTTATCCTCTATTTTGTCATAACTAAGTGCTCAATAATACATTTCAATTTCTCATATTAGTCATCAAAATTCTTTCTAAGTTATTTCAACTCAATTAGATATTCAAATCTTAAAATAATAATTTTTTTTAATTTTGCATTTAAACAAATCTCATATACAGAAGTAATGCACAATCATAATATACCTTTTTTGCTTTTAACATTTAAATCCATTTCCATTCTCTCTAATTCTTTATTTTCTGTATCAGTACAGGCATTTAATTAAATAAAATAAAAAATTAGTCTAACACCATTATCTGTTATGTGATAAATTTTCCAAACTTTCCATTTAAACAGATCTCATATAAAAAGTAATTAGCAATCATAAAACACCTTTTTGTTTTTATCATTTGATCCACTTCCATTCTCTCTTAATTCTTTATTTTCTACATCGATACAGATCTTTAGCTTTATTAAATCAAAAAATTAAAATTAATTATCTATTCATCCATCTAATATATAGTATTAACCTATATAAAGGGAGCCAGAAAGTAATATTGATTATATATATCAAAGAAGGAAAAACATTTCTATAACATTCCAACATCCATCATCCATTTTCTTTTAGCTTCCCAACTATTTCCTTTCCATGAATATATTTTCCTCCATCCCCATTTCCTTATCTTCTTCTCTTTCTTTCTTTTACTTTTATACCAACAACTTCTTTCCCCAAGCTCTCTTTCTCCTTTTGAATATATCATTTGTATATATCTCACTTTAATTTCTCTTAATCCTTTCTCCCTATTTCCCCTTTTAATTCTTTTTTTCCCATTGTATGTCTCAAAATGGTCATTATCAATCTCAGTATAGTCATCAACCCATTCATTTTAAATATCTTTTTCTTTTTTATAAATATCAGTAAAATAGTAAGTTTTGATATATTGATCAACATAGTCATTAATCTGTATTTCATTTTCAGTGTTTTTTTCCTTTTCATTATGAATCTCAATATTTTCATCGATCATCTTTTCCTCTTCTGTTTTCTTCTCCATTTCTTTCCCTTCAGGTGCTTCATTCTCCTCTTTTTCAGCTACACAAATTCCAGGAGATCTTTTCAAATCTTTAAATAGGTCTTTCAAGAATCCAGCCAATTCTTCATACTCTGTTTCCTTCATATCTTCAGAGTCACAATTAAAGCCTTTTAATTTCCATTTTGTCATTAAAAATCCAATTTTTTTTATTCCTTTATTGTAGATTCAGTCCAATTTAGTTCTTCTCCAACTCAATCCAAATGTAATCTTTTTTTATGCAGTAACAAGCTGCTCTATTCAAGGTCAGCAGCTGACAAAACATTCCTGGTAGTATTCCACCCTTGCAGTAATTCATCCAGCCAGCAGATGGCTCTTTCCGTCTCAGTCTCCTAGCACTGCCCCATTATTATTATTATTATTATTATTATTATTATTATTATTATTATTATTATTATTATTATTATTATTATTATTATTATTATTATTATTATTATTATTATTATTATTATTATTATTATTTCTTCCGTTTTTTTCAAGCAATTCCACTAAATACAGTAGTAGCAATTCCACTACTGAGTCCTACGGGAGTAGGGCGGCATAGAAAAGCTACCAAATAAATAAATAAATAAATAAATAAACAAATTATTCTCCTTCAAGTTTCCAGGTCTTTAAAAGCAAAGTTCAAATCCTCAATCAATTGGGCTTTAGTTATAATTCCATTTAGAAAACAAATTTTTTTTACTCTATAGTCTCCATTTGCCAAGCAGCCACTCCTTGATTTCCAGTCCTTTTGTTCCCCTTTAATATGTCCAAATAGTATTCTTAAAGCTTTTCCCGGCAATGTCACTCACCAGCTTCTTCTGTCTTCTTCACACTCACCAGCCCATTGCTTTAGATCTTTTCTCCCAGATGGCTCCAATCAACTTTAATCAATTTTGTCGTTGTGGCCGCAGCGGCTAGGGCGACATTTTTATGTCACCTTCCGTTCGCCGCAGGCCAAGGGGACTGAGCTGGCCCCCTGGGGGGTTTGCCACCCCCCCAGTCCACCATCAGGCGCCCCTATTCTTCACCCTTCCCGGGTGGTTTTGACCTGGTTCCGACTGAACCAGGTCTCCAAACGGTGCGGATATCGGAGTCCTCCTACGGAACGAGGGGAAATTCCGTGGTGCCATGGCGTTGGCCACACCTTCTCCCCTCAAATGCAATCCATTTTGTGGGCCTTGCGTTGGCTGCCGATTTAAAATGTGATTGTAACCCCTGAAGTCTGATATGGGTTGGTGTTGAGGGGACTTGCCTTCGCCAATCTTTCATACCTGTCTGTCTCATGACATTGGGGGATGGAGTCCAGCGTTGGTGCTTTCTGCCACTGTGCCCATGCTGTGAAACAGCCTTTCTTTAGAAGTCAGGCACACTCACGAGTTGGTTTCCTTTGAAAACCTGGTGAAGGACTCCTATGTGCCTTTTTTTGCATTACATGTGATGATAACTCTCAATAGTAGCCAAGAATAGATTGAATGCTGTTCAGGTTGTTTGTTTTATTTATTTTTTACTTAATTACTGATTGTTGTTAAAGGTGAATATTTTATTCTATACTCTGGATGCTTTCTATCTGAGGATATTGTACATGGCCAAGAGCCTATAGAGTACAACGTTATAAGGCTTTATATTGCAACAAGACTGTGGGAAGACCCCAAACTCTATTCAGGCTTGCTTTAACTTCCAGACCCTCTCTGAAGCAGATGCACACAAGTCGTTTCCATTCAATCAAATGTGAACTCAGATAACTGCAGTCTTTGTTTTATAATAATGGGGCTCGTAGGCCAGCAGCTTCTCTCGCTTATGGAGGGAGGAAGGGGGTAGCCATTCTCTTCGGGTCTCCAAGACATCCCAGAGGGGCTCAAGCCAACCCACAGCAGAGGGGCAACAAAGGCCTGTGAAATGCCTGCATTGATTTCTTGGCTCTCTCCAGCATTATTTTTCTCCTCAGTTTCATGTTTGAGAAACTTTGTTGTTTGAGCTTTCTTTTCAGAGGAACTCGTTCGATAGCAAAAGCAGCTAAGGGGAAAATGCATTATTGAAAGGCTGCCTGCTTGTTATCTGAACTTCAGCAGGAAGCTCTGACATCGGGCGGGGTGGCTGGGGGGGGGAGTTATTTCTAAGGGTCTGCCCATCATTTCTTGAGTGGGAAGGAGATCTGGGGGAGGCCCAGAGCAGCCCAGCAAGAAGGCTGAAGAAAGGAAGGGAATCGAGGGAAACTCAAAGAGAGAGAGATGCTTTTATGATTTTCCCTCATAAACCAAAAGAACATCCTTAAAAGGATGGCATTTTTATTTATTTATTAAATTTACCGGCCACCCATTTTACCATATGGGAAACTGGGTGATGCAACTGCAGTATGGTTGGGCTGTGCAAAATTTCTGCAACATTGGCTGGTTGATTCCCTCCACTCTGCATTTCTTGGTAGATAAACTTTGGGATTTAGAGAAGACACAGATGGAAAAGGCAACCATGCAAAGCTGTTGTTTGGTAAAGGGCTGACCCACCTCTCCCCTCCATCAGAAGCAAGTTAAACAAATGTCCATTTATGGTTTCTTCCTTTTTGCCTCTTTCGATTTGGACTGAACGAATGGGCCGTTCCCTGCTTTTTCTGTTAGCAGAAACCATAGCAGGAAAAGAGAGATTATCAATGATGATCAAGGTGTTCTCACCTCATGAACTGGTCTTTCATCCCATGCCAGTTCCCCCCTCCCCCACCGAGAGATCCTCGTGTAGATCATGATCCAGTCTCATAGTCTGAGAAAATGGCAGAGAAGACAAGGAGTCACACAACCCTTTTCAAAGTATCTTCTGACCAATGGGATTCTATTGAGTGATGTTTGTTGCTTGTTTAATCCTCAGAATGGGTTGGACCTACTTTGTAATTTTTAAGGCGATACAAGCAGAAGCCAGAAAATACCAACCTTAGAATTGTTGGAAGAAATGTTATTCTATTAAAAACACCAAAACACCCCCCACCAGCAATCAACACTCAGGTGAGCATAGATTAATATTAACCTTAACATCAGACTAACAAACAATCATTCAAGAAGTAAACTATACCGCAATCAAGGAACTGACAAACAAGCTAACAGTAAACAGCCCAATGAAAGAACTTCCAAGACCACACTGACAGGGCAAGCCACTAGAATATAAATTGAGAGCAAGCCCACTCTTTATTAGAACTGATGATGTTACCTAGTCTGGTAATGAAATGTCTGCAAGAAAATCACCAAGGTCAGAAATCACCAAGGATCCCTCATTTCAGCTCTGAGTTGCAAATATTCTCCTTCATTGGTATAATCATGTTTGTCTGCAGGTGCCTTGAATGGACCCAAGTCTTATCGTGCCAAGTGATGTCCTCCCAGATGGATAAAGAAAGGGTCTGGAAAATAAAACATACAAAGAGCGGTTGCAGGAACTGAGCTTGGCCAGTCTGGCGAAGAGAAGGACCAGGGGTGACATGATAGCAGTGTTCCAATACTTGAGGGGATGCCACAGAGAGGAGGGGGTCAGGCTGTTCTCTATGGCACCAGAAAGCCAAACAAGGAATAACGGATGGAAGCTGACCAAGGAGAGATTGAACCTGGAAGTGAGGAGAAACTTTCTGACGGTGAGAGCAATCAACCAGTGGAGCAGCTTGCCAGCGGAGGTTGTGAGAGCCCCAACACTTGCGACCTTCAAGGGGAGACTGGACTGCCATCTGTCTCAAATGGTGTAGGAACTCCTGCTTGAGCAGGGGGTTGGACTAGATGACCTACAAGGTCCCTTCCAACTCTAATAATAAATCTAAATCTAAAAATCTAAAAGGGCAGCTCTTTTAGCTGTCACTGATTGGAGTAGTCTAGATATTGGGCTACAGAGTTTTTAATTTCCCAAGGCCTTTCCTCCAAAGGTGATATTTCCTTAGTTTCCTTTCCCAGGCCTTTGATTCTTCGTAATACCTTGCAAATTTTCTGCAAAGTCAGCAATTCCGCATTTGGGTTCTTTTCAAAAAGAATTTTGAAGCAAAGTTAAAGACTGTTGCCAAGTTTAGAACTTGTTCATTTTCTGTCAGTCGCTTTATTTTAGTCATCATTTTCTTCAGCTCTATTCTTGAAAACGTCCCTCCAGGCAAGCCTGTGTACTTTCTGCAGTGATGATAAATGGGGGGAAGAATTCATGCAGCATCAGTCCTCTCCGGCGTCTGTTAGCGCAAACTCAACATGCAAGTCCTGGGCAGAGGAGCTGACAAGCAAACACGTTTTGTGCACAGGGCTCGGAACGTGGTGCACCCACACTTCGAACAGGTATTCTTGTCTCTTTCCGTGTTGCTGCCTCAGAGCCATGTTTACTTCCCATTCCTGCTTAGAAGATTGGAGGGGCATCCTTGAATAGTGTGACTATTTTTTTACTTAAGAAAACTGCAGCATAATTACTGCAGTTTAAATTATCTTAAATTATTAAATTATTTTAAATTTAATACAGGCTCAATTAATACAGTCTATCATACTGGATAGCTTTCTCTGTGAATATAGATAGTCCACGACTTACGACCACAACTGAGGTCTTTCTGTTGCTAAGCGAGATAGTTGTTAAGGGAGTTTTGCCCTATTTTATAACCTTTCTTGCCAAGTGGATCACTGCAGTTGTTAAGTTAGTAACATGGTTGTTGTTAAGCAAATCTGACTTTCCTTGTCAGAAGGTCACAAAAGAGGATCACATGACCCCGGGACTGTCAGGCCTGCCCCAGTCTGTTCTCTCCCCCCATGACCAATCCCTCCCTCCCCCCCCCCCGGCCAGCCAATACTGGTGGTTGCCAGTATGATGTTTTGAGACACTCGAGGTGACAAACTGGTAACATTCCATTCTCAGGGCAAACGGTCTTGAAGATCCTGGTACAAGCTGGCTTGGTGATCTGGTCTTTTTCTGCTGTCACTTCCCCCTCCCCCATTTCCCACCACCATCTTCCGTTTCCCACCATTTGGTACACAGGTGTGCATTGCCCCCAATGCCTCCCCCTCTCCTTTCCCCTTTGATGTCAGGAACCCGGCAAAGCGCCAGCCCATGATGGAGATCTTGACTGCAACTGTCATTAATCCATGCCGGTTGCCAAGCATCCAAATTTTGATCACGTGACCAGGGGGATGCTGCAATGCTGAAAAGTGTGAAAACCAGTCATTTGTCACTTTTTCCGGGCTGTTTAATTTTGAACAGTCACTAAACGAACTGTTGTAAGTCAAGGACTACCTGTATATAGGGACACTTCACTCTATTTAGAACGACAATGTGCTGCTTTCCTGATGAGATCTGTGCCTTATTTGTAAAACCAAACTCCCTGAGGTGTATTAAAGGCAAGAAGATTGTACCAAGGGTGGGTGGGGGGTTCCCAGAGTGATTCACCAGGAGGAGGTCCAGAGGTCTCCACTGTCTCTCGCAACGCAGAGCATTTGCATTCATTCTTAATTTCTCTTCACCTCGGGACATGCGAGCTGATCTGCTGAAGGCATGATCAAAGCGGAGAAATGCAGATCATAAACTATGCGGTGTTCACTTAAAAACTAAAATCTCTCAAATGAAAAAATAATTATTGGATGTCAGGAACATAAAACTGAAGGGAGCTCAGATTCAGGTTTAGTCTTAGTAAAGTTATAGTAACAGAACTGAAAAAAGCCGAGAGCCGAGGTGGCGCAGTGGTTAGAAGCAGTACTGCAGGTCACGTTAGCTGACTGATTCGCAGGTCAGCGGTTCAAATCTCACCGGCTCAAGATTGACTCAGCCTTCCATCCTTCCGAGGTAGGTAAAATGAGGACCCAGATTGTTGGGGGCAATATAAATATACATTGCTTACTGGTGTAAACCGCTTAGAGAGTGCTTGCACTGTGAGGTGGTATATAAATCTCACAAAATAAATAAATAAAATAAATAAATAAATAAAAGACCGAGGAAGTCGCCCTGGATTCTGCTTTAGATACCACTTTGAGGATCTTACTCCCGAGTAGACTTGGCTTACCACGGAGGCCTTGGCATCTTCTGATTTGCTTTAAATCTTACTTCCTGAACAGACTCTTCATTTCTTATTGTTGTCCAGTAGGATCTGACCTTCCATGTACAGGTAGCCCTCGACTTAAAACCACAATTCAAATTTTTGTTGTCCATTTAACCACCTTTCTTGCCGTAGTTGTTAAATGAATCACTGTGGTTGTTAAGTTAGTGACATGGTTGTTAAGTGAATCTGGCTTCCCCATTGGCTTTGCTTGCAAAAGGGGTTCACATGACCCCGGGACGTTGCGGCCGTGATCAATGCATGGCAGTGGCCAAGTGCCTGAATTTGATTACGTGGCTGTGAGGGTCCTGCAACGTTCATATGACAAATTGTCATCGGTCTCTTTTTTCAATGCTGTTGGTCGTAAGTTGAGGACTACCTGTACTTGCTCTTTGCAGTCTGAGAAAGGAATGCTCTTTGCCCTGAATTCAAAGCCTTGGTTGAGGTGATGTGCTTTCCCCTGTAGAGCTGCTTCAATCCAGATAGTCGGCTTGTTCTGTCTCTTTCCCAGGTCTACAATCTCTTCCTTCATGTGCAGTGACAAAAACTACACATCTTCTGTATCCAAGATTAGGGTCCAGGTTCAAAACCCCAACAAATAGACATATTCACACAAGTTAGCCATGTTTCAATGAAACTAAGAAGATGCAGCTGCCAGACCCGTAGCTGGCCAGTGCCTCTAAGCATTTTGGGAACACAAACCCAAGAATAGGAGAGGGAAAACTGGGCTTCTTTTCAAGTTGGAGAATTTCTTCCCTGATGCATCCCTTCATCTGCAGAATGACCAAAGGAGGAATTTCACTAAATTCTCTGGGAAACAAAGGAGAGCAATTAAAGCAGGAGAATGGATGGAGGCAACTGCAGAGTGATGCCAAGTCTTCCTGATTTCCAAAGCTCTTTGATGTTTTTCTCTTACTGGCTGCTGCTGACTTGTACAAATTATTTCTATTTTCTGAAATTTGGTAGAAAGGAGAGCTTGGGCAGGGGGAAGGGCACGGCAGTCACATCTCTTCCCACTGGAAAAGAAAGACAAGCCGGCTTCACCATATCTGGCTGCCTGCATTTCTGCAGAGAGGACCTGCCTTCCTGCAGCTTCTTGACACACAGGCTGTCCCTTCAGCAGATGGGATTCTGGACACCTCCCCCCCCCCAAGGGAAAGCAGCTCAAGAAAGGAGGGGCTCCATGGGCGACGACACTTGTTGGGTTCGCAGAAGTGCCAATTGGCAGCTGGGCTGGTAGCCAAGGGCCAATAAAGGGGCGTGCATAAGCGCACATTCGTGCCTACCGTTCCTGTCCTAATGTACCCAAATATTTATACCTCTTATACTCTTATTCATGCTTATACCATTACATGTACCGTATTTTTCTGAGTATAAGACGCACCTTTTTCCTCCCTAAAAGTGGCTGAAAATTTGGGTGCGTCTTATACTTCGAATGTAGCTTTTTTCCAGCCCTAACTAGCTGCTAACAGATCTTCCCAGCTCTTACCTTGCAGGCTCTTTCATTGTTACTCTCTCCAAAGAATGTTTTTCCAGCCCTAAGTCTTTGCAGAATTTTTTTTTCATTGCTCTACTTGCTCCAAAGACGTTTTTTTCTAGCCCTAACCAGGTGCTAACAATCTTCCCAGCTCTTACGGCTTGCAGGCTCTTTCATTGTTACTCTCTCAGAAGAAGGTTTTTTTAAGTCCTAACCAGGGGATAAAATAATGTGCTGAAGTTGACCAGACTAAGGATGCTAGCCAGATGAATACCTGGTAGGCAGATTGTTTTCCCCTATTTTCCTCCGCAAAAACTAAGGTGCGTCTTATACGGTGTATATTTATACAAATAAGTAAAGGCAGCAAATATATCCAACACACCTCCCTCCTCCTGTTTTCCCCACAACCACCACCCTGTCAAGTGGGTTGAGGCTGAGAGAAAGGGAATTTCGCCCAGGGGTGAAATTCAAAATTTTTCCCTACCGGTTCTGTGGGCGTGGCTTGGTGGGCAAGGCAGGGGAAGGATACTGCAAAATCCCCATTCCCACCCCACTCTGGGGCCAGCCAGAGGTGGTATTTGCCAGTTCTCCAAACTACTCAAAATTTCTGCTACCGGTTCTCCAGAACCTCTCAGAACCTGCTGAATTTCACTCCTGGACTGGCCGCAAGTCACGCAGCTGACTTTCATGACTTGAATTCACGGTCTTCCACTCTCTAGTCTGCTACTTTAAGCACGAGAACAAACTGGCTCTAAAACTCATAACCAATTGCACCAGTTCATTTAGTGACCATTCAAAGTTAACAATGGCATTGAAAAAAGTGACTTATGACCGTTTTTCATACTTACGACCATTGCAGCATCTCCACGGTCACAAGAGGCCAGGCGAGGAGAAGCGCCCCTCAACGTGAGTGACGTTGAGTTGGCCACGCCCACCCAGTCACATGACCACCTGGCCATGCTGGATGCACATAGGGACTACTCAGAGGGCTGAAAAAGTGATTTTTGACCGGTCCTCATACTTACGACTGTCCTCACATTTTACGTTTTGCGCCCTATCTTGTTACCATGGTGAAGAGAAGCGCTGCAGTTGTGAAATGAGTGACACGGTTGTTAAGAATGCTGCAACGGGCATAAATGTGAGGACAATCATAAATGCGAGGACCGGTCATAAGTGTGAGGACTGGTCATTCACTTTTCAGCCCTCTGAGTAGTCCCTATGCATGTAGCCACGCCCACCCAGTCACATGACTACCAAGCCATGCCCCCAAATAAGCCACGCCCACAGAACCAGTTGTTAAAAAATTTGAATCCCATCATTGAGCATGGGCCAGTCTACATTCTTCTTATCAATAAAGCCCTGATGATGCTACCTACCGTATTTTTCGGAGTATAAGACGCACCTTTTTACCCTGAAAAAGAGGGTGAAAACTTGGGTGCGTCTTATACACCGAATGTAGCCCCAGCCACCCAGCCACCCCCACCCTTTGGCCTCTGCCTGCCAGCAATTTACCTCTTTGCAGCAAACAGGGCAAAGCACAAGAAGAGCACAAGAAGAGATGATCTGCCTCCCGACCTACAGCTGACTGAGGCTTACAAGCCACCTGGTAAAATGAAACTGAAACTACGGTGGCTGTGATGAGACATATTGCTGGGAGATAAACTGCTGGCAATATTAGACTGCTGAAATTGCATGAAGGCAAGCTAGAGCTGCTGTGGCTCAAGAGATAGAGCTCTTGCTTCACAATCAGGAGGTTGTGAGTTCTATCCTAGGTACAGGCAGATTCTGTTAATATGTTATTTTGTTAAATGTTTGTAGAGTGTTCAAATTATTAGAGTTATTTTTTAAAGACTGCTTTATTATTGTTCTCTTAACAAAATGTAGAAGCTTTTTAAAATAAATGCTTGCTCTGAAAAGGCCCAGTGCTATTGTATCTTCTTTTAAATAGCAGAGAATACTTCCAGAAAGCCACATCAATTTCAAAGATCTGTAAAAGTATAATCTGAAATGTCCTGTTTTAGTATTAAGTATTAGTATTAAGTATTAGTATTAAAATAAGCCAGCTGAGAAACCCTGACTTAGTCATGTTTGGAGTAGATGTATTTAAATAATTGGGAGGAGTTAGTGTGATTACATTTAAGAAAAATTTCTGGGATTAATATACTGCCATAATGTACATTTCTCCAATTCTTTGCTATTTCTATGGGTCAGGCACACATGCACAGAAATACACAGCAAACAGTGTATATCATCTGTGCTGTTTGCTGTTTGGCAAATTGCTGGGAGGCAGAGGGCTTTTTTCCTTGTTTTCCTCCCCCAAAGCTAAGGTGCGTCTTATACTCCAAAAAATACGGTAGTTTGGGTAATGAAACATCTGCAAGAAAACAAGCAAGCTCAGAGAGCACCCAGGACCCCCCATTCTTCTTATCTTGTAAAAATCTTTGGAAAGCACGGAAGCAAATAGAGAAGCTACAAGGTGGCAAGACTACAACAACTTCCCAGAAAGCCTGGCATTGTCTGCAAGACCACGTTTGCACGTTTGCAAGAATGTCACACCTAATGTAGCCGAATCATTCAATCCAAGACAGAGTAGTTTGCACTTTGTCCATGAAGAATTTCAGGGACTAATCTCTCTTCATGTGCAACGTGCCATGAAGAACTATTAGGATATAAAAATTAGAAGCGCAGATTCACAAGGATGGATAGCAAATCGCCACCGCCAGCTGGCTAAAACCTTTTCAGCCTGATTACTCCATGGAGTTGTGTGTGGATTGGCAGACGATCACAGCAGCTCGGATGACCCCCGTTTGGCAGCCCCCTCAGCCCCGAGAATCCTTCAGGCAGGAGAGAACCCCAAGGTGGCCATTTTGCCTTTAAAGACTGAGAACCCCCCTCAGCTCCAAATCAGTTTTTCTGGCTGGGGAATAGTTATTATTTATTAATAGTAGCTGTAACCTGCCGGGGTCATGAAAGACTGGGCAGAATATAGCAGTCCAAATAAAAGTACAACCAATATATAGGTAGTCCTCGACTTACGACCACAACTCAGCCCAGAATTTCTGTTGGTGAGCTGGATAGTTGTTAAGTGAATGTTGCCCCATTTTACAACTTTTCTTGCCATAGTTGTTAAGTGAATCACTGCAGTTAAGTGAATAACACAGTTGTTAAGTGAACCTGCCTTTCCCCTTGACTTTGTTTGTCAGAAGGTCACAAAAGACGATCACATAACCATTGGACACTACAACTGTCATACAGACATGCCAGTTGCCAAGCATCCACATTTTGATCATGTGAGCATGGGGCTGCTGTGAGAGTCATGTGAAAAATGGTCATAAGTCTCTTTTTCCAGTGCCATTGTAACTTTGGTCACTAAACGAATGGTTGTAAGATGAGGACTATCTGTACAAGAAAGATCTGGCAATCACAGTAGCTATAAGGGAGCAAAAGCTCCCGGATTTAAATTCATCTGTGGCCCTGTTGTTTGGACTTCAGTCCAAACAACAGGGCCACAGATGAATTTAAATCCGGGAGCTTTTGCTTGCTTGTAGAACAGTAATGAGAGGTGGGTCCCTAAGAGTGGGGGCTGCCGAAGGAAGGTCTGGCATCTGATCCATCCCCACCAGGCTGGATCGGGGGAGCCAAGCCTGGCAAGATGGATCTCAGTGCTGAGGGAAGGATCAGCACTTTGATCTGGGCCTGGAAGCTGACCTGGCAATTAACACAGCAATTTTATCTCTCTAAATCTATTGCAGTGCAGCCCAGTGGTGATCAGGGCACGGACTGGTGGTGTCATCGAGCCATCGAGATGATGAAAAAAAATATTTCCCGGAGTCAGAAACCATAATAAGGGCTACAAAAAGAAGCTTTCTTTGTAACTTTCACTTTTAGGAAATGCCCTTTCCGACTTCAATCGCCATTTTAAGACCGTTTGCTATTTTGTAGCTTCCAAGGTAAAAATCATGGTAGAGTTAAATATAGTTACTTGCCCAGCTTGCCTCCTGGCTTTTTCTGCTTCTGTTGCAAAGAGTTGAAATCTGTGATTTGAAGCAGGATTGGTTGCGATCTTCTTGCTCCGCAAAAGCGGAGGTGTCAGAGGTCTGGAGCTTTAGGCAGGTTTCCAGGGAGCCCGCACCCTTCGCACCCCAGGATTTCCTCCTGGGACACTTGGGGGGCTCTACCTGTGCCCGCCAGCTCTTCACCCTCCCCTTTGCCCGGGGAGGGGGTTTTCAGCCGCCAGTCATCTGTTTGTCGGCTTTCTGGCGGCTTTGAGGGTGCTGGGGACCGGCATTCCAAAAAAAGAGCGTCTTCGTCGATCGCGGAGCCAACCGGAAGTACGATGTGCTTGAGGTTCTTGCAATCTGCTGAGCTAGGAATGTGATGAGGGCTGTTCACTCCTGTCTCTTCTCCAGGTCTCATAGGGTATCCAAAACATTTGTATTTAGACAAAAGCCTTTCAAAGATCAAGGTAATGTATTTTCATCGCAAGAGTTCCTGGACTGATGTAGCCAGAGTGTCAGATGAATTGAGCCTTTCTGGTTTGTTCATGATTCAGTCTGGCTTAATGCAGTCGTTAGGTGAAGTGTATTGGATGAAACCCTTCGCCTTTCATTCCAAGACTGTCTTTACTCTGAATTGTTTCTCCCTCCCTTCAATCATGTCCAATTCTTGGAGAATGCCCAGGAGAGTCCTGCAGGTTTTTTTTTTTGGCAAGTTTTTGCCAGTTTTTTTCAGAAGTGGTTTGCCCTTGCCTCCTTCCTAGGGCTGACGGAAGGTGGCTGGCCCAAGGCTGGCCTAAGGTGGGACTAGAACTGGAGGAAAGTGACTGGCCTAAGGTGGGACTCGAACTTGGGATCTCCTGGTTTCTAGCCTGGTGCCTTCACCACACCAAGCTGGATCTCACACTGTGAATAAGACAGTCAAAACAGTTGGGCCATTCCATCTGCCCTACAAAAGCAAAGAGGTCAGTGTTTTTGCTGCTCTTCAGTTTTCTATAAAATGCTCAAAACTTGAACTTCTCATGGAAAGCATTCTCTCTCACCAGGCTCAAGGTTGACTCAGCCTTCCATCCTTCCGAGGTGGGTAAAATGAGGACCCAGATTGTTGGGGGCAATATGCTGAACTCTGTAAACCGCTTAGAGAGGGCTGTAAAGCACTATGAAGTGGTATATAAGTCTAAGTGCTATTGCTAAGTGCTATTTCACCAGGTCCCCTATTTGGACTTTCTGGCTCCACCTTAATGCCTCTGTTTTGCATAGGAGAATTCTTCTGAGGCCTCCGTTTTCTTCTGGGCCAAAGCCTTCCTTTCTTCTTGATTAATGTGAGCAAGAGCTAGGCAATCTGTCAGGCCCAAGTGGAGGGGAGTTGCCTTCCCCTCAGACCCCTGGGCTGATGAGGGCAATTTGCATTGATTGAAGAGGCCGTCAGCTGTGGGAGGGAGCCTTTCAAAGGGTTTGATGGAAAGCTATTGTGCGTTTGGTAGAGTTGCACCATCGGCAGGTGGGAAAGAGAGGCTGCTTAAGCAGCTGTCCTGGAAGACAGGGTGGCATAGAGCAGTGTTTCCCAACCTTGGCAACTTGAAGATGTCTGGACTTCAACTCCCAGAATTCCCCAGCCAGCATTCGCTGGCTGGGGAATTCTGGGAATTGAAGTCCAGACATCTTCAAGTTGCCAAGGTTGGGAAACACTGGCATAGAGGGTGGTTGAAGACACAGAAACTCCACACCTTCTCCGGATTGTTGGCTCCTGTTAGCTTCCACTTGACCATGGAGGAACCCAGACTCGAATCAGTGTCCACACAGCAGGCATGAGCCCAAGCAGCTGTGTTGCCTGAAGTCCAATTCTCTGCGATCCCAGCTTCACTGTGGTGCCGTAAGACCACTCTTGCTTCGAGTGCGGGTCCAGATAAACCTATAGGCAAGGACCACCGAGGCTCAGGGTGTGACCATGCAAAGAAGGGTCAGAGCTGGAAGGGCACTGACCCAGTTAGAGTGGAGTTCTCTCTGAGTTGTATATGGAATTATTTTTGGATACTCTGACATGTGCAAGATACTCGATGTGTGATGTGTTTCTAAAAGTGTCACAGAGATTGTCTCTTGAATGACACCCTTGATTTAAAAATGTCCAGTAAGATGTCAAAACTTAATTTACATTTTTTTGTGTCTGTTTCACTCCACCAGGCTGGGAGAGGGGAAAGGATTCAGCAATGTGGACTGAATTGGGAAGCTAATCAGACAAAGCTGTTCTTTTTAGTTTTGTCTCCCTTGGGAGTTATGCAAAATATCCCCCAAGGCTTTTCCTTTTAAATAGTGTAGACTACCAGTAGCCACTTCTGCATGGCTTTTATGTGCATTTGGACAAGCCTTGCCCCAGATACTTTCACAGTCCTACGTTTACGTTGCTCATTGATGCTATCTCTCAATATCTGAATTAACAGCTAGTGAACATTGTGACTGCAGTGCACCATAAATAATGCCGCTTCAGGTGTTCTAAAATGAGTAAAGTCAAAGTGTTTGGAGCCAAAGCACAACGCTGCCTTTTAGCACAGACAGGCCCTCCCAGGGTGTGCTTAGGTGGTCAGGATCCTTGGAAAGTCTGCGTGGGCCCCGGCAGGCACCAACATTCATGGTGGGGAAAGTCAAAGAGGGCTTGGGTCAATGTGTGGAACCCATTCTGCCCTTAATATTCTGATCATTTGGGAGATGTCTATGGAGATTCTCCCATCATCCAGGTCATGGTTGTCCCAAAGGTTCTGTTTTTTTGAACAGGCAACTTGACTTTCTTGGTTGGTTGTTTTTCTTTGAAAGCATTTCGCTTCTCATCCTAAAAGCTTCTTCAGTTCTTGGATGAGAAGTGAAACATTTTCAAAGAAAAAAATCAAGAAAACCCAGTTGTCTTTTAGGGGGGGGGGAAGCACCTTTGGGACGATCATTTGGGAGGTTCTGATGGCAAT
The DNA here is from genome assembly GCA_023053685.1 of Diadophis punctatus similis. NCBI lineage: Eukaryota > Metazoa > Chordata > Lepidosauria > Squamata > Dipsadidae > Diadophis > Diadophis punctatus. The sequence goes on along the minus strand of JALIGW010000027.1, from coordinate 7,153,934 downwards.
CCAATGGTAACCAGACACCCTTTGGCATCTTGGGAGCCCACTTTGCTGTTGATGGTTGTTGGTAAAGAAAGACCACAAGAACTCAAGGCCTGGCAATCCAGCAAAAGCCAGAAGCTGCTTCTTGAAAACTGTCACGTAGTGAATATTGTCAGTTGTGAGTCTATGCAGGGTGATGCACCCCTATCCTAAATATGATGGTACTTTCCAATACAAGCAGAACATGTCATATGATGTGTACGCATGTCTACATTCCTAATCCACCATTAATCCTTCTGCCTTGGCTCTTGACCTGAACGGTCGTGTTTTCTTAGCAAAGATGTAATTATTCAGGATTTATTGTTTTTGTACTGAAATAAATATTTTCTATTAGACATTTAATCTCGGTTTTATTTCTAACTGTCTGGATTCCAAGTAAAGATCCAACATCGCCTCTATGAGATATTATTCTCATCCTAACAAAAACCAACCACTCCTTGTGTATCAGCTGTTGGCGCTGTGATCAGGCTTTGGCTGTCATAGTAATAGCAGGAACTCTGTGATCGGCTTATCTTTGCGCCGATCTTTATTACCCTGCCTTTTGGCTCCACCTCAGTGTTTGGGCGAGCTCACCAATGGGTTAGTAAGCAGCAACAGCAGCTGCAGCAACAAAAAAAAAGCTATGGAAAAATTCTCAATGAGCAAGCAAGGGTGCAGAAGGAAGCAGCCTGATTCACGCCGATGTGGGCATCTAACAGAGACTGGGCCTTGCAGTTTCTTATTAAAACTAGCTTGTCATGGTTTTGACATAGGCAAGGTTCTCTTGCGTGCATCTTATAATCTGCACGCGCACCATACGGTTTGCTAGGCTCCAGGGCCTCCCTGGGTAGTCTGTTGCTTCCCATCTACTGTTGGAATATATTTGCCAGCATTTCAATTAGATCATCAATAACCCTGTACAGCTGCTGAGAAAAGAACTCAGATGTTCATAAATGTTATAGTCCATTAAGTTCAGATACTTCCGAGGCAGTTTGGAAAGAAAGTAATTTGTTTAAGTTGAGTGCCAGTATTGGTAGATGCAAATTGCAGTGATCCCCAAAGCAAAGGCTGGGGGAAATACAGGGACTGAATGCTCAAATTAAATAAATATGTCCAGTTGTGGAGTTTTAAACAAAGGTTATTTAGGGAGCTGTGATAAAAGCTGGAATTATTCTGTACAGGCTCAAATATAAGGATTCCTGCTCACCCCCAAGCACTATCATTGCAGTGTTGTGCTTCTCACTTGTCCAAGTGACAGAAAATCACAAAAATTACTATTCAGAGGGACACTTTTTTATGAGAAGCAAACTACTTCAGTCTTCTGTTTTTCCCATCCATACAAATTGAATATTGCACAGAAGGCTAACAGTTACCCAAATTGTATCAGTAAAAAGTAGCATTATTTTCATTCTAGGAAAATAAATAGCATTTAAAAGTAGTTTCCAAAGATTATCTGATGCTTGTGACTTGCAGCCCAGATTTCAGTCTCAACTCAGCTCCCAGTAAGGAAATTTTGGGGACGAGGTAATCTAGTCACCAGAATCATCCCCATCCCCAACCCCAACTTGGTCTTAAGCGGGGTGGTGAGACTCCTTACATCTACACTCTGAGGCTACTCTCTCAGCTGAAGTCTGTGGTAACATTCTTCAATCTGATGTCTTAGTGCCGTGATGGCGAACCTATGGCACGCATGCCGGAAGTGGCATGCAGAGCCATCTCTCCGGGCACGCGAGCCTTTGTCCATTGCTCTTCCGGGTTCCAGCACACCAGCCAGCTGGTCTTCACATGTGCGTGAGCACCAGAAACCGGAAGAGCACCTGCCTGGTGTGCATGTGTGCGCCAGGAAGATGATCTTCTGGTTTCCGGCGAGCGCATGCACACCAGCCAGCTGTTCTTCATGTGTGCCAGAAACTGGAAGACCAGGTGGCCGGTGCGCATGCGTGCGCCAGAAACCGGAAGATCATCTTCCCGGCGCGTGCATGCGCACCGGGTGACTGCTCTTCCAGTTTCCGGCATGCACACGTGTTCCCGTTTCAGCACACGGTGCTGAAAAGATTCGCCAACACTATCCTAGTGGATTATCCACTTAAGTATGAGCCAGGAGTGTGCTGCAGCTACCAAAAAAGCCAGTGCAGTCCTGGGCTGCATCAACAGAAGAATAGTATTAAGTTCACGTGAGGTACAACTACCACTATATGCTGCACTGGTAAGATCACACTTGGTATGCTGCGTCCAGTTCTGGTCACCACAATACAAAAAATATGCTGAGACTCTGGAAAGAGAGCAGAGAAGAGCAACAAAGTTGATTAGGGGACTGGAGGCTAAAAATATGAAGAACAGTTGCAGGAATTGGGTATGTCTAGTCTAATGAAAAGAAGGGGTGATATGATAGTAGCCTGCCAATATTTGAAGGGCTGTCACAAAGAAGAGGGGGACAACTTGTTCTCCAAAGCATCTGAGGGAATCTTGTCCCTCTTGCACTCTTCTTAGCCTCCTCCCTATGGAGGAGGGGCGATTGGTGAGAGGTAGCCGGGCAGCCCTCCTGCAGGCAGCATCTGGCAAGTCTCCTGTAGGAAGCCAGGGCCTCTCAGTGCCTTGCAATTTTATCTCTGTTCATCTCTACTCAGCCAGCCACATGTTCCAGGTTCAGACTGGGACATTCCTCCTCCCCAGAGAAGGCAGTTGGGGCCATTTCATTCCTGAAACCACCACCAGATTACAGTGTCTCCTGGACATCTCCTTGGTTAGAACCCAAAGGCTGGTGAGATGCATGGTCAGGGTCCCCAAGTCACAGCTTTTATCCCATCTCTGCCCATGAGCAAGGCAGGCACTCTCTGCTGTGCAACTGATCACATCCAGTTTCCCCCATTCCTTCAGGCCCATTGGAAGGTGCCCACAGCTGTGCAGAATTGGTTGTGCCCATCAGCCTTGGAGGGAAGCAAAGGGATGCAGTGCCTGGGAAACGATGCAAGAGTGGTGTGGGCAGAATTGGCAGTGTGTTCCACGTTGAACATCTACTAACTGGGAGCGATGCCCAACCGCCAAACTGTTACAGACAACCACAAACCCAGGGCCATAAGCATGAGCTTGTTCTAGTGTCATGGCCGTTTTTGACCATGACCTGCGCCAGGGGTGGCCAAACTATGGCTCTTTGAGGACCTGTGGACTTCAACTCCCAGAATTCCTGAGCCTCAGGAATTCTGGGAGTTGAAGTCCACAGGTCCTCAAAGAGCCATAGTTTGCCCACCCCTGCGGCCTGCGGACTCCCCCCTGACCTTCCCAGTCCCCCCTTCCAGTTTGTGGCAGAAGGGACCCCTCGCTGGAATGCGGGGGGGGGGGGTTTGATGCAAGGAGCTCTCCCGGTTGCTGTTGCCGCCGCCGCTTTCATTTAAGGTTGGAAGCCGTTTAGCAGGGCCGCCGCGTCCTGCAACGGGGCTGCCTGAATTGCCAAGCCGCCTTGCGGGCTGCGGGGCCTCTGCCTCCTGACTGGCGGCTGCCCGCTTAGCTTCCTTGGGCTCTGCGGTTTTCAAGCCGCGCAAGAGAGGCGGGCTTGCTCTGCGGCTTTAATGCTTGATTCATTCGCGTCATTGGAAACGGGAGCGTGCGTCTGTTTGCTTGTAATTAGCCGACAAAAGCAGCGAGGAGGCCGCTTCGGAAATGACTCATTAGCCGGCTGCCAAGGCGGAGGCGAGCTGGCCCGCAGCCCTGCCGGGGAGCGGAACAGACGGGCGGCTCCCTCCTGCTGCGGGGAGGGGAGGGGCGGAGGTGAGCCAGGCGGGTGAGCGACTCGTCTTGAGCGGCAGCGGCTTGCCTCGCTTTCATCCTTGGGTGAGCCAGTCCCACGGTTTGCCGGTTGGGAGTGGGAATCTGCTAGGCCCGGCCATTTCAGGGCTTCTGGCACGCTTTCTTGTGGAATAACAATAACAGTTGAAAGGGACCTTTGAGGTCTTCTAGTCCAACCCCCTGCCCCAGCAGGAGACCCAAGACCATGTCAGACAAATGGCTCTCCAGACTCTTCTTAAAAGGCTCCAGTGAGGGAGCACCCACAACTTCTGAAGGCAAGCCTTTCCACTGGTTAATTGTTGTGCCAGGAGGTTTCTCCTTAGTTCCAGGCTGGATCTCTCTTTGATAAGTTTCCATGCGTTGCTTCTGTCCTGCCTTCAGCTGCTTTGGAGAAGAGGCTCTTTGTGGCAGCTCTTGCATGCATGCCTGGTAGTCTCTCCCAGGGCCTCCATGCCCACAGAATCTTTTTCGGTGCCCAACCCAGTTATGCCTGTTATTTACAGTATAGTTCTATTTTGAGAAATCAATACACAGAAAGTGAGCCTTTGCATTATGTCAGCCTTAAGCGTAATTTTTCTTTACTCATCCTGGTGATATTTGGCGGACAGCCTTACAAAATAAAAATGCTAGCTCTGCATGATGTCTGGAAAGGCACCACAAAAAACTAAAACTCCTCTCCTGGCCCAGAAAGGCTGGGTAATAATTGGTGGGCTAGCAGAACCGAAATGTGGGGCAGCTCTCCCTCTTTCTGTCTTAACAGAAGGGCCGGGGGAGTAAACACTTTGGTGCAGCAGAATATCAGCAAACATTGCAGAGTATCACAACAACAACAAAACAAAAACATTTGTGGGGTGTGCAAGAATATAGGAGAGCATGGAAAAGCAGCTGAACTTTGAATTACAAGTGATGAAAAAATATTTATGCTTTATAAACCAGCTTCCCTGCTACTCTACAATGCTGGCGCACCCTAAGAATGACACTGTACTCTCTTTTATGAGCATAACCTGACCGGCTGGGGCCTGTGGTCCATCAGTCAGACATTCCCTGTAACACATGTAGTCCTTGAGAAATGGCCATTTGAAGTTACAGCAGACCCACCCACCCCCTCCCAGAAGCTACACAGGACGGTGTTTCAAAGTTACAGTGGCTGCAGTGTTCCTTCGGTCATTTGTCCTTACGACTGACCTCAGGCACATTCTATTGCTCCCTGCCTCTCTCCTCATCCCACCTGACTGGGACCCCACAGCACTTGGGCCTGTTCCCCAGGCCTACTGGAAGCAGCCACCATTTTCATCGTTCTGACAATTCCTTGTGGAAATGGTGGCTGCTTTCAGAGCTTTGAGCAACTGGAGAAACCAACCCCTGCATGCCAAGATTGCGGCTTCAGGACAAGCTTTCCATAACCTTTCCCCTACTTAACCCCCTCCCAGAAACCCACATTTCTTTTTTAAAAAAATAATTTTATTTATAGTGTTTTCTTTAACATCCTTTTAAAACCCTATTCCCAATAATAATATAGCAATAACAACAACAACAACATGATGATGATGATAGTAGTAGTAGTAGTAGTAGTAGTAGTAGTAGTAGTAGTAGTAGTAGTAGTAGTAGCTGGGAAGGACAGACTTGGTCTTTCTCCCCCCCCCCAAACTAGATCCCTTTTAAAAACCTCATTTGCTGAATTTAGCAAATTCATTTGCTAGCCTGAAAGAGGAGCCAGTTTGGTCTGATGGTGAAGGTACTGTTGGAAGAAATGTCCATCTGGGTTCAGTTCCAAGTGGGAAGAAAGACACTGGAAAATGGAGACTGCTTGGAAAGATGGTTTAATGGTGGACAGGACCACATGGTTTGAGATCCTGGACAAAAAAGCACAAGAGGGAGAGATATTTATACCCTCTGTTGGACTTTGAATTTGAGCTTGTATTCTGATTGGTTGTCAGACTCCCATGGGGCCATGCAGGGGTAACTTTGTAGGTTGTCTTTTGAGTCCCAGGCTTGGTTGAGCCTTGCTGGGTGATGCAGTCTCCCCAGGTGCCATGTGGTGAGTTCTGTTGCTAGATGGGTAGAGCGATAATGCTATCTTTGTTGGATCTTGGGTGAGGGCATTTGCTTATGAATAGACCTAGCTAGCTCTTTATCTCTTAAGTGCTGACATCTGCTGTGGGCTATTGAGGAGGGTGGGGGCTATTAAGAGTGAGTCTGCTTCCTGCCTAAAAACATGTTTCTCCATTTCTCATCCAGGGAAATACAGTATTCTGCCTTTTTAATATTTTCTAGAATATTTCATTCTTCTAGGAGAGGGATGGGTACTAACTTCCTACAGCACCATGCTAGAAAGCGGGAGAGGGTGAGTTCTAGTCCCACTTTAGGCATAAAAGCCAGTTGGGTGACTTTGGGCCAGTCACTCACTCTCAATCCAATTCACCTCACAAGGTTGTGGTTGTGGAGAAAATAGGATAAGAAATAGGAAATAACAATGTAAATGGTGCTTCTTTCTATCGAATGATTGCCATTTTATTCTTTCTTCTTTTTTACCTTTTTTTTCATCCCCAGATCTATAAATCATTCAGTGCTTTCTTCTATCAACAAAAAGTCCATATCAGGCTTCCAGTCTTTTAAAAAATCTCGATTGTTTTTCTCTGAACAAATTGGTCAGCTTTATTACTCCTACAAGCTCAACCAGTTTTTCTATTTCAGCTTCCATAAAACCCAATAAAGACAATTCTGGTTACATTGTAATGTTAATTTGCAATATATTTTGCATCACTCCGTGAATTTGCTTTTTTACAAGTTCACCATGCACGATAAAAAGTTTCTTCTTCCTTTTCACAGCTCCAGCACTGGTTTTATATCCCTTTACATATTTGTGAAGTTTAGTTAGTGTCATGTATCCTTGATACAACATTTTATAAACATTCTCTCTTAAATTATGACACAGTGAAAATACGATACCAGCTCCCCAAATTTCCCCCCATATATCCATATTTATATTATACCGTATATACTCGAGTATAGGCCGACCCGAATATAAGCCGAGGCACCTAATTTTACCACAAAAAACTGGAAAAGTTATTGACTCGAGTATAAGCCTAGGGTGGGAAATGCAGCAGCTACCGGTAAATTTCAAAAATAAAAATAGATACCAATAATGTTTTTGAATATTTATTTCAAAGAAAAACAGTAAACTAGCTCTGTAAGTGGAAAAGAGGGTCAATAAAAACAATATGGTATCAACAAGGAGGAGGTGGGACATCGTTGCAGAGCGGCAGGAGGGGGAGGAAGGGGAATCGTAAGACAGCCCTGCATTACATTAGAACGTGAGGAGGGGGGATGGTGCGGTGCGCGCTGCACGGCAAACTGACACAGAGGGAGGGGAAACTCACAGGGGCGGCGGGCCATTCACGAGCGTCACCCAGCGGCATGGCCCCGCCCCTTTTTCTCCTCCATTTCGGGCAAATTTTTCACTGACTCAAGTATAAGCCGAGGCAGCTTTTTTCAGCCCAAAAAGTGGGCTGAAAAACTCGGCTTATACTTGAGTATATACGGTAATTAAAATTTGCAGACCATCTCACCACACAATCTTATACATTTTAGCTGTTATATATATGATCATCATTTGTACATAACTACTGTGTTTTAAATTCAGTTTTCCTCTTCTTGATTCTAATTGTCTTTTTGGTCATATTGAACTTCTCTGTCATCTCTATATTGAAAAGAATGTCGTCCTGTTGCTAATTGTTCTCTTGCCTTTTCTTAATTTCTTATCATTTATTAATAAATCCTCATATCGTTACTATTGTTCTTTATCTGCTGTTTCTCTTCTATAAAAATTATTTATGTGGATGTCAGTAATTGTATCTTTGGCCACAGTCTGGGTTTGTATTTATTTCATATTCTAATAGTCTGTTATCAGGTAATGATTCTGAAAATCTACATTTACTTTCAGTTTGTCATTGGATAAGAAACAGGTCCCCCAAACCTCAAATTATCATCTTCCAACTGCACCATTCTTTTATTTCTTAACAATATCCATTCATTCAACCAAATTAAACAATAAGCAGCAAAGTACAATTTAAGATTATGTACCTCGTTCCTCCTCTTTCTTTTACATCCTGTGTAAATCTTTTACTTTCGTGTTTCCCCTTGCTATGCAAACCTTGCTAAGCCTTTTAGCCATTGTTTAAAAGGTACATCATTTTTCAATAATGGTATAGTCTGAAGTAAAAACATCATTCTGGGTAGCACATTCATTTTTATCACTGATACTCTACTAAACAATGATAGTTTCAATCATCATATAATTGTTACCTTCATTGATGGCATAGTGACTTTAGATGACCCTTTGGCCATCCCCCTCATTGTCCATTTAAATCCACTTCTTTTGTTTTGGGAACAGTCCGGATCATTCAAGCACCTGCAGTTGTATGACCTTGGGGCTGGCAGACGGAGTCTTGGCATTCCATCCCCCTCCCCAGCCATTCCAGCCACCTCCCTCCTGATTGTTGTGAAGCTGTGAGCGAAGAAGCAACTAGGTAAAAGAGCGAATCACTCCTGACAGTGGCCTGCTGGTACCACGCTCGAAGGTCACAGGGCACTCCTCGGCAGTTGTGATACAGCTCCTTGTTCAACCCCTCTCGGAATTGGTGGAGCAGCATACGCTTGGGCCAATCTCTCAGATGAGCCACTAGGCTCTGAAAATCCTGGATGTACTCTGCCAATGGTCTCTCACTCTGCTGCAGGGAGCGGATGCGGTTCTCTGCCCACCGGGCTGCCATGGGGTCCTCGAACATGTCTCTCAGTGCCTGCATGAAAGCATCCAGGTTTTGCAGCTCTGGAGCCCCTTCAGCGTGGAGAGGCACCAGCTGCTCCCCCGGCAGCCCCCTCCAGATTGGATTGATCCGCGCACCCTCCGGATACATCGCTCTGTGGTTCTCCATATAATTCCAAACCTGGAATAAGTTGGTCGACCCTCGAACCGGACTGCTAGGAGAAGCAGCGGCCGGTCCTCTTACACCAGGACATAGCCAGGTGGCAACCCCACTGCTACCAGGGAGGTGCCTGAGCAGGTACCCCAGCCGCCACTGGGGCTGCAGGTGCCAGACCCTGCACCACCAGTGGGGGAGGGATGGGAGCTGCTATCCGTTGGCGAGGGGGTCTCAATGCCCTGGCTGGGATTGGCATCATGGGCTGCAGAAGGGGAGGAGACAGAGTGGTCAGCAGTTTAATGGCACCCATCCCAGTGGTTGCTGCTTCCAGTGAGGTGGCTCCTTGGACTTCCAGCCTGCCAGATTTCTCTCTCAGTTGTTCCATTGATGGACCGTTGCTTCCCCAGGTCACCGTTACTCCGGGGGGGGGGTCAATGGGTCCTCCGCTTCCGCTGCCTTCCCCACGCAGCTCACTCACTGGCCCTTGGTGCCCGGATAGGGTCCCCTCATCACTCTTTCCCCTGTGAGCATGGACGTTTGCTCCAGCTTCTTAGCCCTCTGTTTGGGGTGTGTGCTGGCCGCTTGCATCATGGCTCCCAACTTGAGTCGTTGCTGGGGCCTCTCGAGAGAGGGTTTCCTCTAGCTTCACTCCCCATCCGTCTCTTTGTCGGTTGCCGACATCTTGTTAACTTTCTGGTGGAGTCCAGATCGGCTGCTACATTGAGATCTAGTGTAATGTCAACTGTCCAGTTGGCAAATCCAAAAAAAGAAATTCCTGGGACATTAGTTTTACCAAGAGCATAAACTTTACTGAATAAACCACATTGACGAAGCAGAAGAAGCAAAACCAGCTCTGGTTTTCTCACGCAAAAACAAGCTTAGTTAATTCCCCCTTTTCCCTACAGGTCACTCACAGGCCAAAATGTCCACCAATGGCATTTCTTCATTTTTTTATGGGAAACAACCAGCCACCCCTGGGCATCTGCTTGGTGTGTCCTTGGGATGCCAGCAATGTCCCACAGTGTGGAAGAATGCTTGAATACCATTCCCCCTCCCTTGCATTCCAACCACCCCCTCCCTGTTATTGTCCAGCTGTGAGCGAAGAAGAAATGTAGGTGAAAGTGTGAATCAGTCTTGACACTAACTAAGGAAAAACAGGAAATGTAGTGGGCCAAACAAATTGAAGGCAGGATATAAAAGAAAAACTAAAATTAGTCTCCCCCAACACCTTCCATTCATCATGCCTTTCCATATTTTCTACCTTGCTTCTACCAGAATTCTGTGATCCCAGAAATCTCTAGGAAGTTGTTGCTCCCCCACCTGCCCCCAAGGGTGGTCGTGGTGGAAGGAGACGGAGGGTAGGGGCAGGAGGGAGAGGGAGCCCAGTGACCGCAACGTCTCCTTCCACCTCGCTCAATAGTTCATGCAGGCCAGAGCCAAATCTGCTGCTAGCTGAGCACAAATCCGCCTTTGTACCCCTTCTCTCCCAAGAAAAAAAGAATCAATTCTGTGCGGCTTAGGATTTCCTGGGCTTGAGTGAAAAGATGACGAGGCTGATAAAATTAATTAACAAATGTAGAGACAATCTGCACGGCTTTTGATGGGCTCAGTATATTACATATCAACACCAGCTTTATCACCCTGACAAAAAAGGAACACTCCTGCCAGTGAAGGTTATCACAGGTGATGTGACAGGTACAATTGTTTTCTTTTCAAGACAGGTTATTGAAACAAAGTGCATTTCAGCTAAAGCTTGCCTGTCAGTCATTTGCAGGGCCTGACTGGAATCCTCTTGCATTTATATTAGAATTACAGATGAACTGGCAGGAATGGAGCTGACATCCTTCCCTGCCTGAATGGAAAGACACATTCCAAGATCTGGGAAGGAACCTCAAACTCCTGGTCTGGTCTACAGATGGCCCGCTGGAAGTAGCAGTGAAAGAAAGGTGTCGGTCATCTGCCTGTTGGGGCAGGAACATCCAGGGGTCAGGCCTGAGATGAATTGACATGCATTTGTGTATGGAAGAGGCAAGCTGCAAATTTTCCAGGAAATTTGTTTGAGATAATTGTCCTAAATGTGCTTTCCCCCCCCCCCTTCAAAAGGCAACTGGACTGTTTTTTCATTGAGGAAGAAGACAGTGTTTCACTTCTCATCCAAGGAGCTTCATCAGTTCTGATGGGGGGGGGAATGGGAGGATAGGAACTGGACAATCATCTTGCATCCCCCGCCACCAAGATCTTCATTTCTCTTCAACTAGTGCTAGTCTGCAGCATGTTTCTTGCCTAGTTTCCTCTGCTCTTGACAGTTGATTCTAAAAAGCAGCTTCACTTTAGAGCTGCCACTTCAGTAGAGCTGCCGGTTTATTTGCATTTTCAGCCACCTAACGAGAGCCATCATAATGCAGATGTATCTTCTTCTTCCAGTTTTATAAGCACGTTCCTTTTCCAATCCAGCCTCCATTAATATATGTTCAGCATTTAATTAAACAAGGAGAAAAAATGAGAGCCACATAGTCATGCATCACACACACCCCAACATGAACAGCAGATTATAGGAATCTATTTGTGGCTATAGCTGTTGGACTAGATCTGTCTGTCCGTCCAGCCATCCATCCGTCCGTCTGTCCACTCACCCATCCAATCCATCCAATCCATCCATCCATCTATATAATCCATCCATCCATCCATCCATCCATCCATCCATCTGTCATTATCTGATTCTTATCCCACCTTTATTATTTTTATGAATAAAAGCAGCAATATCTAATATGGTACTTCTCCCTCTTCCAATTTTCTCCACAACAACCCTGCAAGGTGGGTTGGGCCTAGAGAAAGGGATTGACTCAAAATCATCCAGCTGGCTTTCATGCCCAAGGCAGAACTAGAACTCACAGTCTCCTGGTTTTTAGATCAGCACCTTTACTCCAACACCAAACAGGCTCAGAGAACCACATAACCCAAGCTTACTTGTGTATCAGGGTTTTTGTGAGGAAAATGAGGGGCTCCTGGGACTCACCTCATGCCCTACTCATCCCAAACAAGCAGCAGCAGAGTGTATTTAAGGATTACTTCCTGTGCCCCTTTGCCAATTCCTCTGCCTGCTCTTTGTCCAAGAGGTTGCTAATTCCTCCAGCCTTCCCTCCCAGCAGAGCACCTGTTTTCTCCTCCTGGGGGAATGGAGTTGGGAGCCAGGCTTTCTCTACAGATGCCATCAGTTTCCTGTAAACAAATCCCCTTTCTGTTAAGGTTATAAGATCCGGTTCACTGATCCTTGCTTCGGTCAGGAGGAAAAAAGCCCTTGAACATCCTTGCTGTTTTTGTGAGACCGCAGAATACAACCATTCGGTTAGTGGCTGAAGTTACAAAGATGCTGAAAAAATTGACTTATGATTGTTTGTCACACTCACGACTGTTGTATCATCCCCATGGTCATGTGACCAAAATTCAGACTCTCAGTAACCGGCTTATATTTATGACAGTTGCAGCATCCTAGGGTCCTTGTGACCTTCTGACAAGCAAAGTCAATGGGGAAGCCAGATTCACTTAACAACCGTGTTATAAACTTAACAACTGCAGTGATGCACTCAACTACTGTGGCAAGAAATGCAGTAAAACTCACTTAAAACTGTCTCACTTAGCAGCAGAAATTTTGGGTTCAGTTGTGGTTGCAAGTCAAGGACTAGCTGTAAAATGGAATTCTACAGAGATCTTGCATGAGTGGCAAAACAGCAGCTTAGTTGGGAGAAGACATCAAGGTTATGTTGAGTCCAGAATGGGGCAACTCGCTGCAGCCAATTTGCCACAGCCAACTCACCGCGGGACAACTTGCCATGGGACAACTCGCTCAATTTAATTATTTAAAATAATTTAAAAATATTTTAATTTTTGTGATTCACATTTCATTTTGTCCTTCCTACAGCATCCTTTCTTTAATGATTCTATTCCACTATTTCTTCAATATTGTACAATAGTGTAACTCTTGTCCCTCAGTGAGTTGTTCTGTGGTGAGTTGTTGTAGACCCCACTGAGCCAATCCCTGACCCCTAAATATTGGCAGCCTGAAGGAGCAAGCGACAGCCCTGCAAGGGAAGCACAGCCGTGAGTTCAAACTCTGCCTTTACTGTAAGGTTACCTTAATAGAATCTCGCAAGTCTGAAAGTATCTGTCAGGCACAGGAAATCAGGAAACAAGATGGTTCAAATGAATACAGGTTATTGCATGCTAACACTCTACAAGAATCTGAACTACTAGCAATCAAAGCAAATTGGGGGTAGATAACAATCAACAGAATTCAAGGTAGGCTGGACTTAAAACTCTTGTGGGCATGAAGGGACTCCAGACTGATGACACGCTTGACCCCTCCTTTGGGCTCAGCCTGGTCATCTCCTAAATCAGCTTGCCTTTCACTTAGCGATAGCAATAGCACCTTGCAGTCCTGCAAGTCCCTTGGACTGCAAGGCGATCAAACCGGTCAGTCCTAGAGGAGATCAACCCTGACTCCTCTTTAGAAGGCCAGATACTGAAGATGAAACTCAAATACTTTGGCCACCTAATGAGAAGGAAGACTCAATGAAGAAGAGCCTAATGCTGAGAAAGATTGAGGGCAAAAGAAGAAGGGGACGGCAGAGAACGAGGAGGCTGGATGGAGTCACTGAAGCAGTCGGCGTGAGCTTAAATGGACTCCAGAGGATGGTAGAGAACAGAAAGGTCTGGAGGAACATTGTCCATGGGGTCGCGATGGGACTTTGCAACTAACAACAAGAGTCAGTGGAATCAAGGTGGGCTGGACTTAGATCTCTTGTGGGTATGGACTTCAATTCAGAATAGAGCTGGAAGGGATCTTGGAGGTCTTCTAGTCCAACCCACTGCTCAAACAGGAGACCCTATACCCATGATGGCGAACCTATGGCACGGGTGCCACAAGTGGCACGCGGAGCCATATCAGTGGGCACGCGAGCTCAGGTCCGGCGCGCATGTGTGCACTGGCCGGCTGATTTTCGGGCTTTCTGGGCCCACTGGGAGTCAGGAAACAGGCTGTTTCCAGCCTCCAGAGGGGGTGGGGAAGGCCGTTTTCGCCCTCCCCAGGCTCCTAGAATCTTGGAGAGAGCAAAAAATGGGCGTGCCATTGCATGCTGGGAGTGGGGGGGGGTCATACGCGCATGCGCGGGGGTGCATGGAATTATGGGTGTGGGCACGCACACACGTGATCCCACGCATCCCCCCCCTTTTGGCACGCGAACCAAAAAAGGTTCGCCATCACTGCCCTATACTATTTCAGACAAGTGGCTGTCCAGTCTCTTCTTAAAAGCCTCTATTTTGATTGATTGATTTGAGACCCCCATCCCAAAGAGCAGATTGCAAGGCACGGGCTGCTGGTCCAGCTCAGCCTCCTGCCCCATCCCTTCACTCTGCTTCTCCTCCGTATTGTCTCCCTGCATTTGACCTTCAATTTCCTCCTAAGGGGAGATCCCCACGGCTGACAAGTTCTATGCAGTGATAAAGACGATGCAACAGACTTGAAACAGCTACGTGAGATGAGTAAAATGGGATAATACTCCAAAGCCTGTGTTTTTCTTTTTTGCAATGACTTCAGATACGGAAGCCCTTGTAGCATGTCATCCATCAAAGAGGCTGCCACTGCCTTCATCCATCTGACAGCACAGCTTCTTGTCTTCATTTTGGACATTGAGAATTTCTAAATGAGTACTTCCAGAGCTGTGTTCCCCTTAATCCTTGCACTGATTGGTGATCTTGGAAAGAATTTTTCAAGGACGGCTTCTCAACCTTGGCAGCTTTCAGATGTGTGGACTTCAACTCTCAGAGCTGGCTGGGGAACTCTGGGGGTTGAAGTCCACACATCTTAAAGCTGCCAAGATTGAGCAACCCTGTTCAAGGACACTTCTGAGAGGGTCATTCTGCCCACACTCTGGTCTAGCAGGGATGCCTGCCAATGCCAGCACACAGAGGAAAGACCCTTCTAAATGGCCCAGAGCCCTCTCTTCATCTGTCCCTTTGAGCTGGACATCACCTGTCTACCTCCAGAGCATACAGGTACGCATGTGTGTATGTATGCACTCCCATCTCTTCTTCAAGGTCTTTCTCAAATCACTTTTCTCCTATCAATAGCAATAGCACTTAGACTTATATACCGCTTCATAGTGCTTTACAGCCCTCTCTAAGCGGTTTACAGAGTTCAGCATATTGCCCCCAACAATCTGGGTCCTCATTTTACCCACCTCAGAAGGATGGAAGGCTGAGTCAACCTTGAGCCGGTGAGATTTGAACAGCTGAACTGCTGAACTAGCAGTCAGCTGAAGGTTGCAGTGCTGCTTTTAACCACTGCGCCACCACAGGCTCCTAGGAAGACTGTCCTCACAGCTACACCTGGGAGGTCAAGCCATAGGGTTGCTTTCCTCCTTTGCCCTGTCCACCCCCGTCCCTCTTTTCAGGCAGCTATTTTAAACAAAAATCAGTCACTTTCTAGATAGATTCTGAAAACACTAACCAGTTTTCCTATTTTTAATAATGTAATAATTTCTCTATGAACTGAGCAGTAACTTAAATGACCTTATCTCCTGTTTTCTTCTCCAACCAAATTTTGGAGTGATTGATACTTCTCATTTCTAGGCCAACAATTCTTCTTATTCCCATTTGATCATGGAGTTAGGTTGTCCTCGACTTACAACCATTCATTTAGTGACTGTTTGAATTTAACAGTGCACTGAAAAAAGTGACATGACCGTTTTTCACATGATGGTTGCAGCATCCCTATGGTTATAGCATCAAAATTTGAATGCTTGCCAGCTGGCATGTACAGTATTTATGACGGTCGCGGGGTCATGCAACCCCCTTTTGCAGCCTTCTGACAAGCAAAATCAATGGGGAAGCCAGATTCACTTAACAACCATGTCCCTAACTTAATGACTACAGCGATTCACTTAACAACTGTGGCAAGAAAGGTAGTAAAATGGGGTAAAACTCACTTAACAACCGTTTTACTGTGCAACAGAACTGGCCTGAATTGTAGTCATTAAGTCAAGGACTGACTGTATCTTGCTTGGTGCTGGCTGTAGTGGCGCCATTCCTTTGTGCGAGCATTTCTCCAGATTCTTTGACCATGTTGGAGTCACTTAGCTGCAGGCTGAAGCTTGCCCAGCTTGCTCATCCCATCACCTTGATCACTTTTTCAAAAAATGGACCAAGAAAAGAAAGATGACCCTGGCAAGATCTGACTGCAGCCCCCTCTTCTCCCCCAGTCCAAATGACAGGAAGGTCAAAACCCCTCCTGGGTCTCCTTATTCAAGGGGGTCCGAATCCAATGGCTCTGACTCTTCAGCACTTCATGGATTGATTTCCCTCTTTTTGTCCAGGTGCTTAAAACTGTCCAGGACATCCTGCCAGCTGCCAGGTTTTTCCCCAGCAACAAACCCTGAAGGGCAGAAATGGGGAGAGAGATCCTCTAGGGCAGTGATGGCGAACCTATGGCACGCGTGCCACAGGTGGCACGTGGAGCCATATTTGCCGGCACGCGAGCTGTTGCCTAGCTCAGCTCCAGCGCGCATGTGCGCGCCGGCCAGCTGATTTTTGGCTCACATGGAGGCTCTGGAAGGGCGTTTTTGGCTTCCGGAGGGCCTCCGGGGGGACGGGGGAGGGCGTTTTTGCCCTTCCTAGGCTCCAGGGAAGCCTCTGGAGCCTGGGGAGGGCGAAAAATGGGTCTACCGGGCCCACCAGAAGTTGGGAAACGGGCCATTTCCGGCCTCCAGTGGGTCTCTGGGGGAGCGGTGGAGGCCGTTTTTGCCCTCCCCAGACAGTGAATTATTGGTGTGGGCACTCACACATGTGTGATAACATGCACACATGCACTTTTGGCACCCGAGGAAAAAAAGGTTCGCCATCACTGCTCTAGGAAGTTGCCAAGGAATGAGGGCGCATCTCCCAACTCCTAGTCTAGCATTTTCCTGACTGTACCCCCTTGGCTCTCCCCATACCTCATGTCCGCAGGGGCATAGATGGGGAGTTTACTCTGTCCCCTCTTTGGCTGTCACTGTCTGTGGCCTTGGAGGTCTTCTAATCCAACCCCCTGTTCAAGCATGAGACCCCATACCAGAGTTCCCCAACCTTTCTGGCTTTGTGGACCAGCAGGGGGGGGAGGGGGAAGGGAGGGTTCTGTGCAAATGGCTGGCAAGCATGTGCGTGCATGCACACAGCTTCATTTGTGCAAACAGCAGGCATGCATGCCCGCCACTTACATAAATGGAGCGTGCGCACAGGCTTGCCCATTCACAAGTGGGGATACGTGCACACTCGGCTGCCTGGTTCAGAATGGCTCATGATCCAGTAGTGGGCCGCGGCCCGGGGGTTGGGGACCCCTGCCCTGTACCATTTCTCACAAGCAGCTATCCAATCTCTTCTTGAAAGCCTTCAGTGATGGAGGACCCACCTGGAGGGAAGCCATTCCACTGACAGGAAATTTCTTAGTTCTAGGTTGGAACTCTCTTTGATCAGTTTCCATTTGTTATTTCTTGTCTTGCCTTCAGGAACTTTGTAGATTAGGTTGACCCCCTTTTCTTTGTGACAGCCCCTCAAATATATTTTGTTAGAACCCTGTTCAAACTATTGGGTGTGTTAATATATGATTAAGCCATAAATCATTGTTATGTGTATATTGTTTTAAATGCATTGTGGATGATTACTATATAAGCAAGCAAGAGAGCATGCTCAATGTGGTTGATGGTTGATGGTTGATGGTTGATGGTTGGTGGTTGTGTTTGACGGTGTGTTCCGGATTGAATACTCTCTTTGCTGCTTTACTGCTGAGTAGATTACTTTATGGCTGTGTGGAATTGCTGTGAAGAAGAAGAGTAACTATCTGTGATAGTATAGAATTAAGTGATAGCTGTAATAATTGTTTGTGAGTTAAAACAAAGATAGGCAAGAAGAAGAAACTTCGCATTGACTGAATAACTGTGTATGACTTGGACTTCCTATTTAACTTTGCTACTATTTTGTACATATTAAAGATATTCTGTTTATTGACTGAATAGCATTCATATCAAACTGCAACACCATTACTACAACACATTTCGCTGTGTATGTGCTTAATAGCACAATAACTCCTTAACATATTTGTTAGTGTTTATCTTTGTTAGACTATACATATCCAATTTCTGCAACCGTTCTTCATATGTTTCAGCTTCCTAATCTTTATTGATCTTCTCTTTTCAGACTCTCAACATCTTTTCCGTATTGTGGTGACCAGAACTGGATCCAATACTCCAAGTGTGGTCTTACCAAGGCAGTATATAGTGTACACTATAGTATATAGTATATAGTATATAGTGTACGTATTTTTCGGAGTATAAGATGCACCTTTTTCCTCCCTAAAAGAGGCTGAAAATTTGGGTGTGTCTTATACTCCGAATGTAGCTTTTCCGAAGCTTTTTTCCCCAGCCCTAAGGAGGTGCTAACAATCTTCCGGGTTTCCTACTCTGTCTTTGCAGGCTTGTTTTCATTCCTACTCCCTCTGAAAAAGGTCTTTTCAGCCCTAACGAGGTGCTAACGATCTTACCGGCTTGCAGCATTTTTTAATTCCAACTCCCTCCGAAGTAGTTTTTCCTGCCCTAAGTCTTTGCAGGCTTGTTTTCATTCCTACTCCCTCCGAAGAAGATTTTTTTCAGCCCTAACTAGGGGATAAAATAATGTGCTGAAGCTGAACAGACTAAGGACGCTAGCCAGATGAATACCTGGTAGACAGATTTCCCCCCCTATTTTCCTCCCCCAAAACTAAGGTGCGAATTATACTTTGAAAAATACGGTAGTTACCAGTTGACCTCAGTTGACCAGGCACTTCCCAATGGTGCTGTCCCCGAGAGAGTTTGCCTAACCCCTTAATGTATTTAATCCAGGAAATCAATTGATTTCTCAATATAGTTATCAGGCCTGTTTCTCATATCCTTATTTTTCACACAGAATACTTCTATTTCCACCAGTTATTATCTTGGTTTGTGTATTTATTTATTCTACTTGTATACTGCCAAATCAATACAGACTGGTGGCAGTTTTACAAAACAATCAACACAAACTTCCATAGCAGTTTAAAATGTCCGCAGTAAATATACATAAAGCCAAGCAGTTTCCTGCTATGGATGGCTATAAAGACTGCTCCCTCTCCCACTGGGGCAGTTTTCATTTCATTGCTATTTGCTTTTTATTTCACTAATCTTACTTTAAAACTGCCTAAACGACTTGTGCTTACTACATACCACAATGTGCAAATAATAATTTTTTTAAAAAAAACCCTTCCTTTGCTCTCCTACCATGTGGCCTTTAAAATTACCCTGCCTACATCACTTTATGCTCTCTTCTGGAGTTTCTTTTTCTTTTTAATATATATTTTATTGAATTTTTACAGAAGAGAAAATATAAAACAAAACAAAAATTAAAAGGAAAGAAGTGGTGGTGGGGAAGTGCAAGGAATAAAAAGTACAGAAAATGGAAAAAATAATTTCCCACTTTCTTCAATACAGTTACAAATATAAAAAAAATCTTTCTCTAAAATTAATAGTACTGTATACTGTATTTCTAAATTTATAAACAATTATAAGTGTCCAATCACAACATTAAAATTTTATTTCTACCATTTTCAAGCAAAAAGTCCAAAAATAGTTTCCACATAGAAAAAAAGTCCTACTTAAAGTATTTTTTTTAATCAAAGTAGTTAGTTTCATCATCTCAGCCAACCATGTTAACTTCACCATCCATTCATCCTTTGTGGGAATCTGAAGATCTTTCCATATCTGTGCATACAAAAATCCCACACAGAGGAACTGCACCAGATCTTTTCTACACTTTTTCAGCTTTTAGTTTGCTATAGTAGGGGACAGATGAGAGAGAGGGGGAGGGAGAGAGGGAGGGAGAGGGAGAGAGAGAGAGAGAGAGAGAGAGAGAGAGAGAGAGAGAGAGAGAGAGAGAGAGAGAGAAGGTGTAACAGACATTCCATTCTGGCTGCAGAATCTGCCTCATTGATTTATAGAATGGCATTAAATTTGTGACCATTTTCTTTAATAAATTTTATTACTATGGGGAAATTGCTCTCTTCTAGACAAGTCAGTGCTTATGCTGTGCAGCATTCCCAGAATTGAATCTATTTTTTTAACATTATCTCTGCTTGTGACTTTGGAGAGTTACTCCTAGTCAGTGCAAATTGACCTCCCCAGATCTGTGGTCATCTGGATGTATTGAACTAACTCCTCAAATCCCAGGTAGCCTGAGGGTCAGGATGGAGACGATAGGGGCCCAGAGGGCCTGACATCATGACAGAATGTAAAAGAAACTGAGCAGTCGTTTGTCTGAAATGGTATAGGGTCTCCTGCTTGAGCAAGGGCTTATTTATTTTATTTATTTATTAGTGACATTTGTATACCGCCTCACAGTGCAAGCACTCTCTAAGCGGTTTACACCAGTAAGCAATGTATATTTATATTGCCCCCAACAATCTGGGTCCTCATTTTACCTACCTCGGAAGGATGGAAGGCTGAGTCAACCTTGAGCCGGTGAGATTTGAACTGCTGACCTACGGATCAGTGTCAGCTAATGTGGCCTGCAGTACCTGCCTCTAACCTCTGCGCCACCTTGATTCATACTTACAGTAGAAGACTAGAAGACCTCCAAGCTCCTTTTCAACTCTGTTATTCTATTATTCCTCCTCTCTGAGGATGTGGAATGGATGGGGTTTTCTTCTTGCCAACATTGGAAGGACTGTTAGGTATTGAATCCAGTCATCTCTGATCAAAGGATGGAGATGAGCAACAAAGCCCCACCAACACCAAAAAAACATCATTTGTTTCAAGGCTTTCATGGGATCTTGTGGCTTTCATTACTGTATCTATAATTGGCTGACCATCTGCATCAGCATGTAGTCCTCAATAGAACTACATCTGAATGGAGGGAAGCTTGCAATGGGGTGCCACAAGATTGTGTCACAGGCCCAGTGCCCTTCAACATGTTCATAATTGATCTAGAAAGGGAGCTCATCAAGTTTGTAGATGATACAAAACTGGGGGGAATTGCTAACACTTTGGAAGATAGGCTCAAAATCCAAAGGGGCCTTGACAGACTTGAACACGAGGCCATATCCAACAAGATGCAGTTCACTTAGGCAGGAAGAACCACATGCACAGGTAGAATACCAAACCGTAGTAACTGTGAGAGGGAGCTAAGCGTCCTAGGTGTAAGTATGAGCCAGCAGTCTGTTGCAGCTGCCAAAAAAGCCAGTGCAGTCCTGGGCTGTATCAACAGAGAGATGGCATCAAGATCATGAAAAGTGATAATAGTGCTTTATGCTGCACTGGTAAGATCACACTTGCATTACTGTGTCCAGTTCTGGTCACCACAACACAAAAAAGATGCTGAGACCCTGGAAAGTGTTCAGAGAGGAGGAACAAAGATGATAAAGGTTCTGGAGGATAAATTATATGATGCACAATTGAGGGAACTAAGTATGTCTAGCCTATCTAAGAGAAGCCTTGAGGTGGGGGGCATGAAAACTGTCTTGTAGTACTTGTGGGGCTATCACAAACAAGAGGGCATTGACATTTTCTCCAAAGCATCTGAGGGCAGGACAAGAAGTATGTCAGAGTTACGCAATAAATCAGAAGCTTCAAAAGATAACTGCATTTTGCTGATTCAAATAACTTCTTTATAAGTAGAATAAAACATTAACAATACCACACTTTGTTTCAGATCACATGTTGAGATGTTTTCACAGCAAGCTTTAATGGTGGACAGAGTAAACCACGCCCTTCTTCTTGCTAAGTTTCTGGACATGCTCAAATAACACTTCAGCCAGATTGGCTGACTCAATCACATGGCTCTCCCAGTCATGAATATTCCAACACTCCTCCCTTCATTACTGGGAGAGACATCAGACCTATTGGATTTAAATATTTCCCATGATTCACATTACCCAATGGTTTGGTCATCATGTCTGCTAAATTATCCTCTGAAGAACAATGATGTAAACGTATCAATTTTTCTTTTACAGCTTCCCTGACATTACAATACTTAATGTCCACATGTTTACTTCTGTTCTTCACTCTGTCACCTGTTGCCATTTTTATACAAGCAGCATTATCTTCATAAACAGTTACAGCTTCATTTACATTTACATTTAAATCTTGTAACAACTGTACATACCAAACTACTTCAGAACATAACTCAGACAATGCAATAAACTCTGCTTCAGCAGTTGAAATAGCAACCGTTGTTTGTTTTCTGGACTTTCAACCAATTAAAGCCCCTCCAAACATTATTACAATTCCAGAATTAGACTTTCTGGTTTTTACATCATTTGCATAATCACTATCAACGTAACATTTCAATTTTAATTCTTCAGTGACCTGTATTTGAAGACCCAAATTCACAGTTCCCTTCAAATACCTGAGAATTCTTTTCACACCCATCCAATGCAACTTTGTAGGTGTAGCAGTAAAGCGACTTAAGATGCTCACTGCACAAGCTATGTCTGGTCTGGACCACTGTGACAGATATAACAGACTCCCTATTGCAGAGTGATATATCTCCTGATCACAGGCTTCACTTTTGTCCTCACCCAAACTATTGTAAAAATCTGTGCTCATAGGTGTAGGAGCAATATTACAATCTTTCATGTTATATTTCTCTAATAATTGTTCAATTTTTCTCCTTTGACTGAGAATATAACCCTTTTCAGTTTTTGTATCTCTACACCGAGATAATTCTTTATTTCTCCCAAATTCTTTAATTCAAATTTCTTTTCTAACTTATTAGCAAATTCTTTAACTTGTGATGCATCCTTTGCAATGAAACAAAGATCATCCACAAATGCTAATAGTAGACAATTCCCACCTTGTAACTTTCCAGTGTATATGCAACCATCAGCTTTGCAACTCTTGAACCCAAGACCTTTCAATGCAGTATCTAGACAGATATTCCAATTTCTGGCTGACTGCTTCAGCCCATAAATGGCCTTGTTCAATTTATACACCATGTTAGGCTTTTTACTTTCATACCCTGGCGCTTGAACCATATAAATTTCTTCCTCTAATTCAGCATTGAGAAATGCAGTGGTTATATCAAAATGCCAAATTCTATGCCTGTATGCTGATGCTAATGCCAGTGCTAGTCTTATGCTCTCACCTTTTACAGTTGGCGCGAACACCTCATCATAGTGCACATTCTTTAATTGAGAAAAACCTTGTGCCACCAATCTTGCCTTATACTGTACTTCATTATTGGGTAATACCTTTTTCTTATATACCCACTTACATCCTACAGCTTTCGTACCCTGTGGCAAAGTCACAGATGTGAACACTTCATGATCGCCCATGGATTTCATCTCTTTATCCATGGCTTCCTTCCACTTTTCTTGTTCAACTTTTGGTAATGCCAATACTTCCTTATAGTTTCTTGGCTCATACCACACATTACACACTTTAACTTTACTGGCAGAATACCTGTCTGGCGGAACCCCTCTGTTCCTACGCTCTGACCTACTTGGCATTGCCTGTGCTTGTGTTTCAAGCTTTTCTGTCTTCATATCTTGTTCAGACTCTCCTCCCTGAACATAGACACCTTCAGTAAATGATTCACCATCATTAAATGAGTTATTGTCACTAAGTGGATCACCGTCGCTAAGTGGATCACCGTCACTAAGTGAGACATTTTCAGAATTTGCATCAATTCTGTTCCAATTTTGTTCTGCAAAACTAGCAGACCTTGAAATCACTATCCTTTTACTTCAATCACTAAAGCGATACCCTTTTGAGCCTGGCTCATAGCCCACAAATCTGAGCTTTCTAGCCTTTTGTTGTCCCTTTCTTCTGATTGCCTTTGGAATATGTACCCATGCAGTACTTCCAAATATTTTTAAATGTGCTAGAGAAGGCTTTCTCCCATATAGCATTGCATATGGAGTATTATTGATGGATGAACTCCACAACCTATTTACTAAATAATTGGCAGTCAGTATGGCTTCACCCCAATATGACCTGCTCATACCAGAATCCTCCAGTAATGAGTCTTTCATTGTTTGCAAAACACCATTCCTCCTTTCAGCCACTCCGTTCTCCCCCGGTGTGTAAGGATTTGTGCGCCTGTGTCTTATTCCCAATTGTCTCAACCATTGTTGAAAATTTGTTGACATAAATTCAGAACCTCTGTCAGTTTGCAACTGACATACCTGTTGTTTGTACCTTCTCTCTACAAAACTTAACCATTGGTTAAATTGCTGTAGCATCTCTGTTTTACTCTTAAGTAAGTAGCAAAACCCAAACCTGCTGTAGTCATCCACAATGACCAGCGCATACTTTGCTCCTCCCAAACTGGCTTGCATAGGCCCAATTAAATCAGCATGCACCAGTTCTAGAGCTCTTGTGGTTTGTCTTGTGCTAAACTTGCTAACTGGGAATGCTTTGGATTTCGATGCTTTGCATACTGCACAATCCAAATATGCCTTACATCCCTTCAAATCTAATCCTTCTGCAAATTCTTTCATTTGTTGAACAACCTTAAAATTAGCATGACCAAGTCGTCTGTGCAGAAGATGAACACACGAATTGTGTTCTGCTACATTTTTAAATATCTGGGAACAATGTGGCACCTTTTGTCCCTGCAATACATAAAGATTATCCTCTTTTATGCCCTGTGCACAAACATTCCCATTTCTTTGGATGATACACTTCCCATTAACAAATGTGGTTTCATAACCTTGCTTGTCTAAACTAGACACACTTAACAAATTATGCTCCATTTCAGGTACACATAACACATCAGTAAACCTGGATTCCAAATATGGAATTTGCACATCGCCTCTTCCAATGATTTTAGCCTTTTGACCATTGGCTAAGGCCACTTCTTCATGGTTTCCTGGGAAAAATCTGGAAAATAAGTCAGAATTATTAACAATTGTTTGACTAGCCCCACTGTCAATCAACCGTTTGTCTCTATTGTTATTATAACAAACTTTTGCAACTGCAATCTGTCCTTGCAAATAATGTCTCTTGTCTTGCATATTTCTTCTCTGTGCACAGCTTTTCTGCAGATGATTGGTTTCTCCACAAATGAAACACGCTTTCTTAACTTGCTTGAAGAATTGTTGCTGTGTAACTTGATCTCTCCTGCCTCTGCTCTCCTCTTGTCTGCAGACACCTCGGCTGTTGCTAGAGATAGGCAGCCTGTGGAAAATTTTGCTAGAGACTTGCTGTAAGTTTCCACTGTACTCCTTGTTGGGCCCCCGCCTGTGGACTTTTCCATCAGCATGGCTGAAAAGCCTTTTCTCATATTCATTCAATAAACACGATTTCAAAGCCTCCAAATTCAAATCTGCTTTTGGCTTACTTTCAAAAATAGCTGATACAGTCTCCCAGCTTTGATCCAAACTATTTAACACTAATAAAACCTTCTGGGACTCTGGAAACTTTACTCCACGTTGCTCCAATTCTAGAAAATTAGACTGCATTTTCATTAAATGATCTTCCATAGAATCTCCTGTCTGCAAACTCATTCTGAAAAGCTTTCTTGAAAGTTGGACCACGTTACACGCAGAAACATTGACATGTACTGCTTTCAATTTCTGCCATATTTCTTTTGCAGACTTTAATTCAGCTACATTTAAGAATTGATCATCCCCCAGACTTAAAAGAAGATAAGCCATAGCTTTGTCATGAGCCTTTTGATCTGCTGCTCCAAGCACTTGTGGGGGGTCTGCTACGATGTCCCATAATTCTTTTGCTTTCAAAAAACATTCCATTTTTGCAGCCCAAATTAAATAATTTTTCTTCCCCAATTTAGGTATTGGACTGTCTTTAAATTCCATAGCAGCAGCCATCCTGCTTTATTTTTCTTCTCTGCCTGTTCCTTTAACAACACAGACAGCTTCTTATCAGCTTTAAATTACAATGCAGTTTTAACTTTACTTCTTGAGCGATTCCTGGGCCCATAACCTGTCAGAGTTACGCAATAAATCAGAAGCTTCAAAAGATTACTGCATTTTGCTGATTCAAATAACTTCTTTATAAGTAGAATAAAACATTAACAATACCACACTTTGTTTCAGATCACATGTTGAGATGTTTTCACAGCAAGCTTTAATGGTGGACAGAGTAAACCACGCCCTTCTTCTTGCTAAGTTTCTGGACATGCTCAAATAACACTTCAGCCAGATTGGCTGACTCAATCACATGGCTCTCCCAGTCATGAATATTCCAACAAAGTAATGGGTGGAAGATGGTTAAAGAGAAGTCTAGCCTAGAAATGAGAAACTTCCTGACAGTGAGAACAATTAATCAGTGGAACAGCTGGGAGTGCTCTATCAGTGGAGGCTTTTAAGAAGAGATTGGACAGCCATTTGACTGGGGTTGTATGAGGTCTTCCAGACTAGAAGATCTGTGAGGTCCATCCGTAGCCTATGATTCTAGGTCTGTGATGGCGAAGCTATGGCACGCTTGCCAGAGGTGGCACGCAGAGCCCTCTCTGTGGGCAGGCGGGCCATCACCAGCTGCTCTTCTGGTTCCAGCGCGCACATGCACGCTGGCCAGCTGGTCTTTGCGGATTCCGGAGCTCCAGAAAACAGCCTGAAATGGCAAAAAACAGCCAAAAAACAGGTCATTTCCGCCGACATTATATAAGAAAGAACCTATTAGACACATGGCTAACAATAAGGAAGGACCACTATACAAGTGTTCCAAAATGGATATCACCAACTGAAGCAATTATATACCCGAACCTTTTAGACGTAAATAAGATTATAACATATCAACAACTCCTAGATGAACACAATGAGATGTTCTCAAAACAAGAACTTAAAGAAAAAGGAATAGACCTTGATTGGTGGCACTATTTACAGGTCAAATCAAAATACAATAAAGATAAAATAAAATACGGATTTCAAAAAAAATGTGACTTAGATAGAATATTAATGGGCAAGGACCAAAAAATGACTTCCAAACTATATAATTTCCTACTCCAATATAATCTATTTGAAGAGGTGGTGAAAGGCTCGATGATTGCGTGGGCTCAAAACTTTGGTTATTCAATTAATTTAAACGAATGGGAAAAAATTTGGTCTATAAATTATAAACTAACACTGGCGATACCATACAAAGAAAACATATACAAAATGTTTTACCGGTGGCACCTTCCTCCAGCACGATTGGCAAAAATGTTCCCGAAACTTTCCCCAAAGTGCTGGAAGTGTAAAGAAGGTATAGGAACATACTACCATCTATGGTGGACCTGCCCCAAAGCGAAAAACTTTTGGATTAAGATCAAAAACTGCCTTGAACAAATAACTTCAAAAACGATCCCCCTAAAGCCGGAGCTTTTCCTATTAGGTATCTTCAGGGAAAAAATGACGAACGAAGACAGATATATAATTCTACACATTACAACAGCCGCAAGAATTATATATGCACAGATTTGGAAAACTGAAAAAATCCCAACTATGTTAAATCTCATTAATAAAGTATTTGAATGTGCAGAACTTAGTAGGATGTCACTGGAAATGCAAGATAAAGATGACTTTGAATTCTATAAAACTTGGGACAGGTGGTATAACTGGCTTAACCAAAATAAATATCAAAAATTGCTATAACTATATGTCATGATCTTAGACACATTATGAGTTATGATCTCAGACAGTATAAATAATAACAAATGTCTACTTTTTCGCAAAGACCGGAACAAAATATCAGAATGTATACAATTTTACAAGGTTATAAAATATTAATCAAGCTGAACAAAAGAACCATTGTTGAAAAAGGGAAAATTGTTTTATTGTAATGATAATAGACTGAACATAATATAATAACAGAAAAGAATAAGGGAAATATTGGAAGATATAAGAAAGATAATGATGTAAATATTTTTTGTATCACTAGGCTGTAAAAGGATAGCGTCGACGAGATGGTTGACATGTATGTTCAATGTTCAATGTTTTCTATATTCAAAGATATTTCTTACTCTAATTATATATACATATGTTTATACACGTTTTTATGTTTGTTTGGATGTTTGTTTGTCTTTTTTATATAATTAATAAAGATTATTTTATAAAAAAAAAAAAGAAAAATGGCCTGAAAACGGCCCCAAAAATGGCCCTGAAAACTGCCTGAAAAACAGCCAAAAACCAGGCATGGGTGCTCTGGCACGCGCATGCGTGTTCCCGTTTGGCACTCAGTGCCGAAAAGTTTCGCCATCACTGTTCTAGGTTCTATTTGCTTTCAGGCTATATGCAAATCTTGTGAAAATAATTTTCTTATAAAAATGTTATATTTTTTTAAAATTTTGCAGGATGCAGGATTTTTTATTATTATTTCCTGATTATATCTGCACTTCTTTTTCAGGTTAATTGTTTTGACATTCATTACAAAACTGAGTGACCCCTGATTTTGGTTTGGTATCCAAAGATCCTCGCGAGATGTTGAAATGTAGCTGGTATTCCTGAGAATAAACACTGCCTTAAAGGGAGTCCCAGTCTCAATGAGAAGATCACTGCTTGAGTAAATCACCAGCAGATGTTGAATCAAAGACACCTTGTATGGCACTCTAACTCAAATGTGTATCATATTTTCAGCAGAAGCTGTCATGCCCACCTCTGCCAGATCACTGCATGCCAACCCAGAAAGACTAATATTAAAGCAAGAAGATTTGATTATGTTTGCGGACTTTAGAAACAAGATTTGGGAATGTTTCAGAGGAGAGTTAGGGAGGATAAGTCTGATCCTTTAATTGAGTTAGGGACATCTTATTTATTGCTCTCTGAGATTGGCTTTAGAAGATTGTTGACTAGATGGCTCAACTATTACAAATGGGAAAAACTGACTATAAATCACAATTAGAAGAGAAAGTAAAGGAATTAAAATAGATTCATAAAGCCAACCCTGTTAAAGAAGCCCTGAAAAGGTTTAATAAAATTAAATAACAATTAGATTTAGTGGAAATGGCAGAATTATGACAGCAGATAAAATAAGTGAAAATGCAAACAAGCAAGGAAACTCCTGGTATATCAGATCAGAAAAGAAAAAAGAAAAGTATAGAAATGCAATAGAGAAAGACAACTATTATATACAGGTAGTCCTCAACTTACAACAGGTCACTTAGTGACCATTCGAAGTTACAACAGCACTGAAAAAATGGACTTATGACCATTTTTCACACTTAGGATCGTTGCAGCATCCCATGGTCACGTGATTTACATTGGGATACTTGACAACTGACTCACATTTATGACGGTTGCAGTGTCTGGGCGGGGGCATGTGATTCCCTTTTGCGACCTTCTGACAAGGAATGTCAATGGGGAAGCCAGATTCACTTAACAACTGTGTTACTAATTTAACAACTGCAGTGATTCACTTAACAAAAGTGGCAAGAAAAGTCATAAAATGGGGCAAAACACACAACAATTTTCTCACTTAGCAACAAGTGAGTTTTGGGGTCAATTGTGGTCATAAGTTGAGGACTACCTGTATTGGAAATAACAGAAGAACTTGCAATTTTTTTTAAAGGGATTCTATTCCAGGCCCAAAATCGATTTAAAAAATTGAAACTAAATATTGAAACACAAGAGCCTGAAGAATTTACTGAAGAACATAAATAAATATTTATCAAATAAATATATAATCAAATATATATCAAATAAATATTTATCTATGTTATCAAGAGATTGAAAAGTAATAAAGAAAACTAAAATTGGTTGTAGCACCAGCTCAGATGGGCTACCGGCCCAGTATTGCAAAACGTTAGGAAAGGTTTAACAGGTAATAATCAGAATATAAGCCCAAATATTTTTCCTAACTTTTGGTAAGAACTCAGAAGAGACCTTGAAAGGTGGAAAAATCTAAAGCCATCTTTGTTATGACCAGGGGTGAAATACTACCGGTTCGGCCTGGTTCGGGCAAACTGGTAACGGCGGCCTCCGGTGGTTCGGAGAACTGGTAGCGGTGGCAGCGTGAGGCTCCGCCCACCTGCCTGGACATCACCATTTTCTTGTTTTTAATCCTCTGCGCATGTGCAAAACCTTCTGCGCATGCGTAGAGGGTGAAAAAATGAGTGCAACAGTGGTGTGCGTGCAAAGCGCGCACTTCCGAACTGGTAGGGAAGATAAGTAGATTTCACCACTGGTTAGGACCAATTGCAATTATTAAAATGAAGGTTTTACACAAGATAAATTATTTATTTCAAATGGTGCCAAATGCATTTGCTCTAATATTCTGGAATAAAATTAGGAATTGGTTGGAGGAGATTAGAAAACAGAAAATTGATTTAAAGCCGGAAATGTTTTTACTGGGAATATTTCGTACAAAATTTACCAAAGAAGAACGCTACCTAATACTACATATATCATCAGCAGCCAGGCTCTCCTATGCACAGAATTGGAAAACCGACAATATCCCTACCTCTAATATGGTAATCAGAAAAATATTAGAATGCTCAGAAATGTGTAAATTAATGATGGAAATATGTGAAAAAGAAGATTCCGAATTCTATGAAATATGGAGAAAATGGTATAGCTGGTTAAAACAAAATAAGAACTTAAAAATTTGGTCATAGAATAAGATTTGTTTAAGAAGAAACCGTAAATGTTTATACTCTTTCTTCACAAGAACAAAATGAGAATTATTTGTATATATAAACAGATGTTATAGATATGGAAAATATAGCAAGATATTAAATAAATGTATAGATAGTTAGATAGACTTAGATAAAGATTAATGAAGGTTAAAAGAAACCAAACAACAATGTAACATGAAACTAGATATAGTAACATTTTGAAAAAGCTGTAAAAGTGAGTAACTATTCTACGTGTGAGTTTATGTAATTGTTGTTGCATTTTGTGTTTTTGTCGTGTTTGTTGTAATGTTGTCCTTTTTTGTATTTTTAATGAAAAAACTGAATAAAGTTTTTTTTTAAAAAAATGCATTTTCAGAGAAAACTTTGCAAGAATTACAACAAAATGTCAGTAAATTTGGAGCAGGAAAAGATCTAGAATTAAATTAAAATATTTACAAGATGCAGAAAACTGCTCCATCAGTGGAGCCTTTTAAGAAGAGACTGGACAGCCACGTGTCTGGAATGGTATGGGGTCTCCTGCTTGAGCAGGAGGCTGGACTAGAAGACCTCCAAGGTCCCTTCCAATACTGTTACTCTGTTAATTCTGCCATTCTGTTAAAACAGATGTGATTTTGGCCTTTCAAATTGTATAATTGCATCATAAAAGAAAGTTGCCTGTCATGGTTAATAGGACACATAAAATCCCCAAATAGTAAAACTTTAATACTTGCTTAACCAATGGACTTATTTAATGTTTCAGGGATACAAAAAAGGACAAAAATCTGAAAGGACATATTATTACACCAAGTTTCATAAAAGCATGGAATGCCATAAGGGAAATAATAAGCTCTACAATTCCACTGTTAGTCTTGCCTTCAAAGGCTTTCCATGTTGGAGATAACTATTGTAAGAAAACAGTAATTTCATATTGTATGGAGATATGATTAATTCAGACTCCACGAACAGATTAAAGACACAGCAAGAATAACTCAGTGAAGGCTGGAATACACCATGGCTGATGTATTTAAAAATTGCTAGAAGGATGAAATCTGGTGGAGGCAAAGAAAAATGTCAGAAATTGAAAGTCTCTTTGTTAGACTAGACATCCCCAGTTCATGCAACCATTCTTCATATGTTTTAGCCTCCAGTCTCCTAATCATCTTTGTTGCTCCTCTTTGCACTCTCTAGATATTTCTATAATATTTCCCTCTGTAATATGGTTAATATACACAGAAGGGAATCTCCTGAGGAAACCTCTGTGCTATAGACATTTTTTCCCCTGAATGTCAGTATTCTACTAGCTGAATGTGTGAGGAACTGCATTTGTGAAATTATACTTGCCAGTCATTCAGCTTTCAGCACATTCCAAATAAGATGAAAGTTAACAGCTGGTCTATATGCAGTAAAAGCACTAGAATTCATAAACATTAACCAAAAGAAGGCGGCAGCGATATTTCAGTAAGGAAAAAGCCTTTAGCAGTTTGGAATGGACTTTTTCACTAGAAGTCTTTCAAAAGCTGAATCTTGGAGAAGAATTCAAAATCTGGATGGGGAACAGGTATCGACTGCAAATATGCAAACTGCAAAGATGACTGTGACTGAACTCATTGCTAGTTTTTCAGTTAGCAAAGGCACATAACAAGAGTATCTGCACTCCTCTTTGGATGTATTAATTGCTCTGAAGGTCTTGAGCAACCAAATCAAAACAATAAAGAGATATGGATGGTCCTCGCCTAATGACCACTTGTTCGGTGACTATTCACACTTAGGGTGGTCCCTAAGTCCATGCAACCTTCCATGCCAGCTTCTGGTAAGCAAAGTCAATGAGGAAGCCATCAGGAAGTTGCAAATTGTGGCCACGTGATCTTGTGCTTGATGAAGTCATGAGATTTGCTTAATGACGGCAAGAGCTGTCTCTAAGTGGTATGGTGATGTGTTGTTTACTGATGGAAATGCTGCTCCCAATTGTTAACTGAGAAGTGCCTGCAATCAAGATCAAAATTCAGGAATATAACATAAAATGTTAGTAGCTGATATTGCCTCAGTGGCATATTAAAATTGAATCAGGCAAATATTGCAAGCTTCAATTTGTCCTCCAATTGTGGAGCTTCTACATCACTGGTGGGTTGCTACCAGTTCGGACCAGTTCATCCGAACCGTTAGCTCTGACTCCAAGCCGAGAGCGAACTGGTTCTCTGTATCTGTGAAAGTGGTGTAGGAAGTTAGCACCCACCCCTCTCCTAGGAAATGAGATATCCTAGGAGATATTAAAAGGTAGGAAATATTCTGTGGAACACATCTGGAAACATGCTTTTAAACAAACAAAAGACTCCTCTTGGAAACCCCCACCCCAGCTCACATATTCCTCTCACCTGGACTGGAAGTCTTTTGCATGATAAAACCACAATAGGATTTGCCCAAGGCCCTTTCATTCAGCCAAAGCTGGATTAGACAAAAGCCAAAAGTTGCCCCAGCATGCCCCTGGGGGGTCTGAGAGCCAATGGGATACATTTCTATACAGAAAAAGGAAATCTAAGAGGTGGGACCCAACTTAGACTATAAAAACCAGGAACTCAGCATTCCTCTCTCTTTTTTCTCTTCACCACACCTGGAACCATGTAAGCTACCTTTTCTGTACAAGGGCTCAAGCCATGTGCTCCTGTCCACCATTAAACCTTCCTTCCAAGCAACCTTCATGAATCCAGTGTCTTTTTCCCCACTTGGAACTGAACCTAAAAGGATATTTCCTTATAACAATTGGCGAGCCAGGTGGGTTTCCAAGCTAACCTCTCCAGTGATCCGGGCCTAAATAAATTTATTTGACCTGGGCCATTGGAAATTAGGTTTTAAAGGGGTTTTGAGTTTCAATTCAAGGGCTGCTTGGAAGGAAGGTGAGTACCTACCTCTAAATTTTACTTTAAACCATAGAAAACTGGGAAATGTGTGTTTGCATGTGTGTATGTGTGTGGGGGGTAATTTTTGCTTTTTAATTTTACTTTATGGCATATGTAAATTCCAATTTCAATTGAATAGTGTGTTGTCTGGGTACAAATCATTTTAGGGAAAAAATAATCATGCTTTTTGTTTAACCAAGTTAATGTATCTTCCTAAATCCTTTGATATTTCCTTCCCCCCCCTTCTCCCCCCCCAGCCCTGTTTTGTCTGCTAGCCATTGCAGGATACTCATTTTATGGTGGTTCTTTTCCACTTCTCCAAATCTGTTTTAATTTGTTGCACCAATTTATAATAGTTATCTATATTTTTGGTTTTCCTTACCTAGGGGTAGGATTTTACTTTTCTTTGCATTAGATAGGGCTCAGAATTTTGTTGTTTTTTTTCTTTCTTTTTGAAGATGGGAACCACATTAGCTTTTTCCCAGTTTCTCAGGTAGTCCCCGTGTCCCAAGATTTTTTTTTTTTAAGATGTGCAGTGGTTCTGAGATTTCATTTACCAGCTCCTTTAAGACTCTGGGACCTGGTGTTCTCTTACTGTTTTTGCTTATTTTAACTTTAGTTTACAGTCTGTTTTATTTTTCCTTTCCAGTTATATTTCTGGTTAGTTGGGTTGCATTTCTTTTTGCAAGAAGACATGCAAAGAATGAGTTAAGCAACTCATGGCTTTCTCTGTGTTGCCTTCTCTTCTTAGTGGTCCAACTGTTTCCTTGATTTTTTTTCTTGCTTTTTTTATGTATTGGAAGAATCTTTTATATTATCTTTCACCTTTGTTGCAAGTCGTTGTTCATTCAAGGCTTTTGTTTCCTGATTTTCTTTACAGATTCTTGCTATCTGCTGATACTCCCTTAGTTATGTGTCCCTCTTTCCATTTTTGTATCTGTCCTTCATTCATTCAATTGTCAGTGAGGTCTTTGTGCAGCCATGCTGGTTTCTTGGATTTCTGGGTTTTTTTTCCTGATTGCTTTTGTGCAATTGGCTTTTATAATCAAGTTTTTTCAGAGTTTACCAAGCAGCTTCTTGAGTTGCTTCTTTCCTTTAGGACTTTCATCCAAGGAATCTTTCTCAAGCTTCTCTTGAGTTTATTAAGGTCAGCTTTATTTTAAAATCTAAGACTTTAGTGTGTTCAATTGTGTTCAATCGTTTTTGTTATGTTAATGATGCAGTTTCAAATCCTTCTACAACTTCTTCTTTGTTTGTAAGTATTAAGTCAAGTATGGACTTAATTATCTCCTCTAGTTCTCTTCTCTACCTTTTGGACAACAAAATTGTCAGTAAGGTTGGTTATTAACATATTTTATTTCTCACTTGGTGCAAAATTAGTTTTCAAAGTTTCCATGCCTTTAATTTCTGTGTCTGCCATAATATTTATATTTAGCACTTCCAGTATCAAAATGAATAGCATCCTTTTCTTGTGCCCTTTTTTATGTATTTAAAATCATTCTCATTTTGTTTTTAATCTGTCTCTTAGAAAAAAAGCTTAAGAGAGCT
Organism: Diadophis punctatus similis; assembly: GCA_023053685.1. Classification (NCBI taxonomy): domain Eukaryota; kingdom Metazoa; phylum Chordata; class Lepidosauria; order Squamata; family Dipsadidae; genus Diadophis; species Diadophis punctatus. Next base: position 7,119,187 of record JALIGW010000027.1, on the reverse strand, counting down.
GAATGTATAAATTCATTTAGGAACCTTTTAGTTTGCTGCCATTATTGAAGTATATATTTTATAGTCAGCATTCAGTGAAGAGATGGGCCTATAGTTTTATCTGCATTAAATCTGAATCTTATTTTGGAATCAAAGTAATATTTGCTCCCATTCAGGAATGTGGTACCTTTACATCAATCAATACTTCATTATGTAAAATCTTTGTAAAATTCTGCCACTGGCCCACCTGGTCCTGGTGTTTGGTTGTTCTTTTGTCTCTTGATCTGCTTCTGATAATTCCATCATTGATATTCATTCATTTAATAGTTTTGTCCTTTTCTGGTACTTTAGGCAATTCCATTTTTTCAAATATTCTTTAATTTTATTTTCTGAAACTTCTTGCTCATACAGCTTTTCATAATATTGAATTATTTTTGTTTATCCTCATTTGGTAGTATAGAGTTTCTTTCTCATCTACCAGCCTATGTGTCAATGTCTTCTCTTTCTCTGCTTTGATTTGTGTAAGTTCTGTTTAGCGTTTACAGAGCACAGGAGCTTCTGTTAGGGAAGGAGGAAGAGTGTGTGTGTGTGTGTGTGTGATTGAAGGGTGGGAAAGCAAATTTTGTTGTTGTTGTTGTTTTTTTTATGTGCACATCCCAAAAGCAAACCCCATAATTTTTTTGGTTCTAAAATGTGAAGCTCGTGAATAGAAAGTGGAGGTCTTAGTACTAGTCGTACAGGGGCGACTACGTCCTCGCAGATCCCCTTTTTGGATCTGATAAACCTAAAGGAGATTCCCCAAGGAAGGGGCCCATACTTCTGTGGGGTAGCGGAAGTCCTTCCCAGAGTTTTTTAGCCTCTGAAAACTGCGGACGACTCCCCAAGGAAGGGGCCCATACTTCTGTGGGGTAGCGGAAGTCCTTCCCAGAGTTTTTTAGCCTCTGAAAACTGCGGACAACTCCCCAAGGAAGGGGCCCTTACTTCCATGAGGGAATCGGAAGTCCTTCCCAGAGTTTTTTAGCCTCTGAAAACAGTGAGCGCGTCACTAGCTAAGCCAAAGTGAACCTTACATTTAAAGGATCATGGGAAGCTCTAGTTCGAGGGTGGCGGGTACCCTTGTGAGGGCTTGGAACCTGGGACGCCAGGAATACAGGAATGTGCAAAAGTAGGAAATGGACTTTGCTGAGGGATGACACAGAAAAAACAAAACAAAACAAAACAGCCAATTTGGCTAAATAAAGGTACTTAAGAAAACAGAAAAGGAAAAAATGTTGAGGTGTTTGTTTGTCTCTCTCTCTCTCCTCTTTTCTCTCTCTTATATGTAACCACGTGGTTTGTTTGTTAAGATTTGTGCCTTCCCTAATTTAACTGAAATTTATGGCAGGAAGGACTTGTGTGTGTGTCCTGTCATCCTCTTTGTCCATGTCTTTGTGTATGTATACGTCTTTGTCTTGTCTTGTGCGCACTCGAGGTAATTGCAACTGTAAAATATCTCTGTTTCCTAGAGATATGAATTTCAAATTGTTAGAAAAAATTAAAAGCACTGAAAAGAAAGGAAAATGTCTTTGCCCAGTTAGGACTGGCCAACCTGGTCTGGGACAAGGAACAGAGTTCAATTTTCCTATTCCTCTCTGTGTTTTTAAGAAAAGCCAAAATTTAAGGGACAATGTTTTAAGTTAATTTACAGGAAAATTCCATTCTCACATTTACTGTATGTACATGCAAACAGTTTTAATATTGCTCTTCTGTGATGTTTAATGGATGCCAATTCTCTGCTAAGATGAAAATGTCTGTTCATTTTTTTCCCCGGTGATGTCTCCATTTTGTTATAATTGATTTAACTGCGATACTGATGTGTTGTTTGTTTTCCTCAAACCCTGCCTGCAAGCTATCTACCCCCCCCCCAAATCTCTAATCCTTTTACAATGCCTCTCGTGGTAGAATTACCAGCAAAAGGGGGAAGGGACCCTGTTCTTATGTCTTTCAGCCCTGCACACATGATCCTGAAGCCTATGGAAGCAGACCAAATGGGCTCAGAAACTGCCTCCAGTAAAGACATTCCATCCATTTGAGCCAGAATTGGGTTTGAATCTAGTCCTCTAGTCATCACAGCAACCAGAGTGGAGCAGATCTTTCCAAGCCTGGCTGACCAGCCTTACCACCAACACCTAAGGCCACCCAGCAGACATGAATGAAAGGACCCTGAGATGGACAAATAAAGACCAAACATCTATTTTCAATCCCCAGAAGACAGCTGAAAAGACTAGGGGGGAGGGGGGAACTTCATTGTAAAGTTTTCTTTCTTTGCTTCAGTCACTGAAATTCATTGTAAAAATTTTCTTTCTTTGCTTCAGTCACAGAAATTCATTGTAAAGTTTTCTTTGTTTTCTTTCTTTCCTTGCTTCATTCACTGAAATTCATTGTAAAGTTTCTCTTTCTTGTCTCATCTATATTGTAATCAGTTTAATGTACTCATGTAAGAATTGTATTGGGAGTGGTTGCCACAGTGAGTTCTGTACACTTTAGATTTCTGTCTAGTGGGAGGTAAATTTGTAGCTGCATACACAAACACACAGAGACACGCCATTCAGAATTAGACCGAGGTTATCCTTTTTCCACCTACCTCCACCCAAAGCTGCTTTTAGCTTGCTGGTTTTTTTTGTTGTTGTTGTTTTGACTCCTGCTTTGTGGCATTAAAGCCCAAGCAGTCATATCTCCCTGTTAATTCCATGGGGGAAGGGGACAGGTCCCCTCAGGCAATTTCCCCACTTGAAGAGCTAACAGAAAGGATCTTCGAAAACCCAAGGCCTGACTGCTGCCCAGTAAAGCAGGGTATTTTGCACTGGTGGTCTCAGGAGTAAGAGTCCCAGGGCTCATTCTAAAAAAAAAAAAAAAAAAGGAAAAGCCTAGATTGCACACTGGCTAACTTCAATTTGGACTCACAAATCCTAGATGCACTAAAGTAAGAGCTAGGGCAGATTCAAGAACCATCCCTTGGAAATGGGCAGCCTGTGATTTCAAGGTAAACCATGGCTGTGGGAATATTGTGGGGCCTGTGCTTGCTTGAAACCTGTCTGGGAGCTCATCGAAAGTGTTATCAAACATCTGAACATAATTGGCATGGAAAATTGGATACTGTAAATTTATTTCCAGAACTTTTGCCCTGGCCATTGACCATCATGATTGAAAGCTCTCCTTTTGGGAGCCACTGAAAGAGCTGCTGCTGCCTCTTTCAACTGCCTCTTTCAACGTCTTCCCCTCTGCATCAGAGAAAATTGAAAGCACCCATAAAATCTCCTTGACCTGATCAATTTGAAGTTTGTGTCAAAACATGTGTTGCACTCACATGTTTTGAAAAAAAAATGAGGGATTGTAGGAAGTTAGCACCCACCCCTCTCCTAGGAAATGAGATATCCTAGGAGATATTAAAAGGTAGGAAATATTCTGTGGAACACATCTGGAAACATGCTTTTAAACAAACAAAAGACTCCTCTTGGAAACCCCCACCCCAGTTCACATATTCCTCTCACCTGGACTGGAAGTCTTTTGCATGATAAAACCACAATAGGATTTGCCCAAGGCCCTTTCATTCAGCCAAAGCTGGATTAGACAAAAGCCAAAAGTTGCCCCAGCATGCCCCTGGGGGGGTCTGAGAGCCAATGGGATACATTTCTATACAGGAAAAGGAAATCTAAGAGGTGGGACCCAACTTAGACTATAAAAACCAGGAACTCAGCATTCCTCTCTCTTTTTTCTCTTCACCACACCTGGAACCATGTAAGCTACCTTTTCTGTACAGGGGCTCAAGCCATGTGCTCCTGTCCACCATTAAACCTTCCTTCCAAGCAACCTTCATGAATCCAGTGTCTTTTTCCCCACTTGGAACTGAACCTAAAAGGATATTTCCTTATAACAGTGGGCCCGCCCGCCCGCCTGCCCCTGGGTTATACTGACCTTTATCTCTGCTTCTGAAGCCCAGCTGATCAGGGGAGGCAGATTGAATTGCCGCTCCGCAGCTGTTTTCCTTGCTCCTTGCCTAGTTTGCAACGCGGAAGTTCTATTTCCTCTGAACTGCACATACGCCTGCAGCGAAGCGCGCACTCAGCGAACCGGTTGTAAAGCCAGTAGCAACCCACCACTGTTCTACATCCTAAAATAATGCCACAATTGATATATGAAAGCTTTGATGCCAGTTATGGCTTTATTTTGTTTTCTTATTTTTATATGTGACAGGCATGTGTCTGCAATATATACTGTATATTTTATGGGCCACTGCTGCTTGTTACTTCCTCTTGGTTACTTGGTTAAATTTGTGATTTCCTTGATGAGACCTGTTAATGTATTAGCAGAGTATTCCTTGTGTTACCAAGGTTGTGCATACAGAAACGTTTAGATTGAGATCAGTTGTGAATAAGTACTCAGCCACACACAGATACACTAACTAAAATTAAAATTTACTTTAAGAAATAGCATTTTCCTATAAACAGTCCAAAGTCATACACTTAATAGTCATAATGACAATCCAAGTATTATACAGTACAAATACATTTCAGCTATAATACATAACTACAACACAGAGAGAAATGCAGAGCATACATACTCTAGGCCTTGCTCTAATGATAAGCAGAGACTACACTCAGTAGTAGAGACCAAAGACAAACAGAGAGGGACTCCCATAGAAATAAGCTGTGAACTCTAGCTCCCTCTTGTGGCAGTCTGCAACACCTAAGCTAAACAGACTTATAGCTGTTAAAAGCTAAAACATATATTGTCCTACCCAATATTAGTTATGGTCAGGGACCTAACATTCTCCCCTTTGGGTAGGTCAATATATAATACCTTACATCTTTAAACCATAGTTTTCACAACACTCTTTATGTTTAATTGCACCTTGCGCTTTAGTGAAATGATCTGCAATATTCTGTTCAGTCATGCAGTATTCCAACTTAACCATTTTATTTTGAACACATTGTCTAACATTCAGATATCTCAAATCAGTATGTTTCGACCTTGTTTTCACAGCTAAACTATTAGCCATACTAATGGCAGATTGATTGTCTTCATACACAATAAATGGCTCCTGTACAGTAATTCCTATATCCTTTAACAATTGTTTATAATACACCAATTCTGTACACATTAATGATAAACTCGAGAATTCTGCTTCCATAGTGGATAAACTAATATGTTGTTGCCTAATAGATTTCCACCCTATTAAAGCATTACCCAACATTACCACTATACCTGATGTTGATTTGCGAGTCATTGCATCAGTAGCAAAACTTGCATCAGCATATGCAGTTAACACTAATTCATTTCTCGGTTCTAAATATAAAGAATAATGTATTGTGTGCTTTAGGTATCTAAGTATTCGTTTAGCTGCTTGCCAATGCCTTTCATTTGGTTCAGCATTATATCTAGCCAGTTGATTTACGCTGTAAGATATATCTGGTCTAGACCAATTACTCAAATATGAGAGACTACCAATTAGAGACTGATATATCTCCTTATCAAACACAGGACATTTAGTATCACTATTTGTAAATCCCTGATCCATTGGTGTCTTAGCAGTTTTACAATTCTCCAGGTTATATCTTTTTAACAATTGGCTAATCTTCTTAGCTTGCGAAATTTTGAATCCTCTATTTGTCTTCATTATATCAAGACCCAAATAATGTTTAATTTCTCCTAAATTTCTAATCTTGAACTTTCTTTGTAATTCAGAAACAATATCATTTGCTTCTTGTTCAGTCTTTGTTATAATCGCTATATCATCTGTAAATAATAGCAACAGAGAAATCAAACCATCTTTCTCTTTCCTAAATAAACAAGGATCAGCTATACCAGCTTTAAAATCCATGGAAACTAATTCTTTTACAATGCATTTATTCCATTCATAACCTGATTGCTTTAAACCATAAAGACTTTTCTTTAATTTCCAATAATCATTTTTTCCATCATCTTTTAAACCTAATGGCTTTCTCATATAAATGGTATGTTGTAAAGGTGCATGTAGATATGCAGTTTCGACATCTACATGATTAATTATGCATTTATTTTTAGCTGCCCAAACTAATGCTCCTCTCAATGTATTTGCTCTCAGACTAGGTGCAAATACCTCATCATAATCCTTATCTGATTGAGCAAATCCCTGAGCAACTAATCTTGCTTTATGGGTAACAGTGCCATCCACACCAGCCTTTAATTTATACACCCATCTGCAACCTATTGCACGCTCACCTGGTGGTAACTTTACATCTTCATATACCTCAAGATCCTTTAAAGATTTTAATTCCTTATTCATAGCTTCCTGCCAAGCTACCTGTTCCTTTGTTGGATACAGCTTAAGTTCATTATAATTAGACGGTTCCACATTAATCTGGCATACAATACTTGCCTGATATCTATCAGGTGGACGTCTCTCCCTAGTCGACCTCCTAGGCAATTTAGTACAAGTTGTTGGAATTTCCTCTTCCTTTTCCTCCCCTATCGAAGTATCTTCTACATCATCCATAGATGGTTCCTCTATTGAGGATTCTTTCACTATCCTATCATCAGTACTATTCTTATCAGAATCATCAGGAAACAATGGATCCTCAACAACAATACTATCTTGTTCCTTGTATTCCTGTTCCAGTTTACTCCATCCAACATGCTCAAGGAATTTAGCACTTGCACTACAATATACTCTAGTAGTACCTGGCTCCCAGAATCTAAATGATCTATGATTAGATTCATACCCTACAAAACATAATTTCCGTGCTCTATGTTGTCCCTTTCGCCTTACTTGTGTGGGAATATGCACCCATGCTGGTGCACCAAATGTATGCAAATAACTAAGATTTGGTTTCCTACCATACCAACGAGTAAATGGCAATTCACCAGTTGTTGCATTCACTACATTGTTCAAAACATGGTTAGCACACATTATAGCTTCACCCCAGAGCCTCTCTGGTAAACCAGAATCTGAAATCATGGTTCTAGACATAGCCTATAATGTCTGACCTCTACGTTCAATATGCGCATTATGTTGCGGCCGAAAAGGAGCAGAACGCTTATGTTCAATACCAGCTCTCTTTAGCATATCTTCAAATCTCTTATTGGTAAACTCAGTACCATTATCTGTTACTAAACTAACCAGTTTCTTATTCATTTTTCGTTCAACAAACCTTAACCAGTTTACAAAATGCTGATATGTTTCTGTTTTTGTTTTCATCAGATAACAGAAACCATATCTAGAAAAATGATCAACTATGCTCAATATATAACAGGCTCCACCTAAACTGGGTTTCTTAGGGCCAATGAGATCAGCAAATACAACCTCTAATGGTTCCTTGGTTTTAAATCCATTTAACCTGTTTGCAGGAATTACCTTGCTCTTTTCCTGATTGCAAGCATTACAATTTAAATATCTTGTACAAGGTTTTAATTTTATACCATTAGATAACTCAACAGTTTTCTTTAAAATTTTGAAATTTAAATGTCCCATACGTCTATGGAGCAAATGAATACATTCATCATGAGGCTTTCTCTTTTCATAAACTGAATTAGCCTTATTTAATGGACTATCGTGGATAATGTATAAGCCATCATGCAATCTTGCAGTAACTCTTTTACCTTGTTTTTCAATTAAACATTTATCTCCCTGAAAAGTTACCACAAACCCTGCTTTTATCAATTCTCTGACAGATAGTAAGTTATTTTTAAGGTTAGGTACATATAACATTGGTAAACTTTCATTAATACATGAACAATATGCATTACCTTCTCCAGATACTCTCAATTTCCAGCCATTTGCTAATGATACATGCTGTTTACTTTCAGTCATATTAACAAATCTCTCTTTACTTTTAGTTATACACTGAGATGCTCCACTGTCTATTATCCAGATATCATGGCTTACAGTTTTATTTGTACTTGATATAGCTGCACTAACATCATTATAAGCTCTCTGCATATTACTAGCATTCTGCTTTTTACCCTTTTTACAGAATCTGGCTATATGACCTTTAGCCCCACAAGAATAACATTTCCTAACAATATAGGCAGTTGAAGACATTTTTTCTTCCTGTGGTGATTTCTCTCTCAGCTGTTTTCTATCTTGCCTTCTTCTAGACTCTTCTAACAGTCTTCCTATTATGCCAGTCAATGTCAGTTCATCTCTGGTCAAAACTTCCAGTGAAGACACATAATCATCATAAGAGTCATCCAAAGAAGAAAGAATAATATAAACTTGATGCAACTCTGAGAAAATCAGTTCTTTTTCATGTAGCTCTTGTAATGTTCTCTTCATAAACTCCAAATGAGCTAACATGTCACCACCTTTTAACAAACGTGCTCTGAACAGTTTACGTGTAAGGTGTATGTGCGCACCAACACTATCACGAACATAAAGTCTCTTTAAGGTACTCCAACACTTGGCAGCAGAATCTTCACCATGAATATGGACCAGTTGCTGATCACTCAGTGTCAGTCCAATAATACTAAGAGCCTTTTCATTATCCCGGTTAAAGGCAGCTATTTTCTTCTTATCTTCATCATTTGTTGGATCCCAAGCTGTTATATCAGGTGGATTATTAACCACAGTCCATAATCCTTCTTTACGCAAAAGTAAGCTGCACTTCATAGACCAGGAAACATAGTTAGTTCCATCTAACCTGGTTATCAGGGATAAGCTAGTTGACTGTTCTTGTGCCATTGTTAATTTAACAGTAAACCACAAGTTAGCTGTCTGAATATGAAACTGAATATTCACACTAACTCTCAATATCTCTCTGGGCCCATAACCAGTGTTAATGTATTAGCAGAGTATTCCTTGTGTTACCAAGGTTGTGCATACAGAAACGTTTAGATTGAGATCAGTTGTGAATAAGTACTCAGCCACACACAGATACACTAACTTGAATTAAAATTTACTTTAAGAAATAGCATTTTCCTATAAACAGTCCAAAGTCATACACTTAATAGTCATAATGACAATCCAAGTATTATACAGTACAAATACATTTCAGCTATAATACATAACTACAACACAGAGAGAAATGCAGAGCATACATACTCTAGGCCTTGCTCTAATGATAAGCAGAGACTACACTCAGTAGTAGAGACCAAAGACAAACAGAGAGGGACTCCCATAGAAATAAGCTGTGAACTCTAGCTCCCTCTTGTGGCAGTCTGCAACACCTAAGCTAAACAGACTTATAGCTGTTAAAAGCTAAAACATATATTGTCCTACCCAATATTAGTTATGGTCAGGGACCTAACAAGACCAACATTGACAAAGAGAACATTATGTCAAGTTGAAGATGCTTATGAGGTTTAAATAAGGGGGGGGGGAAATGAAGCATGAAGATTCTGTTCACATGTATTGACCAGCTGCCAAATCAAGAAAGGAGATAACTTGTGAATGAGACCATTTTCCTGCTTCTCTCTGCCCCTTCTCAGGGCTTTGTGCCATGGTGGGGAAGGGGGAGAGTGAAGGAGAGAGCAGGTTTGCTTCCTCTCCACATCTTACTGTGTGGGCCTTTCTCCCTGGGGTCTCCCATATTGATTTCATGACTGGTTTTTGCAGGATTTTGCCTAGGGAAGGCAAGACCCATCCTCCATCATTTTCTAGGAAAAGATGCCATTCGCACACAGCAAGTTTTAGGCTTTTTCATAATGTTATAGATTGTAAGTGAAAAGGACCAAGCACTGGCTCTGGCAGCAGGGAACTGAATTAGCTTGGCAGCACCATGACACAAAATAAGATAGATATTGTACAGAAATATAATTGAAGCCATATTATCCAGTCACCCTGCTAGGATATTTGTTAGCATACGAGCTGTATGGTGCAAATTAAAACAGCTATTGATTCTAAAGTTGTTTTAAACTATTTCCTACTTCCAGCTCCTTTGAAACAATTATCTCAAACTGTCACCAAAGAGCTGAATCTTGGTTTTAAGCAGGGCCTGGGAAGATAATATGTTTCCCCTGCATCTCAATGCTTGGCGGAGAAGAGCATAAAACCTTTAATGGGCTATTAGAGCTACCAGGCTGCATAGAAGGACCATCAGCAGAACCCTCCCTGCCCCAAGACCCAGGCAGGCTGTCCTGACCAGTTCAAGGCAGGACAAGCAAAGCGCAGAGATGGGATCAAGGAATGCCCTCTGCCCGTAAGTAAAGCAGCCACACTTTGGGGCAAGGAGGGGCAAAGTGTGTGTCTGGGGGTGGGTGGGTGGCTGCTTAAAGACAGGTTTAGTTACATGTCAAATTGCCTGAGCCAGCCTATGAAGGTAGGGAGATCAGCCTATTTTTCAGTCTGTAGAAATGACAAAAGGCCAGAAACGGTATTACAATAACACTAAAGAAGGAAACTGACACTGAAAACCAAGGAAAGTCTTTCAAAATATCTCTGAATTCAGAAGGAGGTTCCAACCTCAGATTGGTACTATTGCTAAAGGATGCCAATGGAAATCTAGTAACTGATTCAAAGGAAGGAAAAAGTAGGAAAGAGCAACACATATCTAAAGCAGAATATCAGCAAAAAGCCTGAATCTGCAAAGATGAAGTCAGGAAAACTATTTTTATTTAATTTATTTATTTTATTTATTTATTTTTGTCAAGTACGTGTTGGTAATATACATAGATATAACATTGTTTATATACATAAGATGGGTACTGGTAAGCGGGAACATTAGGACAGGGATGGTAGGCACGCTGGTGCACTTATGCACGCCCCTTACTGACCTCTTACGAATCGGGTGAGGTCAACAGTGGACAGTCTAAGGGTAAAGTTTTGGGGGTTTGGTGATGAAACCACAATGTCAGGTAGTGAATTCCAGGCATTTACCACTCTGTTGCTAAAGTCGTATTTTCTACAGTCAAGTTTGGAGCAGTTCACTTTGAGTTTGTATCTGTTGTGTGCTCGTGTATTGTGAACTTACTATATGTCAAAAATAATAATAAAAAAGTTTCTTTCAACATGAAAAAACAAAAACAGAAAAGTCAATGAAAAGATCAGTCCACTAACGGGATAAGATGGCAAGGAACTGATAGCTGTAGGGAGAAAGTGGAACTGCTTAATTCATTCTTTGCATCTGTCTTTACACAAAAGGAAAAAAAAATAGCCCAACCTATCAAAAGCAGAGCCTTCAAAAAAAGGAAGGAAAAATGGATGGAGGAAATTACAGACTAATCAGCCTGACATCATTTATTTTTGAAAAGGCAGAATCAGCTACTAATGCTTCATTTTATATTCCTGAATTTTTATCTTGATTACAGGCACTCCTCAGTTAACAACGGAAATTGGGTCCAGCATTTCCATTGCTAAGCAACACATGACCACACCACTTAGCAATAGCTTTTTCTGTCATTAAGCAAATCTCACCCCTTCGTTAAGCACAAGTCCCTGTGGCCACCATTTGCGTCCTCCCAATGGCTTTGACTTTACTTGCCAGAGGCTGGCATGGAAGGTTGCAAATGGGGGACGACCCTAAGTCTGAACAGTCACTGAACAGTGGACATTAAGTGAGGACCTTCTGCATTTGATAATTGTTTTGGATCTTGTTGTCTAAGACATCCAGAGCAATCAGAAATACTAAATAGAAGAACAAACACTCTTGTTATGTGCCTTTGCTAACTGTAAAACTTTTTCTTTGAAGACGTTTCGCTTCTCATCCAAGAAGCGAAATGTCTTCTTCTTCCTCAAGGAAAAAACATAAGAAAAAGAAAGTCCAGTTGCCTTTGAAAAAAGCTCCTTTGAGACAACCATGACCTGGATGACTGAGAAGCTCCATGGACATTTGGCTTAACTTGGAACCTGCAGCTGATCAGTTCATGACCTGCTACACAGTCAGCACTTGGCCATGTCTTTGATGCTAGAGCTGAGCTCCTCCAACTTCTCTTAGCAATAAAAAGTCAGTTTGATTTCTTTATATCCCACCTGGCGATGTCTGTGTATAGAGGCATTGTTTTGGCTGTTTGAAGACAGTTTTAGCTCTGAAAGAAGTCATTGAAAGTGGCAGAAATTGATAAATCATTATCTTGCTTCATTTCAGTTTCCTAAGCCATTCATTCAAACTACATTTTCCTTTTGAAGGTTTCTAACTTTGACATTCCATTTTTCAATCCCAAGCAGCATCTCTTCCTTGCGTGTTCAACCAATTTAAAATTGAACTTGATCATAAAATTCATTGATCTCCTCTTCTTCTATATCAGTGATAGGAATGTAAATGTGGATGTTCAAAGGATTGTCCACAAAGTTTAATTCAGTGGTTCCCAAACTTTTTCAGTCCACCGCCCCCTTGGTGCTACAAACTCATCCTCACCGCCCCCCACCCCACCCCCTCAGGTGGGTGTGGCTTAGTGGTCAGGTGACCGGGTGGGCATGGCCAACTTGTAAAATGTGGTGAAACTCACTTAACAACGCTCTTGCTTAGCAACCAAAATGTTATGCTCAATTGTGGTCATAATTCTTTCTTTCTTTTTCTCTTCCTTTCTTTTTCTCTTTCTTTCTTTCTTCCTTTCCCCTTCTTTCTTTCTTTTTCTTTCTTTCTGTCTTCCTTCCTTCCTACCATCTTTCTTTCTTTCTTACTTCCTTCCTTCCATCTCTTTCTTTCTTTCCTTTCTTCTTTCTTTCTTTCTTTCTTTCTTTCTTCCTTCTTTCTTTCTGTCTTCCTTCCTTCCTCCCTCCCTCTTTCTTTCCTTTTTCTTTCCTTCTTCCCTCCCTTCCCTTCCCTCTTTTCTTTTTGACTGTCTTCCTTCCTTCCTACCATCTTTTTCTTTCTGTCTGTCTACATTCCTACCTACCATCTTTCTTTCTTTCTTTTTCTTTCTTTTTTCCTTTTTCTTTGCTACATCCCTCCCTTCCCTTCCCTCCCTCCTTTCTTTTTCTGTCTGTCTTCCTTCCTTCCTACCATCTTTTTTCTTTCTTTCTGTCTTCCTTCCTACCATCTTTCTTTCCTTTTTCTTTCCTTCTTCCCTCCCTTCCCTCCTTTCTTTTTCTGTCTGTCTTCCTTCCTTCCTACCATCTTTTTCTTTCTTTCTGTCTTCCTACCTACCTACCATCTTTCTTTCTTTCTTTCTTTCTTTCTTTCTTTCTTTCTTTCTTTCTTTCTTTCTTTCTTTCTTTCTTTCTTTCTTTCTTTCTTTCTTTCTTTCTTTCTTTCTCTCTCTCTCTCTCTCTCTCTCTTTCTTTCTTTGTTTCTTTCTTTCTCTCTCTCTCTCTCTCTTTCTTTCTTCCTTTCCTTCCTTCCTTCCTTTTTTCCCCGTATTTTTTCTCTCTCTCTCTCTCTCTCTCTCTCTTTCTCTCCGAGGAAGAGGGGCGTGTTTGAAAAGAGGGGCTGGAGGTGGGTGGGAAATCTATCCCACATTGAGCCACTGGGTGTGTGTGAGTGTGCGTGTGTGTGCGTGCGTGGCCGAAAACGTCCAGGTTTGGGAAACTGGGAGGTTTTGAAACCGGTTCCCCCAAACATGGTTTGTATTTGGTTGCAAAAACAAACAAACAAACACACAAGCCATTTTGGTTCCTTGCCAAGGTTGGCTCAACTGGATGACCAAACAGCCTGGAAAGGAAAGAAAACTGCAGAAGTGGTCAATGGAGGGGGTGGGTGGGACAGATGCACACGGGGGAGGGTCTTCTCCCCCTCCCCCCACTGGCACATTCAAGGGGCTTCCTGGAAATACATCCCCTCCCCCGTGGGAAGCGCTGGCACCCTCCGAATTGCCTTCCTTGGCACAGAGGCCGGGTGGAGGGGGGGACTCCTGTACCCAGCAGGCACAGCTAGAAAGCCCCCTCCTCACCTGGTGGTGTGTCGTGCCTGCCTAAATTGCTATCCATCTGGGGGCAGGGGAAGATGGCATCGCAGGGACGAACGAGAGCAGTGTGTTAGGTGGGCAGAGGAGGCGAGGCCGAAGGCCACATCGTGAGACAGGCATGCAGAGAGGTTGCGGGGGGGGGGGCGCAGGAGGCTGGGCACCTGGGATCATCAGTGGGATGGAGAAGGGGATGGTATTGGGTGTTTGGGGTGGGGTGGGGAGTTATGATTTTTAGAAGATGAGACACACATATACGCACAATGGCCAAGGGGAGGATTTAACTTGGGGTTGTTTGGGAGAGAAAAATAGAGGGAGGGAGGGAGGGAAGAAAGGAAGGAAAAGAAAAGAAAGGAAAGAGAAAGAAAAGGAAGGAATGAGAGGGAAGGAAATGGAAGGAGGAAGGAAGGGAGGGAGGGAGGTTGGAAAGGAGGGAGGGAGGGAGGAAAGTAGGAAGGAAAGAGAGAGAGGGAAATTAAAGGTGAAAAGGAGAGGGAGGAAGGAAAAGGAAGGGAAGGAGGAAGGAAGGGAAGGGAAGTAGGAAGGAAAAAGGGGGGAAGGAAAGGGAAGGAAGGAAAGTAGGAAGGAAAAGGAGGGGGAAGGAAAGGGAAGGAGGCAAGGAAGGGAAAGAGACAGAAGGAAGGAAGGAAAGGGAAGGGAAGGAACGGAGGAAGGAAAAAGAGGGAAGGAAGGGAAGGGAAGTAGGAAGGAAAAAGGGAAGGGAAGGAAGGAAAGGAAAGGAAAGGAAAGGAAAGGAAAGGAAAGGAAAGGAAAGGAAAGGAAAGGAAAGGGAGGCAGGCGAAGGCGGCAGAAACTCTGGCTGGCAACTGTTCCCGATCTCCCCCGCCATCGCTGCCCTCTTTCTGGACCGACTTTCCGGCCGCGGTGCCTCTTGGCCGAAGGAGCGGAAAAGCGGCAGCTGCGATTTCCCCACAAGGTCTCCCTCCTCCTCCTCCTCCTCCCGCCCCCCCAACCCAGCCCCTGCCCGCCCCCCCTCCAATCCCTTGTCTTACAGGTTTAACAGCTCTGTGTTTCTGTCGGCTAGTCTCTAGGGAAAAAAGCTTGCAAAATACAGAAACTCTTCTCGCTGCGAGTTGTTAATTGCTCACCCTCACGAGAAGAGTTTCTGTATTTTGCAAGCTTTCCAGGGGTCTCCAACCGTGGCAACTTTAAGACTTGTGGACTTCAACTCCTAGAATTCCTCAGCCAGCTTTGCTGGGGGTTGAAGTCCACAAGTCTTAAAGTTGCCAAGGTTGGAGACCAGTGCAAAGAGACCAGACGACAGATACACGGAGCTGTTAAAAATCCAATAAGATGCCCATCTCGCGGCCCACCCAGTCCCCGCCGGGAAAAGAGTTGCGGGAAAAGCGGCAGCGGGCGATTGGGTGGACATGGGTGGCGGCACGGGGACAGGACCGGCGAACCACCTACCGCCCCCCTGGACCCTCTCACCGCCCCCCTGTCACCACCCTTACCTCTCACCGCCCCCCTAAAGGTTCCCACCGCCCCATGGGGGCGGTACCGCCCCCTTTGGGAACCACTGGTTTAATTGATATGATTTGGTTATTGATTGTATGATAGCCAAGTGATTGTTCTTGCTATATCTTTCCAAACTTTAAAAGCAACAGCATTCCTTCTTTGTTTTCCATGTCCTGAGTAATACATTGTGTAATCTTCTGAGTGAAATTGGCCAGTCCATCTCAATTTGCGGATGTCTTAAGTGTCAATTTGTAGTCATTTCATTTCATCTTTCACTGTGTTGAGTTTTCCTATGTTTATGTCTCTTACATGCCATGTTCCTACTGCAATTCTAATTTTGCAGCTTTGGATTTACTTTTCTTGTATGGCAATTAGTATCAGCAACTAGACATTGATAGTGTGGTGAAAAGAAGGACTAGAGGTGACATGATAGCACTCTTCCAATATTTGAGGGGCTGCCACAAAGAAGAGGGGGTCAAATTATTTTTCAAAGCACCAGAAGGCAGGACAAGAAGCAATGAATGGAAACTAATCAAGGAGAGAAGCAACCTGGAACTAAGGAGAAACTTCCTGACAGTAAGAACAATTAATCAGGGGAACGGCTTCCCTCCAGAAGTTGTGGGTTCTCCATCACTGGAGGTTTTTAAGAAGAGATTGGAAAACCATTTCTCTGAAATGGTATAGGGCAGTGATGGCGAACCTTTTTTGGTTCGCGTGCCAAAAGGGGGGGAATGCGGGGGATCATGTGTGTGCGTGCCCACACTCATAATTCCATGCACCCCCGCACATGCACGCATGACCCCCCTGCTCCCAGCATGCAATGGCACGCCCATTTTTCGCTCTCCCCAGGCTCCAGAGCCTTTCTAGGAGCCTGGGGAGGGCGAAAACGGCCTTCCTCACCCCCTCTGGAGGCTGGAAACAGCCT
Source organism: Diadophis punctatus similis (assembly GCA_023053685.1). Taxonomy (NCBI): domain Eukaryota; kingdom Metazoa; phylum Chordata; class Lepidosauria; order Squamata; family Dipsadidae; genus Diadophis; species Diadophis punctatus. The sequence continues at coordinate 7,103,010 of JALIGW010000027.1, read as the reverse complement.
GTTTCCCGACTCCCAGTGGGCCCAGAAGGCCCGAAAATCAGCCGGCTGGTGCACACATGCACGCCGGACCTGAGCTCGCGTGCCCACCGATATGGCTCCGCGTGCCACTTGTGGCACCCGTGCCATAGGTTCACCATCACGGGTATAGGGTCTCCTGCTTGAGCAAGGATTGGACTAGAAGACCTCTAAGATCCCTTCAAACTGTTATTCTGTTTTCATCTAACCATGTCATAAAGACCATTACTAATCCAAAAGATCCTCAACTCTTCTGCAGTAGCAGGTTGAGCACCATCTTCCCAAGGGATCCATCAAGTGGTGCTACATCATCAGTCATTTTGCATTTTGCATCCACGTGGTTTTCTTGGTAAAAATACAGGAGTAGTTTGCCAGGATGAACTGTTGCCATTGTCAATATAGTGCTGAAATGTGTCTGGTGCCTGCCTCTATTACTGCTACCTGATATTCGTGCCTGCTTGCTTTAGCTGGGATGACCTTCATCCTTGGTGACTTAGCTTGTAGTCTTTCCAACACCTTTGGATTTTGTTTTTGTGGCATTGCTGTCAATTACTACTATATAATGTGTCCCTTTTGGCAGTTATTGATGGAGCTATGGTCCACCATTTCTACTTCAGCTAAAATAAAGTGCCTCCTATTCAGTGGTGGGTTTCAATTTTTTTACTATCGGTTCTGTGGGCGTGGCTTGGTGGGCGTGGTGTGGCTTGGTGGGCGTGGCAGGGGAAGGATACTGCAAAATCTCCATTCCCTCCCCACTCCAGAGGAAGCATACTGCAGAATCTCCATCAGCTGGGACTCGGGAGGCAGAGAATAGATGGGGGTGGGGCCAGTCAGAGGTGGTATTTACCGGTTCTCCGAACTACTCAAAATTTCTGCTACCGGTTCTCCAGAACTGGTCAGAACCTGCTGAAACCCACCTCTGCTCCTATTGTATAAATAATGATTTAATTATTGTTAATGAAAAATTGTCTTTTCAAAGATGCCTTCTAGACCAGGGGTCCCCAACCTGTGGGCCGCGGCCCACTAGTGGGCTGTGAGGGCATTGCAATTGGGCTCTGGAAACAGCTGGCAAGTGCGTGCGCACACACATCCTCACTTGCACGAGCAGTGGGTGAGTGTGCTCCAGTTGTGTGACCGGCAGGCGCAGGTGCACACTGCGTGCAAATGAAGCTGTGTGTGTGCGTGCATGTGCTTGCTGGCTGCTTGCGTGGAAACGTCCCCTCCCTCCCCCATGCCGGTCCGCAAAGCCGGAAACATTGGGGAACTCTGTTCTAGACCCAATCATAGGTGGCAAATAAACAGTAATGATATCGAACAAGTTGAGACTTTCAAATGCCTAGAAATTATTTTTATTGCCACCGGCTCATGGAGGCTCCATGTTCAGGCCCTAATAGAGAAGTTCAGAAGTAGTAAAGCTGACATATTAAGATTTTTTTGGCATGATAGGATGTAATTCTATACCTGGTACTATAAAATACTTTTTGGACCCAAAATCATGTCACAGGTGTCCAATGGCTTCCAAATATGGGCATATAAGAACAATGAGAATCGGGCTTAAGGAATATGTCTTTGGTTGCTAACTCAATTCAATTAATGGAACCATTAATGTAAAAATTAATAAAATTAATTGGATTAGAAGACCTCCAAGGTCCCTTTGAACTCTGTTATTCTGTAATGATCCTAACTGAACAGTACATGTTAGTTATTGGCTTGGATTGTTGGATTATTGGCTTCTTTGATTTTTCAAGACAAATTCCAGGTTTCTTGGTGAAAATTACTTGGTGTCAGCCTAAGCTATTGTGTATTCCCCAGCAATTTATTGATTCCAACAGGATTTGAGGCCAAGGCATCTATCAAGGAACGTGACACAGAGATATGACTCTGCACAATGATCTCAGATAGGCTCCACCATATATTAATTCAGTGAACCCATATAAAAATGGTTGCTCTTGAATGTTATAATGTCTACAGTGTTCTCAACCCAAAACACCTGAAGAGCTTTTGCTCTTGCTTGGGAGAATGTCCTCCCCTCTTCTCTGTGAAAAACATGCACCTCAGTACTTCCCGGGAGGCGGAGATGGAAACGGTGGGCCATGTGTCTCACTGCATTGGCTTTTTTTAAATAGAAATCTGCAAGAAATGTAGAGTTCCCCATGTACAGTATAATACAATATCTAGACATACCAGAGGCTGCCTTGGTCTCTTAATAGTGGATCGGGCGGCAAGGATTTTTGACAATGCAGCCAGTTTTATGACAGAGCTATGATTAAACTCCTAGTGAGGTGATGCTGAGCCTTAACTAGGCTTCTATAACTAAATATATTTTTTTCTCCCCCCTCCCCCTATTTCTCCTTTTAAATATGCACATTTCGCTCTATGTTTCATTTTGCTATTTCTTTGTTATAATTGGTTGGAACATAATGCTCTTAATTCCAACAGGCCCTAGACTTAATGCAGGTTGTCCTTGACTTAAAACCATTCATTTAGTGGCCATTTGAAGTCTCAATGGTACTAAAAAAAGTGACTTACAACCTTGACTTACAACTGTCACAGCATCCCCACAGTTACATGATCAAAATTGGGCGCTTGGCAGCAAGCATTTGGTTATGATGGTTGCATATGATTGCCATTTGTGACTTTCCTACAACAAGCAAAGTCAATGAGGGAAGCTGGATTTGCTTAACAATCATTTGCTTAACAATCATCAACCACTTAACAATCATTCACAATCAATCCACAAGCATCACTTAATGACTGAAGCAAAAAAGGTCGTAAAATTGTGCCTGTTTCATTGAACAATTACTTTGCTCAGCAACAGATGTTTCAGTCCCAACTGTGGTCATAAGTCAAGGACTACCTGAATAAATTAGCACCACTTTATATTCTCATAGTATTTTATACATTCTAATATTATTTATGTCCTTTATAGCATTTACCTTATTCATTGTACAATTTAATTGTAATTTTAAAGCATTCTTTTGTGTACCTGTAGTTTTATCTTAATAATTTTATATGTACCTTATTTACTCAATCAATATCACTTTTTATTTTTATTTCTATTTAGTGTAATTGTTATTTATTAGTTATATGGTGATCTGTGACTGAAATAAAAACCGATTAACTATACACCCTGCACAAAATATTTTATACCAGTCCTCTCTCAAACCATAGCATGTGATAAATTTTATAGATTTGTTCCACAGTTCTTTTCATTTTTGAATTGGAACTGTTTCTTTGAAGTTTTGCATCCAGTTTACCACCCATTTTATTTGCTTTATGTAATATCTAAGTAAACGTTTATATAGGTGGACTAGCAGGTGGGCTTGACTCTCCGAGGCATTTCGACTTCTGTTTTTCTCTTAATCTCCTCTCTTGTTTTTGAGGCCTGATTTTATTCTTTCAGAAATTTATTGGTTGCTAAGCTCTTTTTTGAAAGCTGTTCTGGGGGTGCTGCTCCTGTTTCAATATACATGTACCTCTCTTCCATGCCAAAATGTCTGCCACAAGAAACACTTTGTGGCTAAAGAAGCCAAAAATCTGCCATGCACACCTTGAGGATCGAATCAGCAACTAGCTGCAGAACCCAGCCCTCTTTCTCAGAGCGCTTTGCGCATGCACAGAGGGCAAAAGAATGCAAATGGCGGCATTCCGGCGGCCGGGGAAAGCGGGCGGGGGAAGCCCCGCGCCGCGAACGCCACCAGCTTCTTCGGCTCTGGGGCGGCGAACAGGCAAGACCGCACCGATAGGAACCCACCCCTGTGATGAAGGGGGGGGGGTGTTTGGGGTGTGTGTGCACAAAGCTGCAAGATAAGAGAGACAGACCCCTCCTGTCTTGCTCCCCTAGAAACCCCCCCGTCAATGGTGTCCGGCTTTACAAATATTAAAATCTGGTCACCTTACCTTTACCTGCACGTCTGGGGATTCTGCCCTTTGCCGGGGAAGGGGGTCTTCATTCAGTTCAGTTTGAAATTCTGCTCCCACCATCCTCATTTATCCTCGCAAAAGGTGAGGCTGACTCAACCAAGGGCAGCAGGAAGCTTTGTGACTGACAGGTCTTTGAAGGTGGGTTCCCCCAAGGCTGAGACTAACTGCTGCAGACTCATTGTGCCGGGTTTTCATTGGAAAAGAAAGGCAGGGCGAAGGAGAAGATGTATCTCAAACGATCAGATGACAAGGGCCCTACCAGGAGCTTGGAGATGAGCTGAGCTTGACAGGAGAGAAAGGATGGATCTGGGCCTCCCAGGTGGGGGTGGGAGTTTTAATCTGGGCTCCCTTTGCCGGGCCTTTGATTAGAGCCTTCCTGCTGGTTTATTACTCCATAATTTACACGATGGCTGGAGGCAGAAAAAAACGCTAAGAGACATTATTAAACTTTTACCCACCTAATGACACTTGAGATTTACCAGTCCCGCTCTTGGCTGGATTACTCCAGCCTGCAAAAAGCAAGGCAAGAAAGAGGCAGACGTCGCAGGATGCCAAATTAACTTTCCAAAAGCACCTGCATGGGGGTGGGGGTGGGGGCACAAAAACAAAGGAAAGAAAGAGCTGTTCCTGGCCGAAACAATCCATTTCTGCACAGGGTCAGAAGTGGAGCGGGTGAAAGAGAAGACGTTGTAAGAATTGAGAGAGGTGTAGATCTGTGTTATGATATTGTGATGGTCAAAGCTGAAAAATAATAAAAAAAGAATTAAAAAAAAAGAATTGAGAGATGTGTGATCTCGGCCCTTCATCCTCTGCAAAGTATGTGCAGACACAACCATGGCAGCAGATGAGACTGCTAAGGTGGAGAGTTGCTCCTCATGGATGGTTTAATTAGTTTTCCTGCTTGTTGCAGAGAGTAGAGGCAATAATAAACACATGTTCCTGGAGTGGGGAAGGATGATAGGGAAACCACAAGGGTCTTTAAAATAAAGCTTGCTCAAAATACTCATTGCTATAGGATGCGCGAACAGATATTTTACTAACCTTTTTACTTTATATATTTCCGAACACACAGGTGTGTTTCCTGCTTATGTAACTAAGTACAATATAAATGTCTGGCAAAGAATTCACTCAGAGTCTTTTACAGCTCTATGGGAGGACCCACCTTTGTCCAGATCTGACTGAATAAATGTGTGACTCAGTATCTATGGAAATTCTCAATCATTCAGGTCGTGGTTGTCCCAAAGATGCTTTTTCAAAAAGGCAACTGGACTTTCTTGTTTTTTCCCCCTTGAAAACGTTTCGTTTCTCATTCAAGAAGCTTCTTCAGTTCATGGCAGAATACTTGTTCTTCATACAGAAGACCCTAGATCAATGTTGGCCAACCTTAAGCATACCATGCGCCAATTTTTTCACAGACGAGTTCAGATGCGCCATACAACTCAAGCACATTTTTTACCTTCTTACTTTCACGTTTGGGGTTGTAAAACAGGGATGGGGTAGGATCTACTTTGCTTAAGGGAGGAAAAGGAATAACTCAATCACGCAATTCAATTAATTAATTTACGCCATTTCAAAATTTGACAAACGTAATATATATTTAATCTTGAATCTGTCTTTCAATCACTCTCAATACAAAAACCACGCTAGTACACTCAATAAAACACTGCTTCAAACTCCATGCCACGATGGCTCACTCAGAACTGACTGACCATATCGAACGCTTGCCGCTCATTCACACGTGACTTCAAACACATGATGTGTTGCTAGTGCATGGTGTTTGCGATCGTTTGAGCAGGAACGCGCAATGGCAACACCGATAAAAATATTCATACTTTTGTAAACCCACCTAAAATAACATCTCACAAGTTCCATTCTAAGTTTCAGACACCGAGAAGTTGAACATTACCGAAGGCTGTACGAATTGAACTGAGATCACTTTGGTGTTGAAAATATTAAGATGGATTCAGTTATGACACCTATTTTAAAAAAATAAGTAGGCGCAAGGATGCAATGCGCCACTTGTAATCATCCAATGCACCATGTTTGGCGCATGCGCCACGGTTTGGCCACCCCTGCCCTAGATGCTCCAGGATGGCTCCACTCTGCCAGGTAATCAGTGTGGGGATTCCCTTCCGCTGATGGGAACCGTAGAAACTTGAGGAGGTATGTAGGCATCGACTTAGGGGGATTGGCATCGTCTGGACAATAATAAGTTAAAATGACTGCTATTGACCTATGTCAGATCAAGGATTGAGTGACAACTGAATACAAGGCAGAGGGTGATCTGAGCCCCAAAGACCAAATATTTTGAAGCCACATTCTGCAGAAATGACATTTTTATAGAAGGGACTTGGTCATAGGGCAAGATTGCTGGCTTGCTAAGGAAACAGAGCAGAGTAGGAAGGTGTGGCAACTACAGACCAATCAGCCTAACATCAATACCCAGGAAAATACTGGAAAAAATAATTTAAAAACAGATCTGCCGCCACCTAGAAACAAAATAATAACCAGCAGCCAACACGGGTTTGTTAAGGACAAATCATGCCAAACCAATCTCATTTCATTCTTCAACACTGTGACCAAATTAGTAGACCAGCGAAATACAGTGGATATAATATACTTGGATTTCAGCAAAGCATTTGACAAAGTAGACCACAACCTACTTCTTCGTAAGCTAGAAAAAAGTGGGATAGACAGCTACACAACCAGATGGATTAACAACTGGCTGACTAACCATACCCAATGAGTAGTCCTCAATAGGTCTAAGTCCACATGGAGAGAAGTAAGCAGTGGGGTACCACAAGGTTCTGTCTTAGGCCCAGTACTCTTCAATATCTTCATAAATGATCTAGATGAGGGAATAGAAGGGGAACTAACCAAATTTGCAGATGATACTAAGCTGGCGGGAGTAGCTAATACCCCAGAGGACAGGCTCAGGATCCAGATGGATCTAGACAGACATGAACACTGGGTCCAATCCAATAAAATGAAATTCAATGCAGAGAAAAGTAAAATCCTACACCTAGGTAAGAAAAACCAAATATATACATATAAACTGGGTGAAACCACACTCAATAGCAGTGACTGTGAGAGGGATCTTGGAGTCTTAGTGGACAACCAACTAAATATGAGCCAGCAATGTGCAGCGGCAGCCAAAAAAGCCAATACAATCCTAAATTGCATTAATAGAGGGATACAAACTAGGACTAGGGAGGTACCAATGCCACTCTATAAAGCCTTAGTTAGACCACACCTGGAGTACTGCATCCAGTTTTGGTCGCCACACTACAAAAAAGACATTGAAACTATTAGAGAATTTTAATTATCTGTTGAAGAAAATAAATCAGAAGCTCTTACAGTCGACTGCATTTAGTTGATTCAAATAACTTCTTTATAATCATATCAAAATATTTACAGTACCATACATTCTTCTTTACAGCAAGTTGAAAGCATACTTCTTACAGAGACCTCATGGGGAGAGACACATAATGGAGACTGGAAACCACACCCAGCCCCAAGCTTAATTCTTTGCACATGCTCAGTAGCACTTTACTCTCATTGGCTGACGGAGTTACCACATGACTCTTCCAGCTCATGAATATTTCAGCAGAAACTCTAGAGAAAGTGCAGAGGAGAGCAATCAGGATGATTAGGGGACTGGAAACTATAACATACGAAGAGTGGTTGCAGGAACTGGGCATGGCCAGTCTAGTGAAGAGAAGGAGCAGAGGAGACATGATAGCAGTGTTCCAATACTTGAGGGGCTGCCACAGAGAGGAGGGGGTCAGGCACCAGAAGGCCAGACAAGGAATAATGGATGGAAACTGACCAAGGAGAGATTCAACCTGGAAATAAGGAGGAACTTTCTGACAGTGAGAGCGATCAACCAGTGGAACAGCTTGCCTGCGGAGGTTGTGAGAGCTCCAACACTTGAGACTTTCAAAGGGAGATTGGACTGCCATTTCTCCGAAATGGTGTAGGGACTCCTGCTTGAGCAGGGGGTTGGACTAGATGACCTACAAGGTCCCTTCCAACTCTAATAATCTGTATCTGTATCTGTATCTGTATCTGTATCTGTATCTGTATCTCAGAGTCCTGGTAGACAGCCAACTAAATATGAGCCAGCAGTGTGCAGCAGCAGCCAAAAAGGCCAACGCAGTCCTGAGCTGCATAAATAGAGGGATACAATCAAGGACCAGAGAGGTACTAGTACCACTCTATAAAGCCTTGGTCAGACCACACCTAGAGTACTGCATCCAGTTTTGGTCACCACACTACAAAAAAGACTTTGAAACTCTAGAGAAAGTGCAGAAGAGAGCAACCAGGATGATAAAGGTTCTGGAAAATAAAACATACGAAGAGCGGTTGCAGGAACTGAGCTTGGCCAGTCTGGCGAAGAGAAGGACCAGGGGTGACATGATAGCAGTGTTCCAGTACTTGAGGGGATGCCACAGAGAGGAGGGGGTCAGGCTGTGTTAGAAGGGGGGGGCAATCCCCCGTGGAGGTCGATGGATCTTTGCTTCCTTTTGAAGTCATTCTCATTAGAAAATAAAACCGAGATTCAAATCTAATTAACAAAATATTTATTTCAGTAGAAAAGTAATAAAAAAAAAGAATCCTTAGTAAACTACATCTTATCGGCTAATGAAAAAGTCACTTCTGCCTTCGGCAGAAATGGCGAAAGAGAAGGAAGGAGGTGACTTCTGGAATGCAGGCATGCGTAGTAGAACATATCACATGTCTGTTTGACCATAAATACAAGAAACAGTAGATCTGCACAACTGGCAATAATTCACATCGTGACAGGCTGTTCTCTATGGCACCAGAAAGCCAAACAAGAAATAATGGATGGAAGCTGACCAAGGAGAGATTCAACTTGGAAGTGAGGAGAAACTTTCTGACGGTGAGAGCAATCAACCAGTGGAACAGCTTGCCAGCGGAGGTTGTGAGAGCCCCAACACTTGCGACCTTCAAGGAGAGACTGGACTGCCATCTGTCTCAAATGGTGTAGGAACTCCTGCTTGAGCAGGGGGTTGGACTAGATGACCTACAAGGTCCCTTCCAACTCTAATAATAAATCTAAATCTAAATCTGTGTGGTCTCAGCCTCACAACACAGTGCCACTCTTTTGAATACCTAGCTTTCTGCTCCAACAGTATGCTAATTTCATAAAAAGCAAATCATTAATTTTCTTCACATCACCAGTAAATATATTCCTGCAAATTTTGCATATTTATTCAATTATTAGGAAACGGTTTTGCTTGAAAACTCAATTAATTTAGTATCTTCTCTTGCCAACCCAACCAAACTTCATTATTTCTCTCTCCCTTTGTTTCAGAATATTTGATTTCCCCAGTCTGTTCTTTTACTTCTGCTTAGATAGCCAATCAATCCCCTCCCAAATGTTGTTTTGCTGGCTTTTCTCCCCCCCACTAGGATCCCCCCTCTTCATTTTTTTGTATAGGGGGAACCCTCCAACTGGATTCCCTTTTTGTTGCACACCCCCCACCCCCCAAAAAGCTTGAGTTTGCTGACATTGGTCTGAGAAGGCTGTGATTCAGGGAGGGTGGGAATCCAGCCTTGGTGTTGGCAACTTGGGTGAACCAAGCCCTCCTGCGAAAGTTTACCATGATTTCTTGGGTAGAGCATGATGTGTGAACCTGTGTTTAGCACTCGGCATTTAAGTGAGCCCAGCCTTTCTGCCTGCCACATGCACATTCCCATGTATCCATGATGCTTCTCTTCTGCTGCCCTTATCTCAATCCTGGCACTCCCACTCACCCCCAGGCTATCCACTGCCCTCTGCGTCTCCCCACAGTTCTCCCCTCTGTTTGCCCCACTCAACTGGGGCTGGCAGGAAGATGATCTATAGATACCACTTTTTTTCATGGTTTCTGAGTCATTGCCAGGCAGAGCCCCACCTCCAGTTCCAACCAAGCCCTAGTGAGATTCCAATCCTCCAGTCTGATGACCAGAAAGGAAGGATCCTGCTGCTGGGCTTCTGGTGCTGGGCCAGTTGCAAAAGTCCTGGGTGCAAGGAAGGAAATGCCTTGGCTTGTAGGAAGAAGGCCAGGAAGTTCTCATCAGAAGATTACAGACAGTTATACCGTATTTTTTGGAGTATAAGACGCACCGGAGTATAAGACGCACCTTAGTTTTGGGGGAGGAAAACAAGGAAAAAAGGCCTCTGCCTCCAAGCAATTTGCCAAACAGCAAACAGCAAACAGTACAGATGATATACACTGTCTGCTGTGTATTTCTGTGCATGTGTGCCTGACCCATAGAAATGGCAAAGAATTGGAGAAATGTACATTTATGGCAGTATATTAATCCCAGAAAGTTTTCTTAAATGTAATCACACTAACTCCTCCCAATTATTTAAATAGATCTACTCCAAATATGACTAAGTCAGGGTTTCTCAGCTGTCTTCTTTTAATACTAATACTTAATACTAATACTTAATACTAAAACAGGACATTTCAGATTATACTTTTACAGATCTTCAAAATTGATGTGGCTTTCTGGAAGGCTTTCTGCTATTTAAAAGAAGATACAATAGCACTGGGCCTCTTCAGAGCAAGCATTTATTTTAAAAAGCTTCTTCATTTTGTTAAGTTGTCTAGAACAATAATAAAGCAGTCTTTAAAAAATAAGTAATAATTTGAACACTCTACAAACATTTAACAAAATAACATATTAACAGAATCTGCCTCTACCTAGGATAGAACTCACAACCTCCTGATTGTGAGGCAAGAGCTCTATCGCTGAGCCACAGCAGCTCTAGCTTGCCTTCTTGCAATTTCAGCAGTCTAATATTGCCAGCAGTTTATCTCCCAGCAATATGTCTCATCACAGCCACCGTAGTTTCAGTTTCATTTTACCATGTGGCTTGCAAGCCTCCATCAGCTGTAGGTCGGGAGGCAGTTTATCTCTTCTTGTGCTCTTCTTGTGCTTTGCCCTGTTTGCTGCAAAGAGGTAAATTGCTGGCAGGCAGAGGCCAAAAGGTGGGGGTGGCTGGGTGGGGCTACATTCGGTGTATAAGACGCACCCAAGTTTTCACCCTCTTTTTGAGGGTAAAAAGGTGCATCTTATACTCCGAAAACGGTAACTTGAGATCCTTCCCATGTTGTGTTACAGGTAGTCCTCAACTAAGCACAGTTTGTTTAATGACTGTTCAAAGTTACAACAGAACTGAAAAAAAGGGACTTATGACCATTTTTCACTCTTACAACCTTTGCGGCGTCCCCATGATCAGGTGACCAAAATTCAGATGCTTAGCAACTGACTCATATTTATGACGGTTGCTGTGTCCCGGGGTCATGCAACCTTCTGACAAGCATTAGGGATGTCAGATTCACTTAACAATGGTGCTACTAACTTAGCAACTGCAGTGATTCACTCAAGAACTGTGGCAAGAAAGGTCATAAAATGGGGCAAAACTCACTTAACAACTATGTCGCTTAGCAAGAGAAATTTTGAGCTCAATTGGGCTCAATTGTGGTCGTAAGTTGACTGCAACTATAGTTGTTATGAGTCTGAAGGGCCCTCGCTGAGCATTAAGCAATCAGCAGCAGATCCTGGAACTATTTTTTCTAAAAATCTGTCCCGCTTCTCATCCCGAACTCTGAAAACTGGTTTGATTGTGGTTTACTCTGGTTGGCAAACCTTTGGCAAGGAATAAACTCTTGTGATTAGCCTGGACTTAATTGTTCATTAATCCACCTCTCAACATGCAGAGAACTAATGAAGTAATTAAAGAGGCTTCGTCGTCTCTCAGCAAGTCCAATCAATAGCTTATCGTCCTTTTTCAGGGCAGGAGAAGAGAAAGGAAACACTTCAGGAACCGAAAGCGTAAAATCCAGAACCCCCAGGGAGGGAGAGGGGAGTGTCTTTCAAGTTTGCTTTAAATCTGGTGGGAAAAGACTTAGGGTTCATGCATAAATGGAATAACCAGGAACATTTTTTTTTTAAAAAAGTAATTTCAGATTTCTGACTTTTTTTAAACTACCATTTGATGGTTCAAAATTAAAGTGTTATTTTAATTCTTTGTTCTCCCTGCTGCCATTATTCTTTTGTTCTTGTGACCTTTATTCCTTCTCTCCTGGCATTTCTTGTTTCCATCCCTTTTCAACATTATACTTCCAATGAAGTAATAAGCAGATATCCGTGAATCCAGGACCATCACAAACACATAGTTGTATTTATAGCTGAAGGCCAGGAATTATTCTTGCTGTTTCTTCCTTTGCCCGCCATAAGCGGGCCAGGCTATTGCTAGGCTAGAAATTAGACATTTGTTTGTATACAGTGAGAAAAGTCCTTCACTCTCCGTATCTCGTTCATGTTGTGCTCTATTTTAGCTCCTCCTATTGGGCTGCTGAGATCTCCACAAGCGTAGAGGCTCAGGCCTCGTGTACTGTCAACAATATGGCCAGGTTCACACAACATGCCAGATCAGCTTAAAACAGGGTGGTGCAGCATATGGCTCAGCTTATGTTGTGGGAATTCATCCCTCATCTTAGCACTTTAGGTGTACCACATCATCACATTAAACAATAATTTGGGCTGTTTTTTTTGCTTGGGCATATTCTTTGTGGGAACAAAGCAGTGTAATTTTGTTAACCTGAAAAAATTAAATGTTAAATGGATGTATTGTGTTAACTCACTTGATTAATTTACACATTTTCATGTTTACTGTTTGACACACAAAGCCTCCGGGAAGCTCTTTTTCCCAGGCCAAGTCGCTGACCTTTTCCCCAGTCTTTTTAATTCAAGAAGGTCAATATAAGAAACAACAGCAATAAAACATTGTGCTAAGTATGAACCAAATTATTGATAATGCCAGATGGAGATGATTTTTTAAAAAATCTAGGAGTCTCAATATCTGTCATTAAAGAGAAAGTTGTGTTTAAAAGGTTGGTCTACTGAACAAAATGGAGGAATAGACTTTCCTGAAAGTCTAGGAAAAGTCGGAAGGAAGGAAGGAATTTCCCAAGATTTCTGTACACACTTTAGAACATGAATTCCCTTGCCCAAATGGGAAAAATAAAAATAACAAAGTGCAACTCTGATTCCACTGTTGAAGACAATCACACTGTGTTTATTGGTATTACCTCCAGCAGTGTCTGCAACAAGGGAGTCATCATAACACATATTATTAAAAAAGGACAAGGCTTTGAGGACATGGTTGTGGTTGCTATTGTGGGAGGAAAATCTGTAAGAGGGATCCTGTGAATCGGGGTGGGTGGGTGGGTTTCACGGCCAGGTGAAGCCCCTGGACCCATTTGGCAGTGCTCCAAAAGAGAGACAACTGGCTGTCTCGATAGAACTCCAAGACCATAAGGCACAACTGGCTTTGATTGATTTAAGTGGCAACTATTGAGGTCATGCAGTCATTGATATACCATGCTAATAAAACACATTATACATACAAATACAAAGAGCTTTTCCTTAGTTTTGGCATGGCCTGTCCCGATTCTATTCAGGTGGCTCTATATTTTTCGTTGCTGGGAGTGGTTTTGTTGGATCTGCACAATCTGTTTGGTTATAGTGATTGAAGGTCGCTCTTTTTAATTGTCATTCTTCATCTAGATCATAAGATTGTGGTGGGTTATCCCAAACTGGTTTCCTAGACTTAAGCCTGGTGTGCGGTAATTCTATTACTGATATTTAACTGTGATGGCTCAGCTGTTAAAGATACTGAGCTTGCCAGCTGAAAAGCTGACAGCCCAAGTTCAAGACCTGAGCGCCGGGTGATGGGGTGAGCTCCTGTTCCTTGTCCCAGCTCCTGCCCACCCAGCAGTCTGAAAGCATGCAAATGTGAATAGATTAATAGGTGCCATTCGGGGGGAAGGTAACAGCATTCCGTGTGCCTCGGCATATAGTCATGCTGGCCACATGACCACGGAAGTGTCTTCAAACAATGCAGACTCCCTCAGTTAAGAAACAGAGATGAGTCCCGCTCCCGAGAGTCGGACACAACTGGACAGGAAACTTTTCTTCTAATTCTTTCTAACATTGGCCCTTCTGATCTCAGGCAACAACAGACAGTTCTAGAGTGAAATAAGAGAAACAGGCTACTGACTACCAGAGATACAACTGGTGGCAAATTGGTTATAAAAAGGCAAAAGATCCAAGTAGACTCCCTAACTCTGCTGGGTTTCACCCATTGAATCTCAGACGGCTTCAGGCGGCTTCAGCCGCCTGACCAACTTCCTCTCAAGACACTCTGCTAAAAGCTTGCTCGGTTGCTAAACAAGAGCTGCACTGCTTGAACCTCTTGCTATGCTCAGGAGCCCTGGGCCAAAACATTTATTAACATTGTTGAAATTCTTCCACAACATACCGTATTTTTTGGAGTATAAGACACACCCAAGTATAAGACGCACCTTAGATTTTGGGGAGGAAAATAGGGGAAAAAATTCTGCCTACCAGGTATTCATCTGGCTAGTCCTTATCCTGGTCAGCTTCAGCACATTAGTTCACTTGCTGGTTTTGAGGTTGGGGCTGGTTGGGGCTGTGCTTCTAAAGCACAGCTGATTGTCGGAGGGAGCAGCAATTAGAAAAGCAGGCAAAGCACGGAAGATCACTTAGCTCATGTTGGGGTTGAAAAACAGCTTCAAAAACACAGCTGATCGTCGGAGGGAGCTCCAGTGACTAAAGCAGGCAAAGCACAGAAGGGGTAAGAGAAGGCAGCAGCTGTTCCGGGTAGCCATTTTGGGCACTGCACATCGAGTGTTTGGAGGCTGAAAACTCAATGCCCGGAGCCCAAAAACACAAGCCATTGTCGGTGGCAATCTCTGCAGCCAGGAAGAGGATGTGCGGAAGCCGAAGGGTAGAGGCCAGTGGGTGGGCAGGGCTACATTTGGAGTATAAGACACACCCAAATTTTCAGCCTGTTGGTAGCAGGCAAAAGGATACTACATATAAAAGCTGAGCTGTCTGTTGAGCATCAGGGGCATCGCGGGGAAAAGGCCCTGTTTGGTTTACCAAATATCCCGAGTGCAGACGACACCATGAAGCAAAGGTGGCCCTGGGGCCCACGGCTTTGGCTTTGCAGTTTCCGCCCTGGTTGTTGCTCCATCCTTTGAGTCTCTTTTCCTCTGCATTAAAGCTCTGTGCATAAAGTTTATGGGTCCTGCTGGGGCACTTCATCCGATTACTTTCCTCCAGCAAATGCTTGTGGATTGAGTAGAGAGAAGTCTGTAAATCAGCAGCAGCCCCTTCATCTCCTCACAGCTTTTCTCAATGGCTCTCTCGCCCCATGGTTCTGGCTGGGAGACAGAGGAAAGTGGCCGCTGGAGAGGGAGAAAGGCCCACTGGTTAGAGATTACAGGCTGGGCAAGGCTGGAAAAAGTCTCAAGTGGCAAGCTTTCTGCCTGCAATTAAACAGGCAGCAGTTCTTTTAAATAGACTTTTAAAATCCAAGGGCCTGTAAAAATGGCAAATTGCAGCTACTCCATCCTGAGCCCCACTCCTTCCCCCATGATTGTACCCAACTTCCAATCCTCCCCCAGCACTTGTAACCCAAGGAGTGCAGTAGGTCATCTCTGGGGCGGGTAGCCACCTGGAGATCCATGCCACCCAGGCAGGGTTTTTTGTGTGTGAAAGTGACTGGGTAGATTAGGGAAATACTGTGGACCTGATTTACTTAGACATCAGTAAGACATTTGACAAAGTAGACCTCAACCTACTTCTTGATAGGATAGAAAAATGTGGGTTAGATAGCATCACCACCAGATGGATTCATAACTGGCTGACCAACTCCACTCATTGTGTAGTCCTCAATGGAACTACATCTGCATGGAAGGAAGGAAACAGTTGGGTACCCCAAGGTTCCGTCTTAGGTCCAGAAAGCTTCCACATCTTCATAAAAAGATTTAGATGAGGGAATAGAAGGGGAGCTCATCAAATTTGCAGATGACACCAAGCCGGGAGGAATATCCAATACTTTCGTCAACCCAGTCTTAGGCAACCTAGATGGGAGATGGCATCCACACCAAAGGGGTTAATAATTGCCATGTCCAGGACTAGCAGAAGGGAAGGCAAAACAGCTTCCATGTAGAGGGATGTTTTACAATACCTTGCCACTCTACTGTGATGCCCCCTCGCTAGGCCACCGCCAGTACCCCCAGACTTCTAACATCCTGGCTGGCCTCTCAGATGGAGAGCAGCCAGGGCACAATTCCTAGCAACAGTGAACAGGGGTGTACAGAGCTGCAATGGACAGATGACCTCCATCGCCTTCGATCTGACCTAAGTGTAGCTCACAAAATTATCTGCCACAATGTCCTACCTATTAACGACTACTTCAGCTTCAACCGCAATAATACACGTGCTCACAATAGATACAAACTTAATGTAAACTGCTCCAGACTTGATTGCAAAAAATTCGACTTCAACAACAGAGTTGTCAACGCCTGGAACCCTTTACCTGACTCAGTAGTTTCTTCCCCAAACCCCAAAAACGTCAACCTCAGATTATCTACCATCGACCTCACCCCATTCCTAAGAGGTCGGTAAGGGGCGTGCATAAGCGCACAATCGTGCCTACCGTTCCTGTCCTAATGTACCCATATATTCTTACCTCTTTTACTCTTATTCATGCTTGTAATATTACATATATATTCAATCATGTTTTACTGTTTATACTTTGCTTATAATCATATATGCTTGACAAATAAACAAATACAAATACAAATCATCAGGATACAACCAGAATCTCTCAGCATCCCTGACCAACTGCAAGAAACGCTCAGTCCTCTACCAACCCAGCCAGCCTGGCAGCCAACTGAGGCCCCACAACCATCCTTCCAACATGACCTCTGACAAACCCCCACCAATGAAAAAAATCCACAGGGGCAAGGTGTCAGCAGTAATCCAGCACACAATGCATTGGTTCTGCATCTCCCACAGTGGTGCTTGGGCTTATAAGCACCTGTGACTGGAGAGGAATTGTTCCTCTTTGGCACAATGAAATATTCCACTCTGTGGCATTTAGATGTACAATGTCTCCCATGAACAAGCATCTTCCTTTTACGTTTGGCTCAGGGTATTCTATGTCAAATCAGGCAGCTCACTTTGTGTTGAAGCCCCTCGTCCACAACCACACTAGAGCAGCCAGAGAATTTTAGGGAGGGGAGAGAGGCTGGGGGGTGGGGAAGGCTACACAATCTGTATTCACACTGAAGAGCCGCAAATAATTCTTCTCATATAAAGTTACAGTTGACGGATGGTTTGTTGACCGTCCTCCTTCAATAAACTTTCAACCCATAATTTTATTGAAATCAGCCAAGCCCTCAGAAATGTTTGCGTACCTTAATGACTAAGGAAGGGCGCATAAAAGTCTGATATTACACCAAACCCTTGGTTTATAATTACCACAGCTTATGTACTTTGCGTTTCACTCCTGAGAGATAGATGCCAGCTTCCAACCTTCTCAAGCTAAGAGCTTCGGGCTCAAATTAAATGTAAATAGACTGCTATCTTGGTTTTTCCCTGTTCCTCATTTTTCACACTGAAAAGCCAGCTTAAAGGCTGGCAGGAAGAACAACGTAGACACAAAGCTACAAATTCCTTTAATACAAAAGTATTTGAGGTGGGGGGGTTAAGAGCATTTGCTTGCCAAATCCAATATATTTCGAATCCCCACAAAAGAAATCATAATGTCTGGAAGCTCGGAAGACAAAAGCTCTGGTCCCGGTGACCAACCCAGATTGGATCCTACAATGTCTGACAGTTGAGGCAAATCGGGGACTCAGGGGAGACTCAGGGGGGGCTCAGCACATTGCTGAGAAGAAAATCTGGACAGTTCAGAAAAAGGAGATTAAAGAGGATGACCAGCTCTGTTTCAATAGCTCTCCTTTTCTTTTTTCCCCATTCTTAAATGCAGCGCATCCCATTTCTTTAGTGTCAGGGTGGTGAGGTTAATAAAAACTTTGAAATAAATTGTTATTATATTTGTGTACATTTCTTTGGTGCCATGCATTTTTGTTTCTCTTCTCCCTACATATTTTCAAGCAATTTCTCTAACACAATGCATTTTAACGTAAATTCCACTAGCTCCATAGTAGGAATAGAATGAAAAGGGAATGAATGGTATACTTTCTTACGCAGCATTTTTTCTATTGTGATTTGTTTTGGGTTTTTTTGTTTTTTGTTTTGCTTTTTGATTAGTTGGTAGAAACTCTGCAAAATTTGAAGAGGTGTAAATAAATAAATAAATAAAAATAGCAATAGCAATAGCACTTAGACTTATATACCGCTTCATAGTGCTTTACAGCCCTCTCTAAGCGGTTTACAGAGTTCAGCATATTTCCCCCAACAATCTGGGTCCTCATTTTACCGACCTCAGAAGGATGGAAGGCTGAGTCAACCTTGAGCTAGTGAGATTTGAACAGCTGAACTGCTGAACTGCAGTGCTGCATTTTAACCACTGCGCCACCTAGGTTAAAAAACTAGGTTTCAGGATCCAATCTAGGGAACAGAGCTTTTGGACTCTTGTTGGAGCCCATTTTCAGGGAATTTGTCTCTGGCAGAGTGTGTGCTTTGGGCTATTCTGTGTGTGATATTTATATGTGCCTGGTTGTGTGTGGATTTTTAGTTGTTGATTGGGATGTTGATGGATAGCTATTAAGTCATTGGCCATTGTTTCCTTGTGCTGCCAAGCCCTCCTCCTAAGTACTTGATAAGCTGGTGGTAAATCAGCACTCCTGTTGACTGACAAGGGGCCCATTTCCCAGGCTTCAATCACTTCCCTGGCTGTTTTTCTGCCTCCTCGTCCAACAATCTTAAGTTTCAGTTCATGCATAGATTTGAATCTGCAAAACAGGGGAGATTTGTATGAAGGCATAAACCAAATGAATGTTTCCAATATCACTGTCATTGAGTGCAGGCATGCAGCATCCTCACAGTTGGACTCTCTGGCACTCAGTAGCCAGGAGGCTGCTTGGAGGGTGAGCTACGTGGGGCTCTTATATTGCCAAGATCTTGGTCAGTCTGAAATTGGGTAGTTGTTGTCCTTGTCTCAGGGTCTTTCCAGGCTCTGTTAAGGTAAGCAAGGGAAACCTGGGAGTGTCACGCAGTGATTTATTGCCTGTTATATGTATATGCAGGGAGCTGCATCCCTATTCATTATAATGGTTTATTCCTGAGCACGTGATTAATATGTTCTTGTACGCATGTGTGCATTCCTTTCTCCGTTCCTTTTTTTTCTGTTCCTGGCTTCCATTGAAGGAAGACCTACTGTTATATCAGGTTTGTAGTTAATGAGATTTATTGTTTTTGTACCGAAATAAATATTTTTACTTAGACTTTTAAACTGTGGTTTCCTTTCTAATGTCAGAATTCCGGGGAAAAGATCTATTTCGCCTCTGTGAGGATTTATTCTCACGTCGTCAGGGAGCTACTTTAGAAGTCTGACCTATTTATGGGGAGAGGCTGGAAGCTCTTTGTGGGAAAGGAAACTAAATAAAAAATAAAATAAGAAAATAAATATATAAATTAATCAAAAAACCTCAAAGGGCAGACTTGATGGACCACTCGTCTTTTTCTGCCATCAGTTCTCTATGTTTCTCAGGCTGCACCAGCTGCTCACTGATTCCGAATAATGAGTCCGTTCTCAAAGCAGCACTCTGAGCTTCCAAACAGCTTAGAGGAGGCTTCGACCTGCTTTTCAGCACCCCACAAATTCCTCTGCATGAAAGCAGCGGAAATGAGAGAAGACAGGCAGAACTGCCCGACTCAGTCAAGGTCTAGCAAGGAGAAAGCTTGATCTCATCGATGAAATTGAAATGTACCTGCTGCAAATGAAGAAGCTGAATTAGCTGCAAATGCATCTGAGACTTGGCAACTACTTAGAAAGAAAAAACTGAAGTGGGACATTATTTATCTTAAAGAATTCACTTCCGAGAATAAACATGAAGCATTTTTAAATGAGACTTGCTGGAGCACAAGCACAAACCTCAGAGCAGTCAACCAAATGGAAAGAAAGAAAGAAAGAAGGAAAGAAAGAAAGAAAGGAAGGAAGGAAGGAAGGAAGGAAGGAAGGAAGGAAGGAAGGAAGGAAGGAAGGAAGGAAGGAAGGAAGGAAGAAAGAAAGAAAGAAAGAAAAAAAGCTCGGACATAAAGCAGGAGATATAGAAACCAAGCACAGTGTCAGTCAAAAGGGACTTCAGTGACTATACGCTAGTGCCCAGAATATGAGGGATTAACAGGGAGAATTTGAAATCACCCTTGTATATGAGGGCAGATTTTATTTATTTACCGTATTTTTCGGAGTATAAGACGCACCGGAGTATAAGACGCACCTTAGTTTTTGGGGAGGAAAATAGGGGAAAACAATCTGCCTACCAGGTATTCACCTGGCTAGCATCCTTAGTCTGGTCAGCTTCAGCACATTATTTTATCCCCTGGTTAGGACTTAAAAAAACCTTCTTCTGAGAGAGTAACAATGAAAGAGCCTGCAAGCCAGTAAGAGCTGGGAAGATTGTTAGCACCTGGTTAGGGCTAAAAAAAAACTTATTCAGAGCAGCTTCAGCACATTATTTTATCTCCTGGTTAGGACTTAAAAAAACCTTCTTCTGAGAGAATAACAATGAAAGAGCCTGCAAGCCAGTAAGAGCTGGGAAGATCGTTAGCACCTGGTCAGGGCTAGAAAAAGACTTCTTTGGAGCAAGTAGAGCAATGAAAAAAAACCTGCAAAGACTTAGGGCTGGAAAAACATTCTTCTGAGAGAGTAACAATGAAAAAGCCTGCAAGGTAAGAGCTGGGAAGATCGTTAGCACCTGGTCAGGGCTGGAAAAAACCTTCTTTGGAGCAAGTAGAGCAATGAAAAAAAAACCTGCAAAGACTTAGGGCTGGAAAAACATTCTTTGGAGAGAGTAACAATGAAAAAGCCTGCAAGGTAAGAGCTGGGAAGATCTGTTAGCACCTAGTTAGGGCTGGAAAAAAAAGCTACATTCAAAGTATAAGACGCACCCAAATTTTCAGCCACTTTTAGGGAGGAAAAAGGTGCGTCTTATACTCCGAAAAATACGGTATTTATTAGTGAGACTTATATACCGCCTCACAGTGCAAGCACTCTCTAAGCGGTTTACGCCAGTAAGCAATTTATATTTATATTGCCCCCAACAATCTGGGTCCTCATTTTACCTACCTCGGAAGGATGGAAGGCTGAGTCAATCTTGAGCCGGTGAGATTTGAACCACTGACCTGCGCATGCAGATCAGTGGTTCAAATCTAACTAACTTAACACAGTCAGTTAAAGTGGCCTGCAGTACCCCACTCTAACCGCTGCGCCACCTCGGCTCAGATGCGACATCATTACCATTCCTGAAACTTGGTGGGATGAAATCCATGATTGAAATGTACAACTAGAGGGATTTAAACTGTTCAAAGAACCCCAGACCTAATAAAAGAGGGGGTGGAGTTGCTCTATACTCTATATGAGAAATAACTATACCTGTATAGGAATGCAACAGAACAAAGATGAAAACCTTCTCAAATGTATTTGGGTTATATAAAAGGAAAAAAGGAATGGGTGTATACTACAGCCACCCAACCAAGCAGAAGAAACAGATGAAGTTTTTGCTAATCAGTTAACCAACATTTGTAGGGAACACACCACAGTTGTCATGGGGGACTTTAACTACCCTGACCTCAACTGGGAGACAAATTCTGCAACAAATGGGAGTTCGAACAGATTCCTGATGAACCTAACAGGCTCAGAACAAACTAAGGCTTGTTACAAATGTCAAAAATAATAAAACAAGCTTCTTTCAACATCTAAAAAAAAAGCAAGAAAAAAAACCAAGGAAATAATCGGTCCACTAATGGGAGAAGGTGGCAAAAAGGTGATAAGCAACAGGGAGAAAGCTGAACTGCTTGATTCATTCTTTGCATCTGTCTTTACACAAAAGGGGAAAAAATAGCCCAACCTAACAAAAGCAGTACTGTAAAAGGCAGAGTAGGAAATCAAAATAGGCAAGAAAATGGTGAGGGACCACCACCCTAGATGAGTTCAAATCACCAGGACCAAGTGGATTACATCCCAGGGTTCTGAAGGAGCTGGCAGATGTGATCACAGAATTATTTAACCATATCTTTCAAAAATCCTGGGGAATCGGAGAACTACCCTCAATGAAATTGACACCTCTGCCTTACTGCATTCTTTGACAAAGTGACTAAATTAGTAGACCAGCAAAATGCTGTGGACATAATATAGTTTACTTGAGTAAGGCATTTGACAAAGTAGACTGCAACCTTCTACATGATAAGACAGAAAAATGTGTGTTAGATAGCATCGTCACCAGATGAATTCGTAACTGGATGACTAGCTGTACTCAGTATGTAGTCCTTAATGGAACTACATCTACATGGCAGAATGTATGCAATGGGGTAACCCAAGGTTCTGTATTAGGCCCAATACTGTACAATATCTTCATAAATTATCTAAATGAGGTGGTAGAAAGGAAACTCAATTCACAGACGAAACCAAGCTGGTGGGAATAAACAATATTTTAGAAGATAGGCTCAAGATCCAGGAGTGCTAATGAACAATCACTTAAATATCAGCTAGCAGTGTGCTGCAGCTGCAAAAAAAAGCCAACAGTCCTAGGCTGCACTAACAGAGGGATAGAATCACAATCACATAAAGTGTTAATACCGCTTTATAATGCCTTGGTAACACCACACATTGGATATTTCATCCAGTTTTGGTTGCCACAATATAAAAAAGATGTTGAGACTCCAGAAAATGTGCAGAGAAGAGCAACAATGATTTAAGAAATAACTGATGGAAACTTATCAAGAAGAGATGCAATCTAGAAGTAAACAGAATTTTTCTGACAATGAGAACAATTAAATTAGTGAAACAGCTTGCACCCAGAAGTTATGGATGCTCCTTCACAGAAAAGACTGAACAGCCATTTGTCCAGAATGGTGTAGGGCAGTGGTCTCCAACTTTTGTGGCTTGGCAGCCCAGCTGGAGGTGGGAAGAGGGGAACTGAGCCACATGAGCAGTGGGCCAGCGAGTGCATGTGCATTCACACAGCCCTTGTGCAAATGGCGGGCATGCATGCAGGCGTAGAGCTTGTTTTGCATGAGGGGACAAGCCAGCACACATGTGCGTAAGTGCCCACCAGCCCACTGCTCATGTGTGTTGAGCTGCATGCATATACATACTCAGGCCAACTATTCACACAGCCCAATTCCAAATAGGCCATGTCCCAATAGTGGCCCGTGGCCCAGGGGTTGGGAACCCCTTGGTGTAGGGTCTCCTGTTCAAATAGGGGGTTAGCCCAGAAGACCTCCAAGGTCACTTCCAGCCTATGATTTCATGATTCTACTCTGCCTCACCAAAAGCCTGGATGTTGTCTCTGTGTCCCAAAGAGCTCTTATGAGAGAGTTTAAATTGGGTTAAGAGATCACATCACCAATCTTTCACAGTGAAAAGTTATGTGAACCAGTGGTGGGTTCTTACCGGTGCGGTCCACTCTATAGCACCGGTAGCGGCCCGCTGGTGACGTCACAGTACCGGTGCGGTCGGTTGCCGGTGCCTGGGTGCCGCCATTAAAAAAAAATTTTTTTTTACATTTTAAAATTTTTTTCTTCTGCGCATGCCCAGAAGCCGAGCTTCTGGCACTGCGCATGCGCTGCCTTCCTACCCCACAGTGAGTCCAAGCAGGGGAGGATGGCTGAGGGAGCGTGTGAGATGCTGAAAGAATGGGCGGCAGGAGCTATCTCCATTCCCCTCCCTTCAGCAGTCCGAGAAGCCACGAACGTGCGCTGATGATCCTAGGCATTTTCGCACGTTTGAGGCTTCTCGAGCTGCTGAGGGGAGGGGGAATGGGCGGCAGGAGCCTAGGATCATCGAATGGGGAGAAGCATTCAGGCCGGACGGAGCCTCCTAGAAGAACTGCTGCCGCAGTCTTGCTGCTCCCGCTGTGGGGGCTGCGTTGCGGGTGGACAATGCCCCCCCCGCTTCTCCAGCCGCTGCCAAGCTCCCGAGGCCCACGCCCACCTGGTCACATGGCTGGCAAACCACACCCACAAAATAAGCCATGCCCACAGAGTGGTAGTAAAAAAATTAGGAACCCACTCCTGATGTGAACACAAAGAAACTGTTTATATTTTTTAACTTCCAAAGCACTAAACTCTGTAACTAGTTACAGCCTAATAAATCATTGCTTCATGTTGTGCAAAAAGAAATAATGTACTAATTAAGCAAGTGTCACTGTCCTGAAATGGGCAATCAATATTTTCCCTTCATTCTGGAGTACTTTCTGCAGAGAGGAATTGGAAACCATCTCCACAGTCAACTGAGATATTCGTCTCTCCCGCCCAGGGGTGAAATTCAAAATTTGCCCCTACCGATTCTGTGGGCGTGGCTTGGTGAGCGTGGCAGGGGAAGGATACTGCAAAATGTCCATTTCCATCCCACTCTGGAGCCAGTCAGATGTGGTATTTGCCCATTCTCTGAACTACTCAAAATTTCCGCTACCGGTTCTCCAGAACCTGTCAGAACCTGCTGGATTTCACCCCTTTTCCTGCCTGCTAATTATTGTGGTGCCCTGAATCCCCCTTCTTATTGTTAATTTTACTTTTTTCTATAAGGATTGTATAATTTAACAAGTTGAAATATTATAGAAGAACTTTGATTAAATTGAGAAGCTGAACGGATAATTTATATGATTATAAGACTTTAATACAATTTATATAATTGAAATGTTGATTTTTATGGGGCATTTGGTTATGCTACAATAGGAGACAAGAAAAACGAATGATGAATAAAAAGATTAAGGAAGGAGAGGAAGCAATACGGCTTAAAACTAATAGGCGGAGAGATAATAACTATCTTGAGAATTTAAGCAATAGCGGTTAATTTGGAGTAAAAATTTGAAATTATGAGCCGAGGTGGCGCAGCGGTTAGAGAGCAGTACTGCAGGCTACTTTAGCTGACTGTGATCATTTGAGTTCAGCTGTTCAAATCTCACTGGCTCAGGGTTGACTCAGCCTTCCATCCTTCCGAGGTAGGTAAAATGAGGACCCAGATTGTTTGGGGCAATGTAAAATATATACATTGCTTACTGGTGTAAACCGCTTAGAGAGTGCTTGCACTATGAGGCGGTATATAAATCTCATTAATAATAAATTAATAAATAAATAAATTAACTGGTGATGATCCCAGAAGAGAAAATTTGATATATTTTTTTGGATGCAGTATGATTTTACTAGCATATACCTAGAGTAATGTATCATTTATAATAGAAACGATATAATAATAAAATTTTAGAGGAGGTATTGTTAGCTTAGAACTTTGGAATATCAAAAAATAGGTGTAAAATTTTAAAGAGCCGAGGTGGCGCAGCGGTTAGAGAGCAGTACTGCAGGCCACTTTAGCTGACTGTGATCCGCAGGTCAGCAGTTCAAATCTCACTGGCTCAGGGTTGACTCAGCCTTCCATCCTTCCGAGGTAGGTAAAATGAGGACCCAGATTGTTGGGGGCAATATAAATATACATTGCTTACTGGTGTAAACCGCTTAGAGAGTGCTTGCACTGTGAGGCGGTATATAAATCTCACAAATAAATAAATAAATAAATAATAATAAATAAATAAATAAATAAATAAATAAATAAATAAATAAATAAATAAATAAATAAATAAATAAATAAATAAATAAAATAAGATATTGATTTTTGAATGACTAAAATTAAAATGTATAACTATGTATTTTACTATAATGTTTTAAGGTATATGTGTATTGAAATATAAATGGAACTGTGGAGAAAAAAAAATCCCCCTTGAAGTAAGCAGGAACAGGATAGCGCTGGGAACATCCATTGATGGCTCTGTCCGCCAGATGAAGCTCCTGAAGATCGTCCTCTCCCTGTATGAAGAGTTGCCCCTTGAGACTCAGATTCTGACACACATACTAAAAGTTTGAAAGTTCAGGACACCTAAGCCCTTCATGGCTTAGGACCAGGATATCTTCGGGACCGCATTCTGCCTCATACTTCCCTCCGACCGGTTAGGGCCCACAGAGTTGGCCTCCTCCAGGTCCCGTCGGCCAAACAATGTCGGCTGGCGGGCCCAAGGGGGAGAGCCTTCTCTGTGGCTGGCCCCGTGCTCTGGAACCAACTACCCCCAGAGACCCGGACTATCCCCACTCTGCTGGCTTTCCGTAAAGCCATTAAGACATGGCTTTTCCTGCAGGTGGGGGGGACAACTTAATTCCACCTGAGCCTACCCCCAAGTATGTATGTGTTGAATGGATGTGGCTGTTGTAAATAATTGTTTTATATTTTTGTACTTGTTTTTAAATTTTATGCAATTTCTTTGTTTATTCTTGTATTTCTCCTTGTTGTAAGCCGCCCCGAGTCCCTCGGGAGTTGGGCGGCATATAAGAATAACAAAATAAATAAATAAATAAATAAATTTGCTTCCCCCCTTTTTTTTCTGACACATTTACTATTTAACTGGTGTGAGTGTGAATTATCCCCCACCCAACTTCTCATCATACTCCCTCCCTCCCTCCCCATCTTTTTAGCTAGGCTGATTTTTTAAAATAATATTGTTTGTTTGTTTATATCAAAAGCATCACACTTAACATAAGGCATACTATATGACATAAAATTCAAAATATAAAATGCAAGATTAAAATATGTACAAGTTAAACAGATCTTGCCCAGAAACTAGCGACATTAATTGCGTTCTGTCATGCTGCCATGAGCTCCTCAAACAGAGACTGATTGGGACACAAAGGGCAGGTATGCATATCGGTTGTCTTCTGCATGTCACCACAGTCACAAAGGCCAGAAGCCCCCGGATAGCCCCATTTGTTCAGAGCTTCTTGTACCCGTGCACAGCCTGTGCAATGATTTCCATACTTCCCAGCTTCGGTCAGACCCTCTGTCGGTTTCTCCCGTGTTGGATCATTGCAGCTTTCCATAGGTCCACTCGGCTTCCAAATTCTTCAAAGTCTTCAGTCGACCTCAAGAAGCTTTTCCTGGATTTTTGTCTCTGATGTGAGCTGGTTGTAAATAAATTCACAGTACTGAATTTATTGGCAACTTCAAATCTCAACCAACAAATGCTCTGTCTTACACATTGGCAACAAAAACCAGAGCACCAAATACAAACTGGGAAGATACGACCTCATAGACAACCCTCACTCTGTCAAGGACCTAGGAGTACTCATCTCAAATGATCTAAGTGCCAGAGCTCATTGTAACAGCATTGCCAAAAAGGCATTAAGAGCTGTTAACCAAATTTTGCGAAGCTTCTTCTCCGGTAACATTGTACTGCAAACCAGGGCATATAAAACCTTTGCCAGACCAATTCTTGAATACAGCTCGTCCAGGGGTGAAATGTGAAAATTTTCCCTACAGGTTCTGTGGGCGTGGCTTATTTTGTGGGTGTGGCTTGATGTCTGGTGGGCGTGGCTTCATGTGGGTGTGGCTTGGTGCAGCTGTTAAATTTTAACAGATTTAAAGAGTTGGAAGAAGGGACCTTGTGTGGTCATCTAGTCCAACCCCCTGCCAAATGGCTCACACACCATGAAAAAGCAGCTGTTAAATTTTAACAGATTTAAAGAGTTGGAAGAAGGGACCTTGTGTGGTCATCTAGTCCAACCCCCTGCCAAATGGCTCACACACCATGAAAAAGCAGCTGTTAAATTTTAACAGATTTAAAGAGTTGGAAGAAGGGACCTTGTGTGGTCATCTAGACCAACCCCCTGGCAAATGGCTCACACACCATGAAAAAGCAGCTGTTAAATTTTAACAGATTTAAAGAGTTGGAAGAAGGGACCTTGTGTGGTCATCTAGACCAACCCCCTGCCTTTTGCAGCATTGCAAAAGCACGCAAAATGGCCCCTGCCTTAAGTAGGAGCCTCACAGAGCAACAGAGCTGAAAATACAACTTTACACAACAGCACAACAACACAAATGGCTCACACACCATTTAAAAGCAGCTGTACTGACTCACACACCATGCAAAACACACAACACAAAAGCATTGCAAAAGTTTTAAAAGGCTATATGGCTACTATTTTTTTAAAGCAAAAAATAAAATAAAAAAGGTTACTTACCCTATGGAAGGAATAAGGCAGACAGAATAAGTTGCTTGCAGAGCAGATGGATGGATTGCTGGTTTCAAGCAGGCAGATTAAGTGGCTTGCAGATCAGATGGATTGCAGTTTGCAATTCAGACCAAAGGAAAAGCAGGTGTGGCTGGCTTCCAACGGCTGGGAATTGGGTCCGAAGAGCTAAGGTAAGCAAGCTGGACTCTGGAGGCTGGGTGGGAAGGTGGGTGGTTTGCTAGGCTGGAACAGCCAGGTTATATAGGCTGGGGCCCGGGGGTTGGAACCGGGACCATTTCACCCCTGAGCTCGTCTGCCTGGAATCCACACTGTATATCGGACATTAATACAAAACGAGTACAGAGGTATTTCACGAGAAGAGTACTCCACTCCTCTTCTCGCAATAGAATACCTTATGCCACCAGGCTTGAAATTTTGGGCCTGGACAACCTAGAACAGTGATAGCGAACCTTTTTTGGTTCGTGTGCCAAAAAGGGGGGCGTGGGGGGCGCTTGTGTGCGTGCCCACACCCATAATTCAATGTGCCCCCCTGTGCATGCAAGCCTGACCCAGTGGGCCCAGAAGGCCCGAAAATCAGCTGGCCGGCGCGCTCACGTGCGCTCACGTGCCCACTGATATGGCTCCGCATGCCACTTGTGGCACGGGTGCCATAGGTTCGCCATCGCGGACCTAGAACTATGCCGCCTATGGTCTGACCTAAGCTTAGTACACAAAATTGTCTGCTACAATGTCCTACCTGTCAATGACTACTTTAGCTTCACCCGCAATAATACATGGGCAAACAATAGATATAAACTCATAGTAAACTGCTCCAAACTCGATTGCAGAAAATACAACTTCAGCAACAGAGTGGTCAATGCCTGGAATACACTTCCTGACTCAGTTGTTACATCCTCAAATCCCCATAACTTTAACCTTAAACTGTTTACCCCACCCATTCCTAAAAGGTCTGTAAGGGGGCGTGCATAAGTGCACCAACGTGCCTACCATCCCTGTCCTATTGTTCTCATTTGTTTGTACTCATTTCTTATGCTTATACTTATACCTATTTATATTTATATGTTTATATGTTATGTTTATACTTATACTTGTTTTCTCATACATGCTTGACAAAATAAATAAATAAAATAAATAAATATTATTATGTTTTATACAGTTCTATATTTTAATATTGTAAGCTATTCAGAGTTACATGCAGTAAGATGGGCGTCTAATACATTTTACAAATAAATAAATTATATATTTCTCTCCATCCAAAATTATTATTTCTTAAATTTATATGCCAGCCATCTAAATGTCAGGTGAAAAGTTATGGTTTAATTTTTCCTCACATGCATGCAAATTTTGTCTGCCTCCTGTCCGGTGCCTGTTCCAGAGATCATGTTCTTTTGCTCACAGTTAGTGTCATTGTTGCTGTGAATGACAATTGCTGTAAATATGGCTGATCTAAAGAAGAAACATAGACATTGGAAGCCATTATTGCATGGCTTACAATATTAAACTAGATGGCTTCTGATAAGACATAGAACAGGGCTGGAAAGGGCCTTGGAGGTCTTGGAGGTCCAATCCCCTGGTCGAGCAGGAGACCCAAGACACTCAGTTCCATCCCTTAGGAAAAGGCTGAAATTTGAAAGACATCCCACCAATTTTATGGAGAGGCTGTTGGATGAGCTTCGAGTCCATTTCATCCCAAGCGAGGTTTGTCTCCCTACTCTGCTCGTTTCTTATGAATGGCTGTTGACTGAGAAATCTTCAGCCTCAAACATTCTCCAAGAGGAAGATTTGTATACATCCTTTGTCCTTTACCTACTTCCCCTTGGTTTTCTCCCCCAAAATACGAATATCGCAGTGCTAGGTTATCTTGCAGGAACAGCCATTTGAGGAGTACAGGCAGAGCCTCGGTCCTGGCAACGTGGAGCTATTGGCTGTGAGCTGTCCAATTCCAAGCCTTATCTCATCTCTGCACCTTTTGTGAGAAAACACACACACACACACACACACACACACACACACACACACACACACACACACCACCACCACCACTGAGCCTTTGTGGAAAGGGTAGGATTAGCCTCTCTCGTGATTGGTGCGTCTCTGTGAAAAAGCAAGTCAGACTGGTGAGTCAACAAATATTTGGGAAGTTCTGCAGAAGCTGCTGCAAATGCGGAATGGGGAAGCCCAAAGCCTTTAGGCTGATGTTTGCCTGGGAACATTTCTAGCCTAGGATTTATAGAGTATTAGTGCTGAGTCCATGCAAAGCCAGACTCCTTCATTAGTGAAGTATTGCCACGGTGATGGCTGCAGGACAGACCCTATAAATCATTAGCGTGGAACAGCCAGGACCAGAGCATCGTGTCTTCTTTTCTTATTAGGTCCTCTCTCTTTCCTACCCCCAATCCTCAGGCACACCGTGAGAATGCCTGAAGCCCTGCAAAGAAAAGATGAATGGTAGGACTGGGAAGAAGGACCTTTGATGCATCTTCTTAACTTAGAAAAAAGGAGGAATGCTGAAAGTGCCATGCAGAACTCTGGGTTGGAGCCTCCCAAGCACAAAAAAAGGCTTTTAGAGACTGTAAATGCTCCTTGCACATTTTATAATCTCCATCACATCACCATATTATTAAAAAGATGTTGAGACTCTGGAAGGAGTGCAGAGAAGAGCATCAAAGATGATTAGAGGGCTGGAGGCTAAAACATACAAAGAATGGTTGCAGGAATTGGGTAGGTCTAGTCTAATGAAAAGAAGGACCAGTGGTGACAGGATAGCAGTGTTCCAATATCTGAGGGGCTGTCAAAAAGAAGAGTTGACCTATTCTCCGAAGCACCAGAAGGCAAGACAAGAAGCAATGGATGGAAACTGATCAAGGAGAGAATGAACCTGGAATTAAGGAGAAACTTCCTGACAGTGAGAACAATGAACCAATGGAACAGCTTCCCTCCAGAAGTTGTGGGTACCCGAAAACTGGAGCCTTTTAATGTCACGATGTGAATAATTGCCAGTTGTGCACCTCTACTGTTTCCTAAGGTTTATTGTATTTATAATCAAGCAGACATGTGATATGTTTTACTACGCATGCGTGCATTCCAGGAGTTTTGTCAACTCCCACTTCTTTTTTCTTCCTCCATGCCTGCCGAAGGCAGACGTGAATCCATTAGCTGAGAAAATGTAGTTTATTGAGGGTTTATTTTTATTACTTTTGTACTGAAATAAATATTTTGTTAATTACATTTGACTCTCGGTTTTATTTTCTAAATACGAATGACTTCAAGGAAGCAAGATCCAAAGATCGCCTCTGATAGGAAAAATTCCTATCTTGTCATTTAAGAAGATACTAGATAGCCACTTGTCAGGAATGGTCTAGGGTGCCCTACTTGAGCAGGGGGTTGGGCTAGAGGACCTCCAAGGTCCCTTCCAATTCTGTTATTTTGTTTTGTCCTGTAGACAGTGGCAAAAAGGGAAGGAAGACACTTTGCAATAGATTGCCACAATTTAATCAGGGAGTAACTTGGCAAAGCTGGGGGAAAAAAAGCAGCAGAGAGATTGGTAGCATTGTTGCTCGCAAAAATACATTTTTTAATTAAATAGTGGACATTTGTAACTGATAAGCAGCGTCTTTGGCTGGAGGCTAATGCTGCTGAGTGATGTTAATTTGGGAGTTTATGCTCGGAGTTTTGCAGAGCGATGGGACCGTTGCTGTGAGAAAGGATCAAAGCAGCTTAGCGTTGGCTACAGCCCAGCTCTCTTGTCTGTGCGACGAAAGGGAAGCCGTCTCCCTCGCTTGCCTATAACGGTTTGCTGGGGAAAGATTTAATTAACTGAGCTTTGGGAACCGGCGAATCTTATTGTTAAGAAATATGCCTTTTCAGAGAAAATAAAGGCATTTTCATTTAATGGAAACAAAGAGGAGTGTTATCAGAACATTACTTAATTGTCAGGCAACCTAAAGAGCTTTGCCGCTGGCATAATTTATGAACTCCCATGTATCAGTGCTCCAAGAGACCAGCTTCGGTTGGAGTTTTCATCTTCCACTGAAGGTGGAACAAAAATTGCACCGAGAAAAGGCCAGGAATTGTCATTGTAAATCCCATAAAAAGTCAGATTAAAATATTTGTGCTATTTTCATTTAAAGAGTGCATACTTTGGAGGAGGAACAGAATTATTGGTCCCTCTGAAATCTATTTTTAGAAAGTCACACAACATGGGAAGGGTCCAAATCTGGACCTACTGTAAATCTGGGATGTGGAATTATCGGACTTTTCTAGGATTTTTCTAGGATGCCCCTTCTCTGAATTTGGGAGCCACCAAGCGGCAGGGGGCCTAATCTGAAACCCTCCCTGGAGTTTGGGCTCTGCTTCTAAGCAGTACTGCCTCCATAGCAGGACTGGGGAACTATCGCCCTTTTTTGAGTTGTGGACTTCAACTCCCAGAATTCCTGAGCCAGCATGGAATTCAGCACTCAGGAATTCTGGGAGTTGAAGTCCATAACTCATAAAAGGGCCATAGATACAAAGATATAGAGACCTCTGATACAGAGCAAAGGTGCTTGTGAATTTCTGGCCTCTTCTGCAGTGAGAATCACTGCTCACATTCCTCCGCAGTTTTAGTCTAATGTGGTGGCAAAACCTCCTCTGTGCCTCGGTGTTCCCACCCCCTGTGCATCTTTCCATCCTGTGAACAAGGTATTTTGGAGAATGAAAAGATTGGGGAAGGTTTCTTTCCATGTCAACAATGCTTGAAGTATGGGGGGCTCTCAATTGTTCACATTCCCCTCTTTTTGTTTGAGCAGAATAACAGAATAACAGAGTTGGAAAGGATCTTGGAGGTTTAACAGATTAACAGAGTTGGAAGGGACCTTGCAGGTCATCTAGTCCAACCCCCTGCCCAAGCAGGAGACCCTACATCTGCCTCTACCTAGGATCGAACTCACAACCTGCTGAGTGTGAGGCAAGAGCTCCACCTCGTCTTCCAATCCAAACCCCTGCCGAAGCAGGAGACCCTATATCATTTCAGACAAGTGACTGTCTGCCCTACACAATTATGGACAAATGGCTCTTCAGTCTTTTCTGTGATGGAGCACCCACAACCTCTGGTGGCAAGCCGTTCCACTGGTTAATAGTTCTCACTGTCAGGAAATTCCTCCTTAGTTCCAGGTTGCTTCTCTCCTTGATTAGTTTCCATCTATTGCTTCTTGTCTTGCCTTCTGGTGCTTTGGAGAATAGGCAAATGCCCCCATCTTACACACACACACACACACACACACACACACACACACACACACACACACACACACACACAATTGTTCCTTTATGCTCATTTGTTGAGTTGGGATTTTTCCTCTGTTCCCTTTTCTCTGAGTTTCTCAAGATTAGCTCATCAAACATAGCTTCTTTGCTTTTTAAAGATAGCACTAAGATTGATATGTGCAATATTTTTCTTTAAATTCAACAGTGTTATCTGTTACACTGCCCAATGAACTTAATTTTTACAAATAGTTTTACCTCATATAACAGTCAATTTTGAACACTGTATCATTATTGCATACAATTTCAATTTTATTTGGAACTATGTGTGGGCCTTGCTACCGGGGAGGCCCCTGGTTGGAATTAATTCCCTTTTCGGGCTTTTAGCTTCCTGGATCTTCTCAAGCAAAGGCCTGACCTCTGGAAGAGCTTTAAAATGGGGCTCGGATTACAGGTAGTCCTGGACTTACAACCAGTTGTTGTAACTTCAAATGTAAATGGTTTTACAACCGTTTGAAGTTACAACAGCACTAAAAAAAGGGACTGATGACCACACTTATAACCCTTGCCACATCCCCATGGTCACATGATCAAAATTTGGGCACTTGGCAACTGGCATGTATTTATGACGGCTGTTGTATCCCAGGGTCATGTGATCACCAGGTGTAACCTTCCCAGCTGGCTTCCAACCAGCAAAGTTCTCTGGAACCGACTACCCCCAGAGATCCGATCTATCCCCACCTTGCTGGCCTTCCGGAAAGCTATTAAGACATGGCTCTTCCTGCAGGCGGGGTGATGTGACCGTTGAACATCGGAGGTCTCCCCCAGGTATGAATGTGTTGTTTGGGCTTTTCAATTTTTTAATTAATTAATGTTTTAAATCATTTATTATTTTTCTGTTACTGTTTTTTATATTGTTCTTATATTCTGTTGTACGCCGCCCTGAGTCCCCAGGGAGTAGGGCGACATATAAGAACAGCAAATAAATAAATAAAATAAAAGTTAATGGAGGAAGCCAGAGTAACTTAACAATCACATGATTCACTTAACAACTGCAGTTATTTGTTTAACAACTGTGGCAAAAAAGGTCATAAAATGAGGCACAACACATTTCACAAATTCCTTGCTTTGCAACAGAAATGTTCGGCTCACTTATGGCCATAAGTCGAGGACTACCTGTAATCTGTTATGAATCTGGAATTGGCGTATGCTCTTGTGCCAGAACAGTTAGAACTTCACCACTCTGTGTTAACTCGCATCCCATCCTATCATTTCTAGCTCCAGATTTTGGCCTGGTTAAACTCTGAGCATAAAATTTGGAGGTCAAGGGCCACGCCTGAACCTTGTGGAGCATGAACAGAATAGGAGGGCAAAGCAGAAAGAGAACGAAGTCAAAAAATATTGTTTTTCTTAAACTCCACCCATTTCCATCTTAAACTACTAAGATTAATTTTTAACTTTAATTTATAAGAGTTGGCAGTTCTTGACAAGTGGAAGTGGGGGATTTAGATTGTAAATTGTACATCCCAGGTTAGATACTAAAATATAACAAAACATAAATAGAATTATAAATACGTTTTCAAAAAAATAAAAAAAGAAAGTAATTGGCTAATCTTCCTTTTGTTAAAAACAATGTGACAATACTTGGGAAGCATTTTGATATTGCAACCGCTTTATATAGTTTAATTACTTATAGTTTGCAGAAGCAAAGTGTAAATCTTAACATCTGAACATCTTTGTCAAGCAGCAGAGATGCCTGGCCGATTCCTCAACAAAAGGCTCTTCATGTTTTCATAGAATTCATTTTCTCTGGATCTTGAATGTGATTTGATCAGCAAATTGTCCTTGGCGTTTGACATGCCCGTCACCACCAAACCGTGTTATTCCTGCCACTGGGAAATTAATTTCCTAGCCAATCTTCTGAGCAAGCTATGATTTCTCTTTACAATTGTGCCTCTTACATGCTGCCCACTCCATTCTCTTGCAGAAAAATAGGTATTTCAGGTGGTTTATTAACCAGCAGAGAGCCCTGCCAAGGGTTTTGCAGTCATGCCATTGTCAGAAAACACAGCCTGGAGTATATTGGAGATCCTGCAGAGGCGGCAGGAGCAATAACAGTTCCTGGTGCTTCCCCACAGGGAGAGCTGAGGTGGGAAAAGGCGTCACGGGACAGGGGGAAGGCCACATCACTCCTTGGGGGTAACGAGGTCCACATGCTGCCAAGGGGGAGACACCCCATGATCAAACGAGGAGACTGCCACGCAACGGGATGGAGAGAAGGGAGGGTGGCTGGCAAGGGGTTCACCTGACAAAAGAGGGAAAGCAAAGCCAGCTCCTCCTGTGGGTCAGACCGAGCACAATGGAACTGAGTATCCCAGTCCCACTTTGGTCAGCTAAGAGTGACTGCTGGAGGTCCAGCAGAGCTTCAAGATGCAGGGAGAACGTGGGTAGGGAGGAGACAGTGTTCCTCTCCAGCCAGGAATTGGAAACTATGATTTAATTTTCATAGGTAGGTAGACCTCAACTTACAACAGTTCGTTTAGTGACCATTCATTCAAAGTTCAAAGTTCGACCATTTGAAGTTACAGTGGCACTGAAAGATTTATGACCATTTTTCACACTTAAGACCATTGCAACCTCCTCGTGGTCACCTGATCAAAATTTGGATACTTGGCAACTGGTCATATTTATGATGTTTGCAGTGTCTCCCGGGGTCACGCAATCCCCTTTTGCGACCTTCTGACAAACAAAGTCAATGGAGAAGCCAGATTCACTTAACAACCATGTTACTAACTTAACAACTGCCATGATTTGCTTAATAACTGTGGCAAGAAAGGTTGTAGGATAGGGAAAAACTCACTTAACAACTGTCTTGCTTGGCAACAGAAATTTTGGGCTCAGTTGTGGTTATAAGTTGAGGACTACCTGTATTCAACTTTTCATAGATTTTCAAGTACTTGCTCTGTGCTACAGTATTCCGGATCTCTCGGCTGCTTTGGCCCAACGTGGGGGAGCTGCTTTGCCTAAGGTTCTCCTACCCCTGTCAAAATGATGGTCCTCCTCCTCCATCGAAGGGGAACAGAGGGCAGGGAGGAGAAAGGAGGAAAAAAGCAACCTTGTGCTGACACAGTCAAGCTTCCCAGCCAAACACAGCTACTCTTTTCTTCTTCCTGACTTGATGTTTTCTGGGCAAACGGAGGGTGAAAATTGTCAAGTTGGTTTTCATTCTTTGTAACTGCTTCTTACAGCAGGAGCCCTTGTGGCACAGTGGTTGGAATGCAGCATTGCAGGTTGACTCTGATCACTGCCAGGAGTTCGATCCTGATGGGGCTCCAGATTGACTCAGCCTTCCATCTTTCTGAGGTTGGAAAAATGAGGACCCAGATTGTTGAGGGTAACAGGTTGAGTCTGTAAACCCACTTAGAGAGGCTTGTAAAGCACTATGGGGTCAGGGGCGGGTTGCTCACTTACCTCGCTGCCGGAGCCATGGGCACGCATCTCCATGCTTCAAGGGCGCGCGCGCTCGCTACGTGCACGCGCCCCCTTGCGCGATTTTGCTTCTGCGCATGCGCGGAAGCAAAATCGCGCCAAAATCTTGCAAGGGGACGCGCGTGCACGTGAGATTTTGTTGAGATTTTGCCTCCGTGCATTCACGGAAGTAAAATCACGCCGAAATCTCTCTTGCGTGGGCATCCCCTTGCGAGATTTTGGCGCGATTTTGCTTCTGTGCATGCGCAGAAGCAAAATCGCCCGAAAATCACAGAAAAAAAATGGCGACACGCCGGGTGGACCAGCAGAGAGGGCTCCGGAGCGGTTGAGAAATCCGCCGCTCCCTACCGGAGCTGTGTATTGGGCAGCTCCGGCAGGAACCCACCCCTGTATGGGGTGATATATAAGTCTAAGTGCTATTGCTATTGTTCAGAAGTGCTGCAGGTCACTTACCCAGAGAGAGACACAATTAAAACTCTGGCTTTTTTTATGGGCTGGGAAATTCATTTCTCCAAAACCTCCTGCAAGACCCAACAGCCTTTAAGTTTAGCAGACTGAAAATTTAACCCAGTTTGACAACATTGTAGGCAGCTCTTTAAAAATGAAGAAACAGCTTGAAACAGGATGAAGCCCAACATAGAAACCTTTGCTGAAATGAGTAACACTGTCCGATTCAGAAGCTGATTCAGAGCTGTCTGTTTGGGCCTGAAAAAGGCATGTCAAGAAGTATGCTTTGTCAAATGTATAGTTTGTTCAGTTCTCAATTATTGGGTTCAGAGATGAAGCATCAACTGACAAATTTGGAGTGGCCCTGCCAGGTCAAATGACAGGTGGTCATGAGACTGGGTGACTGGGTGTGCCTTTGGGGGCACAGCTGTAGGAGATGGCCAGGCTGGGCCCAAGGGAAGGGTCAAGCGTGTCATCACTCTTGAGTCCCTTTGCACCACAAGAGATCAAAGTCTAATTCCCTCCTCCATTGATTCTTATCTACCACCAATTTGCTTTGACTGTTAGTAGTTCAGATTCTTGTAGAGAACTTTAGTGTGCAATAAATCTGTATTCATTTAAACCACCTTTCTTCTTGATATCCTGTGCGTGACAACAGCCCTCCTTCCAGGGGTCTGCAGCCTCCCTGACTTCTCCCCCAGAGGACCTCAGGGAAAACTTCTCCTATGGGGTTTTTTCAGTGATGGATCTCCTGTCCCCATTAAAGGAATCACCTACCCTTAAGAAACTGCTGCAGAACTTCTCTTCAGAGGTTTGGAGAAAGGCTCACCCAATCCTTCTGCTGACAACTTGGTAGACAATTTAGGAGAGCCAAATCTTATCTTACTTTATCTTGCAGTTAAGACAAAGAAGTCAGCCCATCTTCACCACTTCCCTAACTTAGCAGCCTGGGTGACAAAAGGGCAGTTGAAGGAACCGCAGTTCCTAGGTTTACAGGTAGTCCTCAACATACAACCACAATTAAGCCTAACACTTCACTGTCACTTTCAGGAAATTTCTTAGTTCTAGGTTGGATCTCTCCTTGATTAGTTTCCATCTGTTGTTTCTTGTCCTGCCTTCTGGTGCTTTGGAGAATTGACTGACCCCTCTTCTTTGGGGCAGCCCCTCAAATATTGGAAGACCGCTATCATGTCACCCCTAGTCCTTCTTTTCCTGAAACTTTTCTTCATATGTTTTAGCCCCCAGACCCTCTCCCTTGTTCCTTTCTAATGGAAGAAAAGGAATCCATGAAGCTGAGTGTGTGTGTGTGTGTGAGGGGGGTCTTGAAAGGCCCCTTTGGCCCAGTCTTTTCAGCTGCCTCAGCTTGGCCCAAGCTTTGCCAGCTCTTCGGCTCAGCCCTTTCATCCCGCACAAGATTCCTGGAGCTCCTTGTAAGCCTCTCGCAGCTGCCTGATTCTCTCGGCGGGATTTAAACCCTCTGAAGATTGTGCTAACACTGCTACTCCCGCTGCCATCTGGGGAATGGAGGCAAGGGGAGAGTGAGGCAGGGTCTTTCAAGGATGAGGCCTGCCTTTTTTCTTTGGTGCCGGCCTCCGGAGGGTTAATCCTCTCCTCAAGGAGGATGAGGACGAAGAGGAGGAGGTGATGCGAGTGCCTCCATTTATCCACTTTGATAATTGAAATCAATCCCCAGGTCTTATCTCTGGAAAACCTATAGAGCCAGGCGCTAATCTGCAGTCGGGAGCGGTTTTTAACTGAGAAACCTATTTAAAAGAGAGACGGGAAAGCATTACTTCCCCTCCTCCTGCCTCACCCGCAGCCAATCTACTTTCCTTTGCTACCTTTACAGAAAGAAAAGTGGGATGGTTGCTCCCTTCCCCGCCAACTGCCAGGTCTCTTTCAGATGTTAAGGCAAAGGCTGGAAGCCACCCAGACAAAAAAATATTGCTTAGATTTGCCCTCTCAGCCTCCTGCGATCAATTAGCTGATATCTTTGGATTTGCTTCTGCAAGAAAAATACAGGATAGGGAGTATTGGTGGCGGTGGGGGGGTGTCGGGAGGGGGGGGCATATCTTTCTCCTGGAACCTTGAAGGAAATTGTCAAGTAAATTTGGGCATTTGTGGCGGGTGAATCTGGGTGAGAGATTATTGTTGATTTCATCTGTTGTTGGGAAAATTGAATGGGTTTGATTTTCTAAACCAGTGTGGGGAAAAATCTCTTCCAATTGAAGAAAGTTAACACCCACCCCTCTTAGAAGAATGAAATATTCTAGGAAATATTAAAAAGGCAGAATATTATATTTCCCTGGATGAGAAAAGGAGAAACATGTTTTTAAAGACAAAGCAGCTCCCTGCAGCTCCCTACCCCCCCTTCAGCTCCAGGGTGATGGGATTAAGACCTTCACCTTTAGGACATGATAGGATTAGCCCTCTACCCATCTAACAGAAGGGCTCACTGCATTGCAAAATCACCTAGGGACATTACATCAGCCCAGACTTATCTCAGACAAACTCCTAGGATTTGCACATGATCCCTACAGCAACCAATGGGATACCTGCCCTTAGACAAGAACAGGAAGCTCAAAAGCAGGGCCCAAGAGAGGGTCTCTCTCTCTCTCTCTCTCTCTCTCTCTCTCTCTCTCTCTCTCTCTCTCTCTCTCTCTCTCTCTCTCTCTCTCTCTCTCTCTCCTTCACCATTAAGTGGTTCTGCTTCACCATTAAACCATCCTTCCAAGTAGCCTCCATGTTTCCAGTGTCTTTCTCCCCACTTGGAACTGAATCCAGATGGACATTTCTTCCAACACAGTCTAATGATACGACCAGAATTTTCCTTCCAATCTAGGCATTTGAACTCATCTGGATTTCCATTAGGTATCTGTACAGATTTCCTTTGCCATGTAATTATGATGCCCAAGGAGAATTATTGCCTGCTCCGAGAAGTTCTTCCTTTCTAAAGAAAACAATTTTCATTCAATTTGACAGTTGACAAAGGGAAAAAGTTGACATCCTCATGGATGAAAGCGGGTTTCTTGGGCTGAAGTGCCACACAGGTGCAGCCCTCTCTCCGGCGACTTTTAACCTTCAAGGCTCATCAGGTAGAGAAGCCCCTTCTCCTGCCACTCACCTTCCCACTTCAGCAGAGGCAGAGAGAGGGGCTTGGGGGCCCATATACAAAGACAAGTGGCTCCTCTGCTCTCTGCTTCCCTGAGGAACCACACTCTTGTTTCTTAGCAATAGCAATAGCACTTAGACTTATATACCGCTTCATAGTGCTTTACAGCCCTCTCTAAGCAGTTTACAGAGTTCAGCATATTGCCCCCAACAATCTGGGTCCTCAGATTGTTTCTTGATGCAAAGAGCTGGGCCGGGCCTGCCTCAGCAGCAGAACAACAAGAAAATAGTGTTGGTCAGCTGGGGTGGCAGAGTGCAAGGTGGTAAGGGCAGCTGTGGTTGGGCAGGAGTGGCTGTGGCTTCCTGTGGCATGGCCCTAGAGCCAGGCAGTTCTGGGGCTGGCTGCCACCCTGCAAGGCAAAGGGCAGCCATACTGGACTTAATACTTACAAACAGAGAAGAAGTGATAGAGGGAGTCGAAACTGCAGGAACCTTTGGTGAGAGTGACCATGTCATACTAGAATTCAACATAACACAAAAAACAAGCAGTAGAACACAATGATACTAGAGTCTTAGATTTTAAAAGAACTGATTTTAATAAACTCAGAGAGAACTTGGGAAAGATTCCTTGGATGAAAATCCTAAAGGGGAAAACAACTCAAGAATCTTGGGAAACCCTGAAAAATACGATCATAAAAGCCCAGACCAGCACAATACCGCTGAAAAAGAAAAACAAGAAATCCAAGAAGAAACCAGCATGGCTCACAAAGATCTCTCTGACAAATTGAAAGACAAAAAGGACACGTACAAAAAATGGAAAGAGGGACACATAACTAAGGCAGAATATCAGCAGATAGCCAGAATCTGCAAAGACAAAGTCAGGAAAGCAAAGGCTCAGAATGAACAAAGACTTGCAACAAAAGTCAAATATAATAAAAAAAAGTTTATTCCAACATATAAATAATAAGAAAAAAAAATCAAGGAATCAGTTGGTCCACTAAAGAGAGAAGACGGCAAGGAATTAACAGTCAACAGAGAAAAAGCAAAGCTACTTAACTCATTCTTTGCATCGCTCTTCACGCAAAAAGAAACTATAGCCCAACCTACCAGAAACATAACTGTAAAAAACAAACTGGAAACAAAAGTTAAAATAAGAGAACACTTGTCTGATCTTGATGAATACAAATCACCAGGACTGGACGGATTACACCCCAGAGTCAGGGGTGGGTTCTAACTTAACTTGCTGTCGGTTCGCTTCCTCCTGCACCCCACACGTGTGCATGCGCAGTGCCAAAAAATAAAAATAAAAAATAAAAAAAGCCAAAAACAATATGGCGATACATGCGCAGTGCCGGAAACTAGGCTTCTGCACATGCGCAGAAGAAAATAAACCTGGAAAAAATCCCCCCCCCAAAATTCCAACCCCCCCCAAAAAAATTCCCCAAAAAAGATGGTGGCATCCATGCACCGGCACTGACAGAACTGGTTCCGTGATATCATCATGAAGTAAGCAGTGGGGTACCACAAGGTTCCGTCTTAGGCCTAGTACTCTTTAACATCTTCATAAATGGCTTAGATGAGGGGATAGAAGGAGAACTTACCAAATTTGCAGATGATACTAAGCTGGCAGGAATAGCCAACACCCTGGAAGATAGGCTCAAGATCCAGATGGATCTTGACAGACTTGAACACTGGGCCCTATCTAACAAAATGAAATTCAATGTAGACACTTAGGTAAGAAAAGCCAAAAGCATACATATAAACTGGGTGAAACCAGGCTTAATAGCAGTGACTGTGAGAGGGATCTTGGAGTCTTAGTGGACAACCAGCTAAATATGAGCCAGCAGTATGCATTGGCAGTCAAAAAACCAATGCAATCCTAAGTTGCATTAACAGAGGGATACAATCAAGATCAAGTGAGGTACTAATACCACTCTATAAAGCCTTAGTTAGACCACACCTAGAGTACTGAATCCAGTTTTGGTCACCACACTATTAAAAAGATGTTGAGGCGCTAGAAAAAGTGCAGAGGAGAACAACCAGGATGATGAGGGGACTGTAGACTATAACGTATGAAGAGCGGTTGCAGGAACTGGGCATGGCTAGTCTAGAGAAGAGAAGGACCAGGGGAGACATGATAGCAGTGTTCCAATATTTGAGGGGCTGCCACAGAGAGGAGGGGATCAAGCTATTTTCCAAAGCACCCGAAAGCCAGACAAGGAATAATGGATGGAAACTGAACAAGGAGAGATTCAACCTAGAAATAAAGAGGAACTTTCTGACAGTGAGAACAATCAACCAATGGAACAGAAGTTGCCTTTGGAAGTTGTGGGAGCTTCATCACTTGAGACTTTCAAGAAGAGATTGGACTGCTATTTGTCAGAAATGATGTAGGGTCTCCTGCTTGGGCGGGGGTTGGACTAGATGACCTACAAGGTCCCTTCCAACTCTGTTAATCTGTTAAAAACATATGTGCACAGAAAGAAAAGAAAACAAGAAAGCCAGACACAATGATGTTCAGCCATAATAGTTTGATGTGAGAGTCCAACAAAAGCCATAGATTTCTAATTTGAAGCCAATCAGGCTTGAAATCCCAGCTGTTCTGATTGTAATTACATAGATCAGGTAATCAATAACCAGTGATAAAGCAGAGGCCCTATAAATGCAAAGAGAAAAAGAAAATAAAAAAAGAACACATTTGGGGAAGGGCTCTGCAACCTGCAGGGAAGAATCCTTGTAAAGCCTTTTGGGATATTTTTGCTTATTCCTGGGAATTGGCATTCAAGGCAACAAGCAGCTGTCTGGGAAGGCTCAGTCTGCACTGTTGATTCTTCATGTACTGTGTTCTAAAGGGAGACTCTTTCACGCTTTCTCTCGCCCCCATGTCTGTCTGTCTGTCTGAAAGAGAGAGAGAGAGAGATAGACATGACCGGGGGGGGGGGGGGGGGGAGAGAGATGCACATATACACACAAACAGCAAGCAAAACTCTGCCAGAAACAAAACAATGCAACTGCTGGAACCTCTCCTGAATCTTAGGAGATTTGTTATGATTGGCTAAGACCCAGTATTAGCTTAGCATTGTCCAATTTAGGAATGGTCGTGTGTAGTTTGCAAATGATTTATAACCTCTTTTTTGCAAACCCCCAAAGCAGCAACAAAGTTTGGGCATTAAAAATTAGCAGCACCATACCCCAAACCCCAATCAATGTATTAATTTATTTACAGAATAACAACATTGGAAGGGACCTTAGAGATCTTCTAGGCCAACCCCCTGCTCAAGCAGGAGACCTATATCATTCCAGACAAATGGCTCTCCAGTCTCTTCTTAAAAGCCTCCAGTGATGAAGCAGCCACAACTTCTGAAGGCAAGCCCTTCTACTAGGTAATTTTTCCTCACAGTCAGGAAATTTCTCCTTTGTTCAAGGTTGCTTCTCTCCAGTGGTGGGATTCCAATTTCTTTCCGACTCTTTCTATGAGAGTGCGCTTTGCTGCACGCATGCGGAGCACTCAAAGACCGCCCTCGGTGTCAGCGCTGGTGAGCTGAGCTGTTTAGCTCAGCCGAGTTGCGGGCAATAGCTCTGCCGTGCTAATCAGCTGAGCTAAAAAACAAGGGAATATAGGACAGAAAACAGCGGGGAGGGAGGGCGGGGACAACCAGAGGTGGTATTTGCCGGTTCTCCAAACTACTCAAAATGTTCGCTACCGGTTCGCCTGAACCGGTCCGAATCTGCTAAATACCACCTCTGCTTCTCCTCCTTGATTAGTTTCCATCCATTGTTTCTTGTCTTGCCTTCTGGTGCTTTGGAGAATAGTTTGGCTCCCCCTTCTTTGTGGCAACCCCTGAGATCTTGGAACACTGCTATCATGTCTCCCCTGGTTCTTCTTTTCATTAAACTAGACATACCCAATTCCTGCAACCATTTTTCATATTGTCTCCAGGCCTTTAATCATCTCAGTTGCTCTTCTTTGCACTTTTTCCAAAGTCTCAACATCATTTTTATAATGTGCTGACCAAAACTGGATGCAGTATTCCAAGTGTGATTTTACTAAGGTTTTATAAAGCAGTACTAATGCTTCACATGGTCTTGACTCTATCCCTCTGTTTATGCAGCCAAGGATTGCATTGGCTTTTTTTGGCTGATGCGGCACACTTCTAGTTGTTTGATTTATGCAGCTGTGGTGACTCTAAATGATGTACAAAGTTAGAACAGCATTTGACCACCCAACCCATGATGCTGAGGTTAAAGCAATAAATTGGGTGGGGAGAAATCAGCTGCAACTCAACCTTAGCAAGATGGAGGGTTCTTGGGTATTTTGCTCCCTGGGGTCAGGAGAACTGACT
Organism: Diadophis punctatus similis; assembly: GCA_023053685.1. NCBI lineage: Eukaryota > Metazoa > Chordata > Lepidosauria > Squamata > Dipsadidae > Diadophis > Diadophis punctatus. The sequence continues at coordinate 7,058,341 of JALIGW010000027.1, read as the reverse complement.
TCGCTGATTCTGGATGAGGGTTATACCCCTTGTACAATCTGGTACACATTTTGGGGATTCCTCTTGGACACACATCTCTTGCTGGAAGAGACGGTGGCAGCCATGGCTGGGGCTGGGGGTGGAGGGTGAGCTTTGCCCAAATCCTCCTTGTTTGGCTGACTGCAATGTGCCCTCTATGAGGCTGCCCCTGAAGACCCTCCGGAAGCTGCAAATGGTCCCCCAGCACAAGCAGTCCATCCAAGTAACACAACTGCTGCATGAACCGAAAGTGAAAATGAAAGGCCTGGAATGGAAATAATGGACATATATAGTTCTCTTGGGAGATTGGAATGCAAGGGGTAAAGGAATAGAGGGAGCTGAAATTACAAGAAGATGCAGTCCTGCAGAAGATCGAGCAAATGTTGCAGAGACTTTTTTTCCTTGTTTATGCCAACACTTTATTCAAACCACACAAATACAGACTTTATGACCAGATGTCATTGGATGGATGACAGTGGAATAAAAGCAGCTATCTAATCAGATATAAACAGAGCCGAGGTGGTGCAACTCTTAGAGGCAGTACTGCAGGCCACTTTAGCTGACTGTGATCCGCAGGTCAGCGGTTCAAATCTCACCGGCTCAAGGTTGACTCAGCCTTCCATCCTTCCGAGGTCGGTAAAATGAGGACCCAGATTGTTGGGGGCAATATAAATATACATTGCTTACTGGTGTAAACCGCTTAGTGATTGCTTGCACTGTGAGGCGGTATATAAATCTCACAAAATAAATAAATAATAAATAAATAAATAAATAGAAGGTGGAGAACTGCAATCCAGGAAGCCAAAACACTTCCAGGTGCACATTTCAGAACAGACCATGAATTGGTAAAACAATTGGTTAAAGGGAGTAAGTTTGCCTGCAATAGTTGATCCAGAGGACACACAACCCGAATGCAACATCAGGGTAAGGAACACATTCAGAACAGATCCAAGTGAATTTCAGAGCAGCCATGGGAATAATCAGGTAAAAATGGAGGATGAAAACTCTGGGGAATAAGAAGAATGTACAGTGAAATTCAACATCAGGCAAGAAAGGACAGACCAAGGAAAATGGTTCAGGTAAAAAAATATAAAGAGAAAGAGGAAAATAACAAGAAAAAGAAAACATGACTTGTTTTTAAGAAAATCAGAGGAAGACTCAGAAAATACACAATTAAAGCAAGACTATTCAAGAGTAATCGTGGTATAATTAAAGCAAATTAGGTTAATAGAAGATGGAACAAGTATTCCAAAAACTTTTGTACAGGGGATTATGGAATGAGCAACCTCCCTACCTGAGATCTTTGACTCTGTTTCTTGGTTGCCAGAGGAGTTGCCCAGGTCCTGGGGGACTTTAATCTGCCCTCTCTTGGGATAGAGCCCGAGGCTGCTCAGGAATCCATGGCTATCATGCCCATCCCAGGTCATCCAGTGCCCAACACAGAACAGAGGTCACACACCTGATCTGGTTTTCTTGTTGGAACAAAGCCAACATGATCTGGAATTGGGGGAGCTCTCTGTGGCTCTCCTGCCATGATACGGCCACTCCCTGGTAACCATGGGATTCTCTGGCACTATCCCCCCAATACAGAGAGGCAGGACTGATGGAACCGGATGTCTTTTAGAGAGTACTGGGAGTTATTTCTGATAGACTGAGGCATGATTCAGCTGAGGCCTTGGTTATCATCTGGAAAGAGAGGATGGCAGGAGCCTTAGATGAGATTGTGCCCATGCAGTCTCTCTTTTCCCATGGATCCAAGCATGCCCTGTGGTTTTTTGAGAAATCTGAGGGAGATGAAATGGGTCAAGAGACACCTAGAGCACAGCTGTAGGTCAACAAGATGTGAAACCGAACGACAATAATCTATTCTTCAAAGTATATTTCATGTTGGTCCAGAATAATAAATGGAAGGAAATTCTTTGAAATTCAACTCCAACCCTAGATTGCAAGGAGATTATTCATTCCAGTTAAGAGCAAGGATACACTACTATGGGAACTCAATTGATGGCCATTCAGCTCCTACAGGTAGCCCTCGGCTTATGACTTTAATTGAGTCCAACATTTCTTTTGTTAATCAAGACAGTTGTTAAGTGAGTTCTGCCCCATGTTATGACTTTTCTTGCCACAGTTGTTAAATCACTACAGTTGTTAATTTGATAACACGGTTGTTAAATCTGGCTTTCTTTGCTTGTCAGAGGGTCAAAAGATGATTACATGACCCTGGGACACTGCAACTGTCATAAATATCAGTCAGTTGCATCCAAATTTTGATCACATGACCATGGGGATGCTGCAATGGTCGTAAGTGTGAAAAACAGTCATAAGTCATTTTTTTCAATGCCATTGTAGCTTCAAACAATCAGTAAAAAAATGGTTTTAAGTCAAGGATTACTGTGCCTCTAATGAAGGACAGCTCTATTGTGGATCTGTTCCTAATATCTTTCCTAATATCCAACCCAAATCCATTTTCCAATAATTTAAACACCTTGTTTCTTGCCTTGTGTTCTGGGACAAGTCTGAGCAATTTTGTTCTGTCTTCTACATCACAGCTCTTTCAGTGTTTGAAAAGAGCTATCATGTACACTTCTCCAGGCGAAACACATCTGACACCACCAATCATTCAGCTTAAGTTTTTTCTTCCAGGCTCTTTATCTGCTGAGTTGCTCTTATCTCAACTTACACCAGCTTCTGAGTGTAACTCGCAGGGCTTGTCACGAGTTGCTGGCATTTTGGGGATAGGGATGTAAGGTTCCCTTGTGCCCATCCTACATATGGACTGCATAACGGTAGCCACTCCATTCCAAAAACAGCAGGCATTTGCAAGGAAGCAGTTATGTAGAGAGGTATAAGTTCTGTGTGTCTTGGATTGTCAGCTACAGAGGGTCTGTGGGCTGCAAAACCAGCCCACTGTCAACTGTCCAGTTGGCGAATCCAAATAAAGAAACTCCTGGGACATTATTTTACCAAGTATAAACTTTACTGAATAAATCCACATTGGCACAGAAGAAGCGAAACCAGCTCTGGGCTTCCCACACAAAAGCATGCATTATTCATCCCCCCTTTCCCCATGGGCCACCCACAGTGTATTACGTCCACCAATCACTTCTGTTCATCTTGTTATGGGAAATGGCCAGCCTTGCTGGGACATCTGCTCGGGGGTGTCCTTGATGGGGGGCGGGCGGGGAGCAATATCTCACAGGAACTGACAATGCTTGGATGCCATTCCCCCCACCCTTGCATTCCAATCCACCCCTCATTCTTTGTCAAGCTGCGAGCGAAGTGGAATATAGGTGAAAGTTTTATTTATTTATTTATTTATTTATTTATTTATTTATTTATTTATTTATTTATTTATTTATTTATTTATTTATTTATTTATTTATTTATATTTCTATGCCGCCCAACTCCTGAAGGACTCTGGGCGGCATGCCAATTCCCCAGAAGAAGGGTAGACCTGAAACAACAATAAACATATATACACATTATCATTTACAACCCAACTACTTCTGCATTTCTTATTGGGGCTGTTGAGGGTACCTAATGTGAAACTTCTTAACTAGCATCTGCTAATGGGTAGCCTTTAGTACTAGGTACTGTAATTTTCCCTTGTGATATCTGGAGTTGAGAATCCTTTTGATCTCATAGTGCTCCTCTCCCTTAACGAGGATGGCATGAGGAGGTGGTTCTTTGACTGGCCTCAAGCCAGATCCCAAAAGGGTTTAAAAAGACTGCAATGAAATACCGGATGCAATTTCACCTCCATCATCACTGGATTCACGATCTGGATGATTTGGAAAGGCCCTCTGTATTTGGGACCTCGCTTTTTACAAGGCTGTCTCAGGTTTAGATACTTGGTGGACAAATGTACTTTATTCCCTACTCTAAATTCCCTTTGTGGGGTGCTTTTCCAATCTGCTTGCCTTTTTTTTGGCTTTCCCTAGCTTTATTTAGTGCTTCGCGCCTGGTTGCTCTGATTTACATGGGCTCTCCTGCACTGGATTCCGAGGCATCGGGAGGGAGGCCACGGAGAAGGTAGCCTATAAGCCCTTTCTCCTTACCATTTCTTCCCTGCCTCAACTGTTCTGGCTGGCCATCTGTTCCAAATTATTTGGGGTGCCTTGCTTCACCAGTTCATCTCTCAGATCTTCAGTAAGCCCTTCTCTGAGCTGGTCAACCAGGGCCAGGTCATTTCATCCCACATCTGTGGCAGGTAACTTAAAATCCAAAATATGTAACATACTCTCCTTTATCCCTGCTTGAGTGTATGGAGCTATCGACTTGTTGTGGTGAGCCTTTGTATTGTATCATCCAACTTTGAATATTTGCATTACATCTTGGCAATTGTCCAGCCCCAGGTCTTTGCCCTCAATGACAGGCATGGCCACCTGTGTTGCTGATTGCTGTGCTGCCTCAGGTTGAGGCAAATTCTGCCGCTGCTGTTGTCTTTGCTGTATCCTGGCATTTTGTAAATTGGTTATTTGGGCATCTGCTTGCTGCTGGAATCATAACAACATTGCAGCGAGGTTTCAAATGGATAGAAAGCACCCCACCTCCATTTTTCTTCAAGACAGGAACAATGTTTGCTTTTCTTTAATCCTCTTGTAGCAAACTCAGACTTGATGATCTGTCAAACATCATAAAACACATCTTCAAGTGGTTTGACCTAGGGACTCAAATTCATTTATGGTAGCCAGGAGCTACTAATCATCTTTCCTTAGCTTGAGTTGCATTCTCCTTGTTTTAATTGTTCAGCCATTCTGCTTGTGTCACAGTTCCCCTTGGGGAAAAGACTGAAGCAGGGGTGGGTTCTAACTTACCTCGCTGCCGGTTCGCTTCCTCCTGCGCCACATGGCCGCTCCTCATGGCGCGCACATTCACAGTAGCAAAAAATCAGAAAAAAAATCCAAAAAAGAGAGCCAAAAATAAGGTGACCAGACGTCCCGTTTTTGGCGGGACAGTCCCGCTTTTCAGTAATTTGTCCCGCGTCCCACGGCGTTTCCAAAAAGTCCCGCTTTTTTAATTTGAATTTGCCCTGCAGGGTGAAATCCTGCCGGTTCGGCCGGCCCAGTCGTTTGGCGTAGAGCCGATGGAACTGGTGGCAGTCGCGGCGCGGGGCTTCTCCTGCCCGCTTCCCCCACCCGGCTGGACGCCGCCATTCGGGTTATTTTGTCCTCTGCGCATGCGCAAGTTCTGCGCATGCGCAGAGGACAAAATAACCCGAATGGCGGTGTCCAGCCGGGCGGGGAAAGCGGGCAGGAGAAGCCCCGCGCCGCGACCGCCGCCAGTTCCATCAGCTCTATGACAAATGACTGGCCTGGCCGAACCGGCAGGATTTCACCCCTCTGCGGTGACAAACAGGTAAGCCTGCGCCAGTAGGAACCCACCCCTGGCTGCGATGAAGGGGGGGTGTTTGGGGGGGATGCACAAAGCTGCAGGATAAGAGAGATGGACCCCTCCTGTCTTGCTCCCCTAGAAACCCCCCCCGTCAATGGTGTCCCACTTTACAAAAAATAAAATCTGGTCACCTTAGCCAAAAACAAGATGGCGATGCATGCACAGTGCCGGAAACTCGGCTTCAGCGCATGCGCAGAAGAAGAAAAAACCAAAAAAAATTCTAAATAAATAAATAAATAAAAATTCAAAAAAAAGATGGCGGCCTCCATAGACCGGCACCGACTGATCCGATCCCATGACATCATCGTGATGTCACCAGCGAGTTGCTACCAGTTCAGGCAAATTGGTCTGAACTGGGAGGAACCCACCTCTGGACTGAAGTTAGGTAAAAAAAACCCTCAGAAACACAGCTCTCTCCTGATCACATGGTAACACAACACTTAGAATATTGCATTCAGTTTTGTTTGCCACAATATAAAAAAGATTTTGAGACTCTAGAAAGAGTGCAAAGAAGAGCAACAAAGATGATTAGAGGACTGGAGGATAAAACATATGAAGAACGGTTGCTGGAATGGGATATGTCTACTTGTCTAATCTAGTGAAAAGAAGGACTAGGGGAGACATGATAGCAGTGTTCCAATATTTTAGGGGCTCCTACAAAGACAAGGGGGCCTTTTCTAGACGGCACCAGAAGGCAGGACAAGAAACAATGGATGGAAACTAATCAGGGAGAGAAGCAACCGGGAACTAAGGAGGAATTTCCTGAGAACCAGTAGAACGGCTTGCTTTCAGAAGTTGTGGGTACTCCATGACTGGAGGCTTTTAAGAAAAGGCTGGACAGCCACTTGTCTGGAATGGTAAAGTGTCTCGTGCTTGAATAGGGGGTTGGACTAGAAGACCTCCAAGGTCCCTTCCAACTCTGGCGAGCAATACCTGTCACTGGCCTACTCACTCCTCCTAGCAGTGAACCCACTCCTCCCCCTTTCTTTTATTCATGATTGATATAGCTCCACCCCCTTCCCTTTTTGTTGCTGTTAGCTTTCCTTGCAAACCTACAGTATGTTAATGTTGGTCTTCAGCCTTTCTTATCCTCTTTCTTCAGATACCAGCTACCTCTGGTATCCTTCTAGATAATTACACATTCCTTTTCCTATGCACATCTCTTTTAACTCAGCTCATGAGAAATTTCTTTGAACATCCATGGTGATTGTCTAAAGTGGTTCCCCATTTTTTTCTTATTGGTATGTGTCCAATTGTACTTCTGGTAACTTATTCTGAGAACTTCCTTTTATTTATTTCATATTTCATATGAAACTTCCTAATTCCTTCTGCAGTTGTGGCTGGCTGGTGGTTTACACCACCTTTTCCAAACTTTGACCATCAGGATGCTCCTGGTCATCATTCTTCATTTGAAGAGTTTGTATAATTGTTATTTTCTTTGAGATGATGTGTGCCAGTTACACATTTTTTTGACCATCAAGAGCTCTTCACTTGCAGCACAAGAGGAGGCCCACAAGTGTGCATTTATCCATTTTAAATCCTCTGTTTTCTTAAAAAGAAAGCTTCCCTCCAAAGCTCTCCTGCAAGACAATATAATTAAATGAGGCACATTAATAGCATGACATAATAATAATAATCTCATATGACAATATGAGAAGGAGAGGGAGGATCAAGAAGAGTCCTCTTCAATGCGATAAATCAATGCATTTTGATGCATAAAATTTGGAAATACAACTCTATGAATTGTAATAGAGCATGACGAATTCTCATCAACAGAAGTAAATATTAAAACTGCAGTGACAGACAGTCTTGCTTCCCACTGGAATGCTTCCTTGGTGCTCCCCTCTCCATCTCCTAATATGGTTTTCCTGGCTCCAAAGGGACAATTGCCCCCTTAATGTTCTGCTAATGGCTTCCTGGGTCTCTAGGCCAGCAGCAGCTGCTAATACCCCTCTTGCCTTGGAGACCTTGGATACAGCAGCTGGAGGAAAGGCTGTGTGGCGAGGGTTCTCTCTTCCCCCCTTGGTTCACAGCTGCTTGCCCATGTTCTGGCATGATGGGGCCTCAAACCAGAGGTGGGTTCCTGCTGGAGCTGCCCGCTGCACAGCTCCGGTAGGGAGTGGCCGATTGCGCAATTTGGGGATGCGCATCGCCATTTTTTCCGTGAATTTTTGGGCGATTTTGCTTCTGCGCATGCGCAGAAGCAAAATCACACTGAAATCTCGCGCGCGCGGGTGTCCCCTCATGAGATTTTGGCGCGATTTTGCTTCCTTGCATGCGCAGAAGCAAAATCGCACAAGGGGACGCGCCCCCGAAGCAAGCGCGCCCCCCCGAAGCATGGAGATGCGCACGCAGCGCACCGGCAACGGTAAGGGAGGAACCCGCCGCTGCCTCAAACCTGAGCTTGGAATGGGGCTGAGTCTGACACTTCTGCGCAATTCCACCCCCCAAACCTGGAAGGGAAGTTTGGTGGTTGTCTCTGGCAGAGTTGTTGACTGAACTTCCTCTCTCACCCAATAACAACCCTCAATTTCTATGTAAAAAATGTCCTGGGAAGGACACTTCAGGCACTCTGTCCCCCCTTTTTCCTTATTTCCACCCCACAGGATCTCTAGGACGTTAATCTTCTTACCCTAGTGAGAGATACCCGGGTGAGGTCATCCAGACATGAACCTAAAACTGCAGTGGCCTCCTGTCCCTGCCCTGGAGAAAAATCATTGTTGGGAGATGACTAGTGGCTGACTGGCCAGGGACCCAAGGGAGCTATCCTAGTTGCGTCTTTGTCTTGCGCTGGACCAGTGGTGGGATTCAAATAATTTAGCAACCAGTTCTCTGCCTTAATGACTGGCTGGGTAGGCATGGCTGGGTGGGCATGGCCAACCCTATGTCACTCACGTCGAGGGGCGCCTCGCCTCGCCTCACCCCGCCCGGCCCCTCCTCACCCCTCCCAGCAACTCCTTGTCACACCTGGCCTCTCCTTGACTTACGGCCACAATTGAGCCCAAAATTTATGTTGCTAAGTGAGAAATTTATTAAGTGAATTTTGCCCCATTTCATGACTTTTCTTGCCACATTTGTTAAGTGAATCACTGCAGTTGTTAGTAACACGGCTGTTAAGTGAATCTGGCCTCCCCAACTTTGTTTGTCAGAAGGTTGCAAAAAGGGATCACATGACTCTGGGAGACTACAACCAAAATAAATGGGAGACAGATAATAATAATAATAATAATAATAATAATAATAATAATAATAATAATAATAATAATAATAATAATAATAATAATAATAATAATAATAATAATAATAATAATAATAATAATAATAAAAATGCAAAGGATTACAATAAGGAAGCAAAGTGGATACAAGACTTTGAGAAAAGTGTTGGCAAGAAGCAAATGCAAGTATTAGAAATAACAACTGAGATGGTCAAAAATCGAGTAAAAAAAGTAAAGAACTGGACATCACCTGGAAATGACCAATTACATGGTTTCTGGCTCAAATATCTGACCAGTTTGCATGCAATATTGGCCAAGCAACTGAACGAAATGCTACAAAATGGTCAAATTGATGAATGGTTGACAACTGGAAAAACATACTTGATTCAGAAAGATGCAACTAAAGGAACAACACCTGGAAACTACAGACCAATAACATGCTTGCCAACAACCTTCAAATTACTCACCGGGATAATTGCAGATAACATAATGGATTATTTGGAAACAAATAACATCTTGCCAGTAGAGCAAAAAGGCAACAAAAGAAGGAGCAGGGGCACAAAAGATCAGCTCCTAATTGACAAAATGATACTAGAAAACTGTAAGAACAGAAAAACGAACTTGAATATGGTCTGGATTGATTACAAAAAGGCGTACGACTCACTGCCACACAGCTGGATCATCAAATGCTTAGAAACTATTGGCATCAGCAAAAATATTACATCATTCACTGAAAAAGCGATGAAACAATGGAGAACTGTGTTGGCAGTAGGGAATGAGAACTATGGAATGGTTAATATCAAGAGAGGAATTTTTCAGGGAGATTCACTTTCACCCCTCCTCTTCATCATCGCAATGATCCCACTATCAGTAATCTTAAAAAAAATGAAACTTGGATACCAAATAGCCAAAGACGCTGAAAAAATTTCACATTTATTGTATATGGATGATTTGAAACTGTATGGAAAGTCAGAAATAGAAATCCAATCACTGACCAACACAGTCCTAATATTCAGCACAGATATCTCAATGCAGTTTGGCATGGAAAAATGTGCCACTGTATCTATGAAAAGGGGCAAAATCACTACATGTGACGGAATTGAAATGCCCAATGGCCAATTAATTAAATGCAATCAAAATGAAGCCTATAAATATCTGGGCATTCTGCAGTTGGATAACATCAGACATGGAGAAGTGAAAACTATCATTAGAAGAGAGTACACCAACAGAGTTAGGAAAATTTTGAAATCTAAATTAAATGGTGGAAACACCATCAAGGCCATGAATACCTGGGCAATACCAGTCATAAGATACACGGCTGGTATAATTAACTGGACACAAGCTGATTTGGACATTTTGGACCGAAACACCAGAAAACTAATGACAATGCACTACAGTTTACATCCACGTAGTGACACTGATAGACTTTACCTGCCCAGAAAATCAGGTGGCAGAGGACTACTACAAGTAAAGCAAACAGTTGAAGAAGAAAAGCATGCATTGGCGGATTATTTAAAAGAAAGTCAAGAACATCTATTAATTGAAGTAAAGAACAAAAATCTACTGAAGGTCCAACAGACGAAACAAGAATACAGAAAAAATGTGATAAAATCAAGAATGGAGAGTTGGCAAAATAAAGCATTACATGGCCAATTTCTGGAAAAAATAAAAGACAAAGTGGACAGTGAAAAAACTTGGTTATGGTTAACATCTGGTACTTTAAAGAAAGAAACAGAATCATTGATCCTGGCCGCACAAGAACAGGCAATTCGTACAAATGCCATAAAGGCCAAAATTGATAAATCTTCAAATGATGCTAAATGCAGATTATGCAAGGAAGCTGATGAAACTGTAGCCCATGTGCTCAGCTGCTGCAAGAAAATCGCGCAGACTGATTACAAATTACGACACAACTCTGTTGCACAAATGATCCACTGGAATTTATGCAAAAATTATAACATCCATACTGCTACAAACTGGTGGGAACACAAGCCTGAAAAAGTCACTGAAAATCAGATGGTCAAGATCTTGTGGGATTTTCGTATACAAACAGACAAGGTACTGGCACATAATACACCAGACATCACGCTGGTCGAGAACAACAAGGTGACTATAATTGACATTGCAATACCAGGAGATAGCAAGGTCGATAAAAAGGAACACGAAAAAATCGCAAAATACCAGGACTTAAAAATCGAAATCCAACGATTATGGCACAAACCAGCAGTGGTAATTCCAGTGGTGATTGGAACACTGGGTGCTATCCCAAAAGCACTGGAATTACATTTAAAACAGCTCAAAATTGACAAAATCACCATCAGTCAAATGCAGAAAGCCGCACTGCTCGGTTCTGCACATATACTTCGAAAATACATTACGACGTCCTAGGCCCCTGGGTGGGGCTCGACTAGTAATCAATGCCAAATCCAGCGAAACAACTGGCCGCTGTGATACAATTGTATAATAATAATAATAATAATAATAATAATAATAATAATAATAATAATAATAATAATAATAATAATAATAATAATAATAATAATAATAATAATAATAATTATTATTATTATTATTATTATTATTATTATTATTATTATTATTATTATTATTATTATTATTTTATTTTATTTTATTTTATTTTATTTTACAGTCACAGACCAAAATACAAGTGCAACAAAAACCAAAAAGAAAATAATACAATCACAAACAATTAACACCAGAAGCCTTGGCTAAAGAGAATTACAACGTTCTCCTCTAATAGCTACAGCTCTTAAGAAAAATTTTGAAACCTGAGAAGTAATATAGGAGGAGTCATCCCATAGACAATAAATGGGAGACAGTTGTCAACCATCTGAATTTTGATCAGGTAACCGTGGGGCTGCTGCAATGGTCGTAAGTGTGAAAAATGGTCATAAGTCACTTTTTTCAGTGGCATTGTAACTTTCAATGGTCACTAAATGAACTGTTGTAAGTCAAGGATTACCTGTACAAAAATACAAAAAGCTTCTTTGGTTTCAAAAAGCTGCCCTAAATACCAATCATTAGATTAGAAATGAGGGAATACACACTGAAGATCAATGACAGTCACACAGCCATCATGGAAACCGAAACCATTCTGTCTGAATACCTTCCTTTTCATCAGTAATACCTGGAACCTTGAGTTAGAAATCAGGCAGGGTGCCAGAGCACCTTGAGGAATTAAAATAGTTAAAATGCAACAATAACTATCAGCAGCCAACTCTTAGCACTTAGCACTTAGACTTATATACCACTTCATAGTGCTTTACAGCCCTCTCTAAGCGGTTTACAGAGTTCAACATATTGCCCCCAACAATCTGGGTCCTCATTATACCGACCTCGGAAGGATGGAAGGCTGAGTCAACCTTGAGCCTGGTGAGATTTGAACAGCTGAACTGCTGAACTAGCAATCAGCTGAAGGTTGCAGTGCTGCTTTTAACCACTGCGCCACCTCGGCTCATAAAGTGAAACCCTTTAGCAGAGAGTTCATTTAAGCTCTCCAGAAAGTGGGTGGGCATACTTGGGCTACAAAATGCTGAGCTAAAGAGACAAATTAACAAAGTATATAGGGACCCAGGTTCAAATCTCTGCCCTCCCAAGCCTGTCAGGTTCACAATAAAATTAGTACATGCCACAGATATCTAAATAAACTTCAAGCCTGGTGCCATGTTACTAAGCCTTATTATCATGAGAGAAAACTAAAATGAATTGGAGGGAGGATCCACACCCCTACCTCCTACTTCTTTTAATCTTACTATCAGTGAGCAATCATGTGCCTTGGCCACTCCAAAGCAATGCAAGAGATTCCTGTCCCAAAGGTGCTTTTTCAAGAGGCAACTGGACTTTCTGGAAACCAAGAAAGTCCATTTGCCTCTTGAAAAAAGCACCTTTGGGACAACCATGACCTGGATAACTGAAGAATCCTCATAGACAAGAAACTCTTGTGCTCAGTGAACTGACAAAGCACCCTTTCCCACCCAGGAGAAGCAACCCTTAGATCCATTTGCACCACTTAAAGATACCGGCTGGTTTCACTCACCTCACAAGATATCCTAAGGAAATCATCCAGATTTAAGGAAAGATCACATGCCCCCAGAAAGGCAGTAAAAAAAATCAGAAAATGCCAAACTTGCATCCTGCCTCTTGGAAGTACACCCCAAAAGGACAGTGCCAGGAACTAGTAAAGCAGTGTAAAAAGCTTAAAACAACCCTTCCCCTAATAAAAGTACCAGCAAATTTAAAAAAAAACCTCAGACTACAGAAAGTCTGGGCATACTGCCAAGAACCATTAGCTGTTACAATGTAACAAGGCATAACCGCAGAGGCAGTTTCTGAAAACACTTAAGCAGGACAATAAAGATAAGGGTTATGCTAGAAACAACACACAGAAGCACACCAGAATGTCTCCTTCCTGCCTTCCTGACAGGATTAACTCTGTAAGGTGGGAAAAACAAAAAGCTGTTTCTTCCAACAGCTGGTTCATCTAATTGCTCAGAAAGTTAGCTAATGGTTCTCCCAAACTGGTGCGAACCGGCTGAATCACACCACTGGGCTGGGCTTTCTCCCACAAGCCAGGCTTCAGCGGTGGTCAGAAATTGCCCAGATCTCCTTTGCAGTGCTCACTGCAACTGCCTCTTTCCAGCCCTGCCCCTTAGCTGATCCCACCTTGAGACCCCCCAGATGAAGGAGCCCAATCTGCAACCCTCACCTCCCCCTGCTTGGGGAAGGTTCCAGGCTTCTTGCAAGCTGATTTTCACAGCTGATTCAGGGTCTTGGAAAACTCAAATTGGCAATTATAAACAATGTTTAAAGAATTTAATACATTTATTGATTTTTATTTGTGTCTGTGCATGTTTTAAGAAAAAGAACATAAGACACTCTGTTTAGTCTGAACATAAACATGGCATAGCGGCATGGAGAGGGAATGGGGGGCATCTTGCTTGTCCCCTCCCTGCAAGCCTCTTAATAAGAGAAGCAAAGGAAGATAGCCAGGACTTAAGCATGACCCCTCTCCTGGCTGCCCAGCTGTTCGGGAGGGTGGGTGGGTGGGTGGGTGAGTGGGGAAGGTCTTCCCACCTGGCAGGAAGTGCTCTTGCTCTCGGTCCTTATCCTAAAGCCTGAGACTCCAGGGTGAGAATGGAGGGAGAGACAGATGAACGCCTGAACTGGGATCTAGAAGAGGCAGGCAAGCTGATCACCACCACCTATTGATCTGTACAGGTCCCACAGTGGATTTATTTATTTATTTAATGTATATGCCTCCCAAAGATAGATGGGCAGCATATACAATTAATAAACAGACAAGCAAACCAATAAACCCACTGTGGAACCTTCACAGACCAGTAGGTGGGGGCGATCAGCTTGCTTGCCTCTTCTGGATCTCATTTCCCATGTGATTAGAATCAGTAAAGGTAGAGGGATGAGCCTGTTGACCCTTCCATTGTGTCTGATCTGCTCACACTAGTCCTTTATATGTTGGGAAAAGGGGTTGTTCATGTAGCTCCCGAAGAGTTCTAATATTCCAGGTTTCTGCCTTCCATCAGGGGAAACAGAAAGTAAAGTGGGATCCTCCCCTCTGCAGGCATCCAGTCTTCATTGTGACAGTGTTGACATATGTGTGTGTTTGTGTACTTCTGAAGAGAGCTTCTGTCTCAAAGCAAAGCGGCCTGTTTGCTTTCTGGCCCTCTCTTCCGTCATTTGTCTTCTCCCTCTTGCGGTCCTATTAGCATATTGCCAAGCTTCCTCTGGTCCACAGGGCAGTAATTGGGCTCTTTTAACAAGGTACACGAGGCATTTCCAATGCAAGTGCTCCTCTCAAATCAGGTTAACCTTTTCAACATTGTGCGAAGGAAATTAATTACTCATATCGGAACGTGTGACCTTTTCACGGCAAATGGGATTAGGGTTGGTGCGCCTCCCTCCCCTTCTCCTTCCCTTTCGCCTTTCATTTTTTTTTTCTTTCAAACGCATCAAACCTGCACCGTGGCTAAAGCTAAGTTTGGGGTTTTTTAAAACTAGGTGTAACTGATTGTTTCCAAATCAGGATTCTTGAAAGGAGTGGCTCTCCCTGCCCTCTCATTAATAATAATAATAATAGCACTTAGACTTATATACCGCTTCATAGTGCTTTACAGCCCTCTCTAAGCTAAAGTGACCAGATTTTTTTTTTAAGCGGGACACTGACGGGGGGGCGGGGCCGCCCATTTGAGTTTTGCCCTCTGCGCATGCGCAGAACGCTGCGCATGCGCAGAGGGCAAAAGACCGCCAATGTCGGCGTCCAGGTGGGGGGGGAGGCGGGAGGCCTTTCCTCGCCTCCCGCCTTCCCTTCGGGAGCTGGCAGTGGCTTGGGCGCAGCCGCGTTTCTTTCTTTGCATCCTATTTGCTCTAGTTTTTAACTCTTCGGGGATCTCTCCCCCCTCCTATTTTACTACTCTCCCCTCACCTGCATTATTAGAGGAACTGAGGAAGAGTCGTCCGGAGCTGTTCCAAGGATGAGGAAGAGAGAAAGCCATTGTGCTTCAACCTGAGCGCCTTTGGTGGCCTATCGCCTTCTTATATCGCCGGGCTTTCTAATTTGCATGCCCCAGGTAGCGGTCATTGGCTCCCCGGTCACTGTGGCTGTACCGGGGAGCCTGCGTGCTTGTCATCAATGGAGACGCGCACGCGGAAGGCACCACGGAGCAGAGGCACCTGGCGAGCGAGTGGGCAGGCGGGCAGGAGACGCGGGCAGGAGCCTGCCGCCGATGCCGCCACTCGCCTCGCTCGCCAGGTGCCTCTGCTCCGTGGTGCCTTCCGCGCGCGCGTCTCCATTGATGACAAGCACGCAGGCTCCCCGGTACAGCCACAGTGACCGGGGAGCCAATGACCGCTACCTGGGGCATGCAAATTAGAAAGCCCGGCGATATAAGAAGGCGATAGGCCACCAAAGGCGCTCAGGTTGAAGCACAATGGCTTTCTCTCTTCCTCATCCTTGGAACAGCTCCGGACGACTCTTCCTCAGTTCCTCTAATAATGCAGGTGAGGGGAGAGTAGTAAAATAGGAGGGGGGAGAGATCCCCGAAGAGTTAAAAACTAGAGCAAATAGGATCACTGTGGCTGTACCGGGGAGCCCGCGGGCTTGTCATCAATGGAGACGCGCGCGCGGAAGGCACCACGGAAACAAGGAGGAATCTAGTAACAATCAAGCTAAAAAGATATATTCAGTTTAATTTTTTTAAAAATCTCGCCTCGTTATTTTTTTATAACTGATGGCAGCAAACATACCCAATACCGCTTCCGCCTATTTTCGCCCCACAACATCAACTCTGCAAGATAATAAGTTGGGTTGAGAAAGAATGATTGGCTGCCTTTCTTAAAGAGAAACGAGAGCGGGGTTTTTGCACGTATGTTATTGTTCGGGAGATAACGCCCATGTGTCTTACTCTTCGTCCAGCCAATCAACTGACCGAAGGTCCGCCTCCTTTTTTCTTCCTACTCTGCGATAGGCTGGAGGTCTGCAAAAAGCCACGCCCTCCCTGCTTACTGGAGGGAGATTTAAAGCCGCATTTCATGCTGGCCATTAGGGTTTTTGGAAGAGGTGCTCAGGTTCGGCGGCCAATCATGCAATTTCCGAATTCTTTGTCGGACTCCTCGACTGCCGTAACTGGCCGGTAGTTGCCTTTAGATTTTGGGCGTTGGGTGTTGGGTGGAGCTTCGTTTTAAACTGCTGGTATCTCTGCCTTCTCCCGTCGGAGGTTTAAAAATCGGGACTTTTTAAGAGGGCGGGCAGGACGCGGGACAAATTGCGAAAAAGCGGGTGTGTCCCGCCAAAATCGGGACGTCTGGTCACCTTACTCTAAGCGGTTTACAGAGTTCAGCATATTGCCCCCAACAATCTGGGTCCTCATTTTACCAACCTCAGAAGGATGGAAGTCAACCTTGAGCCTGGTGAGATTTGAACAGCTGAACTGCTGAACTAGCAGTCAGCTGAAGTAGGTTGCAGTGCTGCTAATTTCATACATTTGCTTGCATTTTTGTGTTTCAGTGGTTTGTATCAATCTAGACATGACATCAATGGAATATAAACATTTCAAGTGTACACAAATATTTTTATATGTGCAAACAGGTCATAAGTGAGAGGCCGTAGGCCAGTAAACAGGAGAAGATTTTACATCCCCATTGCAGTTTCCCACCTAGGACTGTCGAAGTCAAAATGGACATAGGGTTGGATTGAGAAAGACAAGATGGTCTGGGGGAGTTTGCCCAGCTGCACCTCAAATTGGAGAATAATCAAGCCTCTATGGGGTTTATAACTGAGAAGTGGCAAAGCATGGCCTGGGCATGCAAGAAACACATTCCCCCTGCTGCTACTTTTGATCAAAAGGTGTCACTTCTCTTGACATGCCCCAAATGTTGCTCCTTGGAGAGAAAAAAAAATACTTAGACTTTTGCTTCAGCTTAGATTCCTAACACCTCCAATGGCCCCTCTTGGATTCCATTGAAAGCTTCCTGCAGTAAAACATTGACTGGCAGGGAAGAAAAAGACAAGCAAACCTGGTTGTACATAGTGCCAGAGAGCAAAGAGGGTGATAATAGCCTGTCACATTAAATGCCCATATGATGCAGATGCACAGTGGGACCGGTAACCCAGGGAGGTAAGGGGCTTATTGGATGCAATAAAGCCAAGGCTAGATTACAGATCCTTCCTTTTGGATTTTGCAGAGAGCACTTAAACAGCTAAAGGCCCTACTCCAGGGGTCTAGCAAGATTTTGTCGATTAGGTATAGGCATCTCCACTTGGGTCCGAGGACAAGCAAGACTCAATTAACCAGTGGAACGGCTTGTCTTCAGAAGTTGTGGGTGCTTCATCACTGGAGGCTTTTAAGTACAGACTGGGCAGCCACCTGTCTGGAATGGTATAGGGCAGTGTTTCCCAACCTTGGCAACTTGAATATATCTGGACTTCAACTCCCAGAATTCCCCAGCCAGAGTTGAAGTCCAGATATCTTCAAGTTGCCAAGGTTGCGAAACACTGGTATAGGGTCTCCTGCCTAAGCAGAGGATTGGACTAGAAGACCTCCAAGGTCCCTTCCAACTCTATTATTCTGTATTCTGTATGCAACTTAGGTTTGGTCTTGGTCTGAGCAATTTGTCCTTCCAATGTGCCATAATCTTTTTTCAAGGTATTGTTTTCTTTTATATGTGTAAAATTATCCAGCATCATCAAAGAGTCAGTTGGATTAAAAATAAAATAAATGCTAAAAGGGTGGGACTTTGACCTCCCCTGCCGCAACTGGCATCTTGCCTTTTTGCTTTTGGCTCAGCCCATGGATGCCACTGGGCTTGTGCATGGCTAGCATTAGGAAGCCGAGTGACTGAAGACTTCCCTGCTGAATGTATATTACCTGGTGGAACAGGCACAATGGCACTTTTAATCTCTATCACATACCTGAGTCACTGGCAAGACACTCCCAGACTCATGCAGAATCCCAAATTAAAACAAAATCCCATTCAGATGATTTTTTCCTGCAAGAGAGGAGTTATTGAGTGGCAATATAATATGCTCTAAAGGTCAATGAGAGGTTGGGAAAACAGTCCTCAGTAAAGCTGCATTTGAAAATTAGGAGCTTTGGGTGTGCTGCAGAGGTGGTCTCAGGTAACAGTCCATACCACCTTGGCCCTCATGATACTCTGCTACTTGAGATGCAAGTCTAATGAATCATGTTGAATCAGAACTGGCAGCAAACGGGGAGATGCCCATCTGCAATGCCACAGTGAAGATCCCGGAGAAGGACCTGACCAGCCCCGCTCCCTTCTTAGTGGACTGATGTTGGGAAGACACGAGGTTAGGGAGGTCAACATCTTAGCCACCTTGTGCTTCTGGAGAAAAGCTGGGATGTGAGCCGAGGTGGCGCAGCGGTTAGAGTGGGGTACTGCAGGCCACTTTAGCTGACTGTGATCCGCAGGTCAGCAGTTCAAATCTCACCGGCTCAAGGTTGACTCAGCCTTCCATCCTTCCGAGGTAGGTAAAATGAGGACCCAGATTGTTGGGGGCAATGTAAATATATACATTTATTTTATTTTATTTTATTTATTTATTTGGTTTTCTTATATGCCGCCCAACTCCCAAGGGACTCAGGGCGGCGTACAACACAAGAAAAATACAAGAATAACCAATTGTTTAATGGTTTACACCATTGTTTAATGGTGTAAACCGCTTAGAGAGTGTTTGCACTGTGAGGCGGTATATAAATGTCACTAATAAATAAATAATAAATAAATAAAATGTGATGGCAGGCTATGAAGCTAGCAAACAATTAAAAGCTCCCCCCTCCGCCCACCCCCAACCCAAGTGAGGTGTATTATTTTTCTCACTCTAAAGGTGGGTCAGGTCCAACTTGCAATTACTCCTGTAAGTTTTAGCCCAAATGTTTCCCAAATCTGTTTACAAGATCAGTACCCTTTCTCAGCTCAGAGTTAGAAACTAGAAGACCTATTATACAAAAATAAAAATAAAAATAATAATGTGGGGCAGGGAGAGAAGAAAGACTCCCGGTTCCTTTATGCTGTTTGCAATTCTGATAATAACTAGCTTGCCTAAAAGCAGGTCAAGAAGCCTCAGGGTATCTTAGAAACAGCCAAATGCAGCTGGATCTCTCCTCCAGCAAGCTGCAGATGAATGGGGTGGCTGGGATTTTGAGAATTCCACAGAACTCATGGAAATCTTTGGCTTCTCATCTATATACCAGTAGGTAATCCTCAACTTACAATTGCAATTGGAACTACTGTGTTTCTTCGGAAATAAGACAGGGCCTTATATTTTGTTGAACCCCGAAATATGGCCTTAGCATTATCGGGGGGGTATTATTTTGGGGGTGCAGTAGGCGGTGAGCGTGGGACAGGATGTCCAATCGCCACTGCCTCCCCTCCCTGTCCTTGGCGCCGGCTGAGCGGCTGGCCCACTGCAACCGCCTCGTGGAGCAGGACTCTGCAAGGCTTGTTGTGCCGTTGTATGCACGAAATGCAGGACTGCCGCGAGCTTCACCATACAGCACAGCTGGGGTCCTGCTGCTGTTCGTGCATGCAACCGCACAAGCCTTGCAGAGTCCTGCACCACAAGGGAGCGGTGGTGGTGTGACGAGATTCACAGAGACTCATTTCTGGCATGTGGGACGTGTTGGGCCGCGAGATGCACGTCCTACCTGACACTTGTAGCTCCGTCACGTTCCTCGGCGTTGTGTCCAGAGAAGCCCATTGTAAAAGAAAACTTCTCGCGAGTTCAATCAAACTTCTCGAACTTCCACCACAAACGTACGGTGAGGGTCTGGGTGCTTGAGGATTGGCTCCTTTATGAAGGCCTCCTTTAAGGCCAGAAACGCCTGCTGCTTGGGATCGCCCCACTGGAACGGGACTTTCTTTTGCAGGAGCCGAGTGAGGGGCGCGGTCAGAGTGGCGAAACCCGGGATGAACGTCTGGTAGTAATTAGCAAACCCCAGGAGTCGCTGGATGTCTTTCACCCGGTGAGGAGGTTGCCATGTTTTCAAGGCCTCGACCTTGCCACAATCCATCTAGAGAAATGCGATGGCCCAAGAAATCAATGGTGGTCTGGTAAAACTGGCATTTCTCCAGCTTGGCATAGAGGTGGTGTTCCCTCAGACACTGCAAGACCTGGCGGAGATGTTGGAGATGACTTTTCCGGGATGTGGAGTAAATCAAAATATCGTCAAAGTAGACCACGACAAACTGGTCCAATAGATCCCGGAAAATGTCATTCATGAAGTGTTGGAAGACAGCAGGTCGGGCCATCTAAGCTTGAATCTGAGCCAGCTGGGCAGACATCACAGCTAACTGCTGCTGGAGCTGGGCGTTTTCAGCACGAAGCTGGTCCATTGTAATCCCGGTTTGTGTGTGGTTTGGCAGGAAACAAACTGTTCTACCCCAGCGCCGAGCCCCCCAATAATTATGCACACACAAATGTCCAAACACAGTTTGTTTTAGTAATTAAAGCAAAGTCTCCTAATAATTTCTTAGGAGCGTAAAAAGCAAAAGAAAGGCAGAAGTTATTCTGTTCAGAAACCCAGCTGTTAATATACTATCTTAACAGCTGGCCGAAGTCCAAGAGGTAATTGGCAAGTCTTACTGTACTTGGCACAAGTCCCAGAACTGGAAAATGCAAGAAACAAGATCCGTGCTGGAATGCAAACTGGAGTCACAGAAGTCAAGATTTAGAAGTGACGTTGTTTCCTGCAACTAGGCTCAGTGTGGTTAGGACTTAAGTAGTCTAAGGGCGTGGCCAATTAGCCTGCAGCTCTACTCTTGAGGAGGCCTCCTCTTGCATAGCCACTCTTGCCTTCTATCAGCCCTGCGTGCCCTAGCATTGAGAAGAAGAGGCTCCTCCTCTTCTTCTGCGTCACTCATGTGCACCTCATGAGGTGCAGGAGGCCCTGGTTGACTTCCAGCCTCTGGCACCGAGTCCTCTCCAACCTCCTCGTTATCGGACTCGGGTGCCAAGTGCACGGGCCGATGGTACTGCGCCACAACTGCCTCTTGGTCCTCAGGATCCATGATCAGCTGTGCGGGATGCGGGCGGGCCACAACAGTGTGTGTGTGTGTGTGTGTGTGTGTGTGTGTGTGTGTGTGTGTGTGTGTGTGTGTGTCACAATGTTTTATAATGGCCTGCAGAACTTTATGGACTGGAAAACACTCATTCCAGGCCTCTCATAATTTCCAAATGTTTGTAAAGAGACCAGTTGTATGTTAAGGATTATGTGTAGCCTGTTTGAACAGGATTGTTTAAAAATTGGCTCAGGGAAGATATGAATTTCAGGAGTTATACATTTTTCCCTATTAGACTGGTTTCCACATTCCCTTTCTCCTCCCTCCTTGTCTCAAAATTCAGTGCTTTGAAGTCAAACATTAATGAGCACTAATGAGTCTGACGCTCTGCTCCCCACTGCAGGTTTTTTTTAAATCCTTGTTTGATCCTAGACAAGGATACCTGAAGCAACATCCAAGTATTCTGAGTACTTATAGGGAGGAAACAGCATTCTTTGAAAAGAAGGATGATAAGCAGAGCAAAGTGCAATTTGAATCTTTCATAAGTTCAGTAGGCAGACAATTCAACCGGCATATGGCTCACAATATCTATCCTGGATTAAATTGTGAAACACATTCTACATCCTGGAATACATGTCAGAAAGTCTTGTGCATGATAAAAAGGAGTCCTTGTGGATTTTGCTCCGCTAGTCATTGCTGACTATAAGGGGTGTTCATTTCCGTTTCAAGGCTAGCACTGTCCAAAGATATGTCTGCAGTCATGTGGCCAGCATGGCATCACAGAGTGCTGTTACCTTCCTACCAAAGTGGTACCCATTTATCTACTCAAATGTGCATGCTTTTGAACTGTTACATTGGCAGGAGCTAGGACAAAGACGGGAACTCACCCTGTTGCATGGCACTTGGGTCTCGAACCCAGCCGACAATCCCAACGTCTTAACCACTGAGCCACTGTGCCTTGTGCGTGGACCAATCCTTATAATTACTAGACGGAACATGTAGCCCATCCTGATGATTTCCTCTGAGAGCTAGCTAATATACCCTGAAAAGGAGCCTCCTTAAGAATGCATTTTCTTTCTCATTCCTGTGGGTAAACAAGGCTTTGTTGCTTGCTATGATACAGGAGAGTTTCCATTTCATTCATCAGAGAGCCGCTGAGCTACCTAAAGGGCAATGATGAATATGTTCTTGTGAAGGGGACTATCCCATCAATCACCTGCAAGAGCTCATTAATAAGGAAGATGTGAAAGAGCTCAAAGTCCTCCAGAGAAGATGGCTTAATATGTTTTCTCTGGTTGAGAAAATTTGCTAAACAGAACACCCAAGAGCCTAAACCTTAATTACCAATTTTCTCTGCCTTAAGCATGGAGCTCATGGCTGCTGCCTCCTTCAGCAATTGGAAGATGGAGAGAGAGAAATGAACTCCTACTGTCTTTGCAACTTTAGTGCCTGCCTAGTGCAAAATACTGATCTAGAAAAGAATCAGTGATTGGAGATAGGTTACCTTAAATCTACTTCAGCATTGCTTCAATAATAGCAAGCCAGCATTGGTGCCACTGGACTAAAATGCCTTTCCTCTACACAGAATTGAATTGAATACTTTATTTGGCCAAGTGTGGTTAGACACACGAGGAATTTGTCTCTGGTATGGAAGTATACATGCAAAGCACCATCATCATCATCATCATCATCATCATCATCATCATCATCATCATCATCATCATCATCCCAATAAAAATAAAATAATGAAAGGAATAAATAATAATACTACAGCCATACCACATGGGTAAATACATATTTATTTATTTATTTATTTTTGTCAAGTATGTGTTGGTAATATACATAGATATAACATTGTTTATATACATAAAATGAGTACTGATAAGAGGGAACATTAGGACAGGGACAGTAGGCACGCTGGTGCGCTTATGCATGCCCCTTACTGACCTATAGACATTAGACTGAACTGTGAGAATTAGGTGTTCAGCTGAGTGATGGCATGAGGGGGAAAACTGCCCCTGTGTCTAGCTGCTTTGGGTTAGGGTTAGCACCGTCCCAAGGGGAGGAGCTGAATCAGTTTATGATGGGAGAGGCCCCCCTTCTGACCCACACAATATACAGGTCCTCAGTGGAAGGCAGGCTGTTGCAGTTGTTCTTTCTGCAGTTCTATCCATTGGAGTTTATACCTGTCCTGTTTGGCTGCCGAACCAAACCAAATAGCACTAGCACTAGCAAATAAATAGCAAAATAACAGAGTTGGAAGGGACCTTGGAGGTCATCTAGTCCAACCCCTGCCCAGGCAGGAAACCCCACACCATTCCAGATTAGCAATAGCACTTAAACGTATATACCCCTTCACAGTGATTTACAGCCCTCTCTAAGTGGTTTACAATGTCAGCCGATAACCCCCAACAATCTGGGTCCTCATTTTACCAACCTCAAGAGGATGGAAGGGTGAATCAACCTTGAGCCGGTGGGACTTAAACTGCCAACTGCTGGCAGCCAGTCGGCAGTCGCAGAAGTACCTGCGGTACTGCATTCTAACCACTGCTCCACCAGAGCTTCTAAAATAGATTTATTTTTAGATTTATTATTAGAGTTGGAAGGGACCTTGTAGGTCATCTAGTCCAACCCCCTGCTCAAATAGTTTTAGAAGTGCAAATGATGGACTCAATAATCCCTTTGTAAAACTGAATCAGCATCTTCTGGGGCAGTCTGAACTTCCTGAGTTGATGCAGAAAGTACCAAGGGAATTACATAGCAAAATAAGGCAAAATCACCCAGTTTGCAAGTCATGCCTTAAGCTGCAGATGACTTGCAAATAAAAATATCCATGCAGTTAGGGTTAGTGCCAACTTGATTTTGGTCTCCCTGAATAAGCAGAGAGCTTAGGCCTCAGAACAGAATGAATGCAGGATCATCATCAGTTGAATTCCATGCCTGTTTATTTGCACTGTTGAAAGAAAAATCCATCTGGTTCAGTTCCAGGCTGGGAGAAAGAGATGGAAACATGGAGGCTGATTGGAAAGATAGTTTAATGATGAACAGAACCACCAGTGTTTGTGCTTCTGCTGCAGCTGACAAAATGGAGTTGAGAGTAGGTTTTTTTTAATACCTTCTTTGGGCTTTGTATTTGAACTTTGTATTTGAGCTTCCTGTTCCTGTGCAATAACATGTCCTTTAATATTCTATTGGCTGTTGTCAGATTCCTATGGGGTCATGTAGGGGTTATATAGTGTTCATAGCTGGCTCTATGGGCAAAAGAGGAAATGCAAATCCTAGGTGTTTATCTGAACTCCCAGGTTTCTGTGCTGGGGGTGGTGCAATGAAGGGGCTTTGGACTGCTCTGGGCTGCTTCTAATCCTACCATTCTGCCTTTGTCTCAAAATATCCTGTCTTGAATGGATTACCAAATCTGCATTTCTAAAAGGTGGCTCCTCAGTTTTTGCTTGTGGGCTGGTTTCTGAATAGGCTGGCCTAATCTTTCTGAATGGGCACAAAATATCTGCTGAGAGCTATTAAGAAAGGCTGAGTCTGCTTCCTGCCTCTAAAAACATGTCTCTTCATTTCTCATTTAGGGAAATATAATATTCTGCCTTTTTAAATATTCCTTGAAATATTTCGTTCTTCTGGGAGGGGGTGGTGGCTTCCCACAGCACTGTATATCGCTTGCTTATTTATCCTTCAAATAATAGGGTTTCTGCCTCATTTCTAAAGCCGGGTGCTACTCTTGAGACCAACTGGGCATTTTAGCATCCTCTGTCCAGAACAAGTCTCTCTTTCTACATTGTGGTGACTTGGGAATCCTTGGTGCTCTCTGAGCTTTGTTGTTTTGTTGCAGACGTTTCATTACCCAAACTAGGTAACATCATCGGTGCTGGTCTTTTTACAGAAAGAGGGAGTCTGCATGCTTTTCTCAATTCCATATAATATCTAGGCAGAACAGAGGATAGTTATCGCAGTCTCCTATCAGATGATCAGGAGATTGAGATTTATTTTTTATTTATTTATTTTTGTCAAGTACGTGTTGGTAATATACATAGATATAACATTGTTTATATACATAAGATGAGTACTGATAAGAGGGAACATTAGGACAGGGACTGTAGGCATGCTGGAGCACTTATGCACGCCCCTTACTGACGTCTTAGGAATCGGGTGAGGTCAACAGTGGACAGTCTTAGGGTAAAGTTTTGGGGGTTTGGTGACGAAACCACAGAGTCAGGTGGTGAGTTCCAGGCATTTGCCACTCTGTTGCTAAAGTCGTATTTTCTACAGTCAAGTTTGGAGCGGTTCACTTTGAGTTTGTATCTGTTGTGTGCTCGTGTATTGTTGTGGTTGAAGCTGAAGTAGTCGTTGACAGGAAGGACGTTGTAGCAGATAATTTTATGAGCTATGCTTAGGTCGTGCATGTGGTGCACATTTCATGTGGTGTAGCCACATTTGGTACGGGCTATGCTGAAACTTAAACAAGTGCTCCAATGCAATGTTTTACAAAAAAATTGCATGTGTTTTGTATATTGTTTCAGTTGTAATGTTTAATTTTGATGCATCCTTTCACTGCTATTTTATTTTTAAGTTCAGCTGATCTAAACTAACTCTCTCTTTCTGTAGCTTCTAAGCAACGTGTTTTCTCTAAAAGTGAGATCTTCCTGCTGAGCAAAGCTCCTTTCGAGTGTAGCACTGTATGAAAATAAGTGAGCCTAGATCAATTAGGATAGCGCTTTGCAAAGACCCGGAACTGGCTACATAGGAAACATGCAGAAGATGCTTGCTTGAAATTGCTCAGCAGATGCAAGTAGCGCAGTCAGGAACATGAGTTCCTCCTAAGCAAGCCTGCTGCTGTTACACCCCCCCCTAACCCTAACCCTAACCCTCAAGTATTGGAAGACCATAACATGTCACCCCTAATCCTTTTCTTTCTTAGGCTAGACATACCTAGTTCCTATAACCATTCATCATATGGTTTAGCCCAGGGGTGAAATCCTCCCGGTTCGCCCGGGCCAGTCCTTCGGCGTATAGCCGATGGAACTGGCGGCGGTTGCGGCGCGGAGCTTCTCCTGCCCGCTTTCCTGGCCCGGCTGAACACAATCACCGCTTTCCCGGCCCGGCTGACCACAATCATTCGGGTTATTTTTCCCTCTGTGCATGCGCGCGCATGCACAGAGGGAAAAATAACCCGAATGGCGGCGTTCAGCCGGGCCGGGAAAGCGGGCGGGAGAAGCTCCGTGCCGCGACCGCCACCAGTTCCATCGGCTATACGCCGAAGGACGGGCCAGGGCGAACCGGGAGGATTTCACCCCTGGTTTAGCCTCCAGACCCCTAATCATCTTTCTTGCTCTTCTCTGCATTCATTTCTAAGGCCTCAGCATTTTTTTTATTGCGGCAACCAGAACTGACCGCAGTATTCCAAGTGTGTCTCACCAGTGCAATATAAAGCGATATTATCACATCTTGATGCTGTTCTATGTTGCTGTAGCCCTAAATTGGGTTTTTTGGCAGCCACAGCACACTGCTGGCTTATATATAAGCGACTGTCCACTAGGACTCCTAGGTTCCTCTCACAGTTACTGTGTGCTTTGAATTCCTAATTTTGACACTTCCCCTTAGCTTGCTGCTTTTTCAGACATTTTCCCAACTATGGAAAGGTGTTGACCCAGCTTCAATTGGGCAAGAGGCATCTGTTGAGCACTGTATCTTCCCCACAGCAACCGCCCTAGTCAGTCTGGCAAAGTCAACTCTTATATCAATGAGCCTCTCTCCGACCCCTGAGATCGGTCACTATATTGTGGAGAACTATGGGACGGGGATCGTGGTGACGATGGCAAACGATGGACACATTTCTTTCCTATATATTCCTGCACGGACTTTTGTTTGCATTATACTGTTACTACCCTGGAAGTGGTGTGTTTGTGTGAAGGGTGTGGATACGACTGAGGGGGATGAATGTGCAAATTAGAATGATAGGATATGAGAGTATGAATAGGCCAGAGACGATGATTCGCTCCCCTTCTGTTGAGTGTGGAAACAGAAACGGAGGGGGGGCGGACTTGGTTCCCCGGCTTAGAATGAATGGTATGGATGGCCTGCAGGAAGGGAGGTGGACCAGCGGGGAGGGCAGGGGTATCTCTGGGGGGGTAGAGAGCCGGAATATTTCCGGTCATGATGGGGAGAGGTAGGTATGGCGGGAGCAGAGGGGTGGGCCGCTCTCGGGGAATAAGACCTCGCTGTTTACAAGTGATCCCTTGTTCCGGCCCCTCCAATGTGATTCCATCTTGCTCAACCTGAGTACCTGGCAACCAGGGTTTTCAGGGCCCTGGGCTCAGGATGATGCTGTTGAATGCCAGGTCAATTGTCAACAAAGCCCCCTTGATATGTGATTTAATCACTGATGAGGGGGCGGACCTGGTATGTATAACTGAAACCTGGCTGGGCCAGGAGGGGGGAGTAGCCCTCTCTGAGATATGCCCAGATGGGTTCTCAGTGCAGCATCTCAGTGCAGCCAAAGGCAAAAGGAAACTGTCTGGTGATCCCCCCAGAGACTTAATCGCACTGGTGAATTGATTAACACAGATTAATCTTTGAGAAAGAGTGTCCTCCAACCTCCCAGAGAACTTTAGTCAACTGATCCTCTGTGAAACAAGTCTTTGCATCAGATTTGCTCAAGGTTTCTTACAGAAGTCCATCAGGAGAGTTCTAATCAAAAGAAATAAAATGAGAGGCTAGAAAAATGGCTCTTGAAAAATGAGACTCTTTCAGGAGAGTTTTCTCCTTTTTCCATTCCCAAAAGCACCAGCCACACCTCAACTTTAATTAAGTCATTCGACGACGGAGTTTGTATACTGATTTTTACATTTGTTTCTGCATGGATTTCTAATATGCACAAAGATTGTTTGTGCATCCCCCCCTCCACTTGCCCGCCAGATTTATAAACAGGCTGCAAAGTTGAATGCTTTGATTCCTTCTAGGAAACTTATGGCTTTTCCACATCCTAACTCCGTGATGGCGAACCTATGGCATGCGTGCCACAAGTGGCACGCGGAGCCATATCGGAGGGCACGCGAGGCGTTGCCCTATGTCAGCTCCAGAGCGCATGTGCGCGCTGGCCAGCTGATTTTCAGCCTTCTTTTCCGCCATTTTTGCTGTCCCCACGCTTCAGGGAAGCCTCCTGAAGCCTGGGGATGGCGAAAAATGGCCCAACAGCCCAACCGGAAGTTCAGAAACGAACTTCCGGTTGGCCCGTTGGCCCATTTTCGCTGTCCCCAGGCTTCAGGGAAGCCTCCTGAAGCGTGGGGATGGTGAAGCGGTGCATGCACGCACACCCTTTTGGCATGTGAGCCAAAAAAGGTTCACCATCACTGCCCTAAATCCTCCAGCGGTCTATTTTGGGGAGATTTTCCCCTCTCTTCCCCCCCCTTCCCTCTGTCAGAGTCCCAATTTTTTTTGCCACCATTTCGGTGGATATGGCTAGATGGGGGGGGGGTCATGTGACTGAGTGTGCATGAGTGACGTCAAGTTGGCCATGCCCACTCAGTCACATGCCCCCCCACCTAGCCATGCCCAAAGAACCAGTAGTAAAAAAATTTAGAACCCACCCCTGCCTCTCACTACTTTTGAGACTAGAATGTCCCAGTTCAGATATCTCTTTGATTGGGGTGCTTGACCCACTCACTTTATTTTAGCCCCACCAGCCTCTCTGGAGTTGTGGGGATAAAATCAGAGGAGATACTTAAGCCAGCTACCTTAAATTCTTAGTTGTAAGATGTAAATACAATGAACAAGCATATTTTAATGGAGTTTGTGCAAGGGAATCTTCTAATTCCCACTTTCAACCTGATGCCTTCAAATGGGTTGAGGTTCAACTTCCATAAGGTTATCCAGTACTATTCCTCCAGGATTTGGTGAGTTGAGGCAGAGGACACATGTTAGGTAATGCTGGCCTCATGCTTTGTAACCAATAATGTATGTGGTTGAAATGCACTGGGAAAGCTGAGGAAGGTTAACATCTCCATCTCTTTTTCTGCCTACCTTAAATCTTTTCAAAAGCAACCTGAAAGAATGAAAGGGTTTGAGCCAGAGAGACCAAGCTGTTTTGTTGCAATGGGCTGGTTTTTTTTCTAAAGCATTTCATCTGTCTCAATTCAGCTCCTCCAGATGCCACCCCAATACTTTATTCACTGCAGCAAATCACATAAACAAATGAAAAATTAGAAGTATTGTTATCCAGATAATCCATCAGGAAGTTGTTTCTCCCAGTCTCAGTGCTTTGCATATTTATAATGCCTCTGTTGGCAGCATGTCCAATTAGAACAGATGGCTGGTAGGTTACCTTGACTTACTACCCGGAGAAATTGGACAGGTAGCTATAAAGGTTTGGCTCATACATTCCAGATTTGTACTTCTAAAGACTGTTAACTCAATGTGCCCAAAGATGGCCAACTAACCAGAAAAATAAGTCCCACCATTAGAAATAATGATAAAGCTCCTAAATTGGAACATCAAGAAATATGCATTCCTTAGGTAGACCTTGAACAATGGCTTAGGACCATTACCTCCGAGACCGCCTTCTCCAACATACCTCCCTAAGACCGATTAGAGCCCATAGAGTTGGTCTGCTGGTGGTCCCGTCAGCCAAACAATGTCGGCTGGCGGGCCCACGAACGAGGGCCTTCTCTGTGGCAGCACCGGCTCTCTGGAATACACTACTCCCCGAGATCCGCATTATTCCCACCCTGCCAGCCTTCAGAAAAGGAGTTAAAACATGGCTTTGTCGACAGGCCTGGGGCCAATGATTTTAATACAACACCGATCATTCTTGGCCCCATGAATGATTTATTGTATGGGTTTTTAAATTGTGGTTTTTAATGTTTTTTTTAATGTTTTAATATCTATTGTTTTTAATGCTTTTTATATTTGTTGTTGCATGTGAATTTTTACTGTTGTGAGCCGCCCAGAATCTCTGTGGAGTGGGCGGCATACAAATGCAACTAATAAATAAAATAAATAAATAAATAAATTTGTGGGTCCTTAAGAAAAAATCAGCAGCAGAAAACCTGCAGTGTGGTTTTGCAGTGTGGGCAGTGTGGTGTGCATATGCCCATGGTGTGTGTGTGTGTGTGTGATAAAGCTGGGTTCTCATGTTTTTAATTACAGGTAGTCCTTGATTTGCAAGCACTTGATTACTGACCAATTGACATTACAACGGCACTGAAAAAAATGGCTTATGACTGTTTTCACACTTACAACTGTTGCTGCATCCCCAGGGTCACATGATCAAAATTTGGACACTTGCCAAGTGGCATGTATTTATCAGCATTGCAGTGTCACATGATCCCTTTTTGTGACCTTCTGACAAAGAAAGTCAATGAAGCCAGATTCACTTAACAAACGTGTTACTAACAACTGCAGTGATTCGCTTAACAACTATGGCAAGAAATGTCGGAAAATGGGATAAAACTCACTTAAGATCTGTTTTGCTTAACAACAGAAAATCTGAGCTCAGTTGTGGTCCTAAGTCAAGGACTACCTGTAGAATGTTTTTAGTCCTGTCAAAGGCTTTGTTGATCTTTAATCCTAAATGTTGGTTTGCAGTTTTGGTCTGTGCGGAGTCAGCCTGTGGTCTTGTTCCAGGGGCCTTGAAGACGATCAGATTTCCCCTATTGAAGTTGAGGTACAATTTCTGTTAGATATCCAGACTGCATGGTTACAACCAGGTCCTCCATTCAAGCGGGAAAATGGAGACTGCTGATTGGTTGAGCCATCTGAGAGCTCCCTATAAAAGGGCTAGCTGTCAGACTGGCTCTCTGCTGGATCTTGTACATACCGTATTTTTTGGAGTATAAGACGCACCTTTTTCCTCCCTAAAAGTGGCTGAAAATTTGGGTGCATCTTATACTCTGAATGTAGCTTTTTCGGAGCTTTTTTTCCAGCCCTAACTAGGTGCTAACGATCTTCCCAGCTCTTACCTTGCAGGCTCTTTCACTGTTACTCTCTCCGAAGAATGTTTTTCCAGCCCTAAGTCTTTGCAGGTTTTTTTTTCATTGCTCTACTTGCTCCGAATAAGTTTTTTTCTAGCCCTAACCAGGTGCTAATGATCTTCCCAGCTCTTACTGGCTTGCAGGCTCTTTCATTGTTACTCTCTCCAAAGAAGGTTTTTTAAAGTCCTAACCAGGGGATAAAATAATGTGCTGAAGCTGACCAGACTAAGGACGCTAGCCAGATGAATACCTGGTAGGCAGATTCCCCCCCCCTATTTTCCTCCCCAAAAACTAAGGTGCGTCTTATATTCTGGTGCGTCTTATACTCCAAAAAATATGGTAGTTATAATAAAGAGCTGTTGTCTTAAGCCTGTCTCAAGCCTCCTCAGTCCCAGGACTCAACAATTTCCTTCATCCCCAGATAGCTAGGGCTGATTACACATAACCCAGGATCCTTCGAATCTGAGAATTGGGAGTGACGGATAAGGATGCTTGCAGAGAAGTTGGTTAAATCCCTGCTTGTCAAGATTATGTCCAATACTTGATAGAACACCTTCTGCCTGCAAAGTACTTTCCTTGGTGGGAAGTCAAGAAGTCTTTTGGAGCAGCAGTAGTAATAATTCCTGGAAGTTAACCTCTGTTCCAGACATTTACAATTCTTTTATCAATTTTGGAATGTAAATGACAGAATCATTAAATCTATTTGCCCAAAAATTGAGGCACCCTGCTGTGACTGGGTGATATGTCTGTATATGTATGTGTGTTTTAGGTATGTCTCTTAATAGAGGATTTGTGGTCTTTGCTAAACACATTATCGCAGCTGAAACATTAGGGAGGATTTTCATTAAAGGGTGGGAGTTTCTCCTGCGTGTAGAGGAAAAAAGGAATTTGATGATAAACTAAAATGAGAACTATTTTTACTATTTCAACATTTGGTTTTTCGAATGGAAAATATTAGCAAACATTTTTCTCTTGGAATTTGCATGAAAATTGGGGTATTTTTTATTCTGAATTTTCCCTGATACTTACTGTTTAGTGCTTGGAAGGGACTAATAGTTTTAACAAAGGATGTATTCAATTTATTTCTTAAATATGTTATACAGCCTGTGTCCCAGGAAGACTAGGCAGGTAACATGACCAAATGAGCTAATTTTACTTTAATTGCAAAGCTATATTTAGAATCTTGCAAGTCTGAAATTACAAATTTTCCACTAGCTCCTTTAGAGCCTGAGAAACTAAGGGTGCTTTTTCTGAGCCTCTTTCCTGGCCTGCTGTCCAGCTGCAGGCTAGGCTGTCTCTCATGTGACTGTTCCCTAGGCAGCATCTCTTGGCCAGTTTCCCAAGGTCTGTCTCACCTACTATCACAGCCTGCTATTGATGGTTGTTAGCAGTTGACAATAAAAAAAAATCTAAATCCTGAGACATTAAAAACACTTAAAACAACAATTAAAAACAATTAAAACTAACAACAGAAATTAGCAATTAATAGCCTAGTTAAAGGCATGCTTTAGGGCCTTTTAACAAGCCATCAAAGAGTCTGGCTAAGGATATATATTTATTTTGTTTTGTTTTGTTTGTTTGTCAAACATGTACAAGATAGCAGGTATAGGTATAAACATAAGCAAAGAAAGTACAGATAAATGAGGACAATAGGACAGTAAGACAGGGACGGTAGGCACAATGGTGCGCTTATGCACGCTCCTTACAGACCTCTTAGAAATGGGGAGAGGTCGACTGTAGACAGTCTAAGGTTAACGTTTTGGGGGTTTGGGGAAGAAACCACAGAGTCGGGTAGTGCATTTTAGGCATTGACCACTCTGTTGCTGAAGTCGTATTTTCTGCAATCGAGTTTGGAGCAGTTTACATTACGTTTGTATCTATTGTGTGCTCGTGTATAGTTGCAGTTGAAGCTGAAGTAGTCATTGACAGGTAGGACATTGTGGCAGATGATTTTATGAACTACATTTAGATCAGATCGAAGGCGACGTAGTTCTAAATTGTCTAAGCCCAAAATTTCAAGTCTGGTGGAATAAGGTATTCTGTTGTGAGCAGAGGAGTGGAGGACTCTTCTTGTGAAATATTTCTGGACTCTCTCGATTGTATTAATGTCTGATATGCAGGTGAGATGTATTTGAGAATTGGTCTAGTGAATGTTTTGTATGCTCTGGTTAGCAGTGTAAATTAGCTAGAGTAATCTTGCATAAGTGTAAATCTTGCATAGCCAGAGAAGAAGCTATACAAGATTAGATTAACAACTCTTAGTGCCTTTTTGGCAATGTTGTTACAGTGGGCTCTGGCACTTAGGTCATTAGATATGAGTACTCCAAGGTCCTTGACAGAGTGAGGGTCATCTACAAGGTCGTGATCATCTAGTTTGTATTTTGTCTTCTGATTATTTTTGCCAATGTGTAAGACAGAGCATTTGTTGGTTGAGATTTGAAGTTGCCAGTTGTTTGACCATTCTGATACATGGTCAAGGTCTTTTTGATGGGTAGCAGCATTGTCGGTGGTGTTAAATAGTTTAACATCATCTGCGAAGAGAACACAGTTGCTTATAATATGATCACAAAGGTCGTTTGTGTAAAATATGAAGAGTGTTGGTCCTAGAACGCTGCCTTGAGGGACACCACTGTTGACAGGTGCAGGATTTGATAGGGCACTCCCTATTTTAACCACTTGTTGTCTATTTGACAGGAATGCAGTTATCCAATCTGAAGGGGACCGGAGAAGCCATGAGATTTTAGTTTCAGAAGTAGTTTGTCGTGTACCACTGAATCAAAGACTTTACAAAAGTCTATGTAAATTGCGTCTATTGTTTTTCCCTGATTGAGTTGTGTAGTCCATATGTTTTTGCAGTGTAGGAGTTGCAGATTACAGGATATTTTTTTTCTGAAACCAAATTGTTTGTTAGAGAATAGGTTGTTAGTTTCTAAATGGAGGGTAATGGATTGGTTTATCTGCAAAGCAACATTCTTTCAAGTAATGACTTGAGATTAGGTAAGAGGTCTGCTAGACTACAGTAGGAGACTTCAAATTTGCCACCAACTTTATTTTTATCCAGGGATTTATTTATTTATTGTATGGCACATTCACATCATATTTCAGTAAAAAGAAGCATGGGGAAAAATACAAAACATAGAATGTAAAATCCAAAATTTTAACAGGCAGATTACAAACGTATATCTAAGTTGCAAATATTTTTTTTTACTTCATTTCTCACAGCCAGGAAATCAGCAAAATCTCTGTTATAGGTTCTGTTTTGGCACTCTGTCATTATGTGTTGGGTTAGTTTGTTTTTTGGCCTCAAATTTGGTGATGGTGTTTTGCCCCACTTACAGAGGGCATCTGTGCATCTACCATATTCAGGGAAAAGGGGAACACAGGGAACAAAATTTGAAGCAGATTCCTTTGCAGGCATGTTATTAGGATAAAAGTATCTAAGGAATCATGTGATTTTTATTTATTAATTGAAGCACCACAAGGCTTTGGACAAAATGTGAGCTGGCTCTAGATGTTTGGATGTGTTAAAGCCCAATTTCTCCTATGGCAGCACCAACAATAATGTCCCAATGTAAGTAGCACTTCTTCACATTGTTTATCCTGGGCTCATGCAGGCATTAGACAGAACCAGTTTGGCCTAGTGGTTAGGGCACCAGGCTAGAAACCAGGAGATCATGAATTCTAGTCCTAGCTTAGACATGAAAGCTAGTTGGGTAAGTTTAGGCCAGTCTCTCTCTTTCAGCCCAGAACATCAGATCTGGGTGACAAGCCAGTTGGTCAATTCCAATAGCAACTAGTGGATCAACACCTGATTGGTCTGAAAAAAAAGCAGTCCAGCACTTGCAGAAAAAATGCTAGGAAGGAAAACATAATAGCATTAGACATGCAGACAAGGGCAATGGTGAAGTACTGCATTTGGACATTTAGAATTTTTTTAACAAATAACAGGCACATTCATGGATGGTAAAACTTTTAAGGCTGAGCAGCAGTAGTGGGTTCCACTTACCTTTGCTACTGGTTTGGAAACGGGAGTGCGCGCGCAACGCTTCTGCACATGCGCAGAGCATTTTTGATGACGTCCAGGCGGGTGGGCGGAGCCTCCTGCCACCATTGCTACCAGTTCGCTGAACTGGTGAGAACCGGTAGCAACCCACCACTGCTGAGCAGG
Organism: Diadophis punctatus similis; assembly: GCA_023053685.1. Lineage (NCBI taxonomy): Eukaryota > Metazoa > Chordata > Lepidosauria > Squamata > Dipsadidae > Diadophis > Diadophis punctatus. The sequence goes on along the minus strand of JALIGW010000027.1, from coordinate 7,023,017 downwards.
GCTTTGATTTGTTTCCAGAAGTGCTTTGAAATCTGGAAAAGCACATGTGCTACATTTCTCTGCAATTCTTCAAAGGAGATCAGAGATCAGATAGTGAGATCCAATCAAGTTCAATCCTTTATTTGCTTATCTCTAATGGACAGGCTCTTGCTAAACTCAGTCCTCTCACTCCCCATCTCAGTTTGGGCCTCTCTCTGGAAGAGCTCCATGTTGCCAAAACTCTGCCTCTGCTCCAGGGGTGAAATCCAGCAGGTTCTGACAGGTTCTGGAGAACCGGTAGCGGAAATTTTGAGTAGTTTGGAGAACCGGCAAATACCACCTCTGGTTGGCCCCAGAGTGGGGTGGGAATGGAGACTTTGCAGTATCCTTCCCCTGGAGTGGGGAGGGAATGGGGATTTTGCAATATCCTTCCCCCTGGAGTGGGGTGGGAATGGAGTTTTTGCAGGATCCTTCCCCTGCCATGCCCACCAAGCCACACCCACCAAACCACACCAAACCCACCAAGCCATGCCCACAGAACCAGTAGTAAAAAAATTTGAATTCCATCACTGCTCTGCTCCTGCAGGTGCAGATTCCATCACATCTGTTCCTTTTTTTCTTTCCCCCAGCATGATATGGCTACTTTAAAGGGTTCAGAGAGTACTACAGTTCATGCCCCCACATGGTCTAAATCTACTTATTGAAACACAATTCCCAGGGAAAAATAAAAGGAATCTCCTCTTTCAGTGGCATTCTATCTTTGAAGAATTGGCAGAGGGAAGGACATTGTCTTCACAATTTACTTGAACACATCCCAGAGGTTCTTGGTGAAAGAAGGGATTGGACTGTATCTCGTGGTACCCCATGCACGCTTCCCTCCATGTAGATATAGTTCCATTGAGGACTACGTGTTGAGTGTGGTTGGTCAGCCAAGTTACAAATGCACCTGGTGGTGATGCTGTCTATCGCACATTTTTCTGTCTTAACAAGAAATATGGTAAGTGGTCTACTTTGTCAAATGCCTTATGAAATCTAAATAAATTACGTCCACAGTATTTGCCTGATCCACTAATTTAGTCACTTTATCGAAAAAGGCAATAAGGTTTTCTGGCATGATCAGTTTTTAACAAATCCATGCTGGCTTCTAGTGATCGCTTTGTTCATTTCTATGTACTCACAACTCTGCTGTTTCAAATTAAGGAGATATTATTGCAGAGCAGGATTTATGCTTAAAATATATCTTTGGCTTGGTGATCTCACTCTTCAGCCTGCTGGGGCCCTCCTGCACATCCAACCAGGCTCAAACATTGTGTAGTTTGAGACATAATCCTTTTCTTTTATGGAGAATCCATTTTAATCTAATTTATTTTTAATACCACCACATCAAATGCATAAATCCATTTAAATGTCAGATTAAAGAACAGTAGCACAAACCCCGCAGGAGTGTTATTTTACATAAGACACTCTGTAAGCTGTAAGAGGTGGGGAGGAGATCACAAAGAGGCCTCTTTCCTGAGCCCCAAACAGAAGATGGTGTCTGCTGTGTTTGGATGGACTTGTTTGGCACATTGGGAGAGACCTTATCAAGAGAATAAAAGCATATAGATTTAAAGCCAGAAATATTTTTGTTAGGTATAATACCAGAAAACTATGATAAAGGGACTATCTACCTAATGCTACATGTATTGACAGCAGCGAGAACTGTATTTGCATAATATTGAAAAAATGAGAACAACCCATCAGATGAAAGCATAATTTGGAAAATATTGGATTGTGCAGAGATGGATAGACTGACATTGAAAATAAAAGATAAAGGAGATACAGAGTAGTACTCAACATGGGATAGGTTTTATGAATGGTTAGACATAAGAGGTAGAGGTTAGATCAGTGTTTCCCAACCTTGGCAACTTGAAGACGTCTGGACTTCAACTCCCAGAATTCCCCAGCCAGCGAATGCTCTACGTCTTCAAGTTGCCAAGGTTGGGAAACACTGGGTTAGATGAAGGAAGATTATTGTTATGTACACATAAAAGATGACTATAAGTATGCTAGTATAATGAATATGATTATAAATAAGCTAATGTAACTATTAATATTGCTATAATTACTATGTATATTATTATCATTATTACTATATCTGTTGTTGTTTTTTGTAAAATGAAATGCATGGACAATACACTGTTTTCAAAATATTTATACATAAATTAAAATATTATATATAAAAAAAGAGAATAAAAGTCAAGTTGAAAAAAAGCTGTTCATTCAGGAATAAACAGTAGGAAAGGTCAGCCCTGTGGAGAGCTGCACTAGCAAGGCCAATCCTGCAGGGTGTAGGGTGGCAAGGGAATTGCCCCAAGCAGAAGGAAGTGGACTTTCTGGAAATGAACTGGGGTGGTGGGGAATAAAGAAAGCTTTGGGATTTGCAGAGCCTGCTGCCATCCTGTCCTCTGTATAGGGAACAACTAAATCCCCATGATGGAATGAGATGGACCCCCCAATGCCAAATGATCAAGAAGGACACCCTTGAAATAAATGACAAAGAATGTTCATGGAAGACTTAAAGACTCTAAACATCACATGGAAAGACGCTAAAGTTCTCACCCAAGACCAAAAATTCTGGAGATCCCTTGCTGCCCGATATGCTATGTAGCATTGGAGGATCTATTTATTTATTTATTTATTTATTTATTTATTTATTTATTTATTTATTTATTTATTTATTTATTTATTTATTTATTTATTTATTTATTTATTTATTTATTTATTTATTTATTTATTTATTTATTTATTTATCTGTTTGCTTGCTTGCTTGTTTATTTATTTATTTATTATTATTTTGTCGAGCATGCATATGATTACAAACAAAGTATAAACATGATTTTGAATATATAAGAAGTACAAGCATGGTTATGAGTACAGGAAATTTTATGAATACATGGGTACATTAGGACAGGGGCAGTAGGCACAATGGTGCGCTTATGCACGCCCCTTACAGACCTCTTAAGAATAGGGTGAGGTCAATGGTAGACAGTCTAAGGTTAACGTTTTGGGGGTTTGAGGAAGAAACTACAGAGTCAGGTAATGTATTCCAGGCATTGACCACTCTGTTGCTGAAGTCGAATTTTTTGCAATCAAGTTTAGAGCAGTTTACATTAAGTTTGTATCTATTGTGTGCTTGTGTATTGTTGTGGTTGAAGCTGAAGTAGTCATTGACAGGTAGGACATTGTGGCAGATAATTTTGTGTGCTACACTTAGGTCAGATTGAAGGCGGCATAGTTCTAAATTATCTAGGCCCAAAATTTCAAGTCTGGTGGCATAGGGTATTCTGTTGCGAACAGAGGAATGTAGTACTCTTCTCGTGAAATATCTCTGGACATTCTCAGTTGTATTAATGTCCGATATGTAGTGTGGGTTCCAGACAGATGAGCTGTATTCGAGAATTGGTCTAGCAAATGTTTTGTATGCTCTGGTTAAAAGTACAATATTGCCAGAGAAGAACCTACGCAAGATTAGGTTAACCACTCTTAATGTTTTCTTAGCAATGGTGTTGCAGTGGGCTTTTGCACTTAGCTCATTAGAGATGATAACTCCAAAGTCCTTTACTGAGTGAGGATTATCAACAAGGTCATGATCATCTAGTTTGTATTTTGTGTTCTGATTATTTTCGCCAATGTGTAAAGACAGAGCATTTGCTGATTGAGATTTAAAGTTGCCACTTGTTTGACCATTCTGATACATAGTCAAGGTCTTTTTGAAGGGTTGTAGTATTGTCGGTGGTGTTGAATAGTTTTACATCATCTGTGAAGAGGACACAGTTGCTTTTTATATTATCACAAATGTCATTTATGTAAAGAATAAAGAGAGTTGGTCCTAAAACGCTGCCTTGGGGAACACCGCTGTTAACAGTTTGGGTTTGATAAAGTGGTTCCTATTTTGACCACTTGTTGTCTGTTTGACAGGAACACAGTTACCCATTTGTGCAGGGGGTCCAGAAATGCCATAAGATTTTAGTTTTAGAAGTAGTTTGTCATGTACCACTGAGTCAAAGGCTTTGCAGAAGTCTATGTAAATTGCATCTATTGCTTTGCACTGGTCGAGTTGTGTAGTCCATATGTTTTTACAGTGTAGAAGTTGCAGATTGCAGGATAATTTTTTTTCTGAAACCAAATTGTTTGTGAGAGAGTAGGTTAGCAATAGCAATAGCAATAGCACTTAGACTTATATACCGCTTCGTAGTGCTTTACAGCCCTCTCTAAGCGGTTTACAGAGTTCAGCATATTGCCCCCAACAATCTGGGTCCTCATTTTACCGACCTCAGAAGGATGGAAGGCTGAGTCAACCTTGAGCCGGTGAGATTTGAACAGCTGAACTGCTGAACTAGCAGTCAGCTGAAGTAGGTTGCAGTGCTGCACTTTAACCACTGCGCCACCTCGGCACCATCGTGCCTACCACCCCTGTCCTAATGTACCCATGTATTCATAAAATTTCCTGTACTCATAACCATGCTTGTACTTCTTATATATTCAAAAGGTTGAATATAATATATAAGGTTGTTTGTCTCTAAGTGGAGAGATAATCTAAGTGGAGATTATCTATTGCTAATGCTAAATCCTGCCATCCTAATTTTACCCCTTCTCCAGCTTCATCTCATGAACGCTGCTTTTGAAGTCATCAGCTCCTCCCTTCCAACACTACCAAAGGGAGGGATCCTCAAGGCCCCCTGCCCAGGACAGGCCGAGGCTTCCCATTCTATGGCCTGACTCAGCTGAAGAAAGACTCTGATTTGGGGTTTCAGAATAACAGAATTGGAAAGGACCTTGGAGGTCTTCTAGTTCAACCCCCTGCTCAAGCAGGAGACCCTATACCGTTTTAGACAAATGGCTGTCCAGACTCTTCTTGAAAACCTCCAGTGATGAAGCACCCAAAACTTCTGAAGGCAAGCTATTCCACTGGTTAATTGTCCTCACTGTCAGGAAATTCCTCCTTAGTTCTAGGTTGCTTCTCTCCTTGATTAGTGTCCATCCGTTGCTTCTTGTCTTGCCTTCAGCTGCTTTAGAGAATAGGTTGATCACTTCTTCTTTGCGGCAACCCCTTTGATATTAGCTTGGGGGAAAAAACCATGGTGAGGCCACAATGGTACATCATATAAAAACAGCCAGACCTTTGATGATGTGAAAGAATTTCAGCAATCTGAATATTAATAAATGTTCTCCTGAGCATAGCAAGAGGTTCAAGCAGTGCAGTTCTTGTTTAGCAACCGAGCAAGCTTTTAGCAAAGTGTCTTGAGAGGAAGTTGGTCAGGTGGCTGAAGCCACCTGAAGCAGTCTGAGATGCAATGGGTGAAACCCAGCAGAGTTAGGGAGTCTACTTGGATCTTTTGCCTTTTTATAAGCAGTTTGCCACCAGTTGTGTCTTATAATCTTGGAGTTCTATCAAGACAACCTATTGTCTCTTTTTTGGAATACTGCTGAACATTTCCAGGGGATTCATGGACCTGTCCTGTACAAACCCACCCTGATGTGTTTGGAGACTCAGCTGCTCTGTGTCCCTCTTATAGGCTTTTCTTCCACAATGGCAATATCTATGTAGATGTATCCTCATTGTGGATTACACGTTGAGCACAGTTGGTCAGCCAGTTGTGAATCCATCTGCTATCTAATCCACATTCTTCCATCTTGCCAAGAAGTAGGCTGTGGTCTTATTTTGCCAAATGCATTACTGAAGTCTGAATAAACTATATCCACAGCGTTTCTCTGGTCTGCTAATTTAGTCACTTTGTCCAAGAATAAAATAAGATTTATTTGGCATGATTTGTTTTGGACAAACTCATTCTGGCTTCTAGTAATAGTTTTACTTGTTTTGAAGTGTTCACAGATCCATTGCTTGATTATTTTTTTCCAGGATGTTCCAGATATTGATGTCAGGTTGATTGGTCTGTAATTTCCTGGATCCATTTTCTTTTCTTTTATAAAGATTGGAATTGCATCAGCTCTTTTTTAGTCTCTGGCAGTTCCCCAGTGCTTTGGGATCTTTGAAAGATTTGGTTCAGTGGTTCCAAGATCACATCTGCCAGCTCCTTCAGAACTCTGGGATGTAACCCATCTGGTTTTGGTAATCTGAACTAGTCTAGGGTGGACAGGTATTGTATTATTATTTTCTTGCCTAATTTGACTTCCTAATCTGTTTTCTACAGTACTCTTTTTGATAGGACTGTTTTCCCCCACCCTTTTGGGTAAAAATAGATGCAAAGAATTAATTTAGCTTTCTTACTGCTATCCCTTAACTCCTTGCCATCTTCTCCCATTAGTGGACCAATAATTTCCTTGATTTGTTTCTTGTTTTTTACATGTTGAAACAAACTTTTATTGTTTTTAACATTTGTTGCAAGTCTTAGTTCATTCTGGCCTTAGCTTTCTCAATGTCAACTTTGCAGATTCAGGCTATTTGCTGGTATTCTGTCTTAGGTATATGTCCATCTTTCCATTTTTTTATACTTGTCCTTTTTGACTTTCAGCTTATCAGAGAGTTCTTCTTCAGTGTTATTGTGCTAAACTGAAAAGAAATTGAGTTGCTTTCCCCTTTAAGATTTTCATCCATTTCATCCTTCCCAAGCTCTCCTTTTAAATTTGTTGAATTCAGCTTTCTTAAAGTCTGACACTGTTTGTTTGACTTTATTCTATTGCTTGCACCTGCACTATACTGAATTCCAATATGACATGGTCATTCTCCCTCAAAGTACTTGCAAGTTCAGCACCTCTATCATTTCATCTCTGCTAGTAAGGATTAAGTCCAGTATAGCTGACTCTCTGGTCTCCAGCTCTACCTTTTGGATGACAAAAGTTAGAGGAAAAAGTAGCAGCTTTTCTTTCTTCCATCTTCTTCCTCCATGCCTCTCTCCATGCCTCTTCCTCCCTCCCTTTCTCCATCCTTCTTCCTTCCTTGCTCCATTGCTTCCTTCTTCTCTATCTCTCTTCCCTTTCTCCTTCTTTCCCTTCCTCTTCTTATCTTTCTTCCTCCCTCCCATCCCTTTTATTTCTCTCTCTCCATCCCTTCCTCTTTTTCCCTCTCAGCCTCTTCTGCCATTCTTCTCTCTCTCTTCCTCCCTCCATCCCATCCTGCCTCATTCTTCCTCCATCTTCCTTCCTTCCTTCCTTCCTTCCTTCCTTCCTTCCTTCCTTCCTTCCTTCCTTCCTTCCTTCCTTCCTTCCTTCTTTCCTTCTTTCATCCTTCCCTCCCTCCTTTTTATAGGGCTGCCAGATGGCTATCAGTTCTTCCCTTCCCTCCTGGAGGGTTTTGATTCTGCCTGGCAGTCATTTATTTCATTGATGGGGCTTTCTCTCCCTCCTTTCCTCCCTCCATTTTGGGGATATCCTGGTCGGCCCCCTCTGCTTTTGCAGGCTTCCTGCATTTTCTCCTGAAGCTGGGCTGAGTGGGGGCTTGTTCCCATTGTGCCCCCTCTCCCAGCGCAGAGAAGATAAACCCCACAAATGACTGTCTGAATCTGGGTTTGAGAAATGTCGCGCTGGAGAAAGGCTGGGGGCCATCCACATTCTCCAGGCAATGACCCCAGGAAAAGGGAATTGATGAGCACAATTTACACATATTGGGTATATTTGGATTAAAAAATAAATAAATGTTCACAAATGAGCCTGGGAGAAAAATCCATTCGCTTGCTTCATTTCTCCTTTTCTTCTCTGGGGATGAAAAAATGGAGGCAGCCTGTCCTGCCACTTGGAAGATTGCAAGAAGGGCAGCAGAGAGAAAGGGCAGAGATGAAAGGGGCTTTTCGAACAGAGCCTTTCCTCAGAGGGCCTGGGGGCAGCAGGCACTTGTGAGTAGAAATTGGATGCAGAAAAGAGCGGCTCGGCCTCCCATTGACAGCAATAAGAAGCTTTCAGAAGAGTGGCCTTTTGCCAGTGCATTTAGAATGAGGAACCTTTCTCCGTTTTCTGAAAATCAGCAAGTCTGAGGCCTTGAAGGGTTGTCTGAAGGTCTTGAAGGCATTTTGCTGGGCTTTTAAATCAGTGGGGAGCAAACACAACAAATAATGAGAAAAATAAATAGATTACTTCCAGATCAGTTACAAAAAGGGAGGGAAAGCCAATGCCTTAGTGAAGCAAATTATTTTTTAAATGAAATGGAGTAGCTAATCATTTTGTACACGGCCCTTATTCTTACCAGAATGTTTTGTACACTCTCTTACAAAGGAGATAGACTCCATTAGCAGGCAGGCAGGCAGGCAGGCAGGCAGGCAAGCAGGCAGGCAGGACCATCAACATCTATATAAATATTTTTAGTCTGTGGTATCTCCAAATATCTTAGAATAGGATTAATAAAACCTATCAATGTTCAACCATTCATATGGGGAACTACCAGAAGACTGGAAAAGAGCTGATGTGGTTCCCATCTTCAAAAAAGGAAAAAAAGCAGACCCAGGAAACTACAGACCAATCAGCCTAACATCAATACCTGGGAAGATACTGGAAAAGATAATAAAAACAGATCTGCCAACAACTAGGAATGAGTAAAGTAATAACTAGAAGTCAGCATGGGTTTGTTAAAAACAGATCATGCCAAACCAATCTTATTTCATTCTTCAACATAGTGACTAAATTAGTAGACCAGCAAAATACTGTGGACATAATAGACTTCAGCAAGGCATTCGACAAAATAGACCACAACCTACTTCTTCGTAGGCTAGAAAAAAGTGGGATAAATAGCATCACCATCAGATGGATTTGTAACTGGATGACAAACTGTACTCAATGAGTACTTAATGGTACTACATCTACATGGAGGGAAGTAAGCAGTGGGGTACCACAAGGTTTCGTCTTAGGCCCAGTACTCTTCAATATCTTCATAAATGACTTAGATGAGGGAATAGAAGGGGAACTTTCCAAATTTGCAGATGAGACTAAGCTGGCAGGAATAGTCAACACCCTAGATGATAGGCTCAAGATCCATACAAGGAATAATGGATGGAAACTGAACAAGGAGAGATTCAACCTGAAAATAAGGAGAATCAACCAATGGAACAGCTTGCCTTCAGAGTTGTGGGAGCTTCATCACTGGAAGCTTTCAAGAAGAGACTGGACTGCCATCTGTCAGAAATGGTGTAGGGTCTGCTTGGGTGGGGGATTGGATTTGATGACCTACAGGGTCCCTTCCAACTCTGTTAATCTGTATCTACATGGCAAAAAAACTAGCAAACCAAATTCTGCAAGGCATTTGCTGGGTGTCATAAAAAACAACAAGATGGCAGCCACACAAAGAACAGATCATGCGCTGCAGAACCCCTGGAACGTTTGCCCTTAGCTCTGGCAGGGAACTCTCCCTAATTCTCCCTGGCCTTAAAGGGGGAGGCCCATCTTGGCCAGGCCAGAAGGAAGGACATCCCACAGCAGGTGAGGGGAGCTGAGCAGAGCAAGAATGCCTGGGCAAGGCCTGCCCTTGGGAGTGGGAGACAAATGAAGAAAGAAGGTGAAGGGGTCACTGCAGAAGCCAGGCCAGGGTGACTCAGCTCGATTGGCTAGCACCCTTAAGCAGCTTGGATCAGACTGACCAGCACCATCGACCCTTGATCAGCTGGTCTCTTTTTAACACTGCTGAGTGGGTTTCATTCCATTTTGTTTAAGATGTTCTGTGAATCTCATCATCTGGATAATTTATAGACTGTCATTAAAGGTGTGCTTTTATTTTCATATTCATGCTGCTTCTTCATGCTGGGAAATCCTTGTGAGGTCCAGCAACTGGAATGTGTCAACTATTTAGCTGTGATAAAGTCATGTTGTCTGGGGTGCACCACAAGGAGGCTACTCTACATGGCACCCCTGCCCAATGGCTATATGATCTATATAGCCGGCCATAGGTTTAGCTATGCTAGTAACTGCTCGTACATAATTTAATTGTATACATAATTTTATTCATCACTTGTGCTGTGTGTTTTTAAAATGGTTCACTGCCCTGATGTTTTATATTTTGCTACACATTTTATTTGCTGTTTTGGTGACTTTTTATGCATTAATGCTGTATTCTCTTATGCCATATAAAACTAAAAAAATTAAAAGCTGTGGGGCTAATTCAGCCACTTTGTGATTTTCCAGTTGGGCTTTGGATGTGACAGCCAGCTGCTGCCTACAATACAGTCTCCCAACTGAGTACATAAAGGAAAGATCAGGAGCAAAAAGCAGAGAGAAGACTTTATTAGGGTGGCTGTCAGACTTGCCCCAGCTAGGCCCTTAGGAAAGAAAGACCCTCGATTACATTTGGTTGAAGTGATAGGTTCTTTTACTAAGGATTACTGGCTGCAGCAAAAGCAGGCTAGAACTGAAGTTCCAGTGCAAAAGATTACAAACTTTTCTCCTTTGTTCCGGCCCTCACCTCTTGACGAGTTGGTCTTTGGCCAATGATGTGCTGTATAGTTGTTTTGGTAACCGCTCGGATGTTTGGTGCCACTTGGTGCAGTTTGCATTCCTTTCCCAGACTCCACGGCCTTGATGACTGGAACAGGCTGGTTTTTCACACCTCTGGCTTCTCTCAAACCTGTCAGCCCCTCCCCTTTGGCTCATCTCTACCGTCTACATGCCAATGGCCTACTTCCTCTTCCCCCAGCCCCCTAACAATTTATGGCAGGATGCCAGCAAAGCACTATGCTGAAGATGGCAGATCTGACAGTGGCATTCACGTCTGGCTAGGACAGCCCATGCGAAGGGCTTAGTGCACACAGCCCTCGCTCAGCCCGCCTTGAATCCAAGCTGGGGGAGCCAGATCAAAGCCCCCCATCCTTGCAGTTGTGTGGCCTCTGTGAAGAAAGTCAGAAACTGTTGCATTGCACTGAATAAAAGTTCGTCAGGCATTTATTTATTTATTTATTTATTTATTTATTTATTTATTTATTTATTTATTTATTTATTTATTTATTTATTTATTTATTTATTTATTTATTTATTTATTTATTTATTTATTTATTTATTTATTTATTTATTTATTTATATGGATTTATATGCTGCCCAACTCCCAGGGGACTCTGGGCAGCTCACAACATGTCCAGTCCATTTATCAATATAAAAAAAAGACACAACAATTCAAAACAACAAAAATTAAAAAGAGCATCTAACATTCATAATCAAGGGGGGAGACCCATATCTGGTCTGGTTGGACATTCTGATTTCCTTGTCCAGAGCCAGGTCTCTCTGGGGACAAAGAGAGCCCGAGAGCCTTGGAGAAATTTCAGACAAACATCTAAACCCAGATCCAGCTTGAAATGAAACTTTGAACTGCCCGAGCTTGCCCAGAAGCAGCAGCAGAAGCTGCTGTCACTGCAGCAAAGCCAGACTTTCTGTGGCATTCAGAGCCGGCGCCAGTGTGGAAAGTGAGTAAAAATGTAAATTTGATTCTTCTAAAATTGCCTTCATGTTCCTCTAAGTGTTTTTCCTGGATAAAGCAATGTATTTAACTAATTGATCCTGAACATGCCTTTGTGTTTGGAAAACACTCCCCACCATCCGCAGATGATGCATTATACAAAAGCAGCCGTGGACTCCTCGGTCCCTCATTGAGCGACTTCCGTGCATTTTGTTATTTACATGCATATAAATTAACCACTTTGATCTGGGGTTGTTAATAAAACAACTAAGCCTCGAAGTCTCCCAGAAGGGAAGCAAGGCGGGCTTGTGTTAAGATGCTTTTAATTAATAAATCTGCAAGTGTTGAGGAATATGTACACAGGGAGGGGGTGAGTTAGGGAGGGGCAGCAGGCACAATCCTGGCTCCTTTGCCTTCGAAGGGAACCCTCTGAATGTGCCAGCCTTGAGCTGGGTAGAATGTGAGAACAGCAGCAAGGATGAAGGAATAACCAGGCAATTCCCTGAAGCCAGTTGGCCTTTGGAAGCAGAATCAGTGGGCTGCTTAGGATTGTTCCCGAGAGATGGCCTGGGGGTGCAGTTCTCATGCCAGGAGTCCCCAGATCTCACCCAGGAGTCTGCAGGGCAGAGAGCTCTCCTGCCTCTTCTTGCAATGACCAGGAGAAGGAAAAGGCTCGGCATCTCTCCTAGGCCTCCAAAACACAGGAAGCCCCTTCATCAGCTTGTCGGATCTGTATATCTGCCATTATTCGGTGGAAGAAAGGGGGAGGGTTTGGATTTGATGCATTTAGTTATTTTCTTTCTATGTATCCTATGAATCCTATTTCTTGCTTTGTCTTGTTGTATAACCTTTCACCTGATTTATAACCACTGCCTGGTGCCCTAGATCCCTGGAAAATTCTCACCTCTTGGGGAATGCAAGGGGAGGAAGGGCCATGTGGATTGCAACGTGGGGAGATGGCCCTGAGAAGCTCTCCTTATCTGTTTCTCTGAGAGGCTGGTACAATATCATCTTCATACCTGTGGATTGGCGGCATCCACATCGGACTGTTAGGAGGGGTTTCTAATTTCCTTTATCCTAGTTGCATGAACTGAGGGACCTCAGAGCCTGCTTTGAATTCTGACTTGCTTTCACCCCTTTCCAATAAAAGGTTCCTTTTGAAATACAAAATTTCAAGAGTCTATACTTTCTTGAAAGGGGGGGGGGAGAGGCTGGTCCTTACATAAAGCAGGCTCTGCAATAGTCGTCAATCCGGAGAGAAATTTTATTTTTCTTCCAAATTTTACTCTACCGAGGGGACCCAGCATCAATGTCCGAACAAAGCAGCAAGCAAGGGGAAACTGAATGCTGGGGCGAAACCTCGACAACTACCCAGCCTGACACTGGCTCCATATGTCCCATCAAAGACATTGAAGCTGTCCTTGAAAGTTCCATGAAGCCCTGATGGTCAATCGGCGAAGGAAAAGAGACAGCTGGGATGGAAGAACCAGGGGGGTGACCCTCACCTGCAGTAGCCATAAGCCTGGGTGGAAAATGGAGCTGGAAGCCATTTTCAATCAGGAAGAGCTGATTGAGGAACAGTTAGCAGATGATCAATTGTAGCAGCACATCAATCACCTCGTGAGGGAAGCCCTGGAAAATCTCAACGTCTGAGGTGAACTGGGTTGCCAATGAAGGAGAGCGGGCAAACCAACAGCTGAGGGAGGGCAAGCCGTCACCAGCCGCGGCTGATCAAACAGACGACCAAGCTGGTGGAGCAGCAGCTGCACCAGGTACCCAACCTTCTGCTGCCCCAACCCAGGCGATTGTCCCCGGCCAACCCAGGGGCCCACAAATGGAGAGAAATTCCCTCCTTGGGGGTAAAATTCGACGGAGATCCCCAGAAATTGGGGTTTTTCCTGGCCCAAGAAGAGGCAGAGTGTGGGGTTGTAGAGGAGAGAAGAGGAGAGAGAATAAGGAAGTGTAGAGGAGGTGAAGAAGGAAGGTGGAAGGGTGGGGCTGTAAAAGATTGAAGAGGGGGAAAAACAACCCTGAATATAAGCATTAAGGAAAACTCAAACTTCTCGAACTCGTGAGACGTTCTCTTTTAGAACGGGCTGCCCTGGAGACAATACCAAGGAATGCGACAGAACTATGGTACAAGTCCCAGGTAGGACACGCGTCTCACAGCCCTTCCCACCACGAGACACCTGTCCTAGACGCTCATTCAGAGTGGCCACTGCCCTGGCTGGATTTGGAAGCCGAAGAGCCAGAGTTTGGAGCAAAGAAAGACAGACTTCTGCTGCTTTCCTTCCATGCAGCCAAATGCAGAAGCAGCAGAAGTCCTTCTTTCTTTCCCCCAAACTTCGGCTGTTGCAGGAGAGGATTCTGGTCACTCTTCACCTGGTGGCTTCTGCCTGTCCCAATTCTACCTCTTGTTGCACGTGCGCGTACGCACAAGCAATCGAGAGGTGGCTACCCACACACCCCGCGGGACTGGCTCGGCTGTTCTAGGCTGCCTCTGGCAGCATTTTGAAACGCGCTCCTGCCTATGCGGAGGCAGGGATCGATGCTCGCCCCCTCTTCCTCTCGGGCAGAAGCGCATTTTAAATTGCTGTAGGCAGAGCCCAGAGGAGCCGAGTTGGTTCCATGGGGTGTGTGCGCACCTGCCTCTCGAAACTCTTAGAAACTCCTAGAAACTCTTCCCGCGAGGCAAGCAATTAACAAGTTCTGGCAGTGAGAAGAGTTTCTGTACTATGCAAAGTTTTTTTCCTAAACAGACTAGCCGAGAGACCATGGAGCTGCAAAACTCCAGTAAGTGGTGCATCTTGTGGTGGGGCGGAGTTTGGAGGTTTCGGGCAGGGGATGGGGCAGGGCAGGCCATGAGATGCACCTCTTACTGGATTTTGGCAGCGTCTCGTGCTGGGGCTCAATTTGGAGCTTGGCAGGGCGGACGCGGTGGGGCGGGCGTCCTACCTGACACTTGTATCGGTACCTCCGCCGCGTTCCTCGGTGTTGTCTCCAGAGCCATTGAGGACTACTCGCTGGGTATGGTTGGTCAGCCAATTGTTAATCCATCTGGTTGTGTAGCTGTCTATCCCGCTTTTTTCTAGCTTATGAAGGAGTAGGTTGTGGTCTACTTTGTCAAATGCTTTGCTAAAGTCCAGGTATATTATGTCTACTGCATTTCGCTGGTCTACTAATTTGGTCACAGTGTTGAAGAATGAAATGAGGTTGGTTTGGCATGACTTGTTCTTAACAAATCTGTGTTGGCTGTTGGTTATTACTTGGTTTGTTTCACTCAAAACAGACAGCATTCACAAGCCTTCTCTCCATGATAAGAGAGGGGATGCTTGACCCTCCTTGCTCCAAACTTTTATTTAATGGTTTCTAGTTTTCCATTATGTAATATGTAGTTCAATATAAATGTGACCATAATTGTGGCTAAACATAAAAATACCGTATCTTGCCAAGGGGACAATACTGGGCTCTCTTAAGTGCCATGCAAAATGGCCACTTGACTGCCATATCCTTGGAAAACAGCCTTTGGCATCGGCTAAAGGGAATAAGATTGGATTCATTTTGGTTGCTTCCCAAAAGCTGAAGTAATTTGTCCTTCACAGATTTGTACAACTCCACAGCTCCAGATGCAGATGCTCCAGAGGTGTGTGTGTATTGGGGGGGGGAATTGTAATTCAGGGCCATCACAAAATCAGCTGCCACTGAAGTGACTGATCTAAGCACTACAGAAAGGAAGTCCTTCTTCCACTGATGGATTTCTGTCTGCCCAACCTGCGATGCCACCTCTGTGGACGCAAAAGAGGGAAAGCAATTTCATTGTAAAATATTCATAGACAGCTGCTCTATTGCTTTTCATCTCTGGGTTGGTATAAGCTGAAGTTGGTCTATAATTAAATCAACTATGTTTTTCGGCAGCTTAACAGGATGTTTGAAATGTTTGGGTCTTCTAAATGATGTTTATTGGTGGCAAGCTAATTAAGTGCCAGCCACCAGAGCTCAAAGCCAGTCCAAAGGACCAGTTATGGCTCTGGCTTTGCTGCAGGCTTCCTCCCGGACAACGGTCTCTGTTTTGGGAGGAACTCAAGGCTTGCATCCAAGGGGACTAAGCCTTGAAATGGGGCAGGTGGAGCAAAGTTCTCCGTCCCTGGAGAAGGTTGCTTCTTGATAAAGGAGAATATTTGTAGCTCAGAGTTGAAATGATGGATCCCTGGTGCTCTCTGAGCTTGGTTGTTTTCTGGCAGACATTTCATTATTGTAACATCATTGTTACATGCACTGATGATGTTACATAGTTGGGTAATGAAACATCTGCAAGAAAACAACCAAGCTCAGAGAGCACCAAAGACCCCTCAAGGTTGCTTCTTTGCTCCAAATAGCTTCATGGCCTCCTTTTGAGAAGAAAAAAAGACACTGAAAGACTCCAGGCTGTAGGAACTTTGGACAACATTCAGAAGTGCAGGAAAGATAAATAAGAGAGTGATACATAATTGTAGGGTCAGGAAATGCAAAACTGCCTTTCTCTTCCACCCCACAACTAACCACCAGCTGAGGCAGTGGCTCCAGTTGTTGGCAGTTATTTTGTTGCTGATCATCCTTCCCCATCTCAGTGAAAAGAAGCTGTTTTCAAATGGTGCCTCCATGCTCTTCTCTCCCCCCTCTCTCTGTGTGTATGTGAGTGTGTGTATGTGTTTGTGTGTGTGTTTCCTTCTCACCCTGTATGGATGGTCCATGTCTTGAGGCAAGGCAATTTGAGGATTCTGCACAGGATTCTGCACAGCTAATATAAAGAAGTGACTTGCCACATTCATTACAACAATTATAAACAATTTTTGTAACTTACCACCTTTAAGATAACATTTGAGCACTTCTGTGATTTAGTTTTCATTTAAATTTAAAATTTCAAGTTTTCAGACATATGAACTAACAACTGAGGAGCATTTCAGCAGGTCTCTGAATTCTACCATACAGTTCATTAATAGTATTAAATTAAAAAAATATTAAACTAAAAAAGGTAAAAGAATAAAAGAAAAAGTACAAGGTAAAGGAAAGAAAAAAGTAGAAAGAAAACTAGAAAAAATAAAAAAGAATATAGCAAAGAAAAAGTAAAGAAAAATATAAAACAGTAACTTCCCACTTTCATAACAACAAATATAAGCAATTTCATCACTTTCTATACAAATTATCTAGTCTTCCCATATCCCATCTCTTATCTATAAACAAACCCATACAACCTGTCATTTCAGTCCTAGTGTCAGCAACAGTCCGTTAAGGTTTGTCAGAGATAAAAACATATCCATTTTAGCCTTGATCAAATAAACCAAGTTTATGTTCCTTTCCTTTACTTCTAATAATCTTGCTCTTTAGTCCCTTCAAATAATGTTGTACAGGTAGTCCTTGACTTATGACTCTAATACAGCCTGCCCATTATGATCATAAATTTTAATGGTCATAATATGGGTCACCCACTGATTTTATTACCTTTTTTGCAGCACTTAACACCATGTTGTTACACAAGCCCATTGTTCACTATGGGGCATTTTGCCTGAAAACCAGAAGTAAATGTTGATTCTTGGCAAAAATGTCAAAAATTTCAGTCACATGACTATGAGATGTTGCAAACAGCCATAAATGTGGGCTGGTTGCTGAGCATCCAAAAACAATTATTTGTTTATCTGATCATAGAAGTTAACAGAAATTGGATTTTGCAACTGGGATTCAGATTTAGGTTTCAGGAATTGGGGAGTTCACAATCACTTAAGAAAGTGTATTTTCTGAGTTAGCCAATCAGTCAGAACTGTGTCTGGACCATCTCTACCAGCTATTCATTACACTGCTATCATGGAACTTCTGGAAAAAAGTGTTGGGAATGCTGGTGGACTTCTGGGTGGTAGAAGCTCACCCCATCATGAGCTGAGACAAACCTCACATCTTTGGACTGGAACGAAAAATATGACACCATGCAATATTTACAAAGCTCAGTGAAAGAGTGGCCTATGTGACCCTTTGGAGCCCCCTAATGTTAAGGTGACCAGATTTTAAAATTGCTAAAGAGGGACACCATTGACTGGGGGGGGGGTGTCGGTCAGGTGGGTTCCTGAGGGGTGGGTTCCTGAGGGGTGGGTTCCTGAGGGGGGGTCTTCTCCTCCTACTTTCTAACTCCTTCCCTCCTCCTCAACCCTCTCTACACCTTCTCTTCCTCCCCTTCTACTTCCTCTTTCATTTTCTTTGCCTTTCCTGGAGTGCTTTTATACTAAACTCACTTTATATTTGGCAGACTGATGCTAATCCCAATTTTAAACTAATCATATCTCTTTTTTTAAAAAAAACATCATTATAGTTATATTATTATTTTTTTATGTTATACTCTCTTCTAGGTACATGCTGCTATTTCCATCTTACCTCCCCAAAAAAAGAAAAAAGAAAAAAAGAAAAAAAATCTAATTTCTAGTTTTGTCATCTGGGATATGCACCAGTTAATTCCAAATTTTCATCCAAATAGATCGCTATTCGCTTAACTTTCCAAGATAGTTACTGTCTCCTGTTTTTTAATTTTAAGCCAAATTGCTTCCTTTAATTCTTTAATCTCTTTATTCATCGCTTCTGTTTTTTATCCTTTGTTCTATCAAAAAACTAAATGCCCAATTATTCTTTTAATTTCTCATATTAATCATCAAAATTCTGTCTAATTTTATCCACTCTATAAATATTCAACAAGTAGTAAAGAAAAAATAAAATATAAAAAGGAAAGGAAAAAATCCAAATCAATTAACTTATCAACTCTCAGTTTAATAAATTTTAAAGTAATTAACATTCATATTTCCTGTTCATTATTTAATATTTAAGTAATTTCCCTTAAATTCTAGTGATCATATTTATTCCATATTTCTCTTATTGTCATTGTTTTATCCACATTATTCCAAAAGATTAAACATTATTAATCTTTATAAAAAGAACGAAAGAGAAGAAAAAAAAATCTTTGAATTTCTAACGTTATATTAATTATACACAATCATAATATATCGTTTCATTTACTAATCATCAAAATTCTTTCTAAATTTATTCAATTACATATTCAACTCTTAAAATAATACATTTTTCCCCTTTAAGATTTTTTCATTTGAACAAATTTCATATGTGAAAAAATAAATTGAAATAAATGAAAAAAAAATACACAATCATAATACATCTTTTGAGCTCTAATACTTATATTTATCATTCATACTTCTCATCTTAATTAACTTTGTTATATCTAAAATATCAAATCTTTTAATTTGTTAAACAATATTAATCTGTATATAAAAAAACAGAAATTTTTTTCTCTTAATAATTTTAAATTAAAAAAACATTTCTATAATATTCCAATATCATCATCCATTCCCTTTTAGTTTCTCAACTACTTTGTTTATATATATATTTCCTCCACCCCATCTGCTTAATTTTTTTCATCTTTCTTTTAATTTTGTACCAATAAGTTCTCTTTCCCCACGCTCTTTTCCTCTCTCTTAATTTTACTTTCTGTATATATTTAATTTTCTTCATTCCTTTTTCCATTTTATATATCTCAAAATCCTTATCATCAATCTGAACATAATTATTCTTGATATCTTTATCTCTGTTATCATTATCACTGTTATCTTTATCTCTATTTTCACTGTTCAGTCCAGTAGAGTCATTGTCATTAATCATTAATCAGCATTACATTTCTTTCTTTCTTTCTTTCTGTCTTCCTTCCTTCCTAACTTTTCTTTCTTTCTTTCTGTCTCTTTCTTCTTCCTTCCTTCCTCTTTCTTCTTTCCTAACATCTTTTTCTTTCTGTCTTCCTGCCTTCCTAACCTCTCTCTCCCTCTCCCTCTCCCTCTCCCTCTCCTCTCTCTCTCTCTCTCTCTCTCTCTCTCTCTCTCTCTCTCTCTCTCTCTCTCTCTCCTCTTCTTCTTCTTCTTTCTTCTTCTTCTTCCTTCCTTCCTTCCTTCCTTCCTGGCTGTGGAGAGGAGCTGGCTGAAGAAGATCCAGCAGCAACCAACCTACCGAGGCTCCTGGAAGACGGGAAGCCGTCAGCCCAGCCAGGGGGGAGGAGGAGGAGAAAGGCGGTGATTTAGCCCATCAAGCGCACTCCACTTGGCGGCTCTCGGATGGAACGGCAGCGCGCGCGGAAGGAATGCCAGAGGACGGCGTCGAGCACACGAGGCTCTCACGGGCAGCCGCGCTGACCCTGCCTCCGCCGAGGAGGAGGGGGAAAGGGAAGGAAAGCGCTCCTGCATCCCAACTGCAAGTTATCGTTGCCCGTCCTGCCCAAGCGGCCGCGCGACGTGACCCCGGAGCCGGATGGGCACAAGGGCAGGAAGAGAGAGAAAAAGAAAAGGTGACGCTGTTTTAGCGAACGGAAGTGATTTCGACCGCGGCGCAGAGGTGCCCAGCGAGCGGGGCATCACCTTTTCTTTCTTTTTCTCTTCCTGCCCTTGAAGAGAAAAAGAAAGAAAAGGTGATGCCCCGCTCGCTGGGCGCCTCTGCGCCGCGGTCGAAATCACTTCCGTTCGCTAAAACAGCGTCACCTTTTCTTTTTCTCTCTCTTCCTGCCCTTGTGCCCATCCGGCTCCGGGGTCACGTCGCGCGGCCGCTTGGGCAGGACGGGCAACGATAACTTGCAGTTGGGATGCAGGAGCGCTTTCCTTCCCTTTCCCCCTCCTCCTCGGCGGAGGCAGGGACAGCTGCCCGTGAGATGACTCGGCGCCCGCTGTCACCTGCCGCTGCCTCAGCGCCATCCTCCGGCTTTCCTTGCGCGTGCGCTGCCGTCCCGCTCGCCGGGCAGAAAAGCTTCTGTCCTTTGGATGATTGCAATGCGCCACTTGCAATCATCCAATGCGCCACGTTTGGCGCATGGCATGCGCCACGGTTTGGCCACCCCTGAGGCTGCAAAGCAGAAGGCGGCAGCAAGGTTTCCTCCCCACCCACCCACCCCGTAGCTCGCCCTCATTTCTTCCCTCGTTCGCCTTCCTCATCTCTTTTCCCCCACCTAACTCGGCTTGTAGTCGGAGAGCCGAGCGAGCCGCCCTCTTTGACGGTGCCGTGTGGACGCGCCTCTGCCCCCCCTTTCAGGACCGTCCTCCCCGGCTGCTTGAAGTGAAGCCGACCTTCCTCAAAACCTCGGCTACTGCCTTAAACAATTTTTTAAAAAATCCTACCGTATGGTGGCTCAGCAACGGCGGCTGGGAGCAGGCTTCAGGCGGCAGGGGGGTTCGGCCAGCAGCGAGCAGGAACGGTCAAAGAGGGCGGCTCGCTCAGCTCTCCAACTACAACAAGGTGGCAGCGTGCAGCAAAATGGCGGTGGGCGGGGAGCACTTTTAACGCTCCCCGCCTGATGTGAAGCCGCCGCTGATTGGTCAGAACAGTAGAGTAGACTCTGCTCTGACCAATCAGCGCCGGCTTCAAGGTGACCAGACGTCCCGCTGTTTATTTTTTAAAAAAATTTGTTGCCGGGCAAACTGAAAAAATCGGGACTTTTTAAGAGGGCGGGCGGGACGCGGGACAAATGATTAAAAAGCGGGTGTGTCCCGCCAAAATCGGGACGTCTGGTCACCTTACCTAATGTCCTTGACTTTCAATTGTTGAACAACATTTCAGAAAATGTGGTCTTTGGGAAAAGAAGCAGAACAGCCAGATATGTACTCACTACAGCTCTTGTGCTACTTTTGTTAGTTTATTTTGTAAGAAAGATTCCTAAAGTAATTTCATATTTCTAATCATTCCATATCAATATATCTTTTGTGGCTGGCAGCTGGCTCCCAATCTTGCAAGCAGAAAAGCAAATGAGAGTTTCCTGGTCTGGCTGGAAATTATTGCATCCCCACTTAGCACAATACCAGTTTCAAGAAAAACCCAAATAGAAGCAGGCTCAGAGAAGATTAATTTCAAGGAGGGGTGGTGGTTCTGCTGCTGCTCCCCTCTTCCACCTCTTCAATCCCCTCTTTTCTGACTCTTTCAGCCTTGACAGAAAAAAAGAAAATCGTAGGAAGCCACAGGCAGATTTTATGCTGCTACTGCACGCTTCCTGGTAGAGCTATACTGAAAAATTAATAATGTGGAAAATATAGGACAGCGCATTCAATAATGAACCACTTTCATGTGCTTAAAAAGGGGTTAGCCTTTTGTGGCACCCATTCCTTTCTTACTGGTGTGTTACAGTGATTGCTGTAATGAGTGCTGCACACGGCCCTTAAATCAGAATTAGATTCTCTAGGACAAGAAAGGAGTCAGGTCACTGTGGAGCCCTTGCTTGGCCCACCCATCCTTTCTTAGGATATTTTCTCCATGGATATTTTATTATTTTTTTCAGGGGAGGGCAGAAAGCTTGCTGAAAGAGTATCCCTAGGACAAAAGGAACTGTCTGTGAAGGTTGTTCTCTGCCAGAAGCATGAATCAAAAAATGCCCCAGAACAACTTCCAAGATTTACAGGGTTTGCCCACAATTATTCTATCATGCCAACATATGTGGGACAAATTATCTTTAAAAGAGCAGTGAGGCTGCATAGCTAAGCCATAGTGGTTAGGGTTAGGGTTAGAGTTGCGATCTCCTCTCCCAGAAACCCTCTGAGCCATCATACCCTGAGCCCACCTATTGTTATTTGGGGCGGCAACAGGGCAGTTCTCATTGACCCCACCTATAAGACTCCCCACCCAGTATCCTCCTCCTGACCTTGGTGTGGGAAGAGAGTCTCTTTCTGCTGCCTTCTGGCAACTGAAAAGATAAAAAAGATAATTGCCATAATGCCATATCTTGGTCTCATACCATTGAGCCACGCAACTAGAAATGTCATTCTTTCTACCCCTTGTGAGATGAACCAGTATCACAGGAAATAAAGGAAATTAAGCTTTATTTTTTAAAAAAGATAAAATTGTAGAAGATCTTCTTTTAGCTTTAAATATTAACATTCAGGTAGTCAATGTAAGGAAAAAAATTAATTAGATAGTTGTCCTGATCTGAGGATTTAACAACTTGCAAATGAATGGGAGAAAAAAAGGGATCCAATTGAAAGTTTGATATTGAAAATTAGGATTCTGCAGTCCACAAAATGGCAGTGAGCTGTTATAAAATTCAAGGAAACTTTCTATAAAGACACTAGAATGACATGCAAAATTCTTAGAGATTCCTTGAAGATTTTCAGTAAGCAAAATATTTTCATAAAATGTACAGAGAAATTACAAACAATTGTATTAGAGAAAATGTATGTATATAAAAATATCAATCCAGTTCTTTGCTAAAGTGGTTGTTCCTATTCCTACAAAGAATATATGGTTCTGAAAATAGATGCTCCATCTGCTAACTGGACATTCATTGTTCCTGACAATCTGATAATAATCAGAATCTGAAAGTCAATGATCGTCTCTTTCTTCTCCTATGTGGCACACAATTTCTGGCTCTCTTTTCTTGAAGTTCTGCCTCCAGTTTTAAAAGAACAAAATATGTTCCCTGCCCTGCCCAAGGCAAGAGATCTTATTGCATCCTGGACAAATGGCTGTCCAATCTTTTCCTGAAGACCTCCAGTGATGGAGCACACACAACTCTGGGAGGAAAATTGTTCCACTGATTAATTGTTCTCCCAAGTTCTAGGTTTAAATAAGCTTCCACCCATTACATCATGTCCTGCCCTCTGGTGCTTTAAAAAATAAGTCGATACTCTTCATCTCTATGACAGCCCTTCAAGCACTGGAAGACAGCTATCATGTCACCGCTAAACCTTTTCTTCCTTAGGCTAGACATACCTAGTTCCTGTAACCATTCCTTATATGGTTTAGCCTCTAGACCCCCTTATCATCCTTCTTGCTCTTCTCTGTGTTCTTTCTAGGATCTCATAATCTTTTTTGTATCGTGGTGACCAGAATTGGATGCAGTATTCAAAGTGTGAACTCACTAGAACAGTATAGAACAGTGATGGCTAACCTTTTCTGGACTGAGTGCCCAAAGCACGCCCACGTACCCGAACCCCCAAAATGCAATGTGTGTGTGGCCCCATGCATGCGCCCCACCCCCTGCACATGCGTGCGCAGCCTCGCACATGCATTCTGCTCTGCACATGCGTGCGTGGCCACCTTGCACACGCCCCGCCCCCGTGCATGCACCCCACCCCCCGTGCACACACGCCTGCCCCCGCCCACCCCACCCCCATGCATGCACGGCAGAGTCCCGAAGACCACCTTGCCAGCGGGAGACACATGCACATGTGCAGCTGAACTGGGGCGACTGCTCGCGTGCCCACAGAGAGGGCGCTGCATGCCACCTGTGGCACGTGTGCCATAGGTTTGCTATCACCGGTATAGAACAATACTACGATTTCCTGTGATCTTGATTCTATCCCTCTGTTGATGCCGTTTTGGACTGCATTGACTTTTTTAGCAGCTTCAGATGCTGCTGGTTCATACCCAAATGGTGTCCCATTAGGACACCTAGATTCCTCTTACAGTTACTACCGTTCAGCCAGGACCACTATTCTGCATCTGTGTGTTTGGTGTTTCTTGCCTAAATGTACTACCTTGCACCACTGAGTTACATTTTATTCAATAGGATCCAATGCTAAAGTCTGTCAAGATCCTTCTGAATCTTAAGTCTATCTTAAGTCTATCTTCCTTTATTCAGACCTCTTCTTGAAGCAGATCTGAATCAAAGCAGGTTCTTGTTTCAAAGCACTGAATCAAACATTTTAGAACCCTCTGAAGTACTTTGGCAATTTGATTTCTGCTGCTTCTGGGATTCTTAGAGATTATTATAAGATGCTGCAACTTCAGTTCCACATGTGGAGAATGGAGAAGACTGAATTGCACAATATCTTCTCTGATGCTGACCTGAACAGGTAGCCAATGAGATTTCTCTCCTCGTTAAATACTTTTCTGAGTTATTTTGGCCTTGCAAAGTTAAGATTTAGCAGGGCTTGGTATAATGATGGGGTCAAAATGGTTTCTTAAGATATATACAATAGAAAAGGAAGAGAAAATAAGTAGTATGCCAGCTGTTCAATGACAAAGCACAATACTTAAAGGCAATCAAACAAAAATGGAACCCTTCAACTTTTATTTCAGGTGTTTTCTTGTACAAGGGGGCTTGTGCTGTGGCTTGTAATGATGAAGAACATGGAGAAGGTGCATAACTCAGATTTATTGAAACACTGCACAGATGATATTAAAACCAAGAGGATACCTGGCATTAGAAGGTTTCAGTTGCCAATGGTTTTTATACTTGCAACTCACAGAAGGATAAGAAGCTGATAAGAAACTCTATGATTTCGAACATGATAAAACTATTTTTGAAACAGAACTGTGTACAAGCAATGAACACCTTACGAGTAAAATGTACCGTATTTTTTGGAGTATAAGACACACCGGAGTATAAGACGCACCTTAGTTTTTGGGGAGGAAAATAGGGGGAAAAATCTGCCTACCAGGTATTCATCTGGCTAGCGTCCTTAGTCTGTTCAGCTTCAGCACATTATTTTATCCCCTGGTTAGGGCTGAAAAGACCCTTTTCAGAGGAGTAGGAATGAAAACAAGCCTGCAAAGACTTAGGGCAGGAAAAACTACTTCGGAGGGAGTTGGAATTAAAAAATGCTGCAAGCTGGTAAGATCGTTAGCATCTCGTTAGGGCTGAAAAGACCCTTTTCAGAGGGAGTAGTGGAACGGGTTGCCTTCAGAGGTTGTGGTTGCTCCATCACTGGAGGCTTTTAAGAAGAGACTGGACAACATGGCTTGAGCAGGGAGTTGGACTAGAAGACCTCCAAGGTCCCTTCCAACTCTGTTATTCTGTTATTTTATTATTCTGTTATCTTATATTGAATTTTTTTTGGTCCAGTTTATCATACGATAAAGTGGACAAATTTATCTGAGAATAAATACCATCTATAGATTATTTTGTAAAAGCTTTCTTTTGGGTTATAACATAACATAAATTTTAGTCTCTGTTTTCCCATTGATCAATTGGCATCTATAGATGGTATTTATTCTCAGATAAATTGGCTAAAATGTATAAAACATCCCCAGATAGTTGCTGGAAATGTAAAACTTGAATAGATACCTTTTATCACTTTTGATGGGCTTGCAAAAGAACTAAGTAATATTGGGTTGAAATTAGTAATTCAAAAAATCTTAAAAATCAATGTATAATTCAGAGCAGAATTTTGTTTGTTAAGGTTTATGGATACAACAGTGGAAAAATCACATGGTGTTTTATTGTTATATATCAGGGGTGCCAAACTGGCAGCCCGCAGGCAGGATGCGTCACGTGCAGGCCACATCCACCCCAGCTCTGCAAATGTCGCGAAACGTCATGTGTTTGACACCTGTGTTATATATGATAACATCAGCACTACTTTTATATGCTCATTGGAAGAATCCCATGATTACCCACAACAAAATAATAGTTAATAAAGATAACAAAACTGGCAATGATGGCTAAGTTAATGGCCCTCATGTGAGAAAAGTCACTGAAGCAATTCATCTATAATTGGAAGGCCTTTGTGGATTTTTTGCAGGAGATGGTGAAAAATCAGATTTTGACATATGGATTTGATGATAACATTTGAAAAGGGAGAAAAATATTTTTTTCCAACCTTTTATTTTGGGGAAAATGGACATTTTATTATAGTCTTAAACTAAGAGTCAAATGTAACTGTTCTTTATATCCTTGAAAGTCAGAAGTCATTCTTTGTATAAATTTGCATTTTTCTTTCTTTTTCTTTATACTTTTTCATACTTCTCTTCTTATTCTCTTTTTACTTTTTAACGTTTCTCTTGATTGTTAGTTTATGTTGCTGTTTATGTATATGCTTTTTAAAATGTAATAAAATTATTTGACAGAAAGAAGGTGCATAACTGAAAGCTGAGTTTGATAGAACTCATGCTCAATTTAATTTAAATCAATTTAATTATTGTTATAATTATCATTATAAATTAATTATAATTAATTTAATTAACCAATTTAATTAAACTTAAATCAGTGTAAATCAAATGCTTTTAACTTGCCAGCTAAATGAATTTCATATTAGAGCATTGAAGGGACTTTCTGCTTATCTGTCTTTATACTTTATTTATGACAAATTCTGGAGATATGAGGAAGTACCAGACAGGAGCAAGTGTCAGGGTTCCGACCAATGCCCTAATTAAATCATGAGCCTCAAGCCAAGCTTCAAAAGAAATCCAGTTATTTATTAGGAGCTTCATGTAGCACGGACCAAGTGAAGCCAACTCTGACCACATTTAATTTATGCCCCGGCTCTCACCCTGTTTCCCCCTCCCCCCAAGGTGTGTCATCAGTCACATTCTCCAAGGAAGCAATTTCACGGGTTGTAGAGATCCCTCCCTCCAGCCACTGTGGATATGACATTGACGTGGCTGGCTGGAATGTGCTTTGTTTTGATTGAAGTGCAAGTTCCTCAGTGCAGCTGCAATGTTTGATTCCCAATCTCCCTGCCTATGGCAACTCGAGAACAGGTCAGGAATGCTTCGTAAGTTGACATTCGGCTTCCCTCACTTCCTGAAGGCGACCTGTGCAAGGCAAAACCAGTTTGAGTACAAGTATAGATTTTAGGAGTGTGAACCCCCCCAGGCTTTGTTGGGTTGTCTTCATGGAATTTAGCTATGAGGCGGTCTGCTTGGATGTTTCTGCTCTTTACCCAGTACATTTTTTGTACTATGGGAAATTGGGAGAGGGGATTATATGGAGTGTGAAAGATATATAGCCAAAATAACATTGCTTTCTCAGAGAGTAAGGCCATCTTGCCTGGCACCTGGAGTCAGATGACTGGGAGGCATCTCCAGTTGGGACGGTGTGTGATTGGGCCATGTGATGGACATGTGGGTGCTGGGCATGGTCTTGAATTTTCTTTTGGGTGGTGAAAACCTGGAATTCTTTAGATTCGAGTTTTCCCAGATGTGCCAATATGACATCTCTAATAAAATGGAACTTTAAGGAACTTCAAGCCTTGGAGTCTTCTTTTGTTGGGGGTGTTACTTGGAACCCTGATAGCAGGTACTGTTCTACCATGGCGTTCAGTCTCTCTGCCCCCCCAATTGGTGCTCGGATGAAAGACCAATCTAAGGCCCTGGGACCTAAACCCAATGGACCGCAGGAACTCCCTCCAGAACTTAGCCATGAACTGGACCTCTTTGTCTGAGATAATTCTTTGTGGCACTCCATGCAGGCAGTAGATGTGCTTCAGGAACAGTTTGGCTAGCTGGTGGGCTGGTGGGTAGTCCGCTGCAGGGTATGAAGTGTGCCAGCTTGAAGAATAAGTCACTGTGGGTCTGCATAGATATGACCTTGACGTGGCTGACTGGAATGTTCTTTGTTTTGACTAAAGTGCAAGTTCCTCAATGAAGCTGCGATGGTTCGATTCCCCATCCCTTGC
The DNA here is from genome assembly GCA_023053685.1 of Diadophis punctatus similis. Taxonomy (NCBI): domain Eukaryota; kingdom Metazoa; phylum Chordata; class Lepidosauria; order Squamata; family Dipsadidae; genus Diadophis; species Diadophis punctatus. The sequence continues at coordinate 6,995,285 of JALIGW010000027.1, read as the reverse complement.
CTATGGCAATTCGAGAGCAGGTCAGGAATGCTTCACGAGTTGACAGCAAGGCTACTTGAGTTAGTCTACTACATCAGATCTCCAGAGTTTGTCAAAGGGACTGTAAGGTTCCAGAAGTTTCCCCGAGCCACTGAGATGCCAAAGAGAGTGACACTCGAGACGAGGCTTGCAAAAAATATCAGCTTTTTATTCTTTGGCCAAAGTAGAAAAAGTCTGGGTGAATACTATATCCAAGCACAGACAAAATGCATGTAAGGAACAGCCACACACTGCAAGAGTGGCTCAGAGTATTATATACAGTTTACGCCGATAGAAACAAAGTCCATCCAATCAGAGACAGTTTCATCTCCAACATGATTTTTAAAGTGTTCTTTGTCCAGGCCTGTCTCTGCTATCTTACAGAATATCCCTTGTTCTTGTGTGAGTGTTAGTGCTCCTAGACAGCCCCTCCCTTATCTATGGAGCAGAATGTTCATGGGAACTGTCTCCAAGGATATGCCGAGCTTTTGAAACAAATTTCAGAAACTAGAAACAAAATAGAAAAGGATACAATTCTCTTACAGAATGAATTTCTAACAAATGATTTCTAACCATAGCAAAATAGCACAAGCAACTACTTTAACAGAAGCAAAAAGCAAAGGTTAGATTGATTCATATCAATATGTCCTTTCAGGACAAAGAAGGATCCAAGGAAGTACAAACCAGTCTGTCAACAATAATGTCTGAGAGGGTTCTTGAACAGATCACAAAGAGACTGAACCATAAGCATCTTGGACAATAAAGCAACCTTGCCCTATTTTTGGGGGGGATCAGTTGAATTGTGGGAATGCTATAGATATAAAATGTCTGGATTTTGCCAAAGCACTGATAAAGTATCCCATAGAATTCTGATTAGCAAGCTACATAGTTAAGTGTATGTACACAAGTGTATACTGTACATAGATTTCAGTGACAATTATGGGGAGGGGTGAGAGGAGAAAAATCCTTTTCTTTTCAAGAGGAAATCTTGTAGTGATCTGGAGACACACACACCCCTCTGGGAGGATTGTTCCTCTCCTCTTTTTGAAAGAGTTCATTCTGGATTGTAGCCGTTTTCTTTACATAAATGACATTTGTGATATTATACAAAGCAACTGCGTCCTCTTCGCAGATGATGTAAAACTATTCAACACTACAGACAACCCTTCAAAAAAACCTTGACTATATATCTGAATGGTCAAACAAGTGGCAACTACCAATCACTATCAACAAATGCTCAGTTTTACACATTGGCAAAAATAATCAAAACACAAAATACAAACTTGATGATCATGACCTTGATGATGATCCTCACTCAGTAAAGGACCTTGGAGTACTCATCTCTAACGATCTAAGTGCCAGAGCCCACTGCAACTACATAGCAAAGAAGGCATTAAGAGTGGTTAACCTAATCTTGTGTAGCTTCTTCTCTGGTAACATTGTACTCTTAACCAGAGCATACAAAACATTTGCTAGACTGATTCTTGAATACAGCTCATCAGTCTGGAACCCACACTACATTTCAGACATTAACACAATTGAAAATGTCCAGCGATACTTTACAAGAAGAGTATTACATTCCTCTGTTCACAACAGAATTCCTTATGAAACCAGACTTGAAATTTTGGGACTTCAAAATTTAGAACTCCGCCGCCTTCGATCTGACCTAAGTGTAGCTCACAAAATTATCTGCCTCAATGTCCTACCTGTTAACGACTACTTCAGCTTCAACCGCAATAATACACGAGCTCACAATAGATACAAACTTAATGTAAACCGCTCCAGACTTGATTGCAAAAAATTCGACTTCAACAACAGAGTTGTCAACGCCTGGAACACTTTACCTGACTCAGTAGTTTCTTCCCCTAACCCCAAAAACTTCAACCTCAGATTATCTACCATCAACCTCACCCCATTCCTAAGAGGTCGGTAAGGGGCGTGCATAAGCGCACAATCGTGCCTACCGTTCCTGTCCTAATGTACACATATATTCTTACCTCTTTTACTCTTATTCATGCTTGTACTATTACATATATATTCAATCATGTTTTACTGTTTATACTTTGCTTATAATCATATATGCTTGACAAAACAAACAAACAAACAAACAAATAAATAAATAAATAAATGATAACCCAGTGTCTGAATAAACAGACTGAATCTATTGAATTAAGAACTAAGCAGACTTCATTTGTTCAGAAGTAAAGGAGGCTCAAATAGATTCAGGAGCAATAAAACAGTGAATGTTCCAGACTGATCAAATACAGATTTGAGAGCAACACAAAACACACACGGTATTAAAAAGAACACTCGCCTGATTCCAACCAGTTGCTCAGCAATAGGTAAGCCAAGTTCCAATTAATCATGCACTTTGGATGATCTCTCCTTTTGTATTTTAAGTCTGTATTGGCAGGTTCAATCCACAACTCCATCACATCATGGGATTCAGGTTCCTCAGGAGACAATTTTGGCCACCATGTCTACAACTATCTCTTCCTAAGAAAAAGAAGAACTCTTCTTAGCTGGTAGTCTTCAAATCTTTGGTGTGTCCTTTGATGCAAAGATTATCCATTCAGTCCAATTATCGAGTGCTATCCGATGCTTCACAAGACTCATCCTGGTGTACAGTATTAGGTATAGTTGCTTAAGATTATGAAGATTCTTTTTTTTTTTAGATAAAAATAGTTTTATTGAGTTGTTTTAAAATATACAAAAATACAAAAAGACATAATACAAAAGCAAAAGGAAAAAAAAACCATACACAAAACAACGTAAAAAAAAGGCGTATGCATATATATATATATATATATATATATATATATATATATATATATATATATATATATATATATATATATATATATATATATATATATATATATATATATATATATATATATATATATATATACTTATATAGGTATCTATACATAAATCAATCTTATTTGTTACTATATATTTTCATATTTAATAGTATTCTAAATATATGAATACAGAAAAAAAAGCTATATATTGACACACACACACACACACACACACACACACACACAAAAATATATGTACATACATATAAATACAATAAGGAAAAATAGAAAAAAGAAAAAAAATTGTATAAGTTTATTACAGCGTTTGCGTATCGTGTCATTTCAATATCTGGTTTGTTTTATCCCTAGCTTATCATCAGTCTTTCTCAATTTGATTATTATCACCCTTAAAGTAATTGATTTGTTTATTTTATTGTTTATTTTCCATCCACTTATACCAATTATCCCAAATTTTATAATATTCTGAGTCTTCTTTATCTTGTATTTTCATTGTTAATCTACACATTTCTGCGCAGTCTAAGATCTTAGTTATTAACATTGTATTAGTGGGTATTATATCGGTTTTCCAGTGTTGTGCGTATAATATTCTGGCTGCTGTGATTATGTGAAGTATGAGATAGTGAGTCGGTTTATCTATTTTTGTTTTCGTTATTCCTAATAAGAAAGTTTCCGGTTTAAGGTCTATCTTTTGTTTTGTTATCTCCTCAATCCACTTCTGTATTTTTTCCAGTATTTTTTGATTTCTGAACATGTCCACCACATGTGATAGTAAGTTCCGTACTCCTGCTTACACTTCCAACATTTCGGTGACAAATGTGGAAACATTTTTGCCAATCTTGCCGGGGGTAGGTGCCATCTGTAGAACATTTTGTACATATTTTCTTTGTAGGATGTGGCCATTGTCATTTTATAGTTTTGGTTCCATATTTGATCCCATAGATCCAATTCAATATTGTAGCCAAAATTTTGTGCCCATGTTATTACCTCTTTTACTATTTCTTCTTCCAATTTTACCTTAATAATACAATTATACAATTTTGATATTATTTTGTCCTCCGGGCCTAATAGGATTTTATCTAATTCTTGATTTTTTTCCTGAAAACCAAATTGTAACATATCTTTTTTGTATTTTTTCTGAATTTGTAAATATGGCCACCAATCAATCTTTTTTCCTTGTAGTGCCAAATCATCTCTTGTTTTTAAGTTATTATGTTCATCGAGTAGTTCGTTATAAGTGATTTTCTTATTCAGATCTAACAAATTGGGGTAGATTAGGGCTTCCATTGGGGATATCCATTTGGGCATTTGGATGTAGTGTTTGTGTTTAATTTCCAGCCAATCTTCCAGTAGTGTTCCTCTGATGTGGTGTCTTTGGAAATATTTGTGTATTTGATGTTTTCCCTCCCAGATAAAATTGTGCCAGCCAATTTGTAGGTCGTGCCCTTCAATTGTCAGAATTCTTTTATTTGTAAGTGTCACCCATTCTTTTATCCAAGTTATTGTTGCTGCTTGATGGTATGATTTCCAGTCTGGTAGTCCAAAGCCGCCTCTTATTCTCTTATCATGTAATAGTTTTTTTTAATTCTTGCTTTTTTTCCTGACCAGATAAATTTCAATATTATTTTGTCTAAATCTGTATAAAATTTATTTCCTAATTTTGTTGGTGCAGTTTGGAATAGATATAGCAATTTAGGTAGGATATTCATTTTAATTGTGGCTATTTTTCCAATTAAAGAGATTTGTAGTTTGGACCATAGTTCCAAATCTTTTTGAATTTTATGTAGTAATTTAATGTAGTTATCTTCCTTTATTGTTGTACATTTAGCCGTTATCCAAATTCCTAAATATTTTATTTTTTTGGTTGTTTGAATCCCTAGTAATTCCTCTAATTTCTTATCTTGTTTCTGTGAACAGTTTTTAGTTATTATTTTTGTTTTGTCTTTGTTGATTTTTAAGCCAGCCACCTTTCCGAATCTTTCTACTTCCTTCATAATTTCGGGTCCGGAGCTTTGGGGATTTTCCAGAATGAAAACCATATCATCTGCGAATGCTTGTATCTTGTATTCTTCCTTCCTAATTTTCAATCCTTCTATATTAGAGTTTTTCCTAATTTGATTTAGCAGAGTTTCTAAAGCAAATATGAACAATAAAGGGGATAGAGGGCAACCCTGTCTTACGCCTTTTTTAATTTCTATTGAGTCAGTCATATCACCGTTAATTAGGATCCTTGCAATTTGTGTGGAGTATATGGTTTCTATTGTTTGGATAAATTTATCGCCAAATTTCATATATTTTAATTGTGTAATAAAAAATTTCCAGTCCAAATTGTCAAAGGCTTTCTGTGCATCAATAAATATTAGAGCCAATTGTTGATTAGAGTAGGTTTCATAGTATTCTAATACGTTCATTATTATTATTGTATTGTTCCGAATTTGTCTTTTTGGGAGAAAGCCATTTTGATCCGAATGTATCCTTTGGTTTAGAATTATTTTTAATCTTTCTGCCAATATAGTTGAAAAAATTTTGTAGTCCGAATTTAATAATGAGATTGGTCTATAATTTTTTATCATTGTCCTGTCTGTGTCTTCTTTTGGAATAAGGGTTATGTACGTTTCTTCCCATGATTTTGGTATTTTGGCTTGGTTTAGTGCTTCGTTGTATAGTTCTAACATTTCATTTTCTAGGGTATTTTGAAATTTTTTGTATATCTCCGCTGGAAGCCCATCCGGTCCGGGTGTTTTGTTATTTTTTTGTTTTTTAATGGCCGTTCTTAATTCCTCTATTGTGATTTCTTTATTTAATACTACCTTTTTTTCCTCCGGCAAGATTGGTAGGTCTGTTGTGTCCAGGTATCCATGAATGTTTTCTTGTTGGATTTCTGTCCTTCCGTATAGAGCTGCGTAGAAGTCTTGAATTATCTTCTTTTTTTCTTCAATTTCATTGTGGAGCTTTCCCTCATTGTCCTTAAGTTGTTGAATTGTTCTTTTTGCTCTTTCTTTCCTAAGTTTATGGGCTAACCATCTTCCAGGTTTGTTTGCATGTTCGAAATAATTTTGCCTCATTCTTTTAATATTTTGGCTTATCTCCTCCTGAGTTTCCAAATTAATTTTGTGTTTTATTAGGTCTCTTGCTTCTTTGTATTTATGATTGGATGGGTCTTTTTGTAGTAGAGTTTCTTGTTCTTTAAGTTTAGAGTTTAAATCCTCTAGTTTAACTTTTTTTCCCTTATTTTTCTTTATCATATATGCTATAGTTAAGCCTCTAAAATAAGCTTTCATCGTGTCCCATGTATTTTGGGTTGAGGTTTGTTCTTTGATATTTTCTTTAAAAAATTTTTTTAATTCTTTTTCAATTTTTTGACAATATTCTTTTTCAGGTAAAATATTTGAATTAAGAGACCATCGACATGCTTTTTTCCTCCGTCCTTTCAATCTTAATACCACTGGATGATGGTCAGCCCATTTGTTGGGTAGAATATCAATATAATCAATATCTATTATCATTTCAATATTTGTCCAAATCATATCTATACGCGACCAGGATTGATGGGGGTTCGAGTAAAACGTGTACTGCTTTTTAGTTGGATTCAATTTCCTCCATACGTCTTTTAGATCTAATTCGCTAATCATATTGAAAAAAGTGTTTGGTAATTGTCTTCTAATTTTTTTCCTGTTTATACCATTGTAGTCCATTTTATTATCTATTATCGCATTGAAGTCTCCTATAATGCAAATGTTTTCCCATTCTATATCCACTACTATTTTATGTAATTTTGAATAGAATTTTTTTTGTTGTTTATTTGGTTTATTCGCGACAATCAGAATACGTTTTTTCCCTATTTCTATTTCCACTATTAAAATCCTGCCTTCCTCATCCGCATATATTAATTTTGAGTTTAAGTGGCTTTTTATATATATTGCAATTCCTCTTTTTTTTTGTCTGCGGTAGAGCACAATATAGTTTCCCTAGTTTTGGGTAGTTTAATAGTTTTTCAGCTTCTTTCTTTATATGGACCTCTTGCATACATATTATATCTTTGTTTTGTTTCTTAAGATCAAGCAGTACACGTTTCCTCTTTGTGGGTGAATTTAATCCATTGATATTTACTGATAATAAGTTAAGTTCTTGTTCTTTTTCCCTATTACTTAGTAATTCCCTTCGAAAGCATCTCTGTTTGCGCTCTTGTCCTTGCTCTTGCTCCTTCATGTTTCATTGTCCCATTACTACCTCTTCTTTCTCGTTCCTCTCGTTGGTTGCTAGCTCCTAACTCCTCCAGGCTTCTAGTTGTTCTCATTTCTGGATTGCTTTGACTATCCTCTCCTTCTACTAATTGATCGTAAAATTCTTGTGCCTTCTCCACATTGTCAATCTTAAATTTCCTATCCCTCCACGTAATTAGCATTCCCTCCGGAATAAGTCATCTGAACATTATCTTATGCTTAAAGAGTTGTGCTGATAGGAAGTTATAGATTCTCCTTTTGTCTCTTATTCTTCGCGGTATTTGTTTAAGAATTAAGATTTCTTTTCCCATGTATGTTAGGGTATCATCTCTCACTGCATTAAGGATACCATCTCTCATTGCTCTTCTTAAAAATCTAACGTGCACTTCTCTTGGATGTTTGTGTTTTCTGGCGTAGCTAGTGTTGATTCTGTAAACGATTCATCTGTTGAACTACTGAAGTTTGCAGATGATACAACAGTGATTGGCCTCATTCGAGACAACGATGAAACCGCATACAGACAGGAGGTTGAACAACTAGTCTCATGGTGCGACCGGAACAATCTGGAACTGAACACATTCAAAACCGTAGAAATGGTGGTAGACTTCAGGAGAAACCCTCCCATCCTACCACCTCTTACAATACTAGACAACACAGTATCAACAGCAGAGACCTTCAAATTTCTAGGTTCCATCATATCTCAAGACCTAAAATGGTCATCTAACATCAAAAACATCATCAAAAAAGCACAACAAAGAATGTTCTTTCTGCGCCAACTCAGGAAGCTCAAACTTCCCAAGGAGCTGCTGATACAGTTCTACAGAGGAATCATTGAGTCTGTCATCTGCACCTCTATAACTGTCTGGTTTGGTTCTGCAACCCAACAAGACAGACACAGACTTCAGAGGATAATCAGAACTGCAGAAAAAACAATTACTGCCAACCTGCCTTCCATTGAGGACCTGTATACTGCACGAGTCAAAAAGAGGGCCGTGAAAATATTTACTGACCCCTCGCATCCTGGACATAAATTGTTTCAACTCCTACCCTCAAAACGTCACTATAGAGCACTGCACACCAAGACAACTAGACACAAGAACAGTTTTTTCCCGAACGCCATCACTCTGCTAAACAAATAATTCCCTCACCACTGTAAAACTATTCACTAGGCTGCATTACTATTACTATTAGTTTTTCTCATCGTTCCTATCACCCATCTCCTCCCACTTATGACTGTATGACTGTAACTTGTTGCTTGTATCCTTACGATTATTTCATATTGATTGTTTCCTGATTGCTTACTTGAACCCTATGACAACCATTCTTGACAAATGTATCTTTTCTTTTATGTACACTGAGAGCATATGCACCAAAGACAAATTCCTTGTGTGTCCAATCACACTTGGCCAATAAAGAATTCTATTCTATTCTATTCTATTCTAAATTTCATCTATTTCGCTCATTACATCTTCTCTGCTTCTGTCTAATATTTTCCCTAATATGTTAACCATTATTTCCAATAGGTTTTCATCTTTAGTTTCTGTAATGTTTTGGAATCTTAAATAGAACATGGATTTCTCCATTTCTAGATGGGATATCGCGTCCTCAAGATTTTTGTTTATCTCTTCCAGTTTGTTGTCCGTTTTATCTTGCCTTTTCTCCACTTTATCTGTTCTTTCTACCACCTCTTGAATCTGTTTTTGGCTAGTTGCCAGTGCTGTTTGAATTACATTCACTCTATCATCCAGTTTTGTCATATTATTTTTTACCTCTGTCATTTCATTTTTCACCCCATCCAGTCTATTTGATAAATTCTCCTGCATCTTTAGTATAATCTCTTGCAAAGAGTGTATGGAGGTTTGTATGCCCTGCATCTCTGCACTTGAGTTTGTTTTTTCAATACTTGCAGCACTTGTACCGCTTTCCTGTGGCTTTTGACCTACTGAGGTTGGTGTTGCAGTCAAAGTTTTTTTACCCCCTTTTGTCAGAGTTGTCGTCATGGTGGACATTTAGGTTCTCTTAAATATATTCAGTAACTATTTTTCTATAGAGTCTATAGGGGTTAATAGTAATATATGATACAAAAGCAATCGATAATCGTTATAGTCACAGTCACAGTTTGCAGTAGTATTTGTATCCAACAGTTATTTAGGTCTTTGATTTAATATTCTTTATCAGTACTCTTTATCAATTTATCAATAGTTTTTTTTAAAGAGATAAGTAACTATATATATCCGTATAAATCTATGTAAGAATATAATCAAATATTTAAATATAAATATACAGTTATAATGTGATTATGATATAGTATTTAGTTGTAAATATTATTATATATATATATATCTTTACAGATGTGACACAATCAGCTAATTAATCCTTAATTAAAGTTCTATATAGTAATGTATATTAGAATATCTTTACTTATTAAGAGGAAACAAAGGGGAAAAGATGGGAGGGAAAAAAGAGAAGATCTGTAGTGCAAAAAGCAAAAGGAGAAAAGAGAGAAAAACTGAAGTTCCTGATTTTGAAGTCCAACCTTTTCATAAAGTTAAGTCCAGCCTTCTTGCTACTTGTCCTTCTCCGTTCTAATATCACTGAATTTCCAAAATGGAGTCTCTTTATTTATTATTTACTATTCGAGATCCTCTTGCCACTTTTCTCCGTCTTTCGCCCTCTAATTGTCTCCCGACTTTCAATCAATCTCAGTCTCTGTCTCGATCACTTTCCTTTCCTTTCCTTTCCTTTCCAAACTCTCCCTCGCATTCAAGAAAAAAAAGTCACACTTGTCTTCGCTACTCGATCCTTCCAACACTTCCTCTGTTCTGTCTCGTCACTTACTTTACTTTCTCTCCGTTCCCGTCATAAATTCGCCGCTATATAGTCCTCTCCGGATCTCTTTTAGGATTTTTTTTCCCTTTTTGGTTTACTTCTCACGATAAAGAAGCTTTCTTGATTTTCGAAATAAAGTTTTCACGATACGTCTCGCTGTTCTATTTCCGCCTTCCTCCTTGTCAGGCTGACAGCCACGTCTTTGGGTCGGCCATGAAATGGCCGATCACTTTCTTGCTCGATCTGAGGGTACCTCTCGCTCTGTACAAAGATCGCCTTTCTTCCCCAGACGCTCCGAGGTCACCCCTCTCTATCGGTGCTCTTTCCCAGAGCCGACCTTGCCTCAAACGGCCACAAAAGCAAGAAATACCGGGCGCACCAGACGGAGCTCCGTCGGCTTGCTCACACCGGCGTGACGTCAGTGCCGGAAGTCAAGATTATGAAGATTCACACAAGTAGACGGATTGCAATGAACATCTGGTTTTTAGTGTTTCTTGCTGATTCCAGATAACAGAGTTTCGTTGTCTTGGTCCTGATGCATAGTATGAGGCCTGCTGTTATTGACAAGTTCTCAATCTTATTCTTATTTGGGAGCTTATTAGGGTTCCCTGACCAGGTAGTACCTGAGACCCTTTACTCAGTTGTTTCTCTTATTTTGTACCAAAGGGAAGTGGGTGCCATTTTCTGGGCACTTGAGCCTTTATAAGTGGCCCTCCTGGATGAATGTCAGGACTTCTTTCTCTAGGCTTTTTCTCTTGCAGAAGCATGCTGATAGAGAGGCTGTTACAATACATGGAGTTAAATAAGTTAAATAAGGCAGGACAAAGCTCCCTCTTTCTGTTACTTCTAAATCATATATATTCTGAGAAATTGGTTATTAAGTCAAGACTGAGCAGAAAGCAATAACAACCACATTTATATCTACAAACTGAAGTGGTCACAGCCAGAAATACAATATAGAACACAGAATAATAGGTGGGAAGAGACCTTAGTGGTTTTCTAGTCCAACCCCCTGGTCAAGCAGAAGACCCTATACCATTCTGGACAAATGCATGTCTAGTCTCTTCTTGAAAATCTCCAGTGATGGAGCATCACATGGGAAAAACAGACACAGGAAACTACAGACCAATCAGCCTAACATCGATACCTGGGAAGATCCTGGAAAAGATAATTAAAAAACAGATCTGTGAACAACTAGAAACAAAGTTATATAACTAGTAGCCAGCATGGATTTGTTAAAAACAGATCATGCCAAACCAATTTTATTTCATTCTTTGACAAAGTGACTAAATTACTAGACCAGCGAAATGCTGTGGACATAGTATACTTAGATTTCAGTATGGCGTTTGACAAAGTAGACCACAACCTACTTCTTGGTAAGTTAGAAAAATGTGGGATAGACAACATCACCATCAGATGGATTTATAGCTGGCCGACAAACCGTATTCAACGAGTAGTCCTTAATGTTACTACAGCCACATGGAGAGAAGTAAGCAGTGGGGTACCACAAGGCTCCATCTTAGGCCCAGTACTCTTCAATATCTTTATAAATGACATAGATGTGGGAATAGAAGGGGAACTTACCAAATTTGCAGATGATACTAAACTGGCAGGAATAGCCAACACCCCAGAAGACAAACTCAGGATCCAAAAAGATCTTGACAAACTTGAACAATGGGTCCTATCCAATAAAATGAATTTTAATGTGGAGAAAACCAAAGCTTTACATTTAGGCAGGAAAAACCAAAGATACAAGTACAGTTAATCAAAATCTGGCTCAAAAACAGTAACTGTGAGAGGGACCTTGGAGTCCTAGTGGATGATCATTTGAATATGATCCAGCAATGTGCAGCAGCCGCCAAAAAGCTAATACAATCCTGGATTGTATAAACAGAGGCATAGAATCAAGATCACATGACATATTAGTGCTGCTTTACAAAACCCTGGTAAGACTATACCTGGAATACTGCAACCAATATTGGTCACCATGCTACAAAAAAGATGTTGAGATTTTGGAAAAAGTTTAGAGAAGAGCAACTAAGATGATCAAAGGCCTGGAGACTAAACCATATGAGGAATGGCTGCAGGTTTTGGGTCTGGCTAGTCTAAAGAAAAGAAGACTAAGTGGTGACATGATAGCAGTATTCCAGTATTTGAGAGGCTGCCACAAAGAAGAGGGGGTCAAATTATTTTCCAAAGCACCAGAGGGCCGGACAAGAAATAATGGTTGGAAACTAATCAAAGAGAGAAACAACCTGGAATTAAGGAGAAACTTCCTAACAGTGAGGATAATTACCGTATTTTTCGGAGTATAAGACGCACCGGTATAAGACGCCCCTTAGTTTTGGGGGAGGAAAACAAGGGGAAAAGGCCTCGGCCTCGAAGCAATTTGCCAAACAGCAAACAGCACAGATGATATACACTGTTTGCTGTGTATTTCTGTGCATGTGTGCCTGACCCATAGAAGAATTGGAGAAATGTACATTATGCCAGAAAGTTTTCTTAAATGTAGTCACACTAACTCTTCCCAATTATTTAAATAGATCAAGGTAATTAAACTCTAATACTAAACAGGACACTGTTACATTTCATACTATACTTGTACAGAGCTGTAAAAATTAATTAAAATTTCTGGAAGTATACATTATTCTCTATTATTTAAAAGAAGATACTGGGCCTCTTCAGAGCAAGCATTTATTTTAAAAAGCTTCTTTATTTTGTTAAGTTGTCTAGATTTACAGGGATCTCCAACCTTGGCAACTTTAAGACTTGTGGACTTCAACTCCCAGAATTCCACAGCCAGCAAAGCTAACAAAGCTGGCTGTTGAATTCTGGGAGTTGAAGTCCACAAGTCTTAAAGCTGCCAAGGTTGGAGACCCCTAGCTCTAGAACAATAATAAAGCAGTATTTAAAAAATAAGTCTAATAATTTGAACATTCTACAGACATTTATAGTTATTCACTTACCCCTTTGCAGCCAGTTCAGCAAAAATAAAACCTGCGTGTCTCTCCCAGCTATTTGCCTCTTTGCAGTTAGTTTCACTTTCATTTTCCCATGTGGCAAACCTAATCAGCTGTACCTCGGGAAACTGCTACTGACTTGCTTGGCTTTACAGGCTCTTCCCTCTTTCCTGCAAACAGATAAATTGCTGGAAGACAGAGGCTAAAGGGTGGGGGTGGCTGGGTGGGTGGGGCTGCATTCGGTGTATAAGACGCACCCAAGTTTTCACCCTCTTTTTGGGGGTAAAAAGGTGCGTCTTATACTCCAAAAAATACGGTAACCAGTGGAACTAATTGCCTTCAAAAATCGTGGGCGCTCCAACACCGGAGGTTTTTAAGAAGAAACTATACAGTCACTTATCTGAGATGGTATAGGTACTCCTGCTTGAGCAGGGGGCTGGACTAGAAGGCCTCCAAGGTCCCTTCCAGCTCTATTCTATTCTAAATTCCATGCTAGAGGAAAGGCCAGCTACAAAAAATGTTGGAATCTGCCTTGTAACAACAGACCCTACTTAAAGTTTGCACTGGTTGCCATTTTATGGAGACTCGGCCTTTCTCCCAGGGAGATGTATTCAAGATCTATCTTTCAAGGATCTGGGTCTGAAAATTCTCCAGCTGACTGTCCAGACTCCTATCATAGTAGCATCCTGATAACCAACAAGGAAGGCATTGTCTTGGGCATCAGTTTCTGCCAATCTCCCACTGCTGCTGGCTAGGTGGCCTTTTTGTGGAACTCAGAAGAGTGGGCCTATTATTGGTGCCTTCTCTTGCACTTCTTTTCTGGAGACCTTCTGTGGCTATGTTGTCTGCCTTCTATTTCTCAGCTTTTCAGGTTGTGCTATCTTTCTTTGGAGGTCTGCCACCAGTAAGAATTTTTTTAAAATGAGAGTCTCAGGACCACCCTAATTGTAGTTGCTCAGCCCACTGCAAAATCAAACCAACCAAAGTTTCCTTTCTGCCTTTTTGCTCTATAGAAGAAGCATTGCACCCCAAATGTCTTTCTGAAGATCCAGGATTCAGTTATTCAGCACAACCCAGGAGAAGAATTGAGGCTGACAATATTGGACTGGCATGGAAGGAGGTTGAGGCATGTTCTGATTCAGGTGAAGGGATGAGGCAAAACAGGGCCAAATTGCCTATCCTGTTAGAAAGTTCCGAGAAACAAAGAGCGCAGATGCAGACTTAAAGGCCCCCTGTCCAGTCCCCAGAATCCTAGACCTTGATGGGCATCCCCAATCAATTGGCACTGGCTCTGCCCACAACCAGGAATGGCTGCAAGTCTCCAGCTCTGGTATTGGAAGGAGCTGTGCAGGAGACCAAGAAGCGAGCCAGACTTTTCTTTCTATTGCCAGCTGCTACTGAAGCAGAATAATTAGATGTGTGTGCGAGGGTCAGAATTGATGGGAGCTGATATAAATTCATAGCATCAAATGGCATGAAAATGTTGTCAATTACTGTAAAGCAAAAAAATCCGGGATTGAATTTTCTATAACATATTTAATACAGTCTTCCTACGGATGCTCAGATAGAAGTCTCCAAAATGCCAGAGAGCCAGAACTGATTTTGGATGCACTGTATCCGTTGAAAAGGGAACATTTTCTTTAAACTGCTTATTAATCTAACCTTGCCTTCTGCGTTTTTCCACGTGAATCTTTCCCTTCAGTCTTTACAAATCAGGGAAGTGTCACCCCTTGATTTACTGACAAAGCCGATGAGTGACATAATTTACCTCGCATGAGATCAGTTCATCAAACTGAGGAGCGCTTTAGTGGCCATAAAATCCCTGGCATTAAATACAATTGCGCCTGCTTAAAATGCAAAGGGGGTAACCTACATTTTGAAAATGCGGTAAAGGAGAACAAGAAACGATGCCAAGATGAAAATTTATGAGGCACAAAGAGCCTGCATATGAATTTAGCAATTGCGGAGTGGGGTGGTGGAGCTGGCATGGAAAGTCATCTCCTGCTCTCCAATTTCCAGAGGGCCTCTGTGGAGAGAAGCTGCTTCTTCCTGGGAATTATCCAGCGGGGGTGGGGGGCAAATGGTGGTATCCCTGTGGCTGCTCTACCTGGCCACCATGGTGTAGGTTCTTCAAAAGCCCAGGGCTCCCCACACAGCTGCCTTGTTACCTGGAGGTGGGGAGAAGAAAGCCTCCCTCCCAAGCAAGGAGCAAGAAGGAGAGAACAGAGAGAAGATCCCCACCAACTTCTCCCCCACTGTGAGGAGACTTCTTCCCGGAAACCTTACCACAATTCTGGAGGTGTACAAACGTGTTCTTTGTCTCTACCCAGTCAGAATTTCCTAAATCCCTCATGGAATCCTTTCCATTGATGGTTCTCTCTCTTTGTAACACAGAAAGGAGGAGTTGGGGGGGGGAGGAGTGTGTGTGTGTGTGTGTGTGTGTGTGTGTGTGTGTGTATGAATTCCTACCTTTCCCAGCCTCCTATTCTAGATTCATAGAATATTATGTTTCCTTTAAAGATAAGGGCTGAGGAGAAGGGGAGGCTCTGTGATTTGATCATGTTTGCAAAGCATCCTGCAATTCGTATTTCTAAAATTGCAAGCAGGTGTTTCTATAAGAAGGTGTAGCATAAATATGCCACAATAAAAACTTTACAGGGAGACCCTGAGCCTTCATCTGGCCCTTGTCCTGAGACAGTTTCAGAACTGAGATGTCACAGTGATAGAAAGCATTTTGTATGTATCCGGTTTCCTTTCCAAATGTATGTTTGAAGAAAAATGCATGCTTTTATCTGGTTTCAAAGTACACATAGTTTTGTCTGTCTGGTTAGCAACCATGCTGGGATGTTTTAAAAATAAACAGTATTTGCGGGAGAAACCTCTCAATTTTCACTGGGATCACAATACAGAGCAAAGCTATTGTTCTCTCCCCAACCATAATCTTGATTAAAATTGTGCAGATTCTCAGGGTGGCAATTTGCATCGACTGGAGGTGCCAAGCTGTTCAGGGGCTTTTCATCAGACTGCATGGGAAGGAAGGTAATTTTTTTTGAAGTTTACCCTTTTTATTTTAATAATGTGAGTACTGTCTCCTATTTTGAAGGATCTTATTCATTTAATGCATATCTGCCTAAAACCAAATAGACATGAATGCCTTAGGGCACAACTACTCATAAGAAATGAAGTCCTTGTAGGCAAATCTGTCTCTTGGGTAAAAGGGAAAGAAAGAAAGAAAGAAAGAAAGAAAGAAAAAGAAAGAAAGAAAGAAAGAAAGAAAGAAAGAAAGAAAGAAAGAAAGAAAGAACATTTTACTTTACCTTCAGTCATATTTCTAAATAATTTCCAAGGCTTGCTTAGTTTAGTTCGATTTCCCACAAACTGTGAAAAGTAGTACTTCTTGGAAGAAGGTGAATGAAGAGCTTAGTTCTTGGCCAGGTATTATAATGCCCTTTGAGAAGTTATTGACAGATCTTCTGCGGCACAAAGTAGATCCTGCTTAAATGTCCCTCCCTCCCTTCAGCTCCTCTGACTGCTTGGACCAGTCCCTGCAGTTTTCTTGTCAAGATGTTGGGCAGTGGTTTGCCCTTGCCATTTTCTTCTTCCCAGGAGTGGGCGATTGGTTCAAGGTCACCCAACTGGCTTTGTGCCAAAGGCAGGGCGCCTGTTCCATCAGTTTCTAGCCCAGTTCCTTAATTGCTATGCCAAACTGGCTTCCTTGGCATTGTGATACCATACAGAAAAACAACAGCATTACATTTCAGTTTCTTAAGCATGGGCAGAAACAGGAAAAAAACTGTGCATCCCCAAACAACCAGTGCTTTACAGTAATGCATTATTGCCAATTGCCTTCATTACACATCATCAAGATGTAGAAAAAGAGCAGATGAGAAAATGCACCCGGGAAGCAAGATTCCATTTTAGATGCAGGCGAGAGGGGAGGGCAGCTCCAGCAACCAACTCATCGAAAGGCGGCAGCTGCCACTCCAATTTCTATGATTAAGGCACCAAATTATATGTTCCTGCTGTGGAAAATGGGGAGGGTTGATAAGAGAGGAGGGTGGAGTTCATCTCCCTTATCTGTATTTTGCACACATTCCTCTCAGTTCCACCTTCGTCTTTGGTATGAGAGGGTTTTCAATACCCCTCCCCCACCATTGATTTCATTTGTTTTACATGCAGCAGTTTATGATTGCACCTGTTTCCCCGATCCAGTTTTTCAGGTTGTCAAAACGGACGAAGGTTGAAGGGAGGCAAGAGAGAAGGAAGCTTCTGATGTATCTGTATTTATTATTTATTTATTTATTTATTTATTTATTTATTTTGTGAGATTTATATACCGCCTCACAGTGGAAGCACTCTCTAAGCGGTTTACACCAGTAAGCAATGTGTATTTACATTGCTCCCAACAATCTGGGTCCTCATTTTACCTACCTCGGAAGGATGGAAGGCTGAGTCAACCTTGAGCCGGTGAGATTTGAACCGCTGACCTGTGGATCACAGTCAGCTAAAGTGGCCTGCAGTGCTGCACTCTAACCGCTGCGCCACTTCTCATGTAGAAGCTTCAGAGAAAGGATTTTGTTGACTTGGAAAAGACCAATGACAAACACCCCATAGGAAAGAAAGTGCTAATGATCAGGAAAATATTGGGGATATTTTTTAAAATGTAAGCATGTATTATTATGTAACTCGCTTGCAGAATTAATTCTGCCTGGCTAATTTTTTGGTGGAAGAATCTTTAGAGTTACTGGGCATATTGTCCAAGTCTTTCAAGTTGAAAGGTAACTTTTGTAAATCAAAAATGTTTTCCCCAACTAGCAATTGTTGCTTTGATGTCCCATTTCCCTCCCCATAAGTGTTTTTTTGCCATCTGCAGAGAATAATCTATGACTCTCAAGTACGATGATCAGAAATCAAAGAGCAAACGATGTGCTATCCCTGTGCTACATATTTGAGCAGATTTGGCTCTGTAAGACAAAAGAGTTGTCAGGATCAAGTCAGTTGGGACCAGATGCAGTGGAGGATTGAGCTGCAATATTGTATAAATGAACTGATGAACATTTCCCCATGCAGTGCTAAAAAATAATCAATCTTGTCAAACAGATTATGTGCAAGATGGCTGAGTTGCTTGCTTTTTTGCTGCTAAGTAAGTTTCAGGGCTGCCGTTTGAAGGAGAGAGAGAGAGAGCCCTGTTCTGTAAGGCTGCCCCATCTCTGCCTCCCCCCCAAGAAGGCTGTGAGTCTAATGGGTCACGCTGCCTTCCCAGAAGCCATTTCTTGCTCTGCACTTGCTCCTTCCTCCTCCTGGGATCATCTGTCCCAGCAACTCTTCACACGCTTGGCAGACCCGGCATGAAATGTCCTGAAGCTGTGAATTAAGCAGTGAGATGCTGGTGCTGATGCATCTAATGGCACGGAGGACCTGGCACTCTTATCTGAAGACATCAGCGGAGAGTCAGCTTGGCTGGAAAGTTTCAAGCCATTAAACTCAAGTCTTCCTTCCATTATCGGGTTAGCATTGTTGATTAGAAACAGCCTCTTCTTTTCCTCCTGACTAGTGGAGCTCTTTAATGATAGTGCTGCTTTCTCTGCTTCATTTAATCCAGGGGACAGGAACAGAAGAAAAGTAACCCTTGCCTGCCTGCCTGCCTGCCTGCCTGCTTTCACAAAAGTCGGAGCTATGGGGTGGATGCCAGGAGGCAGCCTGGGCCTGGGAGCCGAAGCCAGGCATTGCATGTCTCCTGCCATTCTAGGCTACAATGAAGCTCACCAAGAAACCCCCTTCACCAAGGCTCATTCGAGTTGCCTTCTGTCCAGCCAGGCCTGGAAGCAGCATCCTCTGAAGGAAGTGAGGATACCTGAAAAGGTGTTTAGCAGCATCGGACCCACCGTGGTCCTGAGATACTTTGGGGAATTTTTCAGTTTTTGGCTTGGGGCTCCAAAGGAGGGGCTTCAGGTTGGGAATGGTTGATAGATTAATATCAGAGGCCACCCACCCACATCTGCTCATCCTACTCCCTACCTCCCCATCTTTTAGCTATTGTATTTTATATTTTTATATTTTTGTAGCATTTATTTTTAATATTGTAAGCCACCCAGAGTTACCCTGTGATAAGATAGGGAGCCAAAAAATTTGATAAATGAGTCACTTTACAGAGTATGCTTAACTTGCTTAGCGAATTACTTACTGACATAGCATATGCAGTAAATGTGACACCCCCTTTTTTACAGGGCTGGCCAAGTGCCCTCTGCCAAGCCAGCCCATGTGCTGGACAGACAACTCTGCCCCAGGAGAGGAGCAAATTGAACAGGGGCATTTCTCCCTCACAGCAGGATCTGCTTTGAATCACCTCTTGGGGTGACTATTACATGTGCTTGCTGCTTGCCCCAAAGCCCCCAAGGTCTCAAAGGTAGATGTTTGAGCCAAGGGAGCTCATGCCAAAGAGACCTCAGAGATGTTGTCTATGGAGATTCTCAGTCATCCAGGTCATTCATTCATTCATTCATTCATTTATTTATTTATTTATTTATTTATTTATTTATTTATTTATTTATTTATTTATTTATTTATTTATTTATTTATTTATTTATTTATTTATTTATTTATTTATTTATTTATCAAACATGTACAGGGTAGTAGTTGTTTGTATAAACATAACATAAGTAAAAAGTACCGATAAAAGAGGACAATAGGACAGTAGGACAGGGATGGTAGGCACAGTGGTGCTCTTAAGAATGCCCCTTACAGACCTCTTAGAAATGGGGAGAGGTCTACTGTAGACAGTCTAAGGTTAAAGTTTTGGGGGTTTGGGGAAGAAACGACAGAGTCAGGTAGTGCATCCCAGGCATTGATCACTCTGTTGCTGAAGTCGTATTTTCTGCAGTAGAGTTTGGAGCGGTTTACATTAAGTTTGAATCTATTATGTGCTCGTGTATTGTTGCGGTTGAAGCTGAAGTAATCATTGATAGGAAGGACTTTTTGATATATGATTTTATGAACTACATTTAGATCAGATCGGAGGCGGCGTAGTTGTAAATTGTCTAATCCCAATATTTCAAGTCTGATGGAATAAGGTATTTTATTGCGAGCGGAGGAATGGAGGACTCTTCTAGTGAAATATTTCTGGACTCTCTCGATTGTATTAATGTCTGTTATGCAGTGCGGGTTCCAGACAGGTGAGCTGTATTCCAGAATTGGTCTAACAAATGTTTTGTATGCTCTGGTTAGCAGTGTAATATTGCCAGAGAAGAAGCTACGCAAGATTAGATTAACAACTCTCAGAGCCATTCTTCAACACTGTGACCAAATTAGTAGACCAGTGAAATACTGTGGACATAATATACTTAGACTTCAGCAAAGCATTCGACAAAGTAGACCACAACCTACTTCTTCGTAATCTAGAAAAAAGTGGGATAGACAGCTACACGACCAGATGGATTAACAACTGGCTGACTAACCGTACTCAACAAGTAGTCCTCAATGGGTCTAAGTCTACATGGAGAGAAGTAAGCAGTGGGGTACCACAAGGTTCTGTCTTAGGCCCAGTATTCTTTAACATTTATTTTATTTTATTTTATTTATTTATTTATTTTTGTCAAGTACATGTTGGTAATATACATAGATATAACATTGTTTATATACATAAGATGGGTACTGATAAGAGGGAACATTAGGACAGGGACGGTAGGCATGCTGGTGCACTTATGCACGCCCCTTACTGACTTCTTAGGAATCGGGTGAGGTCAACAGTGGACAGTTTAAGGGTCTAGATGAGGGAATAGAAGGGGAACTAACCAAATTTGCAGATGATACTAAGCTGGCGGGAGTAGCTAACACCCCAGAGGACAAGGTCAGGATCCAGATGAATCTTGACAGACTTGAACACTGGGCCCTATCTAATAAAATGAAATTTAATGCAGAGAAAATTAAAGTCCTGCACCTAGGTAAGAAAAACCAAAAATATACATATAAACTGGGTGAAACCACACTTAATAGCAGTGACTGCGAGTGGGATCTTGGAGTATTAGTGGACAACCAGCTAAACCTGAGCTAGCAGTGTGCAGCGGCAGCCAATGCAATCCTAAATTGCATTAATAGAGGGATAACAATCTAGGACTATGGAGGTACTAATACCACTCTATAAAGCCTTAGTTAGACCACACTTAGAGTACTGCATCCACTACAAAAAAGACATTGAAACTCTAGAGAAAGTGCAGAGGAGAGCAACCAGGATGATTAGGGGTCTGGAAACTATAACATACGAAGAGCGGTTGCAGGAACTGGGCATGTCCAGTCTAGCGAAGAGAAGGACCAGGGGAGACATGATAGCAGTGTTCCAATACTTAAGAGGCTACCACAGAGAGGAGGGGGTCAGGCTGTTTTCCAAGGCACCAGAAGGCCAGACAAGGAATAATGGATGTAAACTGACCAAGGAGAGATTCAACCTGGAAATAAGTAGGAACTTCTTTTCGTTAGACTAGATATTTAGATTTTTAGATTTATTATTAGAGTTGGAAGGGACCTTGTAGGTCATCTAGTCCAACCCCCTGCTCAAGCAGGAGTTCCTACACCATTTGAGACAGATGGCAGTCCAGTCTCCCCTTGAAGGTCGCAAGTGTTGGGGCTCTCACAACCTCCGCTGGCAAGCTGTTCCACTGGTTGATCGCTCTCACCGTCAGAAAGTTTCTCCTCACTTCCAGGTTGAATCTCTCCTTGGTCAGCTTCCATCCGTTATTCCATGTTTGGCTTTCTGGTGCCATAGAGAACAGCCTGACCCCCTCCTCTCTGTGGCAGCCCCTCAAGTATTGGAACACTGCTATCATGTCACCCCTGGTCCTTCTCTTCGCCAGACTGGCCAAGCTCAGTTCCTGCAACCGCTCTTCGTATGTTTTATTTTCCAGACCCTTTATCATCCTGGTTGCTCTCTTCTGCACTTTCTCTAGGGTTTCAATGTCTTTTTTGTAGTGTGGTGACCAAAACTGGATGCAGTACTCTAGGTGTGGTCTGACCAAGGCTTTATAGAGTGGTACTAGTACCTCTCTGGTCCTTGATTGTATCCCTCTATTTATGCAGCTCAGGACTGCGTTGGCCTTTTTGGCTGCTGCTGCACACTGCTGGCTCATATTTAGTTGGCTGTCTACCAAGACTCCAAGAACCCTCTCGCAATCGCTGCTATTGAGTGTGGTTTCACCCAGTTTGTATGTGTATTTTTGATTCTTCTTACCTAGGTGTAGAATTTTACTTTTCTCCGTGTTAAATTTCATTTTATTTGTTTGGGCCCAGTGTTCGAGTCTGTCAAGGTCCCTCTGGATTTTGAGTCTGTCCTCTGGGGTGTTTGCTACTCCCGCCAGCTTGGTATCATCTGCAAATTTGGTTAGTTCTCCTGCTATTCCCTCATCTAGGTCATTTATGAAGATATTAAAGAGTACTGGGCCTAGGACGGAACCTTGTGGTACGCCACTGCTTACTTCTCTCCATGTGGACTTAGAGCCATTGAGGACTACTCGTTGGGTACGGTTGGTCAGCCAGTTGTTAATCCATCTGGTTGTGTAGCTGTCTATCCTGCTTTTTTCTAGCTTATGAAGAAGTAGGTTGTGGTCTACTTTGTCAAATGCTTTGCTGAAGTCCAGGTATATGATGTCTACTGCATTTCGCTGGTCTACTAATTTGGTCACAGTGTTGAAAAATGAAATGAGATTGGTTTGGCATGACTTGTTCTTAACAAATCCGTGTTGGCTGTTGGTTATTACTTGGTTTGTTTCTAGATGATGTGAGATCTGGTTTTTAATTATTTTTTCCAGTATTTTCCCAGGTATTGATGTTAGGCTGATTGATCTGTAGTTTCCTGGGTCTGTTTTTTTACCTTTTTTGTAGATGGGGACCACATCAGCTCTTTTCCAGTCCTCGGGGAGTTCCCCTGTGTTCCAGGATTTGTGGAAGATGTGGTGCAGTGGTTCCGAAATGACTTCTGCTAGTTCTTTTAGGACTCTGGGGTGTAATCCATCAGGTCCTGGTGCTTTGTATTCATTAAGTTCAGATAGGTGATCTCTTACTGTATTTTTGCTTAGGTTGAGTCTTGCTTCGAATCTGTTTTTTATATTTGTGTTGCTGGGTAGTTGAGCTGCAGTTTCCTTTTGTGTGAAGACTGATGCGAAGAATGTGTTCAGTAGCTCTGCTTTGTCTGTGTTGTCTGTTACTTCTTTGCCGTCTTCTCTCCTTAGTGGACCAACTGTTTCTTTGATTTTTTTTCTTGTTGTTTATGTGTTGGAAGAAGCTTTTTTTGTTGTCTTTGACTTTTGTTGCGAGTCTTTGTTCATTCTGGGCCTTTGCTGTCCTGATTTTTTCTTTACAGATTCTGGCTGTCTGTTGGTACTCTGCCTTGGTTATGTGCCCATCTTTCCATTTTTTGTATTTATCTTTTTTTTCATTCAGTTTATCGGTGAGGTCTTTGTTTAGCCATGCTGGTTTCCTTTTGGATTTCTTGTTTTTCTTCCTCATCGGTATTGTGGTGTTCTGGGCTTTTAAGATCGTGTTTTTTAGGATCTCCCAGGCTTCTTGAGTTGTTTTACCCTTTAGTACTTTCATCCAAGGGAACTTCCCCAAGTTTTCTCTGAGTTTATTGAAGTCGGCTTTTTTGAAGTCTGGGATATAGGTGTTGTTATGTTCAGTTATTTGTGTTTGCTTTATGGTGAATTTTAGTATTACGTGGTCACTCTCGCCAAGTGTTCCTGCAGCTTCAACTCCTTCTATTGTTTCTTCTCTGTTTGTAAGTATTAAATCCAGTATGGCTGCCCCTCTAGTTCCCTCCTCCACTTTTTGGACAATGAAGTTGTCAGCTAGGCTGGTTAGGAATCTGTTAGATTTCTCACTTGGTGCTGAGTTGGTTTTCCAGTTGATATCCGGGTAGTTGAAGTCTCCCATTATTACAATGTTGTTTTTCTTGTATATGTTATTTAGCTGGTTGGTAAAAAGGGTGTCCATTGTTTCTGTTTGGTTTGGTGGTCTGTAGTATACTCCTATTGTTGTGTCGTTCTTTTTTTCTTTTATGTTGACCCATATGCATTCTAATGGGTTTTCTTCCTTGGTTACTTGTAGCTCTGTAGCTACATAGTGGTCCTTTATATACAGTGCAACACCACCTCCTTTTTTATGTGATCTGGTTTTTTTGAAGAGTTTGTATCCTTTTATCTGTGTGTTCCAATCGTGTGATTCATCCCACCAAGTTTCTGTTATTCCGACTATGTCATGTGTACCTTCGTGCATTAATATTTCAAGTTCACCTTGTTTATTCCCTAGGCTTTGTGCATTTGTGTAGAGGCATTTGAGTTCTTTGTGCCTGGTTGTGGGTGTTCTTTCTTTGTCTCTTATTTGTCGTTTGAGTTTGTTTTCTTCCCCATCCCTTTTTGGTTCATTGTTTGTTTTGTTTGCTTGGGGTCCATGCTTGGAGTTGGGTCCCGGGGATCCTGTAGATTGGTCACCCTCCCCTCGCGATTTTAGTTTAAAGCCCTCCTGACAAGTTGTGCCAGTCTTTTTCCGAGGACATTCTTCCCAGTCTTTGTGAGATGTAACCCGTCCCTTGCCAAAAGTCCATCTTGGAGGTAGTGCAGTCCGTGGTCTAGGAATCCAAAGTTTTTTTGGCGACACCAACCCTTTAGCCAGTGGTTTACTTGTAGGATTCTTTGTTCCCTTGCTGGGTGTTGTCCTCTTGTTGGTAGTATGGATGAGAAGACTACTTGCGCACCTAGGTTTTTGACGTTCTTGCCTAGTTGCTCATAGTTGTTCTGTATTGTTTTCAAGTTCTTTTTTGTGTCATTTGTTCCTACATGGAGTAATAGTAGGGGGTAATAGTCTGTGGGTTTTATTATTTTGGTTACTTTCTCTGCTACGTCTATGATTTTGGCTCCTGGAAGGCAGCATACCTCTCTGGATTGGTTATCTGGTCTACAGATGGCGGGTTCAGTTCCTCTGAGGATTGAATCTCCTATTACCAGTACTCGCCTTTTCTTTTTGCTTGGGGTTGTTTGGGGAGTTTCTTTCTGTGTTGTAGTGGTGTTTGGTGGTGCTGCTTTGTTGAGCGTTCTTTCTGGTGTTTCTTTTCTGTGTGTCTGTGCGTTATCTTCTATTGGAAGTCCCTGGTATTGGTTGCTTAGAGTCAGTGGGGTTGGGTCTGGGTGGGTTGGTTTGGACTGTGGTTTTGTGTTTGGTTTGTGTTTTTTTCTGTGGGTGACATGTGTCCATCTGCTTTCTTCCTCTGGGGGGTTACCTGTAGTGGAAGTTGCTTGGTCATTTTTATGTTCTTTTTGTGCATGTTCTTTTTGTGAGGTTTGGGGTTTCTCATTTTGTTGATTGAGTTTGAGGGTGTTTAGGTTTTTCTCTAGATCTTCTACTTTTTCTTCTAGTAATTTGATTAGTTTGCATTTGGTACATATGTAGTTTTGGAGTTCTGTGGGCATGAGAGTGTACATGGAGCATGCTCTGCAGGTCACAATAGAGTCTGTTCCTTGTGTGCTGGGGTTGTTTGGGTTGCTGCTGTTTTCGATGTCTTTCATTTGTGGGTATTTGGTGGTGGTGTTTTTTTGGGTTGTGCCTGACATGGTCACTAATTAGTTTGTGTTAATTAATTAGTAATTAATGCATATAATACCTATAATATATAAAATTCAGCTGATATAGATATATAGATAGTTTAAGTAATATGTAATGTAAATATGTTCATTAAATCAGTAACAATATCTCTTCAATTTAAGTTGTAATTATTATTAATCTTTAAATGTAGATATACCCCAGCTTCCTTCTGCTGCTTAGATAACACCCTTCCAAATCCTCTTTATATTTCACCGTTCTTTTCTTTCCTTTAAGCTCAGTTTTTCCACCTTTTTAAAGACAACAAGTCAGTGGGGCTTCCCCCCCCCCCTACGCTCCACAGTCAGGTTATTTTTGCAGCGTCCCTTTAAATTTTTTTTTCCTCCGTCCTTCTTTCCGGAAGTGCTGGTTTTCTCCCTTCCTCCAAGATGTCGGTCTTTCAAAACTGCTTAGTTACTGTAAGTTCTTTCTGTCCTTTATTTCCCTCCACCGTCCAGTATCACCACCGTTTCAAAGTAAAGGATTATTTTATCGATCCACCTCCTGTTGTCTCCGATCTCTCTTTTGCTCCGATCACACCGTTCTTTCTATGGGAAGCCTCTCAGCTGCGTTTACAAAGCCTCCTTCTCCTCGAGTCTTCCAGACTCTTTCTTTCCTCCCTCTTCTAACACCAACTCGCTTTTGTCCTCAATCCACTTTTCGTTCAGATCCCCCTGTCACGCATACCTGTTTCTTCTCTCACCGAGGAAGATAAGTTGCTGAAGTTTTGAGCCTTGCCGAGCCTCGTTCCTCCAGCTATTTCTGGCTCCACGTGGTTGGATGTTTTCTTCTCTCTCTCTTTTTTATGGGTTCAGCTGGTCCCAGCCTTTAGATGTTGATATATGTGATATTTGGAGCTAATTTATGTCTATTGACTTATTTTGATAGCTTCTGCCTTATCTCTAACTCTAGGTTTTTGGGTCTTTTTCCTACACTCCGTCTTCAGCGATGGGACTAGGCGTCTGCCTCCGTCGCCATATACTTCGTTCCCTCAATTGTCCATCACATGGTTTAGCCTCCAGACCCCTAATAATCTTTGTTGCTCTTCTCTGCACTTTTCTAGGGTCTCAAAATCTTTTTGATATCATGGTAACCAGTATTCCAAGTGTGTCTCACTAGTGCAGTATAAAATGGTACCATTATTTCACATGATCTTGAAACTATCCCTCTATTGATAAACCTAGGACTACATTAGCTTTTTTGGTAGCTATAGCACACTACTGGCTCATACTTAAGTGGTGGTCCACTAGGATACTAAGATCCTTCTTGTAGTTACTGCTCTTGAGTCAGGTACCACCTATTCTATACATATGCATTTGGTTTTTCTTGTCTATGTGCATGATCTTACTTTTGTCACCACTGAATTGCATCTTGTTGGATAGGGTCCAATGCTCACATCTGTCAAGATCCTTCTGAATCTTAAGTCTATCTTCTAGTGTGTTAACAGTTTCTCCCCAGCTTGGGATCTTCTGCAAATTTGATGAGTTCACCTTCTAGCTCTTCATCTAAATCATTTATGAAGATGTTGAAGAGTATTGGGCCCAAGACAGAATGCTGTGGTACCCTACTTCATGCTTCCCTCCATGGAGATGCATCTCCATTGAGGACTACAAACTGCCAATTGGTCTGCCAATTGCGAATCCATTTAGTCTACCAACTGGCGATTCATCTGGGGTGAACAATATCTCACATTGTTCTATCTTACCAGGAAGTAGACTGTGATCTACTTTGTCAAATGCCTTACTGAAATCCAAGTATTCTATGTCCACAACATTTTTCCGATCCACTAATTTAGTCACTTTATCAAAGAAGGTAGTAAGATTTGTCTCACATGACCTAACAAATCCATACTGGCTTCTAGTAATCCCCTTGTTCATTTCTAGATGCTCACAAATCTATTGCTTGATGATCTTTTTTTCAGGATTTCCCCAGATATTGATGTTAGTCTGCTTGGTCTATAGCAGGGGTGTCAAACTGGATTTCTTTGAGGGCCAGATCAGCATTGTAGTTCTCCTCCGTGGGCTGGGAGATGGGTTGGACACCTCCTGCAGCACCCTGCTGGCCAAAATGGGGCACATAGGGGCCATGTGTGCCCCCCCGTGCCCCGTTTTGGCTGGCAGAGTGCTGCAGGAGGCAGTCCAGGCCAAAAAATGGGGCTTGGGGGCACTGCACGCAGCCCCCTGTGCCCTGTTTTGGCTGCCAGAGGCACTGCGGGCCGGTCCTTTGCTATTTCCAGGCCGGCCCTGTGGGCCAGATTTAAGCACCCGTGGTCTATAGTGTCCTGATCCATTTTTCCCCTTTTGTAGGTTGGAACCACATCAGATCTTTGTACCAGGAAATTACCAGTCCTTTGGTAGTTCCCTGGTGCTCCAGGATCTTTGAAAGGTATTGTTTAGTGGTTCTGGGATCACATCTTCCATTTCCTCCTGTCTTTCTTTTCTGTTTGTCAGGTTAGGATTTCTAAAAAGGTTCAAAAGGAATGTAGATACATACATGGAAACCAACCAGTCACTTTGGTGAGTCTCACACTGGGACATATGGCCTCTCAGTAGCTGAACAGGCTCATTCAAAAGCCTTTTCAAATAACTAGTGTGAGAATGATAATTTTCAGTTGTGATTGAGAGCCAAAATGAAGAGATCCCAAAGAAGCTTTTTAAAACAAAAGCAAAACAAAACAAAACAAGCATTTTATATAGCCTTGCAATGATTGTATGAGGCTTCATAGAAATATCTCAAAGGACCTCTTCCAAGAAATACACCTTTTTTTAAAAAAAGAAAAAACCCAGACACACAAGACGTTGAGTAGGTGTCCACAAAATGGATACAACAGTTCCACATTGCTGTTGGCAGGAACCTCACCAAAATTCTTGCCAGCATTCAGTCAGTTGAGAAAGAAACGCTGGCAGCGCTGTTTCTTCTCACAAGCTCCAGCCTTAATTCTGGCCAGTGGCAGCCATGTTGGCATCCAAGAGCACATGGAATGAACACCCACTGACAGAGGGGGAGCCCCAAGATTTCTGGGCTCATATCCTGCTTTCCCTGGAAAACAGTCCTAATGTTTTACCAATAATAAGGACAGATTTTTCCGTTTTCTCTCTCCTTTATTTTTTTCCAAGCATAATTTGTATCCTGTTCTTTCTTCAAGAAAGAAACATTCATAAGACAGCGTTTTTAAAGTGCTTCATGCCACATTTTAAATATATGACTTTTTAAAGATATTTTTTACTGTAACTAAAAGATGTGAATGGTTTTTAATAGCTGTATCCCCACTAGGAAATTGTTTTTCACAATGAAAATGTGGCTTAAAAGCTTTATCTGTAGAAATAAGTCCAATAAAATCATTCAGAGTCACCTTGTAGGGAACATGGATGGCATAAAAATTTAATAAATAAGTAAATAAAAATAACCAAGTTCTTGATGAACTTTTTGGCAGAGAAGGAAAAGCACAAAGGCATTACAACTAACAGGCTTACCATTGGAAGGACATTCCTAATTCAGAAGAAGAATTGAAATGAGCATGAAAAATATAGACCCATAACCAGTTTGCCAATAACACAAAAGCTACATAAAATAGGCATAACTGCAAATCAAATCCACAGCTATTTGAAAAGAAATGGCTTACTTTTCTGTAGAACACAAAGGGTGCTACAGAAATTTGAGAGGAATGAAGGACCAGTTATTGACTGAGAAACTGATTTTTCAGAAAGAGCCGTGGTGGCACAGTAGTTAGAATGCAGTATTGCAGGCTGACTCTGCTCACTGCCAGGAGTTCAATTCTGAATGGCTCAAGGTTGATTCAGCCTTCCATCTTTCCGAGGTGGGTAAAATGAGGACCCAGATTGTTGGGGGCAAGAGGCTGACTCTGTAAACCTCTTAGAGAGGGCTGTAAAGCACTATGAAATGGTATATACCGGTAAGTCTAAATGCTATTGCTATTGCTAGTGCTTTTTTAAAGAATTTGAAAATCTGTTCTTGGCTAGGATAGACTATAAAAAGGCATTCAATTCTGTTTCACAGAACTAGATTGAAACATGTTTAGTCTAATGAAAAGAAAGAGCCCATGTCTGCCCAAGTCCTTACACGTCTTCTTCCTGAAGATTCATTCAACTGAGCATCAGTCAAGGAAGAGGTCTGTTGATGGGGCTTTTACCATTTGGGGTTTGTTGTTTTTGACTTGAGCATCTTCATATAAACAGACAAACAAACTGGGCTCATGTTGCCACTAAGGAGAAATCCAAACCTTGGGAACCTTGAGGTTTGAGAATTGCTCTTTCCCATGGAAAACTTCTCCAAAGAATCATCTTGGTGGAGGTGCTTCAAGCGCTCCTTGTGCTCAGTGTTATATCTGGCACAGGGGCACCTTCAAGAAGTTAAGAGAATCAATATGGCAGCCCCACCTATATGATTGAAATCCTGCCCCTTTTTATACGCACATTAACAACAATTTATTAAACTTGTATGCTACATAGATGCCCTGAGCTGCCATTTTTTGTGAACTCTCCTGTTTTAAAATTCAAAAAATGTCACCAGATTTTACCCTTCTTTCCTTCCTTCCTTCCTTCCTTCCTTCCTTCCTTCCTTCCTTCCTTCCTTCCTTCCTTCCTTCCTTCCTTCCTTCCTTCCTTCCTTCCTTCCCAAATCTGACACTATCTTGGACCTCCAACTCAAAGGAGTGCCAGCCAACAGAGCCTGTGGCCAGATGGACATTCTGAGAATTGTAGCATATTAGTGGAAAGCTGGGAAATCAAGGTCAATCAATGCCTCATTTGATACTCTTACAGATTTATTCTTTTGTGATACTTAGTTTGAAATGTTCTCATAGAATCCTAGGGTCCTAGTCCAACCCCTGCTCAAGGCAGGAGTCCTCATACCATCTTGGGGAAATGGTTGTCCTTCTTGAAAACCTCTAGCGATAGAGCGCCCACAACTCTAGGCGGCCCACTGAACAGTTCTCATTGTCGGGAAATTCCTCCTTATATTCAACTGATGAGCTTCCATCCATTGCTTCTTGTCCTTCCTTCCCCAGATACTACGGGGAATAAATTTACACCCTCATCCCTGGAGTAGCCCTTATAGTCATAATTCCTTTCAGTCTTCTCTTTGTTAAACAAAACTTCTAGTCTAGGGGTGTCAAACTCACATCGTCATGCCAGCATCACGTGATGTATCAGGACTTTCCCCCCCTTCACTAAACTGGGCGTGGGCATGGCCAGCGCGTGACACATCCAGCTCACGGGCCGGGAGTTTGACAGCCCTGATCTAGTCCATCTAGCCATTCTTCATAGGTTTTAGGGTCCAGACACCTAATCTTCTTTGTTGCTCTTCTTTGCAGTCCTTCTAGGACCTTAGCATCTTTTTTGCATTGTGGTGACAAGAATTGGACACAGTACTCTAAGTGTGGCCTTTCTAGTGTAGAGCAACATTATCATTTTCCTTGATCTCGATGCTATCCTTCTGTTGATGCAACATTAACTTGTTAATGTTAAAAGCACACAGTTGACTTATACCTAAGACCAGGACACCCAGTTCCCTCCCCCAAGCACAACTGTTGAACCAGGAACTGCCTATCGTGTATGTGTGCATTTGATTTTTCCTGCTTAAGTGCAGGACCTTTTCTTGCTATTGAACTGCATCTTGTTGAATAGGACCCAATGTTCAAATCTGTCAAGAGCCTTGTGAATCTCTTCTCAACTCCCTTGTTGTGATATGGGTCCAATTGTTTATCCTAGCTTCCTAGATGCCTAAGTATGACCCATGGATGCTCAACAAAGGATCATTGAGATCCATTGTGGATCTCATGATTAATCAAAAATTTGTCTGTCTTCTGGGGAAATCATGACTTATAAAACAACTTCTAAATTTAGCAATTGAAATCATCAATGACTTCAGGCCTTTATAATCTTTACATCAGCAGGACAAGATGCTTACTCAATAAAGAGTTGAGCTAAGTTGTCTCAGCATGTAATTCCATAAGGATTTTTTTCTGGGGAAAATGCTATCATTTTCCATCTCTGTTTAATGAATCATGTGAATTATAGGAACATTTACAAATGGTTTTCTCTGCAGCCTATTAGTTTGTTTCTGTAGGGTTCTAATGGAAGACATGCCTCATTTAGAACTCGCCTTGCCCTGCAGCCATAAAGAATAAATTGTATTATTATAAGCAGTTACCTTTGAAAATGATCTTGTAAAAAAATGTACATTGCATTATTGGCAAAGCAGGGGGTGGGGATAGGAAGTATTGTCATTATAGACCAAGATTGCTAGCAATGACTTATGTCTGCTTTTATTTTTGTGGCTGCTTGCAAGGCACCAAGCCAACTGTTCTGTGCATAAAAGCATTCAGTCCAAAGCCCCTTCAGCTCCTTCAGGGGTTGCCCCCAGGCCCAAGCAGGTGATCCTGGAGAAGGGGAGACATTGGTCTTGGGTTGCTTCTCCATGGGTGACTCTCGCCTGCTGCCAAAAGCAAGAGCCAGAAAAGAAAAATGTCTTTTTTACTTGCCAACGGATAGCTGAGTCTTTCATGGCTAAGATGAATTTTCCCATCTGTTGGGAAAAAGCTTCCTGCGTGATTGTTTTGCCCAGAGTGTAGGAGGCAAAGAGACCCTGCAATCCCATCCAAGTCTGGGGAGACTTCTTTTTCACAAACAATAATAAATCATGCATGCGGATGAAGCTGAAGAAACAACGGAACATTGCAGGCCTCCTTAATTAGCAGGACAGTTGACCAAAGCCTGCCCCCAAATTTTCCCGAATAAAAAGAGGCAGTCAAGGTAGTGTCTCTACCCCTGTCCCTACCCCTTGGATGAAACCCAATCCATGTATCAGGCAGGCCAAATTCAATGGGATTCTGATCCTCTGACAGCCAGTTGGAGTAAGGAAGACTGAGTGGCTCTGGATATTGTCTCCGAAGGACTATACCGACTGTCCCTCCTTGGTTCTTGAGGGAGAAAAATTAACTCCCTCGGAGCGGGTTCGCAATTTGGGAGTCCTCCTAGATCCACAGCTAAAATTAGATCAGCACCTTGCAGCTGTGGCTAGGGGGGCTTTTGCACAGGTTCGCCTGGTGCACCAATTGCGACCATACTTGGAGAAGGAGGCTCTACTCACGGTCACTCACGCCCTTGTCACCTCCCGATTGGACTACTGCAATGCGCTCTAGATGGGGCTACCCTTGAAAAGTATTTGGAGACTTCAACTGGTGCAAAATGCAGCTGCGCATGCTATGGTGGGTGTTTCAAGATACACCCACGTAACACCCATACTCCGTCAGCTGCATTGGCTGCCCATTGGTCTCCGGGTACAATTCAAGGTGTTGATCATCATCTTTAAAGCCCTACATGGCTTAGGACCAGGCTATCTCTGGGACCGCATCCTACCTCATACTTCCCTTCGACCGGTCAGGTCCCACAGAGTGGGTCTCCTCCAGGTCCTGTCAGCCAAACAGTGCCGACTGGTGGGGCCTAGGGGGAGGGCCTTCCCTGTAGGGGCACCTGCTCTCTGGAACCAACTTCCCCCAGAGATCCGAATCATCCCCACCTTGCTGGCCTTCTGAAAAGCCATTAAGACATGGCTCTTCCTGCAGGAGGGGTGATTCTGAGACGACCTCCCATCGGATGTCTCCCCCATGTATGTATGATGTTATATGTTTTTAAAATTGTTTTAATTGTTTTTAATTGATTTGTTTGATGTTCCCTAAAATGTTGTATGCCGCCCTGAGTCCTGAGGGAGTAGGGCGGCATAGAAGAACCTCAAATAAACAAACAAACAAACAAACAAATAAATAAATAAATGAATGAATAAATGAATGAATGAATGAATAATTAATAAAAAAATAAATAAATAAATAAATAAATAAATAAATGAATGAATGAATGAATGAATGAATGAATGAATGAATGAATGAATGAATAAATAAATAAATAAATAAATAAAGGGTTAATATGAATTGAGTGCCCTAGTTGTGCACAGGTGGAGCTGCTCCTTGGAGCCTCTTTTAAAAGCAGTGCTAAGGGGCTGATATCCCCCCAGGCAGACTTGGAGGGTTTTGCAAAGGCTCTTAAGGCTTAGACTTCGGATTGGGGTGGCCATTGGCTGCTCAAAGATTAAACTCTGCCAGAGGGAGAAGAGCCTTCTGTGTTGATGCAGAAGGAAGGGGCTCTCTCCATCATGGTGCCCCAAGGAAGCCAGGGCAAAACTGAGGTTGTGGATGTAAAAATCCACATTTGGCCATGCCAGATTGTCCCTCAGATGGACAGTGTCCAAATCCTGGTTTATCCCTTTTTTGGAAGGGGTGCAAGGCTTGGTGGGCAACATTGGTGGCTGAACCTGCCATTCAGTGTGCCAGTCCTCTAACCCGCCTGTCCAACTTAGAGAGATGGGAAAACTTCTTTTTCTCACCAGTAAATGATTTTCAGTGGATGGGGAGATGAAGCCAGGGAAATCACCAATACTTGTCCTTAACTTTTCCCACATGGACTGCAAGGGCAGCAGCCCTCTCTGGCTTTTTTATGGAACCAGAAAAGGGCTCGTCCATCAGGCAGGAGAAAAGTACTCTGAGACTTTTCTGCTGCTTACTGAATGGGTGGGTTACATTTAATGCAGCTGCTTGGCTGGGCCCCTATTTCAACCAAGACCCCCCCAAAATGAAGAGAAAGAGCATGTCTACCACCATCTCTGCAGGATTCACACACAATCACAATAGGCATCTTCCATGCTGAGCCTTGCAAATGAAACCCAGAGTGGGATTCAACAGGGACTTTTATGGACACTTCCAGGATGCTCATTCAATTGCATGGCAGGAAATGACAAATTCGTTAGCCTGGCTTTAACGGGCCTTGAAAAGTTTACCTGAGCTCTGAACCCATGAGCAGGGCTTATAGGAGGGGCTACATTGAGCTGCCATGTAGGGGCTTCCGGAGCCAATTCCTTAATTTCCACAAAGCATTTATCCATGCCATTTTTTCGACACCCTTTCCTGAAAATGGATTTTTTGATCACCAATGGGTTTTGGTGAGCAGATTCAGCTGACATGGTTGAATGACAGAGTATGGTTCAACTATCCTTTGTATGGGGATGATCGCAGCACTGCTGTAAATTGTACGAAAAAAAAGCCATCTCAACTATTCTATTGTTTTATTGCTCACTCTGCTCTGTTTTCCAATTCTAATAGAACCGGAGGAAGCTCCAGAATTAATTATGGAAGTGGCACATACAGATTGATGGATTTCATTTGCATCTTTTACCTTACCAGTGGATGATTGTGTATGCATGTGTGCTGATTAAACACTACAACAAAGCAATCAAGGTGATTGTATGTGTGGTTTCATTAAGGTTTTTTTTAATTAATGCACGTGCGAAATATTAAAGTACCAGAGAAAAGAAAATGTTGATGCCATCATTTCTATACAAGCATCAGCACTAACAAAGCCGCCAAAGTGATTTTCACACAGACATTTGGAGTGACGGGGAAGGCCTGCATGGAGTGAAAGAGCTTGAAACCTGAGGGATCAAAAGTTACAAAAAACAGTCCTGGGCAAAATTCGAAAATATATATATATTTATATAATTATAAAATATATTTTAAAAATGGAGCAATAGAACAGCTTTATTTTAGTCATAACCTGAATTTTTATTGCAATTTTATTGTGATTTTATTACACACACACACACACACACACACACACACACACACACACACACACACAGCCCATGGTAGCCTTGCAGCAAGATGGGTGGCAAACAAATTTAAAAATAAATAAATAAAAATTTTCCTCTTCAGAAACAAAAAGATAAGACAAGACCTCCATAAACAGCAGAGAAAATTCAGTTGTGGGGAATTTTGGAATCATTCCTTGCTATATGCAGAACATTGCATTTTAACTTCTCTGACAAAAAAGGGGTGAAGCCAGAAAGAAACTATAATTCCCAATGGAAGCCTGGTTCAATCAGGAGTGAGGCAAGAAGCTGTAGGCTTGGCTCCAACAGCCCTCCAAAGGTTACGACTGAATTGCAACATTTTGCCTTTTAAGACAGCAGCCACAATCCCCAGCAAAACCTCAGGAAATCTGTTCTCTAGACTGTGGTCACTGAAGCCCAATACTACCGAACTGTGGTTTTCTGATCCAGGAGAAAGAAAAAGCAGTCCCTGCGGATTTTACTTTGCTAATTGTTGCCGTCTATAGGGGGCAGTGCTCATCTCTGTTTCAAGGCCATTGAGCCAGTGCTGACCGAAGACGTTTCTGCAATCATGTGGCCAGCATGACATCACAGAGTGCTCTTACCTTCCCACTGAAGTGGTACCTATTTATCTACTTGCATTTGCATGCTTTCAAACTGCTAGGTTGGCAGGAGCTGAGATGAGGATGGGAGCTCACCCGTCGCATAGCAATTGGGTCTTGAATGTGGGCTTTCCAGCAGACAGAAAGAATTATTATTCTCCAATAATGGATTAAGTAAATGCACAAAAGAAGCAGGAAACCTGCTATCTTTCCTGCTATCTTTCCATGAAACCTTTTAAGGTTGTCTTCCAGCCAAGGCCTCCCTCTCTGCGTCTGTCAATTTGGGCTTCTCCCTGGAATGTGCTGCCTCTTCTCCTAGGAAACTGTGGTGCTGTCACAATCCCCCCTTCTTCTCCAGGGGCACATCCCATCTCTAATAACTACTGTGCATGCTGCTAAAATAAAAGTAATCTTACAGACTATTCAGAACTTTCTATCTATTCAATGAATCAAGTACTTCCTGTTTGTTTCTGTGGATCTTCCAGATTGTAAAAGATACTTTAGTTGGCAACACTACAGCAGTATTCCTTAGCTTCTTTTCCTAACTTTGGAACACCCCGTCTCCCTTGAACTTTCTGGAGAGAAAAACTATTTTTTTCTTACAGAATGGGATGTGGAGGGATAGCTTTTCCTATGTGTTCAGGTAAGCATCTTTCTGTAGAAAGATCCTGTTTCAGAAGTGACGTGTATTGGAAAGTCAGAAATCTGTGTGAACTGCCTTTGATAACCTGGAATACTATGAAGGGAGGTTAGCTTCACATCTCAAGGGTTCCTGAGAATCAAAAATGAATTATGGTAGAAACTGAGCTGGACTGCAGACATGCTCCAATCTGTCTGTCTGGGGTTTGGGATTTTTTTTTTTTGCCCTATCAAGGATATCAATCTTTAGCTCTGGATTTGAGTCTCATGTTTATGCTCTACCGAGTTTTATAAGTTTGTGAAAGTCTGAAACACAAGGATTAATAACTCATATAATCCACTAAACCCTATGTCAGAGTTTGGAGTAATGCACCAGTAATGGTATTCACTTACTTTCGCTACTGGTTTGGACATGTGAGCACGCGTGGGCGCTCATTTCACTTGCACACAGTGCTTCTGCGCATGTGCAGAACCTTCTGCACATGCTCAGAGCATCCGTGATGACGTCCGGGTGGGCGGGTGGAGCCTCCTGCTGCTGCTGCTACCGGATCACCCAAACCGGTGCGAACTGGTAGAATACCACCACTGTAACTCATCCATTGAAAGCAGAACTCCGAGGCAGGTAGATTCCTCAAAGAACATGTTTGATGGATAAATCATATCGGCATAGCCAGTGAAAACCAACTCTGATAGTTCCCACGGTTTTCACCTAGTTAAAAGAGTAAAACTCTCCCCTACCAGCAGGGGTGAAATGCTCCCGGTTTGGGCCGGTTCATGCATACCGGTAGCGGTGGGCACCCATGGGTCGGAGAACTGGTAGTGACAGCTGGCTGGCCATGCCCCTGAACTGGTCCCCCGGTCGCCACTCACTCGCTTGTCCTGCCCCGCCCGGTCTCTGCTCTCCAACTTGCCTGCCTGAAGTGCTGCACCCCTAATCTGCCTGCCAGGTAAGCCTGCGAAGTCGTGGCCTACCTAGCTGCCCATGCCCCCCATCCCCTGCCTTCCCTACTCCATTCCCCATGGCCCACAGCCCTGACATACTTTCCTGCCTTCCACATGGCCTTGCTGGTGTCCCCATGGCCAGATTGCGAAGGCAGGCAAGTGGAAGGCCGCATGGAAGGCAGGCAAGCATGTCGGGGCCGGCCGCGGGGAAGGGAGCTAGCAGCTTTCTCGGTGGTCCCCCATGCCCACTTGCCTTCCGAGGTCAGCGGCCCTTGGTGAAGATGCAGCTACTGCTGCTCTGGGGCTGAGAAGGGGGACGGCAGCAGCGGCAGGGCCCCAGAAGGCAAGCGGATGTCCCGGGGCTGCACATGCACTCTCAGACCCCCCTCGGAACCAGAAGAGCAGCCACAACAGCTGCCGCTAGCCTCTCAGGGGCCTCATGGTGGTGGGCTTCGCTGCAAACTGCCTGACCCAGCTGTGGGCTTTGTGACACCCATCCTGGTGCTTCCCCTTAAATAAGTCACCTTTTCCTAAGTGCTCAGCTGGGACTCAAAGCCTCCCGAGAAAAGCAGATGGTGGAAGCCACACAGGGCTCTTCCCTGCTTGAGCAGCCATGAGCCCCCATGGCCTGGGCCAAGGGAAGCGCCGGCCAGTCTCCAGCCTGCTCGGTCCCGCCCCTGAGAGGCTGGCAGCTGCTACTGTGGCTGCAGCTGCTCCTCTGGTTCTGAGAGGGGTCTGAGAGTGCCGCCACCCCCCTTCTCAGCCCTAGAGCAGCAGCAGCTGCATCTCCACCAAGGGCCACCCGCCCACCCACTGGCTGCCAACCTCGCAGGGGACCAGGCAGGCTGGAGACCAGCTGGCGCTTCCCTTGGCCCAGGCCATGGGGGCTCATGGCTGCTCAAGCAGGTGTCGCAAAGCCCGCAGCCAGGTCAGGCAGGGATGCTGGCTGGCTTGCAGTGAAGCCCACCACCATGAGGCCCATCTGTGCAATAGGCTGCGCTGCCCCAGCCCAGCTCAACCCCACGCAACCGCGCTTCTTTGCTGGGCTTCTTCCAGTAAAGAAGCATGGAAGTTCCAGCCCATCCGCCCCATGAGCGAAGTGGGCAGCGTGAACGAGACCACTCTAATTTGGTTACTCATTCCCAAGTTTCTGAGTCTGGCCACTGTGTCCTAATCAAATTCTAGGGTTGATTATATAATGCTATAATGACCAATGACCAAACTAAAGATTTTGATTTGACTGGATATCCACATATTACAGTAATAATACAGTAATAATACAGGTATTCAAGACTGAGCCCAATATTTCTGTTGCTAAGTGAGACAGTTGTTAAGTGAGTTTTGCTCCATTTTATGATCTTTCTTACCATAGTTGTTAAGTGAATTGCTGCAGTTGTATCACAGTTATTAAGTGAATGTTGCTGTAGGAGATGACCAGGCTTAACCCGTGGAAGGAGTCAAACCTATCATCAGTCTTGAATCCCTTCATGCAGGGATCTAAGAGAACTAAGTCCAGCCAATCTTGAACTCCATTGGCTCTTATCTATCACCAGTGCTTTGGCCATTAGTAGTTCAGATCCTTATAGAGAGCATACTCTTGCAATAAACTGTATGCCTCAATACAATTGCCCTAAAGCAGAAATAGTCAAACCTCTGCTCCCATCCAGTCAACTGGCTGCCCAAGTAACCACCGGAGTGCAAGTGAAAAAGAAGCAACAAATTGACAATGAGGTGACGGCCACACTTAAAACCACTCAGAAAGATGACAAATGTTTTTAAAATTATAGCAATGTTTGCTCACTCCAGGATGGACTAGCCTGGGTGGGGGCTAAGATATACTGTATGTGCCAAAGAGCCAGAGGTTGATGGTCTTGGGGAAGAGCCATGATTCCAAGGCTGCTGGACATTTTGATT
This sequence comes from Diadophis punctatus similis, assembly GCA_023053685.1. NCBI lineage: Eukaryota > Metazoa > Chordata > Lepidosauria > Squamata > Dipsadidae > Diadophis > Diadophis punctatus. The sequence goes on along the minus strand of JALIGW010000027.1, from coordinate 6,956,040 downwards.
TTGTAAAGACTTTGCATTTAATCAAAAGGCAGTTTTGGTGGCCATCTCTGAAAAAGGACATTGAAAGCTATATGGCAAACTGCCCTACCTGCGCTTTAGCCAAGTGATGGCAGGGGAAAACTCCAGAACTCCTCCAACTTCTGGCGGAGCCTTCAGCGCCCTGGAGAGAGATCTCCATGGATTTTATTATGGAATTTCCAGAAAGCTCAGGAAATACAGTTATATGGGTGATCACCTATTTATTTTCTAAGCAGGTGCATTTTGTCCCTGTCAGAAGATTCCTTCAGTATGGGGTTTGGACAGACTATTTCTGCACCATGTCTACAAGCTACATGGAGCAGCCCAACATATTATTTCAGACAGAGGGGTGCATTCACATCTAAGTTTTGGAGAGCTTTTCTTAACCTGCTTGGTACTGACCAGGGACTTAGCTCAAGTCACCACCTCCAAACTAATGGAAGTGTGAACGTATGAACTCACTTTTGGAACAGTATCTCAGGTGTTATATCAATTACCCGCAAGATAACTAGGCTGATCTGTTACCTTTCGCGGAAGTAGTGAATAATAATTCTGTGCATAGTAGCATGGGGTCACTCCTTTTAGAGTGGCTACAGGACAAGACTTTAAGCCAATGTCTGATCAATGATCATCCGATATCATCACTGAAAGAGGTCACCCATCTGCAAAATATGTGGCCAGTGATGAGGAAGTCTTTGGCGGACACATGTGAGGCTTACAAAAAGCAGGCCAACAAGAAGCATGAGGAACCCAAACCATTCAAGATTGGTTACTGAGTTTACCTCTCCACCCGTTACCTCCAGTCTCTACAGCCATCGAAGAAACTAGGACCCAAATTTGTGGGGCCCTTCCCAATTAATTCAATGCATCATCAATCCAGTAATAGCAGAGCTACACTTGCCCAAATCCCTTTGGTGGGTACACCCAGTGTTTCCTTGCAGCTAAGAGCTGAAGTGGTGCAGTGGTTAAATGCTGCGACTGCAGGCTGACTGCTAGTTCAGCAGTTCGGCTGTTCAAATCTCACTAGGCTCAAGGTTGACTCAGCCTTCCATCCTTCTGAGGTCGGTAAAATGAGGACCCAGATTGTTGGGGGCAATATGCTGAACTCTGTAAACCGCTTAGAGAGGGCTGTAAAGCACTATGAAGCGGTATATAAGTAAAGTGCTATTGCTATTATTGAAACCTGAAACCAGCCTTAGACCTAAGCTTTCACCAACTTCTAAGCCATTGATGATAGAAGGGAAGCAGCATTTTGAAATCCGAGAAATCCTAGATTCCTATAAGCATAGGGGAACTCTTCAGTACTTAGTGGCCTGGAAAGATTTTCCTACAGCTCAGAATGAGTGGGTTGACTATCGCCATGTTAGAGCTCCTAAACTTTTAAAATGCTTCCATAATCAGTATCCTGACAAATCCAAATGAAATTTCTCCTGTTTTATGTTTCTTCTCTGCCTGTTTGTTTTGCTTTGTTCTACAGGACTAGTATCACTTTTCAGGGGGGCAGTATGTCAGGTCCTTTATTGTGTCCTGCCATTCTGTTGGAAGGGAGGGGAAAGAAGGCTTGCTGGTTGTCAATATTCCGACTGATGAACCCAATCAAAGCAAGCATGTTTGAGACCTTCCAATGTCTGAATGCAAAACTTTATTGAGTACATCGTTTTGGCACTGATGAAGGCAAAACCAGCTCTACCTAATTCCCATGCAAACCCACATAACTACAGTATAGATTTTCTCCTCCCCCAACTTAGTGCAGGTCACATTGTCCAATTGAATGTCATTGTACTGTTATGAGAAAGAATCCCTGTGTCAGCTCTGGCGAGCCTGCCGGCCCGGAGCTGTCATTCGCACTGGGGGAACAGGCTGTAACCTGATATCCGGGCTGTGAAGACTTGCTACTGTGATCGGGTGACAGCATGGATGCATACTGATGATATCCTGCTTACGAGCTCTGCAAAGCACAGAGATTATCAACAAAGCAATCCATCTCGTTTGTTGAAGTGAGCTGGAGCTGTGAGGCTAGGATCCCTATTCCCTGCGAGCGGAGACTGCTTCAGCGTAACCTGATCCCCCTGCAACCATCCGATTCCCCTGCACCCAGAGGATAAAGGGAGCCACGTGGCTGGGAAGCACAGCAGAGGAGAGAGCCGGCAACGAGAGGCAGCACAAAGAAGTTTATACCGGCAAAGATCAGAGGAGGACCTGTGATCCCCAGCGTGCTGCAGCAGAGTCAGAAGCTTTTAGAGCCTGCTTGTTCCCCTCATCGGAGCTTGTTCATTTCCCTCACCGGAGCCTGCTTATTTCCTGGACTATAGATTGGGATTGATAGATTGAGATTGATCATTGACTGTTTAATTTAACCTAACTGATTGATAGATTGGGAATTTAATTGATTGATAGATTGGGAATGATCACAGGACCATTGATTTTTAGTAGATTAAGTTATTTGATTGTTTAATTATAGGGATACCTACTAGAAAAAATGATAGATTGTTTAGCTAACTAACCCATCTGACTAATAGATTGATCAACCATAATAGAGTGATTAGCCATCTGACTAATAGATTGAATAGAATCCATCTGACCAATAGATTGATCAACCGATAATAGAGTGATTAGCCAACTCACATCTGATTGATAGACTGGGACAACTGATTATAGTAAAATAAAGTAGTAAATAGTAAGTAGAATAAGATAGCAAGAAGCAGTAATATAAGTAGTGAAGAGTAAGTAGAACAGGACAGTAAGAAGCAAAATAAGCTAATTGATAGACGGGGACAACTGATTGTAGTATAAAAAAAAGTAGTAAACAGTAAGAAGAATAAGATAGTAAGAAGTAGTAAAATAAACAGTAAATAGTAAGTAGAACAAGATAGTAAGAAGCAAAATAAGTTAAATAGTAAGTAGGATAACTTAGTAAGAAGCAAACAGAATAAGTAAAATAAGATAGTAAATAGTAAGTAGAACAAGTAAGAAAGATTGAGACCACCTACTGTAGTAAAATAAAATAGTTAATAGTAAGTAGAATAAGTTAGCAAGAAACAAGTAGAATAAGCAGAATAAGTAGTAAATAATAAGTAGAATAAGCGAGCAGAATAAGCAATTTGATAGACTAACGGACAATAGGAAATCTTCTAGTAACCACACACCCACACTCTACACACTCACAGACAAGGGAAACTTACTAGTAACTCCACACTCCCACACTCTACACTCCTACTCTCACCCCCAACCAAAAAACCACACACATGGATCAAGGAACAGACTCCATTGTGACATGCAGAACATGCTCCATGTACACGCTTATGCCCACAGAAAACCATAACTACACATGCACCAAATGCAAACTAATCAAATTACTAGAAGAAAAAGTAGAAGATCTAGAGAAAAGCCTAAACACCCTGAAACTCAACCAACAAAACAAGAAACCCCAAACCCCACAAAAAGAACACGCACAAAAAGAACACAAAAATGACCAAGCAACTTCCACTTCAGCTAACCCCTCGGAGGAAGAAAGCAGATGGACACATGTCACCAACAGAAAAAAATACAAACCAAACACAAAACCACTGTCCAAACCAACCCACCCAGACCCAACCCCACTGGTTCTAAGCAACCAATACCATGGACTTCCAATAGAAGATAACACACAGACACACAAAAAAGAAACACCAGAAAGAACCCTCAACAGAGCAGCAGCACCAAACACCACAATGACAAAGAAAGAAACTCCTCAAACAACTCCAGGCAAAAAGAAAAGGCGAGTACTGGTAATAGGAGATTCAATCCTCAGAGGAACCGAACCCGCCATCTGTAGACCAGATAACCAATCCAGAGAGGTATGCTGCCTTCCAGGAGCCAAAATCATAGACGTAGCAGAGAAAGTAACTGAAATAATAAAACCCACAGAATATTACCCCCTACTATTACTCCACGTAGGAACAAATGACACAAAAAAGAACTTGAAAGCAATACAGAACGACTATGAGCAACTAGGCAAGAACGTCAAAAACCTAGGTGCGCAAGTAGTCTTCTCATCCATACTACCAACAAGAGGACAACACCCAGCAAGGGAACAAAGAATCCTACAAGTAAACCACTGGCTAAAAGTTTGGTGTCGCCAAAAAAACTTTGGATTTCTGGACCATGGACTGTACTACCTCCAAGATGGACTTTTGGCAAGGGATGGGTTACACCTCACAAAGACTGGGAAGAATGTCTTCGGAAAAAGACTGGCCCAACTTGTCAGGAGGGCTTTAAACTAAAATCACGAGGGGAGGGTGACCAATCTACAGGATCCCTGGGACCCAACTCCAAGAATGGAACCCAAGCAAACAAAACAAACAACAAACCAAAAAGGGATGGGGAAGAAAACAAACTCAAACGCCAAACAAGAGACAAAGAAAGAACACCCACAATCAGGCACAAAGAACTCAAATGCCTCTACACAAATGCACAAAACCTAGGGAATAAACAAGGTGAACTTGAAATGTTAATACACGAAGGTACACATGACATAGTTGGAATATCAGAAACTTGGTGGGATGAATCACACGATTGGAACACACAGATAAAAGGATACAAACTCTACAAAAAAACCAGATCACACAAAAAAGGAGGTGGAGTTGCACTGTATATAAAGGACCACTATGTAGCTACAGAGCTACAAGTAACCAAGGAAGAAAACCCATTAGAATGCATATGGGTCAACATAAAAGAAAAAAAGAATGACACAACAATAGGAGTATACTACAGACCACCAAACCAAACAGAAACAATGGACACCCTTTTTACCAACCAGCTAAAGAACATATGCAAGAAAAATAGCATTGTAATAATGGGAGACTTCAACTACCCGGACATCAACTGGAAAACCAACTCAGCACCAAGTGAGAAATCTAACAGATTCCTAACCAGCCTAGCTGACAACTTCATTGTCCAAAAAGTGGAGGAGGGAACTAGAGGGGCAGCCATACTGGATCTAATACTTACAAACAGAGAAGAAACAATAGAAGGAGTCGAAGCTGCGGGAACACTGGGCGAGAGTGACCACATAATACTAAATTAATGCTTTATTCACCATAAAGCAAACACAAATAACTGAACATAACAACACCTATATCCCAGACTTCAAAAAAGCCGACTTCAATAAACTCAGAGAAAACTTGGGGAAGTTCCCTTGGATGAAAGTACTAAAGGGTAAAACAACTCAAGAAGCCTGGGAGATCCTGAAAAACACGATCATAAAAGCCCAGAACACCACAATACCGATGAGGAAGAAAAACAAGAAATCCAAAAGGAAACCAGCATGGCTAAACAAAAATCTCACCGATAAACTGAATGAAAAAAAAAGATAAATACAAAAAATGGAAAGAGGGGCACATAACCAAGGCAGAGTACCAACAGACAGCCAGAATCTGTAAAGAAACAATCAGGACAGCAAAGGCCCAGAATGAACAAAGACTCGCAACAAAAGTCAAAGACAACAAAAAAAGCTTCTTCCAACACATTAACAACAAGAAAAAAATCAAAGAAACAGTTGGTCCACTAAAGAGAGAAGACGGCAAAGAAGTAACAGACAACACAGACAAAGCAGAGCTACTGAACACATTCTTCGCATCAGTCTTCACACAAAAGAAAACTGCAGCTCAACTACCCAGCAACACAAATATAAAAAACAGATTCGAAGCAAGACTCAACCTAAGCAAAAATACAGTAAGAGATCACCTATCTGAACTTAACGAATACAAAGCACCAGGACCAGACGGATTACATCCCAGAGTCCTAAAAGAACTAGCAGAAGTCATTTCAGAACCACTGCACCACATCTTCCACAAATCCTGGAACACAGGGGAACTACCCGAGGACTGGAAAAGAGCTGATGTGGTCCCCATCTTCAAAAAAGGTAAAAAAACAGACCCAGGAAACTACAGACCAATCAGCCTAACATCAATACCTGGGAAAATACTGGAAAAAATAATTAAAAACCAGATCTCCCATCATCTAAAAACAAACCAAGCAATAACCAACAGTCAACACGGATTTGTTAAGAACAAGTCATGCCAAACCAACCTCATTTCATTCTTCAACACTGTGACCAAATTAGTAGACCAGCGTAATGCAGTAGACATAATATACCTGGACTTTAGCAAAGCATTTGACAAAGTAGACCACAACCTACTCCTTCATAAGCTAGAAAAAAGCGGGATAGACAGCTACACAACCAGATGGATTAACAATTGGCTGACCAACCGTACCCAGCGAGTAGTCCTCAATGGCTCTAAGTCCACATGGAGAGAAGTAAGCAGTGGGGTACCACAAGGTTCCGTCCTAGGCCCAGTACTCTTCAATATCTTTATAAATGACCTAGATGAGGGAATAGCAGGAGAACTAACCAAATTTGCAGATGACACCAAGCTGGCGGGAGTAGCAAACACCCCAGAGGACAGACTCAAAATCCAGAGGGACCTCGACAGACTCGAACACTGGGCCCAAACCAATAAAATGAAATTTAACACAGAGAAAAGTAAAATTCTGTACCTAGGCAAGAAGAATCAAAAATACATATACAAACTAGGCGAAACCACACTCAATAGCAGCGATTGCGAAAGGGATCTCGGAGTCCTGGTAGACAGCCAACTAAATATGAGCCAGCAGTGTGCAGCAGCAGCCAAAAAGGCCAATACAGTCCTGAGCTGCATAAATAGAGGGATACAATCAAGGACCAGAGAGGTACTTGTACCACTCTATAAAGCCTTGGTCAGACCACACCTAGAGTACTGCATCCAGTTTTGGTCACCACACTACAAAAAAGACATTGAAACCCTAGAGAAAGTGCAGAGGAGAGCAACCAGGATGATAAAGGGTCTGGAAAATAAAACATACGAAGAGCGGTTGCAGGAACTGAGCTTGGCCAGTCTGGCGAAGAGAAGGACCAGGGGTGACATGATAGCAGTGTTTCAATACTTGAGGGGATGCCACAGAGAGGAGGGGGTCAGGCTGTTCTCTATTGCACCAGAAAGCCAAACAAGGAATAACGGATGGAAGCTGACCAAGGAGAGATTCAACCTGGAAGTGAGGAGAAACTTTCTGACAGTGAGAGCGATCAACCAGTGGAACAGCTTGCCAGCAGAGGTCGTGAGAGCCCCAACACTTGCGACCTTCAAGGAGAGACTGGACTGCCATCTGTCTCAAATGGTGTAGGGACTCCTGCTTGAGCAGGGGGTTGGACTAGATGACCTACAAGGTCCCTTCCAACTCTAATAATAAATCTAAAAATAAAAATATCACACAGCCCTGTGACTTTCGGAATAGCCAAGACACCTATTCACAAGCCTCAATTGATTGCAAGCCCAGCGAAGGGATTGGATAAGAATTAACCACTGTGGTGTGGTTAATTGGGGTAGTATAAAGGTGGTGAGGAGCACGGAGTAGGCAGCTCTTACAAAAATTACACTTTGCAATTGATAGTGTTTGTCAGTTTGTGCCGGAGAAGGAGTAAAAGAACTTATTACAAGCCAGGATTGCTGTCAGAATCCCAAAAGAGTGACTCTGCCATTCAGTGGAGAGAAGGGGGGGACTTGGGTTTGATTTATTAGCATTGCCTGTATCAACCGATGTTTTACAATGTATATATTGGCCAAGCATCTTGAGATCTCTTCATCTTGGGAGATGGTTTATGAGGGGCAATGTGGGATATTTCACTTGAAAGGGGAACGTAAGAGCCGAGGTGGCGCAGTGGTTAAAATGTAGCACTGCAGTTCAGCAGTTCAGCTGTTCAAATCTCACCGGCTCAAGGTTGACTCAGCCTTCCATCCTTCTGAGGTGGGTAAAATGAGGACCTAGATTGTTGGGGGCAATATGCTGAACTCTGTAAACCGCTTAGAGAGGGCTGTAAAGCACTAGGAAGCAGTATATAAGTCTAAGTGCTATTGCTATTGCTATGCTCAGGGAAATATATGTTCATCTGGTTCCCAGAGCAGTTGATTAAAGAAAACCTTTTCATACTTGTGTATTGGCCAGGCTCTGCATTCTGGTTAATGGGGAGGGGTCTCTACTGCTTTAACTCTACCTGCTTTGCCTGTATTCAGACGTTGCTTTGAATTGAATGCTTTCACATCTGCTTAATAAAAGATCCTTTTGAACTACCTGATTCAGGAGTTCTCGTTTTCTTAAGTTAGACAGAAAGGCAATCCTTACAATTGTGTATGGACTCTTTATTACTCTATCGGAACCTGACACCCTGGTCTTGGCAAAAACCTGTCCTTGGCTCTCATGGCTCTGCCTCTTGAAGTCTACATTCCATCTCACCCCCATGATTATTTAGCAAGTCGAGAAATGATAATGGTTGCAATAGCATAAGTGCGCTTCAAGCTTCACACTAGCATTTTTTCGCATGCTTTCTCTGTCATTGAAACTGCTTGTGAATTAGGGAGGGGGATTGTCTACAGAGACGGAGCAGACTCCCTTCCAGCCGGTTCCAGCCTGGCCATCATGCCCAGAGAGTGAAGCATTATCTGCCTAGCATCTCAGCATTCTCAAAACAACCTCTTTGCATCACATTGGCTGCTGGTGGACTAGTCAGGGGGTTGGGTTTGGGGGACACGAAAGAATGTCTTTGTCTATGGCGACCTTTTTCAGATTCTGCTTGACTTTACTGCAGCCACATTCTCTCAGTAAAAGTTCCTTTGATTCAACTCAATGGAGTTTTGCTTTCCTGAGGGACCAGCTGGGACACTACTTGAACTCTAATTCTAAATCTTAAAGCCATGGTGATGCAATTCTAACTGATCTTGCCAGTATCATTTATCCCTATGCAAATGATCAGGAAAGGGGATGTGACAGTAGACTCAATGAGTCCTGGCAGCCGGTTGCTCAATCACATCCCTGTTCTTGGGAGCCAGCAGGTCCACTTGGCACTCCTTGGTTTCCATTCCTTGCAGCAGGGAACCACAAACTATTATAAGGGCTCCTCTTTGAGCCTTATTTTGAGCAATGTTGTCTGTCCTGCTCTCCATCCAGAGGTGGGTTCCTCCTGGTTCAGACCGGTTCTATAGGTAGTAACTTGGCGGCCTGGGTTGCTGGAACCAGCAGTAACCCAGACCTGCCACATACCTGAGCCGGTTCTCTCGGCGCCACTGTAGGCGCTGCCATCTTGTTTTTTAAGTACTGCACATGTGTGCACAAAGCACCCGCACGGTGTGCAACATGCTTGCACCCGTGCAGTGTGTCCCTGAGCAAACCAGCAGCACGAGAATCCCGAACCCACCCCTGCTCTCATCTCTTGCTCAGCTCAGCCTGATCCTGTTTCTTCTGGGAGGCCTTTCAGAACTTCTACAGTACAGATATTTTCTGTGACTTCCATCCCATGTTCTCAGAGGGGTCAGCCGGAAGAGGAGACTGCCTTGTGGGCCTTAGAGCTCTGGAAACATTCAGTCACACTTCAGAGCAGAATGTTCAACCTCCTGGAATGCCTTCAGAGCCCAATAAAAATTATCACTAAATTGCAAATTTCTTTAACAGCACAAAGGTGGAAAATTATTAAATAAAGGGAAAGTAAATGCAGTTTGTTTCTAGTAATTGAATTATAATTAATTAGAAATGGTATTACTTTTCTGGATGCAACCCTTCAGCAAAAGTGCTTGCCTTTAAACTTCCATAAAACCCCAAAATGTTGGATTCTTCCCCAAAGAGCCCAGGCTCAGTAAGGAGAGAAGCCACTTATGAGAAACTCTCTTGCCTTGCTTGATAGCCCAGGGTTCCTTTCCACAAGGTGAGCTCTCCTTTGCAAAGAGTAAGGCCCACCCCTCTTCCCCACAATCACTTTTGTTCCTCTAAAAGATGCTTCTCCATCTCTGGCTCCAGGCTCAGAGGCCAAATGGTTGATGCAACATTGGGATCTGAAACAACAAAAATGGCAGCCATTGATTTCTTGGAGAATGAGGTCAAGACTTTTATGAATCTGAAATGTGGTTCAAAGTCTCCTGAGGGAGGGGAGCTATTCAGCCACTTTAGCCCAACATAAAGAACCAGAAATCAATTACTGGGAAGGACTAGAAAAACAAAAATTGATCATTTTTAAAAAGCCATTTTACACTTTTGCTTGATTCAAAGTGAGTGCGTGGCTCCAGAGAAAATGGATCGCTTGGTATAAATTTGCATTTAAAAAAGTTTAACACCGTTTGCCAAAGTGCAGTTAAGAAATTGTTCAGCTTTAACTTCCAGCAAGGAAAGCGAAGGATGCCAAAGGGCTCTCGGGCTGGAAAACATACTTGTATTTTCTCATAATGGAAAAGGTAAATGAAGGTAAAAGCTCCAAGCTCAGAAATGCCAAACCACACGTGGCTCAGAGTCCTTTTCAACAAATGAGATATGCAATTGGTCAAATACATAAATGTTCCTGGTTCTGCTACATTAGCACCATAGATTTACATTAATCTATGGTGCTACTGGGAGACTCAGTTTGGTCTGGTGGTGAAGGCTTCATTTAAAAACCAGAAGATGTTGAGTTCTAGTATCACTGTATCAGAGGTGGGTTCCTGCCGGAGCTGCCCAGTACGCAGCTCCGGTAGGGAGCGGTGGATTTTGCAACCGCTCCAGAGCCCTCTCTGCCGGTCCACCCGGCATGTCGCCATTTTTTCCGGTGATTTGGGGTGATTTTCGGGCGATTTTGCTTCTGCGCATGCGAGGAAGCAAAATCGTGCCGAAATCTCTCTCTCTCGCGCGCCCCCTCATGAGATTTTGGTGCAATTTTGCTTCCGCGCATGCACAGAAGCAAAATCATGCAAGGGGGCGCGCACGCATAGCGAGCGCGCGCCCCCCCGAAGCATGGAGATGCGCACGCATGGCTCCGGGAGCGAGGTAAGTGAGCAACCCGCCCCTGCACTGTATGCCAAAAGCTGGTTGGGTGACTTTAGGCCAATCACCAGGAAGCTGGGAGTTCTAATCATGTCTTAGGCAAGAGAGCCAGCTGGTTGAGTTTGGGCCAATCTCCGGGAAGCAGTGAATTCTAGTCCCACCTTAGGCATTAAAGCCAGCTGAGTAACTGAGTCAATCACCAGGAGATGGTGAGTTCTAGTCTTGTCTTAGATATGAGAGCCAGTGGGGTGGGTCCCTCCAACCCAACCCACTTCATAGGGTTGTTTTTGTAAAGAAACTAGGAGGAGAGAGGAGTATTACATAAATTCACCTCCTTGAAAATAAATTAATAAAATAAATATAGACCCCTTGATGTGCTGACTCAGTGAGGGAAACAGAATGGGTGAGTCTCAGGCAGGACTTTGTCAGTCTTTTTCGGCTCACCAGGCAACATTTGTATAATGGGTGACCCCAAGTCCTTGCTGGTGTTTCCACCCTTCTGCCCCATCCCTCTTCCCGAGATCCACTAATGAGCCCTTCTTATTCTTCTGGAATTTGCCTGGATAACCTGCTTGTTGTGACCTGCCAGCTGCCAGCAGAGCTGGCCGCAGACTCAGACGATGAGGAGGTTGGGGAGGAACTTGGGCCAGTTTTGGAGTCTGAGGAAGGCTCTGATGGATGCTCTGCATTGGAAGCAGAGCTAGAGCCAGGGCCGTCTGACATTTCCCAGCCACCGGAGAGGCAGCTGCCTTTGGAAGCTGAGATAAGTAGGGAGGAAGAACAGCTGGGGCAGAGGTAGGTTCCTCCTGGTTCGGACCAGTTCGCTCGAACTGGTAGCAATCTGCTGGTGATGCCACAATGACATCATGGAACCAGTTCTGTCAGTGCCGGTCCGTAGATGCCACCATCTTTTTTTTGGAATTTTTTTTGAAAAAAAAATGGGGGGGGATTTTTTTCCTGGTTTTTTTCCTTCTGCACATGCACAGAAGCTGAGTTTCCGCATTGCACATGTGTCGCCATTTTGTTTTCAGCTTTTTGGGGGGAATATCTATTTTATTTTTCAGCACTGTGCATGTGCGCGTGCGAAGCACTCACGTGTCCATGAGGCGTGACCACATGGCGTGGGAGGAAGCGAACTGGCAGTGAGGTAAGTTAGAACCCACCCCTGAGCTGGGGCCTGTTCCAGATGCACGTATGCACAGAGCTGTTAGGAGAGGAGAACAACTGAGGACAAGGAGTTCACTCAGGAAGCAAGACACACATGGATGCTGAATGGCCCCACCCTGGCTGGGGAATAAATAGAAGGAAAGGGGAGTGGTGGTTGTAGGAGACAACCGTTCAGATTTCGGAAGATTTTGCTCATCGTGTTTTGTGCCTCAGAGACTGCTTGCCAGAACTTAATTTACAGCTTTGCAGCTGGAAGCTCCCAGCAGTTGGAAGGAATGGAAGGATTTATATTCTTGCAGACAGCTGTAACCAGGAGCACTACTCAGGGGAGCCCAAGGACACATAAACCTCCAAGTGCTTCAACAACCCTCTAAAAGGTTGCAAATGACCAGCTATCAGCAAGGAATAGAAATCCTTCCATTCCCCGCTATCCTGTCAGAGTTGAAGGAGCTTCTTGGATGAGAAGTGAATTGTCTTCAAAAGAAAAAACAAGAAAGTCCAGTTGCCTCCTGAAAAAAGCACCTTTGGGATATCTACCTGACTCTTTCAGGTTTGATTGTGGCATCGGTGAGGTGAGCATTTGGGCGGCTTGAAGCCAAATGCTGACTGTTTGAAGATTGCTCCTTCTACCAATTAATTAACGGTGAGATAAATGTTGAACAGTACCTTATTTAGTACTTTTCAGTACTTTGGTTATTTTTTTCCATTTTTGTGCAGTTAGCAACATTTCTATCCCTCTGAAATGGCAGACTAATCCACAGTATCCCAAACACTCTGGACTAAGCAGTGAAGTGGCAAAGCAGAAGAGGTGCCCCAACCATCCTCTACACGCTGCAGAAGACTCTCAGCAGAACTGAAAGTGGTAGGAGAAAAGAGTAGAAAGAAGACCAGGCTTATTATCTGGAGAAAAGGCCAGTTGTCTGCCTGACTGAAAGAGAGAAAAGTCACCCTGATCCCTGTTAAGTACTTCCTAATTGAGGGGATGCCACAGAGAGGAGGGGGTCAGGCTGTTCTCTATGGCACCAGAAAGCCAAACAAGGAATAATGGATGGAAGCTGACCAAGGAAAGATTCAACCTGGAAGTGAGGAGAAACTTTCTGACGGTGAGAGCGATCAACCAGTGGAACAGCTTGCCAGCAGAGGTTGTGAGGGCCCCAACACTTGCAACCTTCAAGGGGAGACTGGACTGCCATCTGTCTCAAATGGTGTAGGAACTCCTGCTTGAGCAGGGGGTTGGACTAGATGACCTACAAGGTCCCTTCCAACTCTAATAATAAATCTAAAGAGAGAACGGAGCAAAAGAACGGAGAAACCAGCAGGGAAGGTTGCAAGTTACTCTGGTAAATTTCCCTCACCTTATAGCAGCCACCCGAAGTGCTGCCACACTCATGCTGTGTTGGTCTCTTGCACATCCACATGGAAACTCACACACACACAGCAGCAGCAGCTCCTTACATACATATATTGTGTATATGAATATAACAGGGAAATGCTCTCAGTTTGTAATAAAAGACTTTTCTGGGCTATCAGGGGAGGAGAATCTGCAGCTGAATGCAGTGCAATTAGTTATATTCATAACTATAACTCATGACTTATACTAGTTAGATGCTGTTCCAGTGTGGGGCACATCTGCACACGTGAAACAAGTTCACATCACCTTCAATGAAGCCGTACGCTTAGTGACAGGATGTCTCAAACCAACACCAATTGAGAAAATATATCCTCTTTCTGCCATTGCCCCACCTAAGACCAGGGGAGAAGTAGCAGCAGATGCCGAGAGAACTGAGCAAGAGAAACGGACCGAGGCCTCAAGCCCACCGACTCAGATCTAGGAACAGCTTTATGGCAAGAACAATTATTCTTGAGGGTGCTCAAGAACAAAATCAAATTCAAAAGAGGGAGCAAGGAGATCATCGAGCAAGGAATAGAGGAAGATACGGCTGAAAGATCCGACCTCCTTGGAGGAGCCTGAATTGGGAGGCTTGGAGTGCCTAAGTGTAAAACTAATATGCTCAAGTGGAGGCTCTTAGTGGATAATGACACACTGTGGGAATATGGAGAGAGACAGAACTCGGCCCATCTGCTGGTATGTTGGCTACTATCAGAAACATGTACAAGTAGTCCTCAACTTGCAACCACAATTGAGCCCAAAATTTATGTTGTTAAGTGAGAAATTGGTTGTTTTGCCTCATTTTATGACTTTTCTTGCCACATTTGTTAAGTGAATCACAGCAGTTGTTAAAATTACTCACATGGTTGTTAATTGAATCTGGCTTCCCCATTGACTTCGCTTGTCAGAAAGTTGCAAAAGTTGATCACATGACCCCAGGACACTGCAATTGTCATAAATGTCACTTGCCAAGCATCTTACATTTGATCACATGGTCATGGGGATGTTGCAACGGTTGTAAGCGTAAAAATGCTCATGTCACTTTTTCAGTTCCATTGTAACTTTGAACAGTCACTAAATGAACTGAACTGTTGGGGTGTATGGGGTGCTCAGGGAGGGGTAGCACCTCTGGTGTAGGGGCATGTTGTGTCCTTTTACGGCAGCTCATTTTAGGGCAGCTTTTAGGGCAGCTCATTCACCTTTGGTCCCCACCTGTCACTCAGCTCTCACCTATGGCTCCTAGCAGTTGTAGCATGCACAGCGGCCACACCCCGGACAACAGCTTCGACAGGCTGGCCAAACCAGGTTGAGGATAGCCGTTGGGTCATCAACCTTCGTTGAGATAGGGACTTGTCTATCCAGAGCATGTGTAGTCAGATTCCGGTGGACTGAGCGGATGAAATCTACTAGAATAGGACAACGGTCATGAAGGTGGTCTCTGCAAGCGATGTGGTACGCTAAGCACGGCAAGACACGAAAAACGCCCTGGTCAACCACTGTGCCCAGTCCATCTCCAGCTGTCTCGACTCTTGTCCTGCTATTTGGAGTAAGATGGAATCTGGGAAGAGAGAGTGAGGCTGACTATATGCACCTGCCCCTCACTTTAATCCAATTCACGCACAAGTCTTGACACCCCCCCCAAGACCTGTGAAAAGTCCTGCGGCGATGGCTTTAAATAATCACCGAACACATTAAAAGACCTTCAAGTAATCTGAGTTTAACACCTGAAGGCTGATGATATGAGCGGCATGCATTTGTTTTTCCCCTACATAATAATTAATATTTAATACTTTTCTGATAGAAATAGATATATTTCGATCTGGAATATAATTAGATTGATCTCTATGAATAATTTTAAAGGATCAGCTAACAATTTAATTTATACTTTATACCATATATTGAGACGGATCTATAAGATGCCATTTCCTGGGAATTTTTAGCTGGTCAGAATTATCTTAGGTTTACAAAGACTGTGGAAGAGGTCTATTGGGTGCAAGGTATTCCATAAAAATAAAACTTCAGGTATGAAGACTTCTTAAAATTCTTCATAAAATTCCCCTGGCTCCTCTCTCAATGTGAGGAGATTTTCCATTTTGAATAGTGTTAAGAACTTTGAGTGTTTCTGAAATAGAGAAAGGAGAGTCCATAAACTCTGGAGCTAATTCTGGAAATTCTACTTTATATTAGTGATGGATTATATAATATTATTAGTGATAGTTGTTGAAAAAATGTTTGAATTCTTTACTTATGTCTTTGGTTTTAGTTTCAGTTTGGCCATTCCTGTTTATAACTGCACTAATACATTTTTTTCCTTAGGTTTTTCAATTTATTTGCCAATATTCTAGAATTTCTATTATCATGTTTGGAACTTATATTTTCATTATCATGGTTGGAATTTTGTATTTTTGTTTGGAAATAATTATTTGAGAGGAGCTTTTACCTGTCTCTAAATCATCTTATTCTCTCCTTTTATGTACTAATAGTAAAGTTACTATTTACTTTATCACTGGAGGGTTTAAAAAAGAAACTGGACAGCCATTTGTCCAGAATGGTATAGGTATAGGATCTCCTGTAAGAGCAGTCGGTTGGACTAGAAAACATGCAAGGTCTCTTCCAACTCAGTTATTCTATGTTCTATGTTTATTTATATATTTATATATAATAGCTGATCCAGTTATACTTCGTTAATAGATTGTCAAGTTTTGAATAAAGTTACTTGCCTTTTGTGATGCTATTTTCCTTAAATGTGCTCATCTTGTTTATGTACTCCCCCTCTTAATACAGCTTTTATAACATCCCACCTTATTCTTATTGATGTTCCATTTGCACTCTTTTCTTGCAAAAAAATCCTGCAAAAAAAAGTTTGAATTAATTGTTGCAGCTGCATTGTATAATAACATAGTATTAAAATGCCAATTACAAGTAAATGGGATAATATCTTCTAATTGGAACATAATAATCAGCAGAGCGTGATCTGATATAACTATTGGGGCAATTTTAACCTACTGAATTTTTTTGGGAAAGTTTTCAATCTTCATACATAGTCTATCCTATAGTTGGATTTATATCTAGTTGAATAAAATGTGTTTCTTTATTGTAGGATTTATAATTGTACATGAATCAACAAATCCATGACTATGCGTTCCATTTTCAATGTTATTAAACAGTCCAGATTTAAATGAATCGATTATTGAAGTCATCTCCTATTGTAAAATTCATAATCTTTAGTATGTAACCAATCTGACCCTGATAAGAGCATATGCAAAAGCTAGAGTTAATATTTTATGACCAAATTTGATATATCTATATATCTATACTCTCTCTCCCCCTCCCTCCTCCCTCCCTCCTCCCTCTCTCATCTATCTGTCTGTCTGTCTGTCTGTCTGTCTGTCTATCATCGATCTCATTACCATTCTAGCCATTTTTTGCAGGATGAAGGCCTCTTCAACATGAAGGCATGTTTCCAACCAATACGGTCCTGAACTTTCTTTTGCCAATAGAGTCCTTAATACTTGCTGATGTTGTCCATCCATCTTGTTTTACGTCTTTTTGGTGGATGCTTATTGTCAAAAATATATAGATAGTCCTCAGGTTATGACTGCTCATTCAGTTACGGAGATGCTGGTGCTTATGACAGAATAAAAGCATGACAAAGTTGGAAGGCACCTTGGAGGTCTTCCAGTCCCTATACCATTTTAGCAATAGCAATAGCACTTAGACTTATATACCGCTTCATAGTGCTTTACAGCCCTCTCTAAGCGGTTTACAGAGTTAGCATATTGCCCCCAACAATCTGGGTCTCCTCATTTTACCGACCTCAGAAGGATGGAAGGCTGAGTCAACCTTGAGCCGGTGAGATTTGAACAGCTGAACTGCAGCTAGCAGTCAGCTGAAGTAGCCTGCAGTGCTGCACTCTAACCACTACGCCACTTCGGCTCATTTTAGACAAGTGGTTGTCCAGTCTCTTCTTAAAAGCCTCCAGTGATGGAGCACCCACAACTTCTGGAGGCAAGTCATTCCACTGGTTAATTGTTCCCACTGTCAGATAATGTCTCCTTAGTTCTAGGTTGATTCTCTCCTTGGTCAGTCTCTACCCATTGCTTCTTGTTCTGCCTTCTGGTGCTTTGGAGAATAGCTTGACTGCCTCTTCTTTGTGGCAATTGGAACATAATTGTCCCAGCACCACCACAGTCACATGACTGTAATCTGTGGATCTGGCAACTGGCTCACACTTACGACAGTTGCAGTGTCCCACATCATGTGACTGTCACTTGTGACCTTTCCTGGAAATATTGAAAAAAAAGTAAAATTCTGCACCTAGGTAAGAAGAATCAAAAATACACATACAAACTGGGCGAAACCACACTCAATAGCAGTGATTGCAAGAGGGATTTCGGAGTCCTGGTAGACAGCCAACTAAATATGAGCCAGCAGTGTGCAGCAGCAGCCAAAAAGGCCAATGCAGTCCTGAGCTGCATAAATAGAGGGATACAATCAAGGACCAGAGAGGTACTAGTACCACTCTATAAAGCGTTGGTCAGACCACATCTAGAGTACTGCATCCAGTTTTGGTCACCACACTACAAAAAAGACATTGAAACTCTAGAGAAAGTGCAGAAGAGAGCAAAGAGGATGATAAAGGGTCTGGAAAATAAAACATACAAAGAGCGGTTGCAGGAACTGAGCTTGGCCAGTCTGGCGAAGAGAAGGACCAGGGGTGACATGATAGCAGTGTTCCAATACTTGAGGGGATGCCACAGAGAGGAGGGGGTCAGGCTGTTCTCTATGGCACCAGAAAGCCAAACAAGGAATAATGGATGGAAGCTGACCAAGGAGAGATTCAACCTGGAAGTGAGGAGAAACTTTCTGATGGTGAGAGCAATCAACCAGTGGAACAGCTTGCCAGCGGAGGTTGTGAGAGCCCCAACACTTGCGACCTTCAAGGAGAGACTGGACTGCCATCTGTCTCAAATGGTGTAGGAACTCTTGCTTGAGCAGGGGGTTGGACTAGATGACCTACAAGGTCCCTTCCAACTCTAATAATAAATCTAAATCAACGGAGAAACCAGCAGGGAAGGTTGCAAGTTACTCTGGTAAATTTCCCCCACCTTATAGCAGCCACTCCAAGTGCTGTGTCGGTCACTTGCACATCCACATGGAAACTTCCCCCCCCCCCACAACAGCAGCCCCTTACATGCCTGCCAGCCTGCTTGTCATGCTGTATGGTGTTGGATTTAATTGTTCTGTTGTTTATTTCTTACTAGTAGCTTTACTGGTCTTCATTAAAATATAATTTCAAAAATCCTTCAAAAATTATCTGAAACAGTTGTCTCGAAATTCAGTATGGTAACCTTTATTCAATTCCTTTCTGCTGTTCTCTTTCATTTTTCTCCAATTTGTGGACTGCTTCTCCTTGCAAAGAGGCAATTATTTTTTTATGTAAAGAAGTTTAATTTAATTTAATTTTTTATGTAAAAATCTCTTCCTTTCAGACAGACAACTCTCCTTTATGTAAAACAATTCCCTAGAGTCATCTGTTTTGCAAAATTACTAATTACCACCCTGTCTCTTTCCTTCTATAACTCCTTGGTTACATATTGCTCATTCTGGTCCATTAATTTCCTCTTCATTAACCTGTATCTGTCTTCCTATTGTCCATTTTTTCTTCTAAGTGGTCCAGTCTCTTAATCATTCTTTTTCTAAATCTTAACTGTCTTTGCGATAGTTATTGTAATCTTTTTTTGTTTTGTTTTGTTTTCTTTGCTTTTAGCTAAGGAGCCATCATTTACCTATCATCCAAAACAAGCAGCTTGGTCGTCTACATTCATTTCACTATAAAACAATTTTCTCTCATTTGACCAAATTGAAGACTGAAGGACTGTTACTGTCTCATAGCCAACCACGCAGGACAGCCTGGAGTAGCTCTGAGTAATCAGGACAGCAAAATCCAGCATTTCTAACCAAGCTATACAAACATCTCAAGAGAAATGTCTATTTTGTACAAGAATGAAAGCTCATGGCAACATTATTGTGGCAAAAGACACTGAAAATAATTTGCACAGCAGGAGATGAAATGACAGGGGGGTTACACAGCACACTTTATCCTGCTACTGAATCCCTTTCCCTTTCCAGTAGAAAATATTGAATAATAAATTAATGACAACAATGCTTCTGCAACAAGAAGAAAACAAAATCAAGGGAAAATCTAAGTTAAAAGGTGTGAACATGTGTGAACATGTGTCAATCAGTATCTTGCATGAAACCAAGCTGAGGGAAATAGCTAACACTTTAGAGCAAGGGTGTCAAACTCGCAGCCCACGGGCCGGATGCCGTCATGTGCTGGCCACACCACCCCCAGTTTTAGTGAAGGGGGGAAAAGTTGCAATACATCACATGATGACAACATGTCATCATGTGTTTGACACCCCTGCTTTAGTTTAGAGGATAGACTCAGGATCCAGAAGGGCCTTGACAGACTTGAATCCTGAACCCTATCCAACAAAACGAAATTCAGTGGTGAGAAAAGTAAGATCTTACTCTTAGGCAACAAAAACCAAATCTATAGGTATAAAATAGGCACCTGGCTCAACAGCAATAATTGTGGGAGAGATCTTGGAGTCTTAGTGGACAATCTCTTAAATATGAGCCAGAAGTGTGCTGCATCTGCCAAAAACCAAGGCTGCATTAACAGAAACTAGAATCAAGATCACATGAAGTGTTAGTATCAAGGCTTTGTAAGGCCTTGATAAGACCACACTTGGAATACTGCATCCAGTTTTGGTCACCACAATGTAAAAAACATGCTAAGGCTCTAGAAAGTGTGCAGAGAAGAGCAACAAAGGTGATTTGGGGGCTGGAGGATAAACTATGTGATGAACAGTTAAGGGAACCTAGGCATGTCTAGCCTATTAAAAAAAAGTAAGGGGTGGAAGATTTTTAAAGAGAGATCCAACTTAGCATTAAGAAGAAATTTCCTGACAGTGAGAACAATTAATCAATGGAATAGCTTGCCTCCCGGAGTTGTGGATGCTCCTTCACTAGAGGTTTTCAGGAAGAGATTAGACAGCCATTTGTCCAGAATGGTATAGGTATAGGGCAGTGATGGCGAACCTTTTTTCCCTCGGGTGCCGAAATAGTGCGCGTGTGCGCTATTGCACGTGCGTGTGTGCCCACACCCATAATTCAAAGCCCCTCACTTGACCCACCCTCCTGCACATGCGTGCATGACACCCCCCCACTCCCCCATTTCCCGACTTCCAGTGGGCCTGGTGGGCCCATTATTCGCCCTCCCCAGGCTCCAAAGGCTTTCTTGGAGCTTGGGGAGGGCAAAAAACGCTCCCCCTGCCACCCTGGAGGCCCTCCGGAGGCCGAAATCGCCCTCCCAGAGCCTCCACGTGAGCCAAAAATCAGCTGGCGGGCACACACATGCGTATTGGAGCTGAGCTAGGGCAACGGCTCGCGTGCCAGCAGATATGGCTCCGCGTGCCACCTGTGGCACCCGTGCCATAGGTTCGCCATCACTGGTATAGGGTCTCCTGCTCAAGCAGGGGGCTGGACTAGATGACCTCCAAGGTCCCTTCCAATGAAGATTATTCTATGTTCTAAGAACCTTCAAGTTATCTGTGATCAGAAAGTCAGTGGCAAAATCAACCTGAAGGAGTAGGGAAAGAGTGCTGAGTAGAGAAAGGGAATCTGGCTGTTTGGGATGTTATTTTCAATAACTGTATTTACTGCTTTCAGCTGATGAACATGTTTTGGCTCACATTTTTTCTAGCATAGGATATTTAATTTCAGATGTGGACTGGCTGGAATTTATGCAGAAAAAAGAGGCCTGTTGCTCCATATAGATGAAGTAACGGAGTGCATAAGATGCTTCTACAATCTGGACTGAGGGAAAGGAGGGCCGAGGGACCCACCCTATGGCCTTTGGAGCACATCACAATGGTGTGATCCATTTGTATGCCATTATTGCCAATTACAAATCTACAAGGAATTCTTTCTAAATGGTAAATGGGTATTTTGCAAACCACAAAGAAAGGACACTTGAACCCCTTGCTGGATGAGGATGGTTAGTGAAATGCAGCCTCAGCAGCCTTCCAATTGATTGTGATTTCTATCACTGACATATTGAGGCAGAAGTTGAAATTCAATTTGGGGACTGTCAGCTTAGTAAAGGGGTGATCTCCTAGTAAATACACTTAAACTCTAAATTAGAAGACAAAATTGCTCAGCCAGGGAGCTGTTTGTCGGTACTCAAGAGGGGCTGTCAGGCCAAAGCCATTTTATTTGGGCTCTTTGGCCTGCCACACTTTATGCTAGAAAAATGTGTATTCTTCATTGTGGGAATTTGGGAGGGGGAATTGCATGAGGGTTGTCTGTATGTAGCCATAACAAATTCCTTCCATTTAGTCAAGGTCGTCCTTTTCTTCGCACTCCTGCACCTGCATGGAAGGAGATGGGTAGATCCTGCCAAGTTGGCAGTTGGAGATTTTGTCAACGTGAAGGACTTGGGGGTGTGGGGACAAGGGCTTGAACTTTCAACTGGGTGGAGAAATCCCGGGGACTTCAGATTTGGGTTTCTCTCAGATGTGCCAACATGGCTCTGCTAATAAATTGGAACTTGGAGGAATACTTTGCCTCGGACTCTGATTTAGTTTGCGATGCTATTTGGGACCCTGACATTTCAATGGAAGAGATGTCACATTAAGAACGCTAATGCTTGGAATGAAAAATGGCCATCGTCCACAAAACGGTTTTGTGGTGTCACTTCTCATTGCACAGCTTTGGAGACGGATGTCCTGGGCTGCAAATAGACTGTAGAGTCAGCAGTTGAAAATGTAATTGAGCAGGGGATGATTTCAAGGAGCAAAATTATCTCTGTTGTGTGAGTTGCATGGGCGGATGTTCAAATGTTCCTCTTGTCTAGAGGCTACTTCCAACTCATTGTATAAATTAATATGGACACACAAACACACAAAACATACACAGTGACTGCTTTACAGCACTGAGTCAGTCCACTGGTCCTTGCTGGACTCCAGGGATGCCTGCTCTGACTGGCTTTTGGGGAGTGGGAGTTGGTTAACTGCAGATTACAGACTCAACCTAGCAATTTCAAGGGGAAAAGCAGGAGTTACAAATGAACAAATAATAATTTTTATTATGGACACAGACCAGATCTGCCTCTCCCAGGTCCTTGGAAAGGATTCGATAGGCAGACAAAAATCCAAATCCAGTCTGAACATCTGGTTGACTGTGCGATGAATCATAATAATGAAAGACAAAATGATATATTACAATTAGGGGTGGATTGTCAGTGGGCAGCCAAAGTCGGCCTAATTTTGCAGATAGTATAACAAAATTTAGCCACATTCAAAGAAACTGCATTGTACTGATCTGATAACAGCAATTGTACATCGAAAAAAATGGATGTTTCCTAGCTATTTTATCAGATGGGTCTGTGAGTCTATATGGAAGGTACAGTGTAGTAGGACTTGACTGCAGTTTCAATAGCCCCAAGCAAAACCCCCAAGCAAAAACTCCTTACCTCAATAATGAGGTAAGGAGAGATGAGAAGGAAGACAAACTCAAACACTAAATAGGAGGTATAGGAAGCCTACCTACAGCAGAGTCAGACATCAAGATCTCAAATGCCTGTATACAAATGCTCAATGTTTGAGGAACAAATAGGGTGAACTTGAATTATTAGTCCATGAAGGCAGATATGATATAGTTGCCATTACCGAAATTTGATTGGATGAAACCCATGACTAAAACATACTGATAGAAAGATACTGTTGGAAGAAAATTTTCCCTACCAGTTCTGTGGGCGTGGTTTGGTGGGCGTGGCAGGGGAAGGATACTGCAAAATCTCCATTCCCACCCCACTCGGGCCAGCCAGAGGTGGTATTTGCCAGTTTATTTATTTATTTATTATTTAGACGCTCTTATAGGCCGCCCAATCCCGTGGGACTCAGGGCGGCGTACAACATGCATAAGAAACGTACATTTAAAAACAATGATCATAATTTAAATTAAAAATATAATTAAAAGAAAAGAAACATTATAAACGCAACATTCAGGGGGGAATCTGATTATCCTATTCACCCCATCTGCCGGAAGAGCCATGTTTTTAAGGCTTTACGGAAGGCCAGCAGGGTGGGGATGGTCCGGATCTCTGGTGGAAGTTGGTTCCAGAGGGACGGGGCTCCCACAGAGAAGGCCCTCCCCCGTGGCCCCGCCAACCGACATTGTTTGGCCGATGGGACCTGGAGGAGGCCCTCTCTGTGGGACCTAACCGGTCTTAGGGAGGTATGTGGTAGGATGCGGTCCCGCAGGTAACCTGGCCCTGAGCCATGTAGGGCTTTAAAGGTCAAAACCAACACCTTGAATTGCAACCGGAGACTAATTGGCAACCAATGCAGTTGGCGGAGGATAGGTGTTACGTGGGTGTATCTCGGTACACCCATTACAGCTCGCGCAGCTGCATTCTGTACCAATTGCAGTCTCCGGATGCTCTTCAAGGGTAGCCCCATGTAGAGCCCGTTACAGTAGTCTAGCCGTGAGGTGACAAGGGCATGAGTGACTGTGAGCAAAGCCTCCCTCTCCAAGTAGGGTCGCAATTGGTGCACGAGGCGGATCTGTGCAAAGGTCCCCCTAGCCACAGCTGAAAGATGTTGCTCCAATTTTAGCTGTGGGTTTAGGAGGACACCCAAATTGTGAACCTGTTCTGAGGGAGTCAATTTTTCTCCCCCAAGAACCAAGGAGGGACAGTCGACATAGTCCTTGGGAGGCAATATCCAGAGCCACTCAGTCTTGTCTGGGTTGAGCCTGAGTCTGTTCACTCCCATCCAGACCCTCACATCGTCCAGGCAGTGGCACATTACATCAACTGCTTCACTGAACTGACACGGGGTGGAGATGTACAACTGGGTATCGTCAGCATACTGCTGATACCTCACCCCATGTCGTCGGATGATCTCACCCAGCGGTTTCATGTAAATGTTAAACAGGATGGGCGAGAGGACCGAGCCCTGTGGCACCCCGCAAACCAGGGGCCTAGGGGCCAACCTCTGTCCTCCTGTCAACACTGACTGCGTCCTGTCAGAGAGGTAGGAGGAGAACCACCGTAAAACAGTGCCTCCCACTCCCATCTCCCCAAGACGACGCAGAAGGATACCATGGTCAATGGTATCGAAAGCCGCTGAGAGGTCAAGTAACACCAGGATGGAGGAATAACCCCCATCCCGGGCTCGCCAGAGATCATCCATCAGCGCAACCAAAGCAGTCTCCGTACTGTAGCCGCGCCTGAAACCCAATTGAAAGGGATCCAGATAATCAGTATCCTCCAATAGCTGCAGGAGTTGGAGCGACACCACCTTCTCAACAACTTTACCCAAAAAGGGTAAGTTGGAGACTGGACGGAAGTTCTTTAAATCCGCTGGGTCCAGGGAAGGCTGCTTGAGGAGGGGCCTCACCACCGCAGCTTTTAAAGGCTGTGGGATGGATCCCTCTCTCAAAGAAGCGATCACAACCGCCTGGAGCCAGCCGTGTGACACCTCCCTGGTGGCAGAGACCAGCCAGGAGGGGCACGGGTCCAATTAACAAGTGGAGGCGCTCATCGCTCCTATGGCCTTGTCCACATCCTCAGGAGTGACAGGCTCAAACTCGTCCCATATAACAGGACTAAGACTCGCCCCTGTCATCTCGGCATGCCCTGTCCAAATGGAGTCCAGGTCTGTCCGAATCTGAACGACTTTGTCCGCCAGAAACTGAGAAAATTCCTCAGCTCTGCCCTGCAAGGGATCTTCAGCTCCCCCCTTGGCTAGGAGGGAGCGAGTCACCCTAAACAGGGCAGCTGGGCGGGAGTCGGCGGACGCAATAAGAGTGGAAAAATGCGAGCATTTTGCCGCCCTTATCGCCACTAAGTAAGACTTAATGCAAGTTCTTAAAAGTGTCCGATCAGACTCAGCTTTACTGGCTCTCCATCGTTGCTCTAGGCGTCTCTTTAGGCGCTTCATCTCCCGGAGCTCCTCAGTAAACCAAGGAGCCCTCTGGGATCCGCTGCCACGGAGAGGCCGCAAAGGCGCAATCCGATCTAAAGCCCCCATTGCCGCCTGATTCTAGGCAGCCACTAGAGCCTCAGATGAATCGTGTACCAGGGAGTCAGGTATTTCCCCAAGTTCCCTCTAAAATCCTTCAGATTCCATTAGGCGCCTGGGGCGGAACCACTTAATCGGCCCCGCCTCCTTGCGGTGGAGGAGTGGTGCCATGAAATCCAGCCTCAGAAGGAAATGTTCTGACCACGACAAGGGTACTGTGACTAAACCCCTCAGCCTCAGATCATCTCTCCACTGCCCCGAGAGAAACACAAGGTCAAGCGTGTGACCTCCCTCATGAGTCGGACCCTGAACTACTTGGGTCAGGTCCATGGTTGTCATGGAAGCCATGAACTCCTGGACTGCCTCCGAGGTTTCACCGGGCGATGGCAAATTAAAGTCCCCCAGCACCATCAACCTGGGGAACTCAATCGCCAGCCCTGCTACCGCCTCGAGCAGAACAGGCAGGGCCTTTGCAACGTAGCTAGGAGGCAGGTACGCTAGCAAAAGGCCCACCTGGACCCCTAAGTCCAACTTCAGAAGGAGTGTCTCACACCCAACAATCTCTGGGGCAGGGCTTCTTCGAGGATTAAGGTTCTGGCGAGCTATAATCGCTACTCCTCCACCCCTTCCCTGGGGTCGCGGCTGATGCTGAACTGAGAACCCGTCCGGGCACATCTCAGAGAGGGGAACTCCCCCTCCTGGCCTAGCCAGGTCCGCCCCCTCTTCCAGGATTAAATCCCGTACAAGGGGGGCCTTGTTGGTAATTGACCTGGCATTCAACAGCAGCAGCTTGAGCCCAGGGCCCTGACATCCCTGGTTACCAGGACCTCGGGTTGAGCAAAATGGAACCAAACCAGAGGGGCCAGAACAAGGAATCGCTTGGAGACAGCGAGTTCTCGTTCCCGAGAGCGGCCTACCCCTCTGCTCCCGCCATACCTACCTCTCCCTGTTATGACCGTAATCCTCCCGTCCCCCATCCCATCAGAGATCCACTCCCCTCCCCCACTGGTTCCCCCCTCTCCCGACAGACCATGCATACCATTCATACTACACCTGGGAATGGACCTAAGTCCCCCTCCACTTCTGTTTCCACACTCAGCAGAGGGGGACAAAGACCAAACCCCCGGCTTGTTCATTCCACTATAATAATCCATAAAACTCTATCACCCAATCATACCCATTCATAGCCCACACTATAACCACAGTCACAATACTTCCGGGGTAAAAATTGCAAGGTTAATTATCACAAGTGTTAAAATCAATAAAATTAATAAGGAGCATGTAAAAATAATTTCATTAAAAATTAAGTCAATCAAAGAGTTCCAGTGTCCAGTTATGGGAAGCCAATAGTCCAGGGGCTGATGGTATATCCCCCTATCCAGATGGTATCTATAGATCACGAGCTCTCTCCCTCCAGAGTCCGATGTCAATCTGTCAGAGGGGGACGTCCCCCATAGATAAGGGGGGCCTAAGGAGAGGGAACTGGCCACTGCAGCAGTCCAAACGGTGGGCCCGATCGTCGGTGCAGCCCCAATAATAAACACAGTCGCTTCAGTGGTGCTGGTCTGCATAGCAGTATTGTTCGTATCCCGTTTCCAGGCTGTAGAAGGCACAGTGCTCGCACGACGTTCACACGGCATTCCAGTCGCCTCTAAAATGGCGACCTCCTTCCTTCCTGCATCCCACTTCAAGCTTCAGGCCAGAGACGTAAGAGAGGCCTGGCCAACAGCTGTTCAGTGTTGGCAGTCCCGGGGGATTACTGGGCGTTTGTCTAAAAAGGGCATTTGGCTAGAAGGGCAGAATAGCAAGCCGCAGCGAAAAAATAACAAACACCAGCGGCAACGCTTGTTGGAAAAAAGAACCCAGCTGAGAGCACTCAGCTGGGAGAGTCCAGCCCGAGTCTTTAACGGCCGAGAAATCAACTTCAGATCCCCACCGAAGCAGTACCGATCTGTCTGCTATACATACCTGGCATTATCCAATGTCCTTGTTTCCCAGGTTGTTGCAGTTCCCGGCCAGTAGCCTTCACGTTGTTGTTTTAAAAAGTTTTTGGATGTTAAAAGTGTTAAAAAGAGCTCTGCGGCTTCGTGGATGCCATTTTAATACCGCCGGCGTCTTCCCGAGCCTGGAAGCTTCCCGATCTGCCTAGTCCTCGTGGCCAGAAGTCTTCCTCGACCAAACGGACTGGTGTGCTCCTGGGGTCTTCCAATTTCTTCCGACCCACTCAGAGCTGGAAAAAGCTGGGTCAGGTCCTTGCAATTCTTCAGAAAGCAGATGAACGAAAGCGGAGGGCAGTTCGTTTGCAACCTCTCCGCTTAGCTCCACCCCGGAAGTGGAGAACTACTCAAAATTTCCGCTACCGGTTCTCTAGAACCTGTCAGAACCTGCTGAATTTCACCCCTGATCTGGGTTCAGTTCCAAGTGGGAGGAAAGACACTGGAAACAAGAAATCTGATTGGAAAGATGGTTTAATGGTGGACAGGACCACATGGTTTGAAGTCCTGGGTAGCTGACCACATGGTGTGGAGAGTGAGATATATTTATACCCTCTTTTGGGCTTTGAACTTGCTTCCTGTTCCTGTGAAAGAAATGTATTCTGATTGGTTGTCAGACTCCCATGGGGCCATGCAGGTAACTTTGTAGGTTGTCTTGAGTCCCAGGCTTGGTTGAATCTTGCTGGGTGATGTAATCTTCCCAGGTGCCATGTGGTGAGATGGGTAGAGGGCTAATCCTATTATGTCCTGAGGGTAAAGGTCTTTTGTGTTGTAGATAAGATGCCCCAGCCTTTTGTCTTGTAGATAGGATGGCCTACCTATCTGGGGCTATTAACAAAGGTGGAGGCTGCTTTCCAAGAGCATGTATCTCTTTTTCTCATCTAGGGAGGTATAATATTCTGCCTTTTTAATATTTCCTAGAATATTTTATTCTTCTAGGAGAAGGATGGGTGCTAACTTTCTACAATACAAACTGTTCAAAAAAACCGGACCCCATAAAAGAGGAGGTGGAGTTGCACTGTATGTAAAGGACCATTATATTGCTACAGAAAGGCATGAAACCAAAGACTAAAACCTGCTAGAATTCATATGGGTCAATATAAAAGAAGAAAAGAATGACATTGCCATAGGTGTATACTATAAGCCATCCAACCAAGCAGAAAAAGATAGATGTACTTTTTGCTAACCAACTAACAAATATATATAGGAAACTACAATAGTAATGGGAGACTTTAATTACCCTGACATCAACTAGAAAACTAATTCTGCATCAAATTTGAGATCAAACAGGTTCTTGATCAACCTAGCTGACAATTTTGTTGTCCAAAAGCTAGAGGAGAGAACTAGAGGGACAACCATATTGGACTTAATTCTTACGAACAGAGAAGAAGTGATAGAGGGAGTTGAAATTACAGGAACCTTGGGTGAGAGTGACTCTGTCATATTGGAATTCAACATGATGCAAACACAAGCAACAGAATATAATCATACTGTTTATATCTTAGATTATCTTACATTTTAAAAGAACTGATTTTAACAAACTCAGAGAGAGCTTGGGAAAGGTTCCTTGCATGAAAATCCTAAAGGGGAAAACAACTCAAGAAGTGTGCGGAACTCTGAAAAAATAAGATCAGAAAAGCCCAATCCAACACAATACCACTGGGGGAAAAAAGAAATCCAAGAAGAAGCCAGCATGGCTGCACAAAGATCTCTCTGAATAAACTGAAAGACAAAAAACAAGTACAAAAAATGGAAAGAGGGACACATAATTAAGGCAAAATATCAGCTGTTAGCCAGAATCTGCAAAGATGAAGTCAGGAAAGCAAAGGCTCAGAATGAACAAAGACTTGCAACAAAAGTCAAAGATAATAATAAAAAGTTTCTTTCAATATATATATATATATATATATATATATATATATATATATATATATATATATATATATATATATATATATATATATATATATATATATATATATATATATATATATATATATATATATGAAGAAAAAAGTCAAGGAAACAGTCGGTCCACTAAAGAGAGAAGATGGCAAGGAAGTAACAGGCAGTAAGGAGAAAGCAGAGCTGTTTAACTCATTCTTTGCATCAATCTTCATGCAAAAAGAAACTATAGCCCAACCTACCCAAAACATAACTGTAAAAGACAGACTAGAAATAAAAATTAAAACAAGTAAGAAAGTGGTAAGAGGACACTTGTCTAATCTTGATAAATATATGGATTATATCCCAGAGTTCTGAAGGAGCTGGCAGATGTCATCTCAGAACCATATCCAGGAGAACATTCCAGGACTCTGGAGAGGAGTATTACCTTCTCAGGAAAGAAGCATTTGCCAGAAGACATCAGGAGTGGCATGGAATCACCCTGTGTTGGGAGTCTTGTTCTATTTGGATATGCTCAAACTCTTGCCCTGCTCCTTTCACAACTATTTTTGGGGAAGCTCCATGTTCACTTCAGAGAAGCCCTCGAGCATTGTCCCTGTGCTTCCATTTACTCTTCATCTCCACTCCTTTTGTCCTAAGCAGTTTCTTCCACGTTTTCCTTGCTGTTGAGTACAAGACATAAGCACATTTTATGTCTTGGGGATTGTACGCTGGTCAATCTGCTCCTGCTTAGATTGTGCTTGTTTGTTTGTTTCTTTTCAGGAGACAAAAGGAAGGCATTCCTTATGGGATCTTCTTGCTGTTCTGGTTGTAGGGAAATCCCAGAGAATCACTGGGCTGCCATGTTTGGGTGCACTAGACCCAGAACAATGGGATGGACTCTTTGTACATTATATCAGTTAATAAGGATGTGCAACTCTGATAAGAAATGGGGCAACACAAGTCAAACTGATGTTTTCCAACACAATCATTGAAATCAGATCTCACGTAGTTAGATCTAAGATCACTTAGAAGGCTATCTCTTTGTCTTTCCTTCTTGCTGTAAGGGAGAGACTGCTACTCAGTCAACTTTGCAAAAATCCTACATCTAGTTATCAATGGCTGAATTTGCACAACAGACAGACAGATAGAACACAATAAAAGAGTTTGTTTGCATAGTATTTTAGATGCACAGAGCAAATAGATATGCTAATTTGGATCTGAACTAGCTTTATTGCAAAGTACACATTTCTCCAGTTTCCTTATGTCTTCTCCTATATAGTGTTTGGAATTTGGGAGCAATGGTCCCTTTAACGTTAGAAAATGGCACACGGCAATTGGAAACTGCTGCATACCGTTCTCTAGTCATGTGCACGGGCGTGCAGTCACGCAGCCTCTGATATTAGAAAATGGCACGCAGCAGTTGGAAACTGCTGCGCGCCGTTCTCTTGTTACATGTGCGGCCGCGCGGCCCTGCAGCTTAGAGGGAACATTGTTTGTGTTGAGTGATGAGAATAAATCTCATAGAGGCGATTTGGATCTTTACTTGGAATTCAGGCAGTTAGAAATAAAGCCGAGGTTTAAAGTCTAATAGAAATATTTATTTCGGTACAAAAACAATAAAATCCTGAATAATTACATCTTTGCTAAGAAAACGTGACCGTTCTGGTCAAGAGCCAAGTCAAAAAAGTGATTAATGGTGGATTAGGAATGTGGACATGCGTACAAGATCATATCACGTGTTCTGCTTGTATTGGGGTATACCATAATATTAGAATAGGGATGCATCATCCTGCATAGATATACAACTGACAATATTCACACCGTGACAGTTTGGGAGCCTCAGATGTTCTCCACTTCCTTCTGGCCCTCTTCTGCATGCTCCTTGTATCTATATTTATATCTATCTTCCAAAAATATACCACGTAATACATTTCCAAAATTGTTCCATGACTCACCTATATCTTTTCATCTCTTCGGTCAAAGAACGTGTTCCAGTGTCGGTACAGAGATTGACAATCTTCTGCAAACCTATATTATATTTTGTTTGTTTGTTTTTTAAAAGGAAAATCTCTTAGATTACAACATGGATCTTTTGAAGGGGAAAAGATGTGGAAATCACTAACTCCTGGCAGATAAGGCCTGACAAATGGTTCTCTACAAACAAATTCTTTATCTTCCACAGGTGATCTAATGCGTCTGGGTACAGCAGGATAAGCAGGATCCTATGGCAGAATAAGTTAATGGAAAAAGAGCTGTAGAGGGGAGGAGGGGCCACAGAAGATAAAAAGATATTTGCAATCAATTGCTGAAAGGGAAAACTGGTCTGTGGCAGAAAGTAAAACAAAACAAAGGGCAGAGAAGATGGAAAGAAGAACAAGGCACTAAAAGAAGGGCAACAAGAAAGTAAACTCTACAAAGAAATTATAAGCAATGTTCAACCTTAAGAAGAGAAGATGGGGGGGCATTTTCTCATTCCTGAAATTCAGGTAATCCTTGACTTACGACCACAATTGAGCCCAACATTTTTGTTGTAAACAAAACATTTTTAAATGAGTTTTGCCCCATTTTATGACTTTTCTTGCCACAATTGTTAAGTGAATCATTGCAGTTGTTAAATTACTAACATGGTTGTTAAGTGAATCTGGCTTTCCCATTGATTTTGTTTGTCAGAAAGGAGCAAAAGGAGACCACATGACCCCAGGACACGGCGGCCGTCATAGAGACATGCCAGTTGCCAAGAGGCTGAATTTTGATCACATGACCACAGGGATGCAGCAATAATTGTAAGTGTAAAAATGGTCATATGTCACCCTTTTCAGTAGTAAGTTGGAATGGCTACTAAATGAATGCTTGTAATTTGAGAACTAACTGCATCTTAAATAACATTTAACAAGGCTGAGTTTAATAGCAATAGCACTTAGACTTATATACCGCTTCATAGTGCTTTACAGCCCTCTCTAAGCGGTTTACAGAGTTCAGCATATTGCCCCCAACAATCTGGGTCCTCATTTTACCGACCTCGGAAGGATGGAAGGCTGAGTCAACCTTGAGCCGGTGAGATTTGAACTGCTGAACTGCTGAACTGCAGTGCTGCACTTTAACCACTGCGCCACCTCGGCTCTTGAAAAAAACCCAGAATTGTCTACAAATGATGGACATGTGATGCTAAAATGTATAAACTGTAAGGGAAATTTGATACAGAAGAAAAACAAGGGAAATAATGTATGACAAAATGAGCTAATACACACTGAGAATGTGGTTGAAAGGATTGAAATGTACATTATATTATAATCTTAAGGAGAATGTTTATAAAATGATGTATTGTGGGTCTATGTCACCGGATAAATTGTCTAGAATGTCAAAAATGTGAACAACAACAAGGGACAGTTTATCATGCTTGGTGGATGTAAAAAAAACAGAAAATGCTGGATTCAAATACATGCAGTGACTCAGAGGATTTTAAAGTCTAATATACAATTGAATCCAGCCAAAAGGGACATGTTAACTGCAGTGAAATTATTATATTCTTTGCAAAAAAATCCTCAGTCGGGGCCAATGGAGTGGGTGGTACATGGCTGCAGCCTCAAAAGAATGCTGAGAGTTAAGCATTTGTTGGTAAAAATAAATTTAACACAAAAGTAGTTTGTTGTGAAAGCGACTGCCTGCGAAGGCTCCTGGATTGGGGCTGAAAGGCGAAAGTGGAAGCAGTCCCATATTTGGGTAGACCAGGTTGCCCTGATTTTAAAAAAACAAAAACCCACTGAGAGTTAAGGCAGAAGGCGGCGGCTGCCAGTTCACTTCCTCAAGATGGCGACTGCATGCACAGTGCCGGAAACTCGGCTTCTGCACATGCTCAGAAGAAAAATAAAATAAAAAATTAAATTAAATTAAAAATTAAAATGGATTATTTTGGTGCCTCTAACAGAGAGGAAAATTGCCAGAAAGGAGAAGGAGTTTACTAGGACAAGGCTGCCATGCAGAGGAAGGCAGAGATAGTCCTTGACTTATGACCACAATTGAGCCCAAAATTTTGGTTGCTGAGCAAGAGCATTGTTAAGTGAGTTTCATCACATTTTACTCAATCCATGACATCTCCTGGCTCTAACAGTCATGTGCAAACTAAGGAAGTACATCTGAAGGCATGTGTAATGTTCTAATGTACAGAAGTTATGGTTAAATGTGTGGCAGAAAGTGGACTCGGTGTGTTTTTCCAAATGCAGTAAGTGAGGTTGAATGTGTATAGTTTTAGAAGAGGTGTGTGTGTGTGTGTGTGTGTGTGTGTGTGTGTGTGTGTGTGTATACACATACAGTATATATAATAGATAATGTATATTTTTGTGTGCCTGTGTGTAATATGTATGTACACATATGGCATATATACATAAGATGTTTTGGATGTTCAGTAGTAGTAAATAGATAGGGAAATTGTATCTCATTGAGGCCTTTGAGGCGAGGAGAGGCCAGGCACCCTAACCCTAATCCTTGACGTGAGTGACATCAAGTTGACCACGCTCAGCCAGCCACATGACCAACAAGTCACATGATCACCAAGCCACCCCCACTTAGTCACATGACCACAAAGCCACTCCCACCCAATCACATGACCATCAAGCCACTCCCACCCAGTCACAGGACCATCAAGCTACTCCCACAAAATTAAGCCACAGCCACAAAAGTAAGCCACACCCACAGACCGGTAGTAAAAAAAATTTGGAACCCACCCCTGGTGTAGGGTCTCCCACTTGAGCAGGGAGTTGGATTAAATGACCTCCAGAAAATCTAGTAGCTCCCTGGCAGGCAAGCAGGCAGACAGGCAGGCAGGAGATGGGAATGGGGAAGGAAGGAAGGAAGGAAGGAAGGAAGGAAGGAAGGAAGGAAGGAAGGAAGGAAGGAAGGAAGGAAGGAAGGAAGGAAGGAAGGAAGGAAGGAAGGAAGGAAGGATTATTGCTCATTAACATGTTTTTTTCCTCCAAGTGTTATCTTTGATTTACATAACAGTGTTATAGGAGTGTTCCAATATTTGAGGGGCTCCTACAAAGACGAGGGGGTCAAACTATTTCCCAAAGCACCAAAAGGCAAGACAAGAAACAATGGATGGAAACTAACCAAGGAGAAAAGGAACCTAGAACTAGGGAGAAAATTCCTAGTGTTAATACCAATCAATGGTCTCCTGCCTGAGCAGGGGGCTGGACTAGAAGACCTCCAAGGACCCTTCCAACTCTATTATTCTATGTTCTATGTTCTACATCATATAACTTAATACATTATGAATTTATGTTGTGCTATTGAAATGGTATTTTAAGGGCAATACATAATACGATGTAACAGTAAATATTGTAAAAATTAATCAGTGTTTACTTCCTTACTGTAGCAGCCATTCGTTTAGGAGAGAGAGATTCCAGTGATCCAGGACTGCTAAACACAAGTGATGTGCTGCTTGCTCTCTCTTAGCTGAATAACGCTGGTTGGTAAAGACATTCCATCAACCGAAAGATGGCTCTGCTAGGCTTTGGTGCCCCTGGAAATCCTTTGTGTAACAGATTTTATATTACTGCTGCTGGTGTAGATTTTGGCACCATTTGGCAGTCCTTTGTTTGCACTGTAGCTGTACTTGGTGTACTGACCTCCTTTCCTTTTCCTGGCAGAGAGAGAGAAAGGCTCCCTCTGCAGATGGTCACCTTGACCAGGTCTCAATCCCTTTCCAGATCTCCTAAGAAGCAGGAGCCCCAGCACTCCCACACATCAGGGCCTCTAATCCGAGAGGATTAGTTTCTAAAATGGCAAAAATGGGGGTCTGATTGGCATCATTTCATTCTGCTGACAAGCTCTGAGATGTCTGAAACGCTCTGATTTCTAAACAGGGCAGGATTTATTATGTAGGGAAAAATAAATGCATGCCGCTCATATCATCAGCCTTCAGGTGTTAAACTCAGATTACTTGAGGGTCTTTTAATGTGTTCGGGTGATTATTTAAAGTCACAAAGTCTGTCTGGCTGGGAGATTCCAGCACTGCTGTGAAAGGATCTAGCCAGAGGCTGGCAGCCTTCTTGGCTGGAGGACCAAGCTCTCAGCAGGAGCAGAAACTGCCCTGGACAACTTGCAAGACCAGCCCACCAGGTTGTGTCCAGCTTCAGGTACAGTCCCAATTAAAGCAATGCAGCAAAACAGAAGGTGAAAATGGTCTTGTTTTTCAGTCATTCCCTCCCCAAGTGGGAAAAATACACAATTCCTAAAACATATGAAGGACAGTTGCAGGATTCAGGTATGTCTAGTCTAGTGAAAAGAAGGACTAGGGCAGAGGTGGGTTCCTGCCGGTACGCTCTTACCTTTGGTCGCTGCAGAGCCGAAGAAGCTGGTGGCGTTCGCGGCACGGGGCTTCCCCCGCCTGCTTTCCCCCGCCTGCCTGGATGCATTCGTTTGCGTTCGTTTGCCCTCTTCACATGCGCAAAGCGTTCTGCTTGCGCAGAGGGCAAAAGAACGCAAATGGCAGTGTCCAGGCGGGCGGGGGAAAGTGGGCGGGGGAAGCCCCGCGCCGCGAACGCCACCAGCTTCTTCGGCTCTGCGGCAACCAACAGGTAAGAGCGTACCGGCAGGAACCCACCTCTGGACTAGGAGTGACATGATATCAGTCTTCCAATATTTGAGGGGCTGCCACAAAGAAGAAGGAGTCAAGCTATTTTCCAAAGCACCTGAAGGCAGGACAAGAAGCAACAGATGGAAACTAATCAAGGAGAGAAGCAACCTAGAACTAAAGAGAAATTTTCTAACTGTGAGAACAATTAACCAGTGGAACTGCTTGCCTCCAGAAATTGTGGGTGTTTTGTCACTGGAGGTTTTAAAGAAGAGATTGGACAACTATTTGTCTGAAATGATATAGGCAGGGATGGGATTCTACCCGGTCGCACCTATTTGCTAGAACCTGTTGTTAATTTTCTAAGCAGTTCGGAGAACCGGTTGTTGGAAGAAATCTTTTGTTTTTTTCCACTTTACAGGGCTAATCCTGTAAAGAAGGCAGGAAGGAAACATTCTTGTGTTTTTTCTAGCCTAACCCATATTGCCTTGCTTACAGAAACTGCCTCTCCGTTAACCCTTATTACATTCTTGGCAGTACGCCTAGACTTACTGTTGCCTCCAGAGCTTCTCCGGAGTTTTTTTTTCTTTGCTGGTACTTTGCTGGGGCTTGGCTTTCTTAAAGGGGAAGGGTTGTTTTAAGCTTTTTACACTGCTGTTGGGAGAAAATACTCCCTTGTTGGAGTTCTTCCAGGCGGGATGCAACGATCAGCACTTTGAAGAAATAATTGAATAATGAAGCAGAGCTGCCTGAAAGAAGCTTTTAATGACAAGGAACCAAGATGAGTGACATTCAGCAAGGCTTCTTGGCTAGCTAGAAATGTTGACATTCAAACGTGAGTTTACATGCCCTTTCTGAGTTTTGGTCTAAAGCTGGTTTTTGGTGAAGTTTAATTCTGTGTTTATTGATGGGATAATTTTCCCTATTCAGCTTTGTTTGGAAGGAAAATGATTAATTTCTGTGTTTGCTCTTTTGCTACATTCTAGCACTAATTGCTTTCTTTGTAGTTAGGTTTATTTCAAGTGTTTACACTTGAGCTTGCCTGGAGTGTGAGCTCTGGCAATGACCCAGACAAGGCTTGTGTTTTAGTTTTAAAAGGATTTAAACTGTTGTGATTTAATTATTTGTATTGTGTTTTAATTTTTTCCTGCCTCATGGTTTATTTTTCTATCTGGAGAGGGGGTCTTCCTTCACTGCTTTAGTGGTTCCTGGCACTGTCCTTTTGGGGTGTACTTCCAAGAGGCAGGATGCAAGCTTGGCACTGATTTTTTTTCTGCCTTTCTGGGGGGCATGTGATCTTTCCTTAAATCTGGATGATTTCCTTAGGATATCTTGTGAGGTGAGTGAGACCAGCTGGTATCTTTAAGTGGTTCAAATGGATCTAAGGATTGCTTCTCCTGGGTGTGCTCTTTCTGGAGAGCTTAAATGACCTCTCTGCTAAAGGGTTTCACTTTATGAGCAAGAGTTGGCTGCTGATAGTTATCATTGCATTTTAACTATTTTAATTCCTCAAGGTGCTCTGGCACCCTGCCTGATTTGTAACTCCGTCTTGAAGGTCTTTTTAATCTAATGATTAGTATTTAGGGCAGCTTTTTGCAAGCAAAGAAGCTTTTTGTATTTTTCTACAGGTAATCCTTGACTAACAACAGTTCATTTAGTGACCATTCAAAGTTACAATGGCACTGAAAAAAGAGACTTATGACCGTTTTTCACACTTATGACCATTGCAGCATCCCCACGGTCACGATAGGCCAGGCAAGGAGAAGTAATGTTGAGTTGGCCATGCCCACCCAGTCACATGACCACCCAGCCACGCTTACCCAGCTGGTCATTAGGGTAGAGAACCAATTGTTAAATTATTTGAATCCCACCACTGGGTATAGGGTCTCCTGCTTGTGCAGGGGATTGGACTAGAAGACCTCCAAGGTCCCATCTAACTCTATTATTCTGTACAATTTCTGATGGTCCTTGATTGGGCCCACTGGCCCATCCACAGCACTGGATGGGATTGTCTCAATAACAGCAGAGTGAGAAGCACCAGGCAGTGCAGGGAGCCCTCATCCTCCTGGGAAAATTAAGGAGAAAGAAATGCCCTGCCAGAAATGGGAATCTTTTCTCGGAGTGGGAAAGATCCCAAATGGGCCACTTTAGCCATATTTCTAACCCTAAAAACCAAAAAGTAAGAGACTTCCCTGTAAAAGCCCCACCATCTTGTTCTTAAAGGGAATTTAGACTAAGCAAAACAATGCTGCACTTTCAAAGTACGTTTTTTAAGATGGATACTTGTATATACATCATTAGCACATGATACTCTACTGCAGTGTTTCTCAACCTTGGCAGTTTGAAGATGTGTGGACTTCAACTCCCAGAATTCCCCAGCCAGCAACGCTGGCTGGGGAATTCTGGGAGTTGAAGTCCACACATCTTCAAACTGCCAAGGTTGAGAAACACTGCTCTACTATGTCAGTTCTGGTTCCCTTGCAGTGGTGAATGATATTCAGATTCTCTCCTATAGTAAACTCTCTCTTAGATTAATTTAATTCTAATAATTTATTTATTAGACTTATTTATTACAATTATCTGCAGGCCACCTAATCAAATGGCTCCAGGAAATTATAGTTTACCTACAAGAAAACAGCTGTAAAATCATTGATAGCCATCTTTCATTTAAAATCTCTCCCCCAAAATGCCCCGACCTTCCTGAGGGATGTCAGCTGAAGAGGAGGCTGCCTGCCGTCTGATCTCCCTAGGAGTAAAACAGCCCCCCCCCAAGTGTCTACTCCTGAGCAGATTGCACAGGGTGGGCAGATTCCCCCTGGAGAACATGGCCCCAGCATTAAGAAAGGCCAAGCCACATAAGGCTTTAGAGGGAGAACCAACACCGTAGATGGTAGATGGCAACCAGAGCAGCTTTCACTATTGTCCTGCTGAATCCACCTGCACTATTCCATCAGTGGCTGTTCCTGTCCATCCGGGTCATCACTGCAGCTTTCAGGTCTCCTTCAAGGACAGTCCCATACAGAGCAAATGCTGCTGTCTTAATGGCAAAGGCATGAATCACAGTCTTCAGCATTTCCTGGACGAAGGTTGCTGCTGCTATCCTGGTGATGGGCTTCCATCTGCTCTTTGAGAAAGAGTTGTGAGTCCAAGACACCTGCCAGACCGCATGCCAAATCTTTCCGGATAATGAAACCCAGCGAGAAAAATAGATGGCATCTCTGTGAAGCACAGGGCATTGGCACCAAGAGGAGCCCAGGTTTCCAGAGATTCAATTTGAATGCCTTGCAGCTGCCCCTGAAGACCTTCTCAAAGCTGCAAATGGTCCAGAATAGATTGGTGCTCTCTGAGCTTGGTTGTTTTCTTGCAAACAATTCTTTAACCAAACCAGGTAAATCATCAGTGTAAGAAAAATTGTTTGCAATAAAAGCACCAAGGACTTCATTTCAATTCTGAGATACAATATTCTCCTTTATTGGTCCAAAATGCATTTGGCCAAGCAGGTTGGGTGCCCTGGAGCACTCCAAGCTGAATAGTCCAAAGCAGTGGTGGCCAACCTTAAGCATAACATGCGCCAATTTTTTTCGCAGATGAGTTCAGATGCGCCATTATTTATTTATTTATTTGGTCGTTTTTGTGTACCGCCCCACTCCCGTAGACTCAGGGCGGCCATACAACTCACCCAAATACCTTAATTGTACTTGATGAGTTATAATTATTATTTCACATATACGTATGCACATATAAGCAAGCAATTTCTTATGTTCCACATAAGAAAAACTGGAAGATTCCTATCTGTGCCATGAGCGACACATTCCAAGCAAATGGTTCAAACCTTCCCAAACATCCAAAACATACTTGCCTGTCGAACACGCCACATCAGCAACCCACAAGATTGTCACAAGAACAACAACGAATTAAAAGAAACTCACCAAGCGCAGGTTTCCCAAGACGTCACGCAACCGCCATCGCAACAGCCCAACATTAAAGGGCAACTATGGTGGCGTATTTGCAAGCGGTCCTTCTCTGAAGCTTGCTCCGCTGCAACGGTTGGCTGATGTAAATGGATCCCACACCAGACCCGATGGATCGAGCGGCACACGAGCGGTGGGGCTGGCGCTTGTGACTGACTACTTCCTCCTCTGCCCTGGGGCGCATTGCTTGCTTCGTTTCGTCACTACCGGAGTTTGACTTTGAACTGCGCGCACTCTCCAGAATTATGCAGGAAGAAGGAGATCGGACAATAAGAAGGTTGGAATCACTTTCGCTCTCTAAAACTGCGTCACCTTTTCTGTCCGTTGGATGATTGCAATGTGCCACTTGCAATCATCCAATGCACCACGTTTGGTGCATACGCCACAGTTTGGCCACCCCTGGTCCAAAGGATTGATCTGTCCTCTGGCAATACTGACTGGAATTGCCCAGTTAATAGGAACAAAGCTAACTTAAAGCAGAATTCCCAATCCCTACTACTCTAAGGTGATCCAAAATATATTGTGGCTGATGGGTTCAAAGGCCACTAAGAGATCTAACAGCTGACTTCTTCCAAGTCCAGACAATGATCTTCTAGAGAGGAACAACCAATGAAGTCTTTTTCAGAATGGCTCCATACATTTAATTGGGCCATAAATTGAGTCTATCTTTTGCTCTATTTCAGACAAAAAATGCCTTCAGTTATAGGCCAGGTTTGAATTTTCAAAAGATTGGGAGTCCAGCCAGTAGCCTATATCCCTGTGCACATGGCCAAGAGGGACACCATCCCTGACTGCATATCCATGTCTCTGGGTTAGCCTTGCCTCCAAAGTGGTTCTAAGTTTGAGATTTGTGTGTGTGTATGTGTGTCTTTGTATCTGTGAACAATGCAAGAGTGAATCCATTTCCATCCCAGGAACAGGTAATCCTGCTTCTGCCAAAGAGTTCCTCCATTGTCCCTGAGCTAAGCTTTGGCCAGCAACCTACTTGTCTTACCCAAGCTGGTGGCATAACTAGCAGCAGCATGAAAGCAGCATGCTAAATTTGGTTATATATTCATTTTCTGATGATTTAGTGTGTTTCATAAACATTTCACTAGTTTTCCACAAATTCTGCAAAGTCAGAAAAATGAGTTAATTTAGGCAATGTTGTGTGAACACAGTCTCACTCTTGTTGTTTTTTTAAATTTCATATTTAGAATTACTGTGCCATCTCATGTTAACCAAGTCATTTTTTTCTTTTGTAAAAGTCCATGGTTTCCCTGCACTTTCTTGCTTATGTGAGCATGCAAATAAACTTCTTAACTGTAGCCAATTATTCCTCTTGTGTGTGTTTTTGAACAAGTGTTGTTTGACCTTATTTTATTCCATATCCTGTTAATGGTTTTTACTGCAAGCGAAGTAATGTCCCCTAAATAATACCGGTATAACAAAAAAAGCCATTTTTTTCAATTGATACAGTAAATCGAGCAATATGTCATTGCCCAATTTTAGTAAAATCTTCTTTAGGATAGCGTTATCCTATTTATTTATTTATTTATTTATTTATTTATTTATTTATTTATTTATTTATTTATTTATTTATTTATTTATTTATTTATTTAGTTAGTTAGTTAGTTAGTTAGTTAGTTAGTTAGTTAGTTAGTTAGTTAGTTAGTTAGTTAGTTAGTTAGTTAGTTAGTTAGTTAGTCCAGTTTATATGCCGCCCCATTCAACATGGGCTCTGGGCAGCTCACAGCCAGTAACCAACAAAATCATGATAAAAACATCTAAAAAACATGTTAAAATAAATCATACTTATAAAATCATTTCCCTCACACATCTACTCTCTGGGTTAATAGTTCCAGGCCTGCTGGAAAAGCCAGGTCTTAATGGCTTTACGGAAGGCCAACAAGGTGGGGGTGGTACGGACCTCGGGTGGCAATTGGTTCCAGAGAGCCGTAGTAGCCACAGAGAAGGCCCTTC
This sequence comes from Diadophis punctatus similis, assembly GCA_023053685.1. Taxonomy (NCBI): domain Eukaryota; kingdom Metazoa; phylum Chordata; class Lepidosauria; order Squamata; family Dipsadidae; genus Diadophis; species Diadophis punctatus. The sequence goes on along the minus strand of JALIGW010000027.1, from coordinate 6,914,128 downwards.
CCCATGGGCCCGCCAGCCAACATTGTTTGGCTGATGGGACCTGGAGAAGCCCAACCCTGTGGGATCTTACTGGTCTCTGGGACATGTGAGGTAGCAGACGGTCTCGGAGATAATCTGGTCCTGAGCCATGTAGGGCTTTAAAGGTCATAACCAACACCTTGAATTGTGTCCGGAGACCAATAGGTAGCCAGTGCAGCTCGCGCAATATGGGTGTAACGTGGGTGAATCGAGATGCACCCACCACAGCGCATGCCGCTGCATTCTGGACTAACTGAAGTCTCCAAACATTCTTCAAGGGTAGCCCCATGTAGAGCGCATTGCAATAATCAAGACGTGAGGTGATAAGGGCGTGAGCCACCATGACTAAAGCCTCCTGATTGAGATAGGGTCGCAATTGGTGCACCAGGCGAACCTGTGCAAAGGTCCCCCTAGCCACAGCCGTCAGACGTTCTAGAGTTAGCTGTGGATCTAGGAGGACACCCAAAGTGCGAACCCGCTCTGAGGGAGTTAATCTCCCCCTCCCCAGGACTAATGAAGGACCATCCATATGGTCCTTCGGAGGAAATACCCATAGCCACTCCGTCTTGTCAGGGTTGAGCTTGAGCCAGTTGACTCCCATCCAGATCCTCACATCATCCAGGCACAGGCACATCACTTCTACCGCTTCACTGAACTAACATGGGGTAGATATATATATAGCTGAGTGTCATCAGCGTACTGATGGAACCTTACCCCATGCCGTCAGATGATATCACCCAGTGGTTTCATGTAGATGTTAAATAGGATAAGGGAGAGGACAGATCCCTGAGGCACCCCACACACGAGGGGCCTAGGGGTCAACCTCTGCCCTCCTGTCAACACCAACTGTGACCGGTCAGAGAGATAGGAGGAGAACCACCGTAATACAGTGCCTCCCACTCCCAGCTCTCTTAGCCGGCACAGAAGGATACCATGGTCAACGATATCGAAAGCAGCTGAGAGGTCAAGTAGCACCAAGACAGAGGAATAACCCCTATCTCGGGCCCACCAGAGATCATCCATCAGAGTGACCAAAGTGGTTTCCAAGCTGTAGCTGGGCCTGAAACCCGATTGGAGAGGATCTAGATAATTCGCTTCCTCCAACACCCATAGGAGCTGGAGCGCCACCACTTTCTCTACAACCTTTCCTATAAAGGGAAGGTTGGAGACTGGACAGAAGTTCTTTAAATCTGCTGGATCAAGGGAAGGTTTCTTGAGGAGGGGTCACACCACTGCAACCTTTAATGGTCGCGGGACGGAACCCTCCCTCAAAGAAGCGTTGACCAAAGCCTGGAACCAGGCTCGTGTCACCTCCCTGCTGGACAAAACCAGCCAGGAGGGACACGGGTCCAACATACAAGTGGAGGAGCTCATCGCTCCCATGGCATTGTCCACATCCTCAGGGGTCGTGGGCTCAAACTCTTCCCATACAATAGGACTAAGACTTGTCCCTGCCGTCTTGGTCTGTATTGCCCAATCGGAGTCCAGATTGGTCCAGATCTGAGCGACTTTATCCGACAGAAACTGTACAAATTCCTCAGCTCTGCCCTGTAAGGGTTCCTCCCTTTCCCCTGAATTCAGGAGGGAACGAGTCACCCTAAACAGGGCAGCTGGGCTTGAATTCCGTGGATGCAATAAACCAAAGAGACCTTAACAAGAATGGGACCATGAGACTGGCAAGGGAAGATAGACCAGTTCCTCCTGGTCCAACATATCACCCTCTGCGTGGCAACAAACAAAAGCCCGGCAGAGCTCTTAATGGGGAGGAAATTAAGGTCAGCCCTGGACAGACTCAACCCCAACTATAGCCCAGAGACACCCCTAGAGTGTCACAAAATTGAAAGGACCCTAGCCGAGGGTGACCGGGTATTCACCCAGAACTTCTCGGGAGATCCCAAATGGCTTCCTGGAGCCATAAGTGAAATTACCAGACCCAAATCATTCAGAGTCCGGCTGGAGGATGGAAGACTCTGGCGTAGGCACATTGATCAATTTAGATGTAGAGCTGGAGACTCCGGACTGTGCCAATCCAACTTAGAGGCCAGTCACGAAGACGAAACTGCAAGAATCAGGTCTCTGCCCCACAGAGCTTACAATCAACCAAACACAGCGGGAGCCGACGAGGACCAGGCCCAGACTAACTCACCAACCAACACCACTAACTCAAGCCCGGAGATCGATCGCACCCACCTACCGGTAATCGTAGACGACCCATGGATACTATCTGGAGCTGACTCCTCAGACGAGTGACCTTCAGCCTCCACGCCTGGAGGCCGGCTCCAGATCTTTCCACAAGGTGGCAGCGAAGCAACAGCAAGTATTTATTTATTTATTATTTATTTATTAGTGAGATTTATATACCACCTCATAGTGCAAGCACTCTCTAAGTGGTTTACACCATTAAGCAATGTATATTTATATTGCCCCCAATAATCTGAGTCCTCATTTTACCTACCTCAGAAGGATGGAAGGATGAGTCAACCTTGAGCCGGTGAGATTTGAACAGCTGAACTGCTGATCACAGTCAGCTAAAGTAGCCTGCAGTACTGCACTCTAACTGCTGCACCACCTCGGCTCCATTTCGATTGAAGGCACCCTACCAACTGAGTTGCGCAGGCCCAGAAGGACTGTCAGGAGACCTGCGTACTTATGGGACTACGTGGCTCACGTTACCACCGGATTGGCTGTGCCAAGAACCGAGAGGGGAGGGGTGTTACGTACGGAGGTACGTAGTAAATTTGCATAGCCGCCGCTGATTGGCTGAAATAGCAGCGGCTGATTTGAATGCCCGTCACTGGCTAGCTAAGCTGCTGGGAAGCCCATAAAAGCGGCTTCCCTACGGCTTGCTGCGAGTTCCTGTTTCTACATACTTACTAGAAATAAAGTGCTGAACTGTTCTACGGCTCGTCTCTCCTTTCCCGCATGCTAATCTAACACCGTAAATGCTTAACTTTTTTCTTAATGGAAAGCATTTTGGAAGGTCTCAGTAAATAAATCTTTGGCAAGATGTACCTTGGTCGATTAAGCATGATTGACTAAATCTATTGCATACTTGCCGTATACAAGAAGTGAATCTGAAATTAGCCAAGCCCACATCAGCTGAGTCCAGCACGTTGTACAAAGCCAGCTTCTCTGCTTTAGATAAGCTTCTGTGGCAACATGCAGAAAAGACACACTGTTCATCAGCTGGAGTGTGAAACACGAAGTTTTTCAACTTGTCATAAAATGGGTGAATGCTGCCCTGGTAACATCAGGGGAATTTTCACTGATCAAAATCTTAAATTCAATAATATAAATTCTTGTTCTTTAGACCTTAGATATTCTTGAATGGTGGCTAGTTCAGTGGGTGAATTAACCACCCAATGGCGGTATTAATGAGTTTGTAATGAATGGTTGGCGGGAAGCGAACAAGAGCAGAGCCCCACTGCAGATCAGCAGTGGGTTGCTCCCGGTTTGGCGAACCGGTAAAGGCGGCAGCGGGAGGCTCCGCCCACCCACCCGGGATGCTCCGCCCACCCGCCCGGGACGCTTCTGCGCGTGAATGGGTAGCAATGGGATTTACAACTCACTACTGCTGCAGATGTCACCTTGTTCTTGCCTGGCTTCATCTGAGCACCGGCGCTGTTCCTTTCGGCTGCCCCAAGGATATGTTGTCTTCTGGTTTCTCTTCTGGGTGGTTCAAACCAACGGATGGTGAAGCTGAGGGCTGCCAAAATGCAATAGATGATCTCATCCATCTTCATGATGTATTCTTTCTCTTTTCAAAGAGAAAAATAATGTGTGAAGAGCTGAAACAAATCCTTATCCATGATCACCAATCTATGAAAAAGCCCAGGAACATGTATATTTAGGTAAATGTCTCCCTTAAAATAAATGCTGGGATTTCCTTGATGTCTTTTGTCATTATTAACATTTAAAGGGACAAATAAAAGTACGTTTGAAGTTTGAAAGCCTCTCTTTATTTGAAAATGGCAGAGATGTTGGGTTCAGGCCAAGTAATTAGGAACCAAATTTGAAATTAAATGTCTCTGTTGAAATGAGAATTTAAATGAATTAGCTGTATCTCTCACTGGCTTTGAAAGAACTGCTTAATTTTAAAAAGCTAGGTATAATCTGAGTTTGGCATGTACAACTTAATTATAGGCAGTCTTGACAACCAACAAAAAGGCATTCCCGTCTGGGCTGGCCTGTTCAACTTCTGAGCTCTGTTAATTATTTCACAAGTATCGGAATTGCTTTCTAATTAATTTTCTGTGTTCGACCCAATTGTAGGTCTGTGGAAATGAGGTTACTTGGCTTGATCCTTTCCACTGAGTTATGGAAGTTCAAGTTTAAACTGCTTAGCTGGTAAGGTTCTGCAAGGATTTATTGCTGCTGACGACCTGCTTTCGAATACCCTCCCGGAGCAGGGAACAGCCAGCCACCTGAACAACCCTTGCCTGCTTGGCTTGAAGAGGGAGCAAAACGTTTGGCACAGAATTGATTGCAAGAGTGACCTTGGAAACGAGAGACAAACTTTGGAATCTTTTCAAAGAAGCATTTAATTGCTTAATCAGTCCAACCTTTTATTTAAAAGCAGCTTTAAAAAAAACAACACTTGTTTTTCCTGCCATAAAATAAACCCCAAGATTTGCATCTTTCAATGACGCTGGGGTTTCCAGCTTTTGGGGCCCAAAGGTTGATGACCGGCTCCTGCCTGTGTCTGTGCCTGATTTCTCACGCATGCCAGGCTTCTGCCACCCCGTGGCTTTGACTCTCTAGGATGGGGAGCAACATTTGAAGGAGAGTTCATACCAGTACAGGTAGTCCTCGACTTACAACAGTTCCTTTAGTGACCGTTCAGAGTTACAATGGCACTGAAAAAAGTGACTTATGACCGTTTTTCACACTTACAACCATTGCAGCATCCCCACGGTCGTGTGATTTACATTCGGATGCTTGGCAATTGACTCATATTTATGACGGCTGAAGTGTCCTGGGGTCATGCGATCACCTTTTGTGACCTTCTGACAAGCAAAGTCAATTGGGAAGCAAGATTAATTTAACAACTGTGCTACTAACTTAACAACTGCAGTGATTCACTTAACAACTGTGGCAAGAAAAATTGTAAAATGGGGCAAAACTCACTTAACAAATGTCTCACTTAGCAACAGAAATTTTGGGCTCCATTGCTTTTGTAAGATGAGGACTGCCTGTACTCTCCTAACGGAGGAGAGCCTGTGGGTACAAATTCTCCCTTCAAATGTGTTTAACCCTCTCTTTCACCTCCTCGGCCTGAGGTGAAATACAGAAAGCAAGAGGAGGGATCCACAAGATGTATAGATAGTCCTCGACTTACAACCATTTGCTTAGTTGACCATTCGAAGTTACAGGGGCTTTGTTTCACACTTACAACCCTTATATTATCTCTATGGACACAGGATCAAGATTCAGACTCTTGGCAATGGTTCATATTTATGACCGTTGTTGGGTGCCAGGTCATGCGATCAACAAGCAAAGTCAAGGGGGAAATCAGATTCACTTAACAAACGTGTTGCTAACTTGAAGAACTGCAGTGATTCACTAAACAACTGTGGCATGGGAGGTTGTAAAATGGGGCAAAACTCATTTAACAAATGTCTCACTTAGCAATAGAAATTCTGGGCTCCATTATTAGCAGTTTAACAGAATTGGAAGGGACCTTGTAGGTCATCTAGTCCAACCCCTCACCCAAGCATGTCACGGTGTGAATATTGTCAGTTGTATGTCTATGCAGGGTGATGCACCCCTATCCTAATATTATGGTACATTCCAATACAAGCAGAACACGTGATATGATCTTCTACGCATGTCTACATTCCTGATTCTCCATTAATTCCTTCTGCTCTTAGCTCTTGACCTGAATGGTCGCGTTTCTTAGCAAAGATGTAATTATTCAGGATTTATTGTTTTTGTACTGAAATAAATATTTTCTATTAGACTTTTAATCTCGGTTTTATTTCTAACTGTCTGGATTCCAAGTAAAGATCTAAATCGCCTCTATGAGATTTTATTATCATTCTCACAAAGCAGGAGACCCTACACCATTTCTGTCAGATGGCAGTCCAGTCTCTTCTTGAAAGCTTCCAGTGATGAAGTTCCCACAGCTTCTGAAGTCAAGCTTATGATCTTATTACGGTATTATGATCATAAGTCGAGGACTCCATGTAAAATGTGAGCCTGACAGGTTTGTTCTTCATGTCCTTCACCCATCCAGACCTCAGATTCTGTCCAGCGCATAAATTGGAGCTGTTAAGTGGAAATGTTAATGCAAAGAAAATCTCCTATAGATACTGGATAGCTCTTTTGGCATGTTGGAACATCGGCTAATACAAAGGGGCTGTTCAGAAGTTGTGAGAATCTTGCTCCAGAGGGGAAGCAGTTGGGAAATGCTCTCTGGCTCATTTTCCCAGCTGTAAAATAGAAAGGAGAAAGCCCATTTTTTAATGAATTCAATGTCTTAAGTACAAAAGACTAGAGCTAGGTGGAACATTCACTCCACAAACCTTTAATCAAAGCATCCCATGCATAGGACAGCACTTTATTTCAAGGCACCAGCTTCAGTCTAGATATGGAAAGGACCTTGGTAGAAAGAGGTGGAAGAAGTGAATGGAGTTGCTGCTTTTTGACACTCTCGTTCAAGGCCTGGAGGTGGAACCAGTGGTGAAATCCAATTTTTTTTTACTATCAGTTCTGTGGGCGTGGCTTGGTGGGTGTGGCAGGGGAAGGATATTGCAAAATCTCCATTTCCACCCCACTCTGGGGCCAGCCAGAGATGGTATTTGCCGGTTCTCTGAACTACTCAAAATTTCTGCTACCGGTTCTCCAAACTACTCAAAATTTCCGCTACTGGTTCTCCAAACTACTCAAAATTTCTGCTACCGGTTCTCCAAACTACTCAAAATTTCCGCTACCAGTTCTCCAAACGACTCAAAATTTCCACTACCGGTTCTCCAAACTACTCAAAATTTCTGCTACCGGTTCTCCGAACTACTCAAAATTTCCGCTACCGGTTCTCCAAACGACTCAAAATTTCCGCTACCGGTTCTCCAAACTACTCAAAATTTCTGCTACCAGTTCTCCAAACTACTCAAAATTTCCGCTACCAGTTCTCCGAACTACTCAAAATTTCCGCTACCGGTTCTCCAAACTACTCAAAATTTCCGCTGCCGGTTCTCCGAACTACTCAAAATTTCCACTACCAGTTCTCCGAACTACTCAAAATTTCCGCTACCGGTTCTCCAAACGACTCAAAATTTCCGCTACCGGTTCTCCAGAACCTGTCAGAACCTGCTGGATTTCACCCCTGGGTGGAACATTACTATTCCCCAAGTTAAGGCCTCTTTTCTGATGGAACAGCCTTCCTTTGTACCAGCATTCCCAAGAACTGGGGACCTCAAAATACTCAGAAGAAAGAGATACTGACAAGATAGTTTTAGTTGGTAGAACAATTTGCACGGACAATGTGCAAATGAGTGAAATTGGTTCTCCTGCCTGAGGAAACAGGCAGGAGGGAGCTGCCTTGTCCTTCACAAAGTGAAACATTAATGTCATTCTGAATTGCCTAATTGAGTTGGAGAACTGATCCTCATGAGGATTTGCAGATGTCACTCTCTTTCCAAGTATAATTAGTGTAACTCCAATGTAAATGGCACTTAAGATCTCTTTCAGAACTTTGCATTCATTAATTTATTACGTGGTGGAGTCCAAGACTGGAGGGGAGGAAGTGGACATCTTGGGGGGGCACGGGGGGACGACATCCACCATACTTAGAAAGTCTTCATGGAGCAGATTTGCAGGATTTTTTATCCCTTTGTTTTCCCTCAGAAGTGCAGACCTTTAAGGAGGCGAGCAAGTAAGGGGAACATTGGCATTAGCCTCTCTGGAGATTTATCTCAATAAATGTGGATTAAATAGTGCATGGTGGCAGTCTGTGTATGTGTATTTGCATGTGTGTTATCTGATCTTTTGTAGGAAACAGATTATCCTGAGAAAAGTGGACATCAAGTGTAACTCCAAGGTGACGTCATTTAACCATACTCACTTCTCCCAGATCATCATCAAAAAGGTTTCTTCTGAGTCAATTGTTGACTAAAATGTTCTGTTTTAATTTCAAACAGCTACCAAAATGGTCCCTTTTTTAAACAAATCAAAATAATTTAAATAAACTATTTTCCATTGTAATAGATCATCTTATGATATATTTTGAACCCTAAGTTTGGATTGATTTAGAGATCTTTTTCTACCTTCAGCACAGCCTTCAAGTCTCATTTTGGAAAACTGAATGTCCTATTAACTGTTATTGAAAATCAATGAATAACTATAACTTTTTTTTCTGTTTGTTCTAAATACCAATCCTTGCCAAGGCAAGCTACAACAATTTAAACAATACAAAAAAAATTGTTGAGACTTTGGAAAAAGTGCAAAAAAGAGCAACTAAGATGATTAAAGGCTGGAGACTAAAACATATGAAGAATGATTGCAGGGATTGGGTTTGGCTAGTCTAGAGAAAAGAAGGACTAGGGGGGACATGATAGCAGTCTTCCAGTATTTGAGAGGCTGCCACAAAGATGAGGGGGTCAATTTATTCTCCAAAGCACCAGAGGGCAGGACAAGAAATAATGGTTGGAAACTAATCAAGGAGAGAAGCAACATGGAATTGAGGAGAAACTTCCTAACAGTGAGGACAATTAACCAGTGGAACAGCTTTTAAGAAGAGACTGAACAGCCACTTGTTTGAAATGGTAATGCTTGAGCAGAGGGCTGGACTAGAAGTCCTCCAAGGTCCCTTCCAGCTCTATTCTGATTTTGATTTGTAGTAATTGAAAAAAGGAAAATAAAAGGAATGAATAGATCAATCTATGTTTTCTAGGTGCTGAGTCAAAAGTAGCCCATGTTAGCAGAACAACAGGGTTGAGGGGAGAGAACACTTATTTATCCTTACCTCCCATATGAGAAGAGGACTTAACAATTGCATAGAAATTGCTTACATCAAAGAAACCTCTCTATAAGAGAAATGTGAAAAAAGCTAGGATTAGTGTGGGGGCACAGGTGTTATGATAAATGAAAAACGGGTTATGGCTTTTGTTTTGTTTCCATTTTTAAATCAAGATCACAGAAAGTGCAATTAAAGATGGCAAATGTTGCATGTGAAATAAACAATGGGCAAAAACACAAAGGCACATAAAGGCACATAAAGGCATTCTCTAAGAAAGATTTCAGTGTTACACCTTTTCCTATGACAGAATCCCACCCAATATCTTTATCTGTCCCGATCTCAGGGACGAGAACTAGAAAAGAGCAGTTGGACCCTGGACTGGTTCTCCAGTGAGTTTATTCGACCATCTCCATGGCACGGCGCCAAGAAAAGTTTCTAAGCCCATTCTCTGAGACTCCAATTTAAGGGAAGGGGCCTGTTGCAGAATCACTTCCTACCAATCCTTGCCAAGCAAGCTACAACAGTTTAAAAAAGCTTTAGCAAGAGCCAAGAATGGCTGTTTCTATAGGGCCCAGGATCCACTGCAGATTGTCTAATGACAGGGTATGACTCCAGAAATGATGGCCATTTTAAAGGATGTGCACACACTCTGGTCATGTGGCAAGCGGAGAGGATACCAGCTTGGGCTTCAGGTGTCTAATGGGGGGAACTTCTATATGCTGTCCTGATGAAAACCAACTTGTATCTGGGTGGGTTGGGAATCAATAGTTTCCCTGCTACTGATAACTGCCTTTAATTTCTCATATTTTGCAGAAGGCAAGGTTTGTGAAGCAGTCCAGAAAAGGGAACCCAGTTCTGATTACTGCAATGCGCTCTACATGGGGCTACCCTTGAAGAGTGTCCGGCGACTGCAATTGGTGCAAAATGCAGCTGCGCGAGCTGTGGTGGGTGTACCTAGATGCACCCACGTAACACCTATTCTCCGCCAGCTGCATTGGCTGCCCATTAGTCTCCGGATCCAATTTAAGGTGTTGGTCGTTACCTTTAAAGCCCTACATGGCTCAGGGCCAGGTTATCTTCGGGACCGCATCCTGCCGCATACCTCCCTACGACCGGTTAGGGCCCACAGAGTCGGCCTCCTCCAGGTCCCGTCGACCAAACAATGTCGGCCGGCGGGGCCTAGGGGGAGGGCCTTCTCTGTGGGAGCTCCCTCCCTGTGGAACCAACTTCCTCCAGAGATCAGGACCATCCCCACCCTACTGGCCTTCCGGAAAGCAATAAAGACCTGGCTCTTCCGGCAGGCGGGGTGAATGAGATACTCTTTTTAACTTTTTAACTTTTGTATTTTCTGTATTTAATTATTACATTGTGTATTGTTATATTTTTTTTAATGAACTTTTTATTTTGTATTGGATCTACATGCTGTGAGCCGCCCTGAGTCCCTAGGGATTGGGCGGCATAGAAATCCAATCCAACAAAATAAATAAATGATTCACCATATTTCCAGTTGGTGGCCAAACTTTTTTCAAGCGTCAGACAACTGCATAAGGTAAAACTCTTCCTGCCCAGAGGAGTTCTTGGCCAAATGGCAGGCAGAGTAAGGAACACAGAGCTTTGCCTGGTGCGGAATGACAGGCTCAATGTCTTTCTGGGTCAAAGGTATCCAGAGCGTAAAATAGCAAAGGAATATGAGATTGACACCTAATGCCACTCACCGTATTCTCTGCATTAAGAAATAGAATATAGGTGCTCAATTATCACAAAGTTTTGAAGATTTTTCTTTTGATGACTTTTCTTCCAAGATGGCACCACCGACAGCAGCCTCAGTGAAATGCTCTGATAGTTTTTATGTTTTTTATTATTCTCTGTGATTCACTCTGGATTTCATACTCAAGAGACCAATTGCTAACCATCAAGCAATGTTTAATGGGCAGCTTTCTGTGACTACACATCCCCTGTCTTTACAAATGCAGAAGAGATTCTAATCAGTGGTGGGTTCCTACAGGTGCGGTCCACTCTATAGCACCGGTAGCGGCCCGCTGGTGACATCACAGTACCGGTGCGGTCGGTTGCTGGTGCCTGGGCACCGCCATTTTTTTTCAAATTTAAAAAAAAAAAATTAAAAAAATTTTCTTCTGCGCATGCCCAGAAGCCGAGCTTCCGGCACTGCGCATGCGCTGCCTTCCTACCCCACAGTGAGTCCAAGCAGGGGAGAATGGCTGAGGGAGTGCGTGAGACGCTGAAAGTACGGGCGGCAGGAGCTATCTCCATTCCCCTCCCTTCAGCAGTCCGAGAAGCCACGAATGTGCGGTGATGATCCTAGGCATTTTTGCACGTTCGAAGCTTCTCGAGCTGCTGAGGGGAGGGGGAATGGGCGGCAGGACCTATCTCAGTTCCCCTCCCTTCAGCAGTCTGAGAAGCCACACCCACCCGGTCACATGGCTGGCAAGCCACACCCACAAAATAAGCCATGCCCACAGAGTGGTAGTAAAAAAATTAGGAACCCGCCCCTGATTCTATTACAGGAAGAAGCAACGTCATCTGAATAATGGATAAACAAAAACCAAAGGAGGAGATGCCGGAGGCGGAGAAGGGGTAAGTGAGCCGAGCGGAGATTTTGAATAGACTAAGGAAAAGTGGAATAAAAACTCCCTTTCCTTCACTCTTTCTGACTAATTTACATTCACTCACTAATAAGATGGATGAAATACTTCTTTTAAATAGATGCAACTCTGATTTTTACAACTCAGCAGCTCTCTGCTTCATTAAAACCTGGCTAAATGAGTCAATTGAAGATAGCAACTTGCATATCCCAGGGTTTCAGATACAAAGAGCAGACAGAATTGCAGAAACTTCAGGTAAAAAGATGGGAGGGGGCCTGTGTTTTGATATCAACAGCCGTTGGTGGCACCTAACAGCCGTTGGTGCCAAAATATAACTATACTGAAGAAATTCTGTGATGCGGACTTAGAGACATTATTATCAATTGCAAACCATTTTATTCCCCATGAGAATTTTCCTCATTTCTCCTAATTGCTGTGTATGTTTCTCCACAAGCTTGTGTAAACAATGCATTATGAACTCTAGCTGACCAGATTATGTGGGCTGAAGTTAAATACTCAGATTCACTCCTCATTGTGTTTGGCAATTTCACAAGGCTAACGGGGCATCACCTGTTCCTCTTGCAGGTTTCTGGCATGCATGCACATGCAACCATCAGCTGGCCTTCTTGCGTGCAGCAGTGCCGGCAACTAGAAGAGCTGGTCTTCCATTTTCCTGTGTGAGCATGCGCGCCGGCCAGCTGATTGTCATGCGCTCATGTTCGCCAGAAACACGGAAGACTAGCTGGGTGGGCGTGGCCAGCTTGATGCCACTCCCCAAACTGCTGGCCTGATGTTTCCTCTTTGCATTGGGTAGACCGGGCCGAAGCGACACGGGTAGACCATGCAACTAATTCCCACAGCACTGTCAAACTATTTACTAAGACTATATTACTATTCTTCTTCTCATCCTTCCTATTACCTATCTCCTTTTCTACTTATGACTATAACCTTGTTGCTTGTATCTTTACGATTTATATTGTTTTATTTAGTCTCCTAGTATGATATTGATTGCTTATTTAGTATCCTATGACTATCTTATGATTCATGATGAATATATTTATGATGACTATCATGATTTATCACATATCTTTTATGTAAACTGAGAGCTTATGCGCCGAAGACAAATTTCATGTGTGTCCAATCACACTTGGCCAATAAAGAATTCTATCATCTGTCTGTCTGTCTGTCTGTCTGTCTGTCTGTCTGTCTGTCTGTCTGTCTGTCTGTCTGTCTGTCTGTCTGTCTGTCTGTCTGTCTGTCTGTCTGTCTATCTATCTATCTATCTATCTATCTATCTATCTATCTATCTATCTATCTATCTATCTATCTATCTATCTATCTATGAATTAAATAATATTAAGAGACCCAGCGGTGCATTGGTTAAACTGCAGTATTGCAGGCTAACACTGCCCACAGCCTGGAGTTTCTATGAATTAAATAATATTAAGAGACTATCTATCTATTCTATCTATGAATTAAATAATATTAAGAGACCCAGCGGTGCATTGGTTAAACTGCAGTATTGCAGGCTAACACTGCCCACAGCCTGGAGTTTGATCCTGATGGTAGTCAAGGTTGATTCAGCCTTCCATCCTTTCAAGGTCAGTAAAATGAGGGCTCAGATTTTTGGGGAAAATATGCAATTAATGCTAACATTGTAAACTGCCCAGAGATGTATTTAAGTGTACATTCTATTGCTGTTGCTATTAACTCAATATAGACAACAGTTCTGATAATAATATTTTCCTGTTCTTGTCATGTTTGAAGGTGCTCAAAACTGAGTTTGGACTCCTGCTAAATCTGAGAATATAAGAGGAGCCTGAAAAATCCTGATCCAATTCAGGTCTCTGCCTGGCATGTCCTTTCCTGCTTGCTTATTATTTGGAGACTCTTCCGTGAGCTGGTTGGTCAGCAAGAACAATCAACCAGTGGAATGGGTTGCCTTCAGAAGCTCTGTGTCAGATCCGTGAACCTGCCATTCTTCAGGGGAAAGGGGAACACTTGGTTGCATTCTTTACTTTATTGCTTTCTTCCATATACCCTATATTCTGCATGCTATTGATTTATAATCTTTTTGCCTGGCGCCTAAGCACCCAGGGTTTTTCACGCCTTTTGGGGAATGTAAGGGGAGGGCGGGCCATGTGGGCTGCATTGCCTGAAAGCTGGCAGAAGATGACGGTGGGAAACCAATAGAACACAAGTGTGTTCCCTTATCGCGTTCTCAGTACGGCCAGTATAATAACATCTTCACATCTGTGGATTGGCTGAATCCACATTGGACTGTTGGGAGGGGTTCCTAATTCCTTTTATTCTACTTGCATTACTTGAGGGATCTCAGAGCCTGCTTTTATTTCATCCTGCTATCACCCCTGTTCAATAAAAGGTTCCTTTTGAAATGCCAAGTTTCAAGAGTCTTTACTTTCTTGAATAAGGGGGAGAGGCCGGACTTTACACTCTGGGCACTCTGGGTGGTCCATGACTGGAGATTCTCAAAAAGAAATTAGACAGCCATTTGTCCTGAATGGTATAGGGTCTCCTGTGTGGACAGGGAGTTGGACTAGAAAACCTCCAAGGTCCCTTCCAAGTCTGTTATTGTGTTATTCCTTGGTTGGAGCTTAAGAGAAGATACCCCACAGTCCACCCAAAGCTTTCTCAGCCCGCGCAGCTCTCATTCACTTTTTAGAGAGAAATCTTATTCTAGGCTTAGAGGAATTCCACATTTAAGGCCCAGTGACCAGAGTTATGGGGGCTTACTCCCTTAGGGTCTGGCAGACAACATAGAGGAAAACCAAGGAACCAACCAGTTAAACAATGTTTAGCCTTCCATGCTTTGTGCAGTGCATCTCTACAGGTTCTGACATATTGGCAGATGCACTACAGAATAGCCCCACTGCTGCCTCTCCTCTTCCCAATCAGTGATTTTCCTTGGAGACAGAATGCCTCCGTAATACCACCCGTTTGCACAACCTGCTTAGCAAGACTGTCAAAGACCTAAAGGCTGCATTCATATTACATGCTAAGCTTGGCTGATTTGATTTTTGTGACTTGGTGTGCAGTGCCAACCCAGCCTGCTCAGTTAATTTATGGTTCACTGTATTCTATGAACTACAAATGGATTAACTCAGTAACAGGTTAACTTAGTTCCCCAACCCCCACTCCTGCTCCTGCTCTTCCTCCTCTTTTCAGGATCCAATCAATGCATGCTAATTTGGGCAGAATGACAATATAAATGACATATTGAAGCAACACAGCCATGGCACTGCAGAACCGGAAATGGTTTCCAACTGCTGAAAGATGAGAATTGACTTGATGTTCAATCAGAAAGCAAAAGTTGCATCTTGTTAGCCCGGTAATTTTGCATGCAATGTTTATTTAACAATCAAAAGTTTTATCATCACATTTTGAAAAACACATCATTAACTCCCTTATATGAGCCATTACTACTACAGCCCCTCATGCACCCGAAGCAGCTCAGCCCAGCCTCTAGCCCCAACTGCCTTTCCCGAAGATACGTTTCTCAGCCCTGATTATAAACCAGAGCTGGCAAAACAGAGTGATTTAATGAAGTTTTGATACAGCTCATCAAATACTGAAATGAGAAGTTGCAATATTAATTTAGAAACTCATTATCATTTCAATTCTACTCATTCTAAACTGCATTAATAATGGGGCAGTTCATGGCATTTCTGAAGGATGATGTATCATTCAAAGGGCAAAAATATATTTCAAAATTACATTTCATTTGACATCCAAACATCAAGCATATTTTCCGTATAACCATGTAATCAATTCCTTTCTCTGTGTGTCTCTTCCCATCTTGAGGTTGAGGGAGAGGCTGGGTGGTGGTGGAAGTGCCCCTCCCAGATAGAAGCACAGAATCTGGTCCTTGAAACCAAGCCTTCTTTTTTCAGCCCAGCTCCCTGCCTTCAACTGGGCCCCATTGTCAGAATGAGAGACCTCTCAATTGCAGGCAATGCCTTAGTGAAGATGAGAGCTTTGTGCTAGATTGAATTGTTTGAGAGATTTGGAAGAGCAGCTAAGGGCCCCAAAACGTTATCAGCAACCTAAGGGGAGAAGCATGGAAGGAACTATTCAGATAAGCTATAGTGGTGAAAGGTAGCTGGAACAAGTCCTCCTGACCCAGGCTGAAAGTTCAGGAACCATTCATTATCTGTCTGGACATTTTGTTGGAAGCTGACTAAGCCTGCCACAGAAATGGATTTACTGTTTGTTTGTTTGTTTGTTTGTTTGTTTGTTTGTTTGTTTGTTTGTTTGTTTGTTTGTTTGTTTTCCCAACTACTCTGGAAGGTGTACAATTAAAAAAAGGACTCTAAAACCAAGGAAGAAAGCTGCATGTCTGGGAAATATACAATTAAAACAACTAGAGGTGCTCAATGTGGCTATGTGATACCAAACTAAGTAACTGAAAAATTGGGCAGTAAATCAAGCAGTAGGTTTGTGAGTACCAGGAAAGGAACAAGGTGATTACTAGAAACCAGCATGGGTTTGTTATGAACAGGTCATGCCAAACAAACCGTACCACCTTCTTCTGATAAAGTGACTACATTAGTGATCCGAGGAAATGTCGTGGGTGAAGTATATTTAAATTTCAGTAAGGTATTTGATAAAGTAGAACACAGCTTATTTCTTGGTAAGGTAGAACAATGCAGAATCACTATCAGACAGACAGTATCACTATCAGTTATAATTGCATTTGGCTAACCAACTACACTCAGTGTGTTGTCCTCAATGGAACTACATCCACATGGAGGGAAGCATGTGTGGGGTACCTCACGGTTCTGTCACAGGCCCAGTGATCTTCAACATCTTCATAAATGATCTAGATGAGTATATTGAAGGGGACCTCATCAAATTTGCAGAAATGGGGGAACTGCTAAAATTGAAAGATAGACTCAAGATTGAGAAGGATCTTTACAGTTTTGAGCATTGGGCATTATCTAACAAGAAGCAGTTCAGTGGTGAGAAAAGTAAGGGCCTGCACTTAGGCAGGAAAAAATAGATGCCCAGGTACAGGATAGTCAGTACCTGGTTCAATAGTAGTGCCTGTGAAAGGAATCTAAGTATCCTGGTTGACTACCTCTTAATTATGAGTCAGCAGTGTACTGCAGATGCCAAAAAAGCCAACACAATCCTAGGTTGGATCAACAGAGGGATAGCATCAAGTGTATCAAGTGTGGCCTCACAAGAAGTGATAGTGCCACTCTATAGTCCACTAGTGAGGCTACACTTGGTATACTGAGTCCAGTTCTGGTCACCACGATATAAAAAGGATGCTGAAGCCCTAGAAAGAATGCAGAGAGAAGCAACTAAGATGATCAAAGATCGGAAGGTTAAATTGTATGAAGAACTGCTAAAGGAATTAGGCATTTAGTTTAACAAAGAAAAGATTGTGGGAACATTCTCAATAAACCTAAGGGTAGGAGAAGAAATAATGGGTGGAAACTCATCAGCTGGAAACAAGGAGGAATTTCCTAACACTAAGAACCATTAAGAAGCGGAACAGTTTGCCTATTAGAGTTCTGGGTGTTCCATTGCTGGAGTTTTGAAAGAAAAGATTGGACCAATTTTTTCCTGAGATGGAATAAGGACTCCTGCCTTGGGCAGGAGATTGCACTAGAAGATCTCCAAGGTCCCTTCCAACCCCATGATTCTATAAAATCCCTTCCTTTGACACCACAGCCAAAGCCAGGCCTATGCCACTTGTGTTCTATTGGATGCTATTTCCAACTCCAGTAGTCTCACATTTTGTTTTCATTTCCAACTCCATTAAGCAGCATAGCTGTTCAAGTTGAGGTTGCTAATGAACACATGTGGCAAAGGCTTTGTAGGGAACAAAACAGAACACAGAAGAAGACCGATGATTTCGCAAGAGATGAAAAAATCACGTAAATTGTGGGAATTGTGTTTGTTTGGTTTTTTAAAGTGAAAAATGTGTACAGTTAAGCAGTAATACTTTCCCCCCATTGAATAAAAAAGAAGGTATAAAATCACATAGTGAATAACAATATTTTAGCACATTTTTAGGCACTTGTGATCAGGAATGGAGACCTAATTGCACCCACAAGAGCAGAACCCAACACCTCCTGCACAGTGCAAAGCAACCCCCGACCTCCGAGGGGTGGGAATTCAAGAGGTCCTGGCAACTTTGGGTGAAACAATTGGCAATAGATCAAACAATGAAATGCATCTCTGGGGTGTAATCATATGATTTCTTTCATCCAATTAAAATGTACAGTAGTCCTTGACCTATGAGCACAACTGAGCCCAAAATTTATGTCATTAACCAAGACAGTTGGTAAGTGAGTTTTGACACATTTTACGACTTTTCTTGCCACAGTTAAGTGAATCTGGTTTCCCCATTGACTTTGCTTGTCAGAATGTCACAGAAGGGGAAGACATGATCCCGGGACACTGCAAAACTGTCATAAATATGAGTCAGTTGCCAAGCGTCTGAATTTTGGTCATGTGACCATGGGGTTGCTGCAATGGTCGTAAGTGTGAAAACTGGTCATAAGTCACTTTTTCAGTGCTGTTGTAACTTGTACATGTCTCTTCTTGTATATGAAACCAACACTTGGGTTTTTGTCCTGGGTGCTCCCGGAGAGAATTCTGCTCCTCTGACTCAGAAAGGAGGCAACAGGCAAGTCCTGTCTGGACTTCAAAAGCCGAGATGGCAGCTGAGGTGATGCACTGGAAAAGAAAGGCACCATTTAAGGGTCCAGTCGGGATTGTGCCTCCAGAAGGATGCCTCAGGGTGTGGCCTGGTTCTTCACCCCACCAGGGATCCTCTCTGGGAAAGTCTGGGGGCTTCCCTTCCAAAGACACCCAGGCAAAGCCATTGTCTCCAGCTGGGAGGAGAAGGAAGCCAGCGGAGGAGGCACAAAGGGCTCCACCTTGATGTTAGACAGGAGTGTCACGTAGTGAATATTGTCAGTTGTATGTCTATGCAGGGTGATGCACCCCTATTTAATATTATGGTACATTTCAATATAAGCAGAACATGTGATATGATGTTCTTTGCGCATGTGTGCATTCCTAAGCCACCATTAATTCTCTTCTGACAGCTCTTGACCTGAACGGTCGTGTTTTCTAAGCAAAGATGTAATTATTCAGAATTTATTGTTTTTGTACTGAAATAAATATTTTCTATTAGACTTTAATCTCGGTTTTGTTTCTAACTGTCTGAATTCCAAGAAAAGATCTAAATCGCCTCTATGAGATATTATTCTCACCCAACAAGGAGAGAGCAATAAACTGCCTCCCCAAACCAACCCCTTCTCTTATCAATCCTGATGTGTGAGTTAATTATATTCTATCTCCCTTTCCCCTCGCAGAATTAGTAATTTACAAAGGATTTTTTAAAATTCAGTAACAATCATGCATGAATATATCATACAGGACACAAAGTCTTTCCATTTAAAGGTGCAGAACTCTGCACTTGTTTACCAGAACAGAAGTGGACTGTGCCATTTGGCCACATTTCCCTTCTCCTTTTAATATCTCCTGGTGTCCTCTTCCCCCCTTCTCTTCCCCTCTTCTGGGACCTCATTCCAGCTGGGACCCAATGAGGACAATGAGGTCCTCCTCCTTCACGCCCCAAATGCTCCTCTGGCTGCTGTCTCTCCACCCTCCCCCCCCCCCCGGCAACCTCAGCAATAGTTTTCAGTGTCAGGATCCCAGGGAAATGAAATCTATGCTGCTGAGTGGGGGGCTCAGCTGCAAGCCCAAGACCATGAAAGTTTCCCATCCTATATGGGAATGTCACCATCCAAGCTGGTTTCAAAAGCAGTTTTGGAATAGGGACTGAAAGGGTCCTTGTCAGTCTTTGAAGGAGGCTGCACACAGCTGGGGGTAGCACGTGGCAGACATTGGGCTCAGGGGCGGGTTCCTAATTTTTTTACTACCACTCTGTGGGTGTGGCTTATTTTGTGGGTGTGGCTTGCCAGCCATGTGACCGGGTGGGCGTGGCTTTTCAGACTGCTGAAGGGAGGGGGACTGAGATAGGTCCTGCCACCCATTCCCCCACCCCTCAGCAGCTCGAGAAGCCTCAAACGTGCAAAAATGCCTGGGATCATCATCATCAGTCGAAGAAGTTCATGGCTTCTCAGACTGCTGAAGGGAGGGGAATGGAGATAGCTCCTGCCTCCCGTTTTTTCAGCATCTCACGCACTCCCTCAGCCATCCTCCCCTGCTTGGACTCACTCTGGGGTAGGAAGGCAGCGCATGAGTTTCATGTGCCGGAAACTCGGCTTCTGGGCATGCGCAGAAGAATTTTTTTAAAAAAAAATTTTTACATTTTTTTTTTAATGGCGGCGCCCAGGCACCGGCAACCGACCGCACCGCTACTGTGACATCACCAGCGGGCCACTACCGGTGCTATAGAGTGGACCGCACCGGTAGGAACCCACCACTGGTTGGGCTCTATTTTGTCATTTGGAGGTTGGGAGGAACCTCTCTGCACTTTGGCCTGCAAGATGAGAGTCTGGGTGGGTGAATGATGGGCTTCCTCAGCATTAGCATCTTCATCTGACCCCGAGTGGCTTTTCTGGGGTGGCCGTGCCCTGTTTATCCCAAGCCTCAAATCGAGGCACCAAACACATCGATGGGGGATGAGACAAGATTTAAATGCAACAGGAATTATAGCATATTGTCCAGATTGTTTAAAATATTTTTGCTCTCAATTTAGAAGGATTGTCTTGCTGAGGGTGATCTATTTCAGCTCACTGCAGTGCTGACTGAACAGCCAACTCATGAAGAAGAAGAAGAAAATAAACCCACACAAGTTACAATAATTTAAATAATTGGGTGGTTTTTGTGTATGTGACAGCATCAGGAATACACAATGCTTACCCACAGTAAAATCCTGAGGGATGGGAGAAGCAGGAGCAGATGATTTCTTGTGAAAGAAAAATGCTATTTTCATGCAAATATCCCTCTATAATAGAATACCCAGGGAATAAAAATGGCAAGCAGCAGGCTGGTCTTCTGCACAAGAGCACTTGCCTGATCTTGCTGTCATTAATAGGACCAGATGCATAAATGAAAAGGAAGAAGGCAACCTGGGAGGAGGAGGAGGAGGAGGAGGAGGAGGAGGAGGAGGAGGAGGAGGAGGAGGAGGAGGAGGAGGAGGCCAAGGGTAAGGGGAGGGGATCCTCAATTTCAGGGAAATTCACTGAAGAAAGCAAACCCTTGCTGAGGATGGGCCAAACCACCCAATTCCTCCAAGCCCCAATTTTCCTCCTTTGCTTTACTTATCTTCTCTACAGTTCCAGGAAAGCCTCTGGAGATTAAATGAAAAGGTAGAATTCCAAATGCACCTGTTGAAGAAGTTTTCTTGCATCAATAGAGAAGGAAGCCTTCGCCATCTTCAAAACAAACACTTGCATTATTTAAAGTTTTATTACTTACTTAATTTGTAAGTTATTTCTAAAATAGCAGCTCCCCTGGGACGATCTGTGTTACCGGCAGGGTTGCTGGCCAGGTTCATTGGCAAGCTTAGCATCCCCTGGAAATGAGATGCATTGCATCGCTTGAGAAAGAACCAGGAAAAAAGGTTGTCCCTGATCATACTGCACGCTCCGGCATAAAGAAATAGCCCTGCGTTATACATAATAGCTAACAGGAAGCATATTCTTCCAATCTTCCTCTCACCGTGAGGACTAATCATTGCACAGAACAGAACAAAACAGATGACTACTAAAAAGAAAACAGGAAGAGGGGGAGGAAGGGACAGGGAGTAGGAAAAGGAACAGGGATTGAAACAAAATATATAAACTAGAGGATCTGTCTCTCTCTCCCTGTCTCTCTCTGTCTCTTCCAATGTGTGGAAATAATATTAGATAGAAAATTGCCCCCCACAATGTTCAAATTTGCATTTTGGAAAAAAAAACATCTGGATTTGACTAGCCCCATGCAATATGGACAACACTGAACCAAATTCAAACTGGCCAATGTAGTTGTGCTGATGCCCCTATAAGTGGGGCAAAATACAATAATCAAAATTGTGATTGTGGGGATGAAAAACAAACTATCCAACCTACAGTGACAGACTGCCAAAACAAAGTCTATAATGGAGACTTTGCTGATTTCCTGGCTGTGACAAATGAAGCAAAAAATTATATCTGTAATCTAGACATATGTTTATAATATTTTATATTTTGTATTTTTATTTCTTGTGTTTTTATTGAAATGTGATGTGAATGTGCCACATGATAAATAAATCTCTCCAGATAAAATCACCTAGACTAATTCTAGCAAAAGAGTGAGATACCAACAGCTCATATCAATATCAGAGAAACTTTAATTTTCCATACCTGAGAGGGAAGCATAGAACACGAAGCCTCTTCAAACCCAGAAAGTCCATCAAATCTCTGAATCATCTTTGAATCTCTCCAAAACAATTCAAAGGCACTTATTCAGCTTGATGCAGAATTCAGTTTGAAGATTCAATTTTAAAATTCGGTCCAAAGTGATGAAATAATAGAACATAGAATAATAGAGTTGGAAGGGACCTTAGAGGTCTTCTAGTCCAACCCACTGCTTGAGCAAGAGACCCTACCCTATTTCAGACAAATGGCTGTCCAATCTCTTCTTAAAAGCCTCCAGTGATAGACCACCCCACAACTTCAGGAGCAAAGTTGTTCCATTGATCTATGGCTCTCACTGTTAGGAAATTTCTCCTTAGGTTGCTTCTCTCCTTAATTAGTTTCCATCCATTGTTTCTTTACTTGCCTTCTGGTGCCTTCTGGAAAATAATTTGAACCCCTTGTCTTTGTAGGAGCCCCTAAAACATTGGAACACTGCTATCATGTCTCCCCTAGTCCCCAAGTAGACATTCGCAACCTGCAACCGTTCTTCATATGTTTTAGCCTCCAACCCACTAATCATCCTTGTTGCTCTTCTCTGCACTCTTTTTTAAGTCGCAGCATCATTTTTATATTGTGGTAACCAAAACTGGATGCAGTATTCCAAGTGTGGACTTATTGAGGCCTTGTAAAGTGGTCCTAGAACTTCACATGAACTTGATTCTATCCCTTTATTGATGCAGGCTAGGATTTGCATTGGCTTTTTGGGCGGCGGCTGCACACTGTTGACTCACATTTAAGTGATTGTCCACTAAGACTCTAAGATCATCATCAAATATATTTTGAATCAAATACCCTCTGGGAAACTTCATATAACCCCCCTTTCCCCCCTCTAGTTGTGTTCTTTAATTTGCATAATTCTGTAATGTTGTTTTTAAAATGCAAATTTTCCTGATGCAAGCTCTCTTTTGAAGTTCTGTTTAATAAACATGGCTACATTATTTTCCCACTAAATTATCATTACTATATTTTTTACTTGAATCATGTTTTAAATCGATTTTTTGATTGCAGAAAGGACTGTTTCCGTCTTAATAATCATCCCATTAAAAATTTGATGGCAATAAAACACTTTCTCTTGCTCTCAACAGAATTTCTTGTAGAATTCTTTTACATCTTTATTTGGTCTCTTCTTAAATCAGTTTTATGGGAAAAAGACTAAAGTGATTTGTCTATGGAGAGTCTCAATCATCCAGGTCACGGTTGTCCCAAAAGTGCTTTTCTTCAAAAGGCAACTGGACTTTCTTGATATTTTTCTTTGAAAACATTTTGCTTATCATCCAAGAAACTTCTTCAGTTCTAACTGACTGGAGGTGGGGAACAGATTTATATATATATATAATATAAATATGAAGAATGAATATAGAATAGATAATTGAATATGAAGAAAATCCATTCCCCTGCAGTCATTTAGAATTGAAGAAGCTTCTTAGATGAGAAATGAAAAGTTTTCAAAGAAAAAAAATAACAGAACAGAATAACAGAGTTGGAAAGGACCTTGGAGTCCAACCTTGGAGTCCAATCTAGTCCAACCCCATGCTCAGGCAGGAAATCCTATACTGGGTGTTGGCAAACTGTGGCTCCGAAGCCGCATGCGGCTCTTTGCGCCCTCTCCTGCGACTCCCTGTCCCATCACTGGCTGGTCCCACCCTTCTCCCTCCCCTCCCTCAGCTGGCCTGAGAAGGTAAGGGCGACGGTGGGGGATGGGGAAGCGGCCAGGGCTGATTCTCCAGCGCCTCACTCTTGTGGAGCTTCTTCCAGCCCTTGTTGGTACTGGGAGTGCCTTGGTCACTTGGGGAGATGCACAACCTGCTCTCTGCCCCGAGACACTGGCCTGGCCTGGTCGCGACCAATGCCAGCCTCGCTAACACGAGGGCTGGAGGGATGGGAATGGGATCCGGGAGGAGGGGACGTCTGAAAGGGGGATAGGCCATGGCTTTAAGAGATTCAGGGCAGTGGGAAAAGAGAGCTGGCCCTGCCGAACTTCACACGCCCACCCCAGGGGTCAAGCCCTCAACAAAGATGCTCCCCCTCTCTATGTCTCTCTCTCTCTGTATCTCTCTCACACTCTCTGTCTCTGTCTCTGTCTCTGCATCTCTTCTCTCTCTCTCTCTCTCTTGGAAAGCCACGGCTGGGCCAAGCCAGCAAGCTCTCCTTGGGCTGCTACTCCTTTTACTTCTTCTTTTTGGAAATCCAAGCTGACTGAGGAACGATCGCCAGCCATGGTGGAGGCTTCCCTTCGGGCAACCCTCCTCCTCTTCCGCCTCCTTCTCCTCTCGTGACCCCCTAGCCAGCTGTGGTAGGGCCGGGAGGGTGGGCACACATGGGGAGACCCTCAAGCGAGTGCCAAAGTGCAGCAAAGGCACATGCAGGATGGCTGGCCACTCCCTTAAGGAGAATCACCCTGTTCTGCCCCAGCGTCGATATCCCCAAGAAATACGCACACACAAACTGTTCCAAGTGCAGAGTAGAGAACCCCGGAATGAATGTCCTGTAATAATTCGTGAACCCCAAGAGTTGCTGGATGTCTTTCACCCGGTGAGGAGGTTGCCACGTTTTCAAGGCCTCGACCTTGTCACGATCCATCGCTATGTCTTCTGGAGAAATGTAATGACCAAAGAAATCAATGGTGGTCTGATAGAACTGGCATTTCTCCAGTTTGGCATAGAGATGGTGTTCCCTTAGATGCTGCAGGACCTGGCGGAGGTGTTGGAGGTGACTTCTCTGGGATGTGGAGTAGATCAGGATATCATCAAGGTAGACCATGGCAAACTGGTCCAACAAATCCCGGAAAATATAGTTCATGAAGTGTTGGAAGACATCCGGAGCATTGGTTAGTCCGAACCGCATGACCATGTACTCAAAATGGCCATACTGAGTCCCGAATGCTGTCTTCCACTCATCCCCCTCACGAATCCACACCAGGTTGTATGTGCCGCGCAGATCCAGCTTCGTTAAGATGGTCGCCGATCGGAGCCTCTCCATGAGTTTGGGGATCAAGGGCAAAGGGTACTGGTTGTGCACTGTGATGGCATTAAGTTTCCGATAGTCACAGCACAGGCGCAAGTCACAAAGAGGACCGGAGCAGACAAGGGCAACAACGAGGGTTGGATAAAACCCCTGGCCAGGTTTTTGTCCACAAAGTCTCGTAACGTGGCCAGTTCAGGGTCCAACATGGAATAAATGCGCCCGACAGGAAGCAGAGCATTTGGGAGCAGGTCAATGGGACAATCATACGGCCGGTGCGGTGGCAATTGGTCCGCCTCAGTCTCACTGAACATGTCGGCAAAGTCCGAGAGGTTGGCCAGCAACAAGACATTGGGGGGCCCTTGTATGTATGTATGTATGTATGTATGTATGTATGTATGTATGTATGTATGTATTTATGTATTTATTTATTTATTTATTTTGCTGTTCTTCCTTTATCAAAGAAATCAGTTTAGCCATCTCTGCTAACTCCATTTGTCCATTGTGGGGATTGAAGAGTCCTTCCATTTTTGTGCATAAAGTAATCTTGCTGCCATCAACATATATAACATCAAAGTTCCAATTTCCCCCCCAAGTCTTTTTCCATTAGGCCCTAAACGAAAGTTTCTGGTTTTATCCTTATATTTACTTTAAGAATCATTTTTTGCATTAGAATATGAATCCTACTCCAATATTTTTTTTGCTTTATCACATGTCTACCATAAATGATAAAAAAATCCCTTCTTTGCATTTGAATTTCCAACATTCATTTGAAATACCTTTATACATTCTTGATAATTTATCTGGTGTTAAATACCAATGATACATCGCCTTATAAAGTTTTTCTTTTAAATTGTAATTTAATGTAAATTTTAAAGTAAATTTTTATAAAAATTTCAAGACAGGTAGCCTAGCTTCTCTTTAACATTAAACATATGGCAAAGATCCTACTTCTTTCCTCAAATTGTCCATTTTGCCTGTTTTTTTCAGATTGTTTCAAAACTTTATGATGGCAATGCCAACCAAAGAAATGATACTGTCCAATATTTTCGCAAACTTTTCTTTAGAATGTTTTGTGCTGGAGGTGGGTGGGTTTCAGTCAAACTTAACTAAACAGAGCTTTTGCATTTTGTAGATGCCCTTCTCAGTAAATGCTTACCTTTGGTTTTCTTTTTTAAGGAGATAGATGCAATTTTGAAAATTGCAGTGGAGGAAAAAAGACACAGAAATTACCCTTCAACAGCATTAAGCCATCCTGTTCCATTAATATATTTCTGAACCTGAATATTGCATAGAGAAAAGTACATTATCTCAGAGTCTGTAATCTATTCTGGCCATTACTGGTCTCATTATCAATGCAAAATGCAGGGTGCTGAAAATGCAAAAAAAAAAAAAAAAAAAAAAGAGGAGAGATTTGCTTAATATGAGGTTTGATAACAAGTAAATTAATAGATGCATTAGCTATAAATTTCCCAAGTTGGCCAGCTGCAACATTATTTCCTTACTTTTAATTTTAAGAAAGGCTTCCTTTTAAAAAGTAAACTCTTTCTGGTCACTCATCATAGCACCATTAAAAGACACTGTCATTTTTCCATGGAAGTGAAAAAACACAACAGTGTCTACTTGGTGGAGACATTAAATTATTGGAGACCTTCCTCTGATGTTGGTTTCTTCAAAGCTTCTGGTTTCTCATGGCTGTTCTTTTTTTCCATCTTGCAAGCAGCCACCAAAAGGTTGTTTCCTAGGTCATTGTAAGGAAGAATAGAAAGGAAAGTGGTTTTATCAATTGCATAAATGTATTTATTATTTGATCTAGTCACCACCCAATTCAGGGCAACTCACAATATAAAAAAACAAAATATCAAATATACTTTTCATTCCTCAAGGTTATTGCTGCTGCCATTACAGTGTCCTTCGAATACCCTCACTTTATGCCATGCAGGACTTTATAAGTCATAACCAGCACCTTGAACCAGGCTATACAATGCAGGCAGGACAAGAAGCAATGGGTGGAAAGTAATCAAAGAAAGAAGCAACCTAGAGCTAAGGAGAAATTTCTTGACAGTGAGTACAATTAACAGTGAGAAATTTCCTGTACAGTGAGTACAATTGCCTTCAGAAGTTGTGGGTGCTCCGTTGATGGAGCTTTTAAATATGAGATTGGACAGCCATTTGTCCAGAATGGTGTGGGGTGTCCTGCTTGAGCAGGGGATTGGACTAGAAGACCTCAGAGATCCCTACTAACTCTTTGATTCTGTTAAATAATCCCCAGTTCTAGTATGTTCGTAACTATAATAGTCCTGCCTTCCTTTGGGTCCATCTACCCAGACAGCCGCTTGCTATTCCTGTATTCTAAAGCTCAAACTCACGGGGAGGAGGAAGGAAGTGCTAGCAGGTTCTCCCTTTCTGCCAAGGGATTGTTATCAGTTCAGGCAGGCGATAAGTCACTCCAAGGACAATCATCACCGATCATGAGGATAAAACACTTCCTGCTGATTTGCTCCAAAACCTTGAATGTGCTAGTAATGCTCCTATGGAAGAGCCCTGTGCTGCTCTTTGGGAAGGGTGCAGTAAAGAGTCAGGCTGAGGGATCCCATAATGGAACTGGGGAGGTTGCTGTGTTTTGGGCCCACTCAGTGGTCACATTAAAGTGCAGTTCAAAGTCATTAACAAGCAAAAAAAAAGATTGCCATTGTACTGCTAAGTCCTGATCTGCCTAAACAGCAAGGCAAACAAGATTTTATGTGGAGATAAATTATTGGTGGATGGCCTTCATTGGTTATGTCCCTTCGCCTGAGCATTAGGTGCTGGAGGGAAAAACAACCCCTGATCACTCTCCTTAGCATAATGGGGCAAAGCTAAGCAAGGGAGGGAGGAGCCGAGGTGGCACAGTGGTTAAAAGCAGCACTGCAACCTACTTCAGCTGATTGCTAGTTCAGCAGTTCAGGTGTTCAAATCTCACCAGGCTCAAGGTTGACACAGCCTTCCATCCTTCTGAGGTGGGTAAAATGAGGACCCAGATTGTTGGGGGCAATAGGCTGAACTCTGTAAACCGCTTAGAGAGGGCTGTAAAGCACTATGAAGCGGTATATAAATCTAAGTGCTATTGCTATTGCTATTGCTTTGAAGAGGCTTAGCTAAGTGTCCAGGGACATGACTAATAATTACAGGCACAGAGCAATTAGCACAGTCTGCGAGATCCATGGCTAGCCCTATGGACCTACCACAGTGAGAAGGGCTCCAAGGAAGATCAGGAGCTCCCCATCCTGCTTCACCACACTCTTCCCCTGCCCCTGTCAGTTGGGCCAATAGGTCCAGAGGAAAGCAGGGGAGAATTGATAATGAGCTGGCTTTGTCCTCAACTGGTCTTGCAAGAAAATGGCATGGCTGGGAGGGTGTGCCCATTGCGGGCAACCCCTGAAACAGCCAGTGGAGCTAATTTTTTTTAAACACAGCTCTAGTATTCCTCCAGAAGGATGATCAAGCCATGTTTTCAAAGAGCCCTCCGCATAAACCAGTCAGGCATTACCCATCGGGGATCCCGTCTCTTCTGCAGCCCTAGTTCAAAGGCCATTAAAGGAATGGTTGGCTGGCTCAGGAATTCTGGGAGTTGAAGTCCACAGGTCATAAAGGGGCCATAGTTCCACACCCCTGCCTTAGCACTTGGCTCAGGCCTTCCCCATTCCCGAGGGTCAGACCTTCAGCTCACTTCCCAGGAGCCTGAATCACAACTCAGATATTGGCATGGCATGGCTGTGCCCCTGTCTCTGCCTGCCTGGCACTTTGTTCAGCATGCCAGCTTCTCCAGCGACTCTGCTCTCAGCTATGAATGTCAAGCTCCTGTGTTGGAGTTGAGTCTTCTTGGAAGCAGCACTGCCAGGTGGTCACCAAGGAAGAATTCAGAAATGGAACTGTTTGTAATTCTGCTTTTATCAACTCCTTCTTTACGAATGTTCCCTATGAGTCTTTCTTATCAACTCGGCAATGCCCTAAGTTGATTAAAATTGACTTTCTTAACACCCGGGCTCGACTCTACTCTTTCCCTTCCAATTAGAATCAAGACCTCTGGCTTCCAGCAATCTTCCTCCTCCTACACGAAGCCTTCCCTACTGATCAGTATCAAGTCAAGGATTACTGATCTCCTTGTGCCAGCCTCGGTGCTACAGAGGAGAAAGCAAATCAAATCAGGAATTTCCTAGACTGACCATTCTCGGCTGACCAGCAGAGACCAGCGTACTTTCTGTCACCTTCCTCATTGCTGTGAAAGATCTGCAGCCTGGAAGGCATCACCCAAATCTCCTTTTTTGTTGGGCACCAAAATTGCATTTATTTCTTCTCCCACTTCTTTTATCCCAGATGTTCTACACAACATTGTCAAATTCATTCATCTGGATTTGTTAGCAGGAAGGGATATTTTTAAATGCACAGTGCAACTACTTCCCTTCCTATGCCTTCTATTTCATTTGAATACATTTTATCCTCTTGTTCGTTAAAAGAGATTGCTAATCAAAGTTTTATCAACATTTTATCAATTAAATTCCTCAAATCAAGATTTATTTATTTAGGATATTTATATAGCCACTCATTTCACAAAAACATGACTCTGGGTAGTGTACAACATAACAATAACAAAACTCCATAACCATGTAAAAAACCCAGTCAAACATAAATAAAACAAACACTTAAAAAGAACTTATAAAATAAACATATGAAACTTAAGAAAGCAGGAGAACAAACATCACTTGATCTCACATTCTGATCACATTCTCAACCTTGCAGGCTCTCCTGGGATGCCCAAGACTGATGAAAAGAAAACATGCTTTTAGGATCTTCTGGAAGGCTAAGAGAGAACCTCACCTTGGGTAGAATCAGTGGTGGGTTCCTACCGGTGCGGTCCACTCTATAGCACCGGTTGCAGCCTGCTGGTGACGTCACAGTACCGGTGCGGTTGGTTGCTGGTGCCTGGGGGCCGCCAATTTTTAAAAAAAAATTTTAAATTTTTTTTTAAAATTTTCTGCTCATGCCCAGAAGCCGAGCTTCCGGCACTGCGCATGCGCTGCCTTCCTACCCCACAGTGAGTCCAAGCAGGGGAGGATGGCTGAGGGAGTGTGTGAGACGTTGAAAGAACGGGCGGCAGGAGCTATCTCCATTCCCCTCCCTTCAGCAGTCCGAGAAGCCACGAACGCGCGGTGATGATCCTAGGCATTTTTGCACGTTCGAGGCTTCTCGAGCTGCTGAGGGGAGGGGGAATGGGCGGCAGGACCTATCCCAGTTCCTCTCCCTTCAGCAATCTGAGAAGCCACGCCCACCTGGTCACAGGGCTGGCAACTGCCACACCCACAAAATAAGCCACGCCCACAGAGTGGTAGTAAAAAAATTAGGAACCTGCCCCTGGGTAGAATGATGTTCCAGA
Organism: Diadophis punctatus similis; assembly: GCA_023053685.1. NCBI lineage: Eukaryota > Metazoa > Chordata > Lepidosauria > Squamata > Dipsadidae > Diadophis > Diadophis punctatus. The sequence continues at coordinate 6,883,789 of JALIGW010000027.1, read as the reverse complement.
GCGCAGAGGCCATAGCAGAAAAGCCATGCCACCGACGTCCTGCCAGATGGAGCCCCTTTGAAGACAGGAGATGTAGTCTACCCCTCCTGTCAGGTCTGGTGGGACCAGCAGATGTAACCGGGAAGAGGCTTTCCTCAACTTGGACCCAAGCCATCTAGGATGTTAAAGGTCAAAAACAGCACCGTGGATTGCACCCGGAAGCAAACTGGCAACCAGTGGAGCTCATTGAACAAAATTGTTGTATCTCTAGGATTCCCACCGACTGCTTAAAAAGCTACCCAATCAAAAAGAAAAAGAGGAGGAGGAAGGAGCATTGATGTGTTCACTGCCACCTTGAGTTGTATATATTAGAAAATGCAGGATAAAAATCTAAAGAAAAAGAAGGTGGAATGAGTCTTTTTGCTGCATTTGTAAGTCCAGGGTGACTTGGACTTTATTTGTCAACGGGTGAAACAACGAACCTCCCTTCCTCCCTCTCCTCTATTCCAAGTTGCCTTCCTTCCTTCCCTGCCTCCCTCCCTCCGAAATTGACATCAGTTTTCATATACTGCAGTCCAAGTGGCAAGAAAAGAAAGCAAAAGTGTGGTGTCTACGGAGATTCTCAGTCATCCAGGTGCTTTTTCAAGAGGCAATTGGACTTTCTGGTTTTTCTTTGAAGACTTTTCGCTTCTCATCCAAGAAACTTCTTCAGTTCTGACTGGATGGTGGGGAATGGAAGAATTTATGCCCCTTGCAGACAGCTGGTCATTTGCATTCTTTTAGCGAGTTGTAAAGGCCACTTGGAGGTTTATCTGTGTCATCAGGGTCACCTGAGTAGCGCAAATGAGCATGGAACTTTCTTGGAGTTGTTAAAAGGACTGTGTTGTAGACTGGAGATAGAGCTGAAGAAGCTTCTTGGATGAGAAGTGAAATGTCTTCAAATAAAAAACAGAAAGTCCAGTTTCCTCTTGAAAAAGCACCTTTGGGACAAATGTGTGGTATTTTCTCCACCCCCACCCCAGCCCAGTCCGGTGCAGTGGTAGACAGAACATTTGGTCAGTATCTTTGCTAAGTTAAAGAATCCAAAACGGGAATTGCCTTGGTGAACTTCATGTCCAACATGCATCAGTGTGGGAGACAAGCAGCTGAAGAGGGTTGTGTAGAATGAAGAGTGCTTGGTCAAAATAGGAGCCAAGTAATTTGACACTTTCTTTATTACTGCTCGTATTTTGTCACATTCCCTTCTTTTCCTTGCTTTTATTTTGAACATATTACAAAAGATCCTTTTTGAATCTCAGCTCATTCTGAGTTTTATCCTATTTGACATCTTCTCTTTAACTTTGGGCTCTTTACAACTCACATATATTTTCATTTTATATTTATAGAACATTTCTATAGCTTCTTTTGCTTTCATTTTTTTCTTTTTTTGGTATGTGTGTTGGGGGGGGGAGTGTGAGAAAAATAATTAAACAGGAATCCAGAATTATGTACAATATAAACAGTTTAATTACACTTTGATCAAAGGGTCCCTACATGGTCATCCATGACACAAAATAGAGACAAAGGCCATTATCCTGAAACATAGATTTATAATGAACATGACTCCACCTTACTCCTCCCATCATCCTCCCATCATATCGTCCAACCTCCATTATGTAACATCCTAACACAATATTTACAACATAGGAAAAACCCAGAACATATTCATCATCCTGACAGCTCCACACTTCCTCTCTTTCTGTGTGAACCTGCACATTCCCATTAACCCATCCCCTTCATAACAAAGGAGAAAAACAAGCATGTTCTCTCTCTGTTCCCACAAAATTGGTCAAAACATTTCCTGTTATTCTGAGAAAAGTGAAAATAAGCTGACATATTACATTTTGTCACACATCATTATTTCATTACAAAATCATTCAAAATGGTTACACTATGGTTCTTGTTACATGTCATTTTTAACAAAAATAATTTCATTTCTCACAATCCACCCTTTCACTTCTGATCAATACTTACTATTGATCCTAATTGATCAGCTTCTTATTTTTGTAACAATACGCACATCCTTCGAAGTTAGGGCCCACATCCCCAACTCCTTAAGGCGTCCCATCTTACAACAAGACTTACAACACTTCACACACATACAGGCATACAGTACATCTAATACAGACACAAGATATACAATCTATAACTATAATGATTATAGTGCCCACATATGGTTTTCAACCATGCAAAACTCCACAAGCAAGAGTTAATACATTCCATATCCCATGGAATGCAGAATTCTCAGTTTTATGTTGTAGGTGGTAGCAAAGCTCTTAAATGTGATTTATGTCCTGTACCAAAGCAGCATAATCCTTACGAATTCCACGTAACCATGGCCCATCCTTAATAAAGACTTCCTTATCTCCCCCATTAGCCAGAGCTGCTATGGCAGACGAAGTTTCATTAATACTTTTTGCCAAAGCACAAGCAAAATGTCCTATCTGCTTATGATTCTATTGTGTTGCAAACCAAGGAAATATGCCTAGAAGTCGAACTTCTACATCAGATAATATCACCACCGCATCACTACCTCCAGCATCATATGCATTCTTTATGTACCTTTTACCCCTATAACTCCTTTTGGCAGCATATTCAGTTGTCTTATACTGCACTAGAGATATAGATCTTTGTATATATATATAATATGCAAATTATATATTGCCAGGTGAGGTTCACCTGCTTTCTTAGATGTTTCTTCATGTCCAGGTTTCTGATCATGTGTCTCACCTGTCGTGTATTTTTCACCACCTTTCCAATCATGGTCTTCTTGCTGGTATGCAAGTACTATGATGCAGTGTAGCATTCATCAGTAAAAACAATAAACCTGTGTTCAGGCATCTTATAGGATAAGATCCTCCCACTGCATTAGCAAGAATAACTGCATAAGCATATAAGCTATAAAACAAAAACCATCCTTCAGGTAGGTATAGCACCTATCCTAATGATCCATCTCTTCACTCTCAGTTCAAGTAAACACATTCTTGTTTATACTTATCCATATTACACAATCACAGTCTGGCAAAATGTTCTTCACCTCAAAGTACCAGCTTCTTCTAATTAGTCCATTCACTGGGCTTCACTCACTCATTCACTGACCAAGCAAAGTAATCACTTTTGATAGATCATAGATGTTATGTTCCATAACAATCTTTCCATCTTCAAACGAAAACTTCCCAGGAACTAGTACACCCACAATATATATAGATATGATATCCGAGACCGTTGTCTCTCCTTTCACACAAAAGAATATAGTATTCAAAGCCACTGTCATCAGGAAAATATTTCCTCTTCCTTCTTCATAGGCTTCTCTCACATGTCATATGTATCTAAGTGGCGTTTTCTAATTGTACATCTACCCTTCAACCAAATAGCAGACCTGACAATGCCATATTGTCATATAAAAACATAAGCTTGGATGGGGCTTTTATTTCTCCATATAGTAAAATCAATCCTTCCTCTTATAGGAAGGTGTATAATTGCCACATCTCTCATAGCAATGACTATGTACAGCTTCCATCCTATTGGACACATCTCTATTATGAACAGCTATCTCATATGTATGGTTACTCCTTTGATATGTGGTGTGCCACCACTAAAGGTAGATCTAATACAAATTCCAGCCTCCAATTTCCGGCTCAATCAGTGTCAGTGATTTATGTATCTGGGAAAATCGTTGTTCAAGTTCAGCATGGAAACACAACTGCTGCCACATTATAAAATAACACAGCAACACAGCAAACGTTTCCATCCCTACTTAAAGATACGTCCGTATTCCCCAGAAGACAATAATCACCCCTACTGTCGAATTCATGCTTCCAGTGGACTGGCCCCCTGTGTATGTATATGTAATGTAATACAAACTCAAACTTCAATGCAATCACTCCAGGGACTTTCATCCACATACTTTCACAACATGTAACCATACCACCCTACTATGTCTCTTCCCTATAGAAAACAATAACACAATACAAAAGTTTATTACCCCCAACCAAATAAGCAACTCAACCTCCCAAAGTGCTATCAATTAGTCCTAAAAGTCAATGCAAAAGGATCTATTGTCTTAGCAGTCACTGTCCATCCATGGGGTGTAGTCCCCAGTCCTTCCACACACGAACAATGGACTCAGCCTGTCTCTTTAGTCCGCTCATCCCGACTCGGTAGTCAACTCGGTAGTCAACAGCACTTGGAACAGTCCTTCTCACATTAGCTTTAGTTCATGTCTCTTTAGAGCTTTAATCAAGACGCAGTCACCGCTCTTAAAGTCACGTATTTGAAAATCAAGGGAAGGAATCTGTGCCAATAGTCCTCCGAACCTTAAAAGAGAAAAACACTGGGACAGTTCCTGTATATTTTTTCAAAAACAAACAGCTTCGCATTTTATCTGTGACATTCCCACATTTCTAGTATAAGAAATACCAAACATCATTTCTTATAATAAAATTCTAATGTCTTTTCTTATATTTATCTTAATAAGCAATATTGCTAAAGGTAAACATTTCATCCAAGGTAGCGGCAATTCTAAAATTAACTTCTGTAAGGTGTTTTTCAAAATTTGAATCATTTTCCGAACTTTGCCAAACAAAATCGGACAAAATGATAAATGTAATTGCCAATTAATACCTAATTGGTCTATTACCTATTACACTACCTGGGCTAGACAATGCGTACCTCTATCACTTTCAATAGTTTTCTCCAACCCATTTCTTGGAACAATCTGCTCCAATATTTCATTCTAGCATCTGAGCATTTACCATTCCTCATGGAAATCCTCATGGAAATACTTCCACCCAACCATTTAAATAAACCACTATCACCAGCAGATTTCTCAATATCCCCACAGCTGGTATCCCACCTGGATTCATTGGAATGGCCAAACAGCCATTCACTTTCCCCCAGTCACTTGCATCCTCATGCTCTTTTTTGTTTATCTAATGCAATGTATACATTTCCCCAATATCTGCATTGCAATTACCCACATTCCTCTGCATACATACTTTCTTTTCATAATGCCAGTCAATGCTTGTATACCCCAATGCACACGCTCAAAAATGTTTCTCATAATAGGTTCATTCACCATTTGAAATCCATCTCATATCTACTATTTCCACACCTTCTAAACTTAGGCTTGACATCCCATTCCAAAATAGGAATTGTATTTACCATTATCTCTACTTCCTTTCCCATTCTTGCCGCTTCTTACAGCCTTATTCGCTAGCCACAATCAACCTCGAGGATCTCTCCTCATGTGCCAGCTAGCCACGCTGGTCTCTGCCAGATCCTATTCATCCTAGCTTCTTTCCCTGCCTGGAATCAAACCCCGTTCCATCCAAATCCTCTCAAAGGTATTCCAAATACCATAGGCATAAATATTACCCACTTCATTTGCCAATATCTTCAACGCTTGTAACAAAGCAAACACACTTCACATGTTTCTGCTGACCATTCAAACAGCAACCTATTACTCACTGCATATCCAATTCCCTTCTTTCATCCCCCTCTCGGGATGAACCATCAATAAACAAAACCAAACAAACAAACAAAAAACAATAGCCTCCATAGGCTTACGCATTCGCATTTGTAGATCCCTTACGTCTACACATCATGCTCTACACTTTTCCCAATCCTTCCCTTCTCCTGATAAAAATCAGAAAGCAGTACTAAACTATCCTAAGATAAAGCCACCCTCTCACCACAGGGTCTATCAACTTACCAGCTCTTTTTTTTTTTTTAAGCTAACACACCCTTAGCCACATCATCCTATCTAATGTGAACTATTTCAAACAAACAAACAAAAGACTTCCCCAAATCAGGCAAACTCATATCAACTTAACTTTCTTCAACTCCACTTACTTATCTCTACATCTCACATCTCACCTCCATGGTTCTACTTCTGACCACTTCTTATATAAGAATTCAACCTTGTCAGTATCTCCCACCTATTCACAATCAGCAGTGCATTAACTCAACAACTTCTTCAAACGCAGAGCTCTCAGAGCAGGACATCTGTGGAAAACATCAACTTCCGCAAATTCCCCCTTCTGCCCCTCCTCTCTCTCTGCAGACTCTAGGGAAAAAAATGTGTAAAAGGGAAAAAAGCAAGCCGCTTCCCCCCCTCTTCTCTCTCTCGCACCCTCACACAGCTGAATACTCAATTCAGAATAAGCCATTCTCTTCAACATCGTTTCAACACAGAAACTCACAAATAAATGCACAACTAACTCTTCTAACTTCTAACTGCCAAACATCTCTCTTCACATTCTTCATAGAATGTCTCTCCAATCAGTATTTTCTGTCAAATACTTTCCAAGTACAAATCCTTGTTACTTACTATAATTAGTGAAGGAGATCTCTCTCATCCCCTTGTAAACAAGCAAATGTTTACAAACATCCCCATGTTCGCAAACACACAATTACAGGTCTCCAGACCACCTCCGTTTGAGAACTCTCACTTCCATTGAATTAAAAAAAAACTTTTGTGCAAACTAACATAAAAAAAAATCTTCCTCCCCATCAACTGATCTATCAGGGAGTTAATGCCCTTTGCATCTTGTAGCATCTTGAACTTGAACTTACAAGCAGTGGGAAATGGCTTTAAGGTTTTTAAATCAAAAATTTGATTTTGGGCCCTAACCACAGCCCATTTCCCAAAGCTCCAAGGACAAGCCTATTCCCTAATGTCCTAAACCTTCCAAAGAAAAAATATTTATCTGCAAAAAAAACCCAACAACCCCTTGGTTCCATTCTTTACCTGCAATATCAGAACATCTTTCAGATCGGCTGAACATTTCCAGCACCCTAAACAATATCTATAAACTAACATATCAGAATATTCTGAAACCTCAATATGTTTCACACCCCGCCAGTGCCATGTACAAATACTGTCCTGCCTGCAAAATAATTCCTAACATCTGTGTTATCTTTCAGGTACAATCACCATTAATTTATAGTCCCTTAAGACAGAAAGGCAAAGAAAAACAACAACACATAAACACATTAACAAATGTAACTGAATTCCCCAGCAGCCATCAAGCCATTTGGCACTCTGTCTTGAAGGAATTCAAAGACACCAAACATACATGAAAGGGTCACATTCCATATTACCAAAGATAGAGAGAAAGGTCATCCAAACAAACTGGAACGAACATACAGCAGTTAAGCTTTACACTTTGTCTTGCCAAGCACACTCCTTAAACCAATATGGTTTAGAGTTTCCACACTCATTCCAATGACAACCATGGCCATATTCAAGCACAACTTTCAGGCATAACAACTTAGTTTAGCCTACCCCCCCATTCCACTGCATTCACAGCTTCTCCAATGTAGGAGATCAAAGGGATTCAAAGGAATTTCATTCCTTCCGCTAGCATTTCTAGTTAACCGGGCCCCACTTTCCCCCCGAGACTTGTTCTCTTCGATTCCTCCTGAATATGAATATTCCTCCTGAATATTCTAATAGACGTCCCTTGTACATAGGGACTAGACGTCATAGCACATAACACAGAGACGATCAATCTCCCAGTGCCTCTCGTATTTACTTACAACCTAAGTAAACACATCACCCTCTATTCAAGGAATCCACTTAAGGAGTCTAAACAGAAACACCCCGTGTCTCATTACTCACCTAAGCCAAGTAATTGCCGGCCGGCCTTCATTCACTCGGGGCTGTTTATATTGTCACTGGATCCTGCAGTCTCAGTCCGTTTGAGGAGCAAATTCCCCCGGATAAGCGAAACCCTCACCCCGGTCACCCAAAGATAGGGCGTGTGCGCGCATTCCCGGTCAAGGTATTTCCCAAATCCAGAAAGAACGTTCGGGCCCCACGTTGGGCGCCAATTGTGAGAAAAATAATTAAACAGGAATCCAGAATTATGTACAATATAAACAGTTTAATTACACTTTGATCAAAGGGTCCCTACATGGTCATCCATGACACAAAATAGAGACAAAGGCCATTATCCTGAAACATAGATTTATAATGAACATGACTCCACCTTACTCCTCCCATCATCCTCCCATCATATCGTCCAACCTCCATTATGTAACATCCTAACACAATATTTACAACATAGGAAAAACCCAGAACATATTCATCATCCTGACAGCTCCACACTTCCTCTCTTTCTGTGTGAACCTGCACATTCCCATTAACTCATCCCCTTCATAACAAAGGAGAAAAACAAGCATGTTCTCTCTCTGTTCCCACAAAATTGGTCAAAACATTTCCTGTTATTCTGAGAAAAGTGAAAATAAGCTGACATATTACATTTTGTCACACATCATTATTTCATTACAAAATCATTCAAAATGGTTACACTATGGTTCTTGTTACATGTCATTTTTAACTAAAATAATTTCATTTCTCACAGGGAGACAGTATTTCAGTGGTTGAGAGGGGAAATTCAATAGCCATAAATGTTACTGGATGTCCAGAAGATCTGGGAGTTTACCTGCTGTCAAGAAAAGGGGAGAATAATGCCCTTGAAGTGATGTCCCGGTGCCTGGAAGCTGTGCGGATCTGGATGGGGAGAAACCGACTCAGGCTCAACCCTTCCAAGACGGAGTGGCTGTGGTTCCCAGCGTCTCGATATAGTCAGATGATTCCATCTCTGACTATCGGGGGCGAGTCTCTAGCCCCCGCCGAAAGGGCTCGCAATCTGGGTGTCCTCCTGGATCCACAGCTGTCCTTAGAGGACCATCTGACAGCTGTGACCAGGGCGGCCTTTTATCAGGTCCACCTGATACGCCAGTTGCGGCCCTTTCTGGATCGGGATTCCCTGTGCACAGTCACCCATGCCCTGGTCACATCGCGTCTGGACTACTGTAATGCTCTCTACATGGGGCTCCCCATGAAGAGCACCCGGAGGCTCCAACTGATCCAGAATGCGGCCGCGCGGGTGGTTTCGGGGGCTAATTGGCGCTCCCATATAACACCCCTCCTGCGCGAGCTGCACTGGCTTCCGGTGGTCTACCGGGTGCGCTTCAAGGTGCTTGTTACCACCTTTAAAGCGCTCCATGGCATTGGACCTAGGTATCTCCGAGACCGCCTGCTGCCACAAACTGCCTCCCATCGACCAGTGCGCTCCCACAGAGAGGGCCTCCTCGGGGTGCCATCAGCCAAGCAGTGTAGGCTGGTGACGCCCAGGGGGAGGGCCTTCTCTGTGGGAGCACCCACCCTCTGGAATCAGCTCCCTCCAGACTTAAGAACAATTCACGACCTGTCCACCTTCCGCCGTGCCCTCAAGACGTATTATTTTTATCAAGCTGGGCTGGCGTGAAAAAGTTTTTGGGGTTTTTAAAATTTTAAGATTTTACTAAATTTTAATTGTATTAAATTAGGGCCACATTGAATATTTTATTTTAAATGTATTTTAATGTTTTTTACTTGGCTTAAATGTATTTTAATGTTTTTTTACTTGGCTGTTCACCGCCCTGAGTCCCCTGGAGAAGGGCGGTATATAAATTTAATTAAACTTAAACTTAAAACTTTTCTTCTTCCCTTATGATTGCCATGAAGGGTTGCTTGCTTCCTTGATGTCCTCATCTACATGGGCCCATCCACACAAGGTCTCTCATGCATGATCCTCCACTCTTTCTCCTTGTAACATTCCCCATCCCAACTATAGGCCTACTCTTCTAGTGTACTCTGCTTCTAAGTCCTTTCTGCAGAAATGGGAGGGAGGCTGAGAAACTACCATATTTTTCAGAGTATAAGATGCACCTTTTTACCCCCCAAAAGAGGGTGAAAACTTGGGTGCGTCTTATACACCGAATGTAGCCCCACCCACCCACCCACCCACCCCCACCCTTTGGCCTCTGCCTCCCAGCAATTTACCTCTTTGCAACAAACAGCAGCAGAGCCTGATTAGCACAAGAAACTGATTATCAGCCTCCCGACCTACAGCTGAGAGGCTGCAGCCACATGGTAAAATGAAACTAACTATGGTGGCTGTAAGGAGACAAATTGCTGGGAGATAGACTGTTGGCAATGTTGGACTGCTGAAACTGAAAGGAGGTAACAGCTCCTGTGACCTAGAGGTGGAGCTCTTGCCTCACAATCAGGAGGTTGTGAGTTCTATCCTAGGTAGAGGCAGTCTCCTGCTTGGGCAGAGATTAGATGTCTAGATGACCTGCAAGGTCCCTTCCAACTCTGAGTGTTCAAATTATTAGACTTATTTTTTAAAGACTGCTTTATTATTGTTCTAAATAACTTAACAAAATGAATAATCTTTTTAAAATAAATGCTTGCTCTGAAGAGGCCCAGTGCTTTTGTATCTTCTTTTAAATAGCAGAGAATGTATACTTCCAGAAAGCCACATCAAATTTAAAGATCTGTAAAAGTATAATCTGAAATGTAACAGTGTCCTGTTTAGTATTAAGATAAGGTAGCTGAGTTAAACCCGCACTTAGTCATGTTTGGAGTAGATCTATTTAAATAATTGGGAGGAGTTAGTGTGATTACATTTAAGAAAACTTTTTGGCATAATGTACATTTCTCCAATTCTTTGCTATTTCTATGAGTCAGGCACACATGCACAGAAATACACAGCAAACAGTGTATATTATATGTACTGTTTGCTGTTTGGCAAATTGCTGGGAGGCAGAGACCTTTTTTCCTTGTTTTCCTCCCCCAAAACTAAGGTGCATCTTATACTCCGGTGCGTCTTATACTCCGAAAAATACGGTATTTCAGAATCAGGATAGAGCTGGAAGGGAACTTGGAGGTCGTCTAGTCCAGCCCCCAGCTCAAGCAGGAGATCCTATACCATTTCAGACAAATGGCTGCCCAGTCTCTTCTTAAAAACCTCCAGTGAGGAAGCACCCACAAAGTCTGAAGGCAAGCTGTTCTACTGGTTACTCACTGTTACGAAGTTTCTCCTCAATTCCAGGTTGCTTCTCTCCTTGATTAGTTTCCATCCAATGTTTCTTGTCCTGCCCTCTGGTGCTTTGGAAAATAAATTGACCCCCTCCCTTTGTGGCAGCCTCTCAAATACTGGAATATTGCTATTATGTCCCCTCTAATCTTCTTTTCTCTAGACTAGCCAAACCCAAATCCTGCACCTGTTCTTCATATGTTTTAGTCTCCAGCCTTTAACCATCTTAGTTGCTCTTTGCACTTTTTCCAAAGTCTCAACATCTTTTTTGTAATGTTGTGAACAAAACTGGATGTAGTATTCCAGGTGTGACCTTACTAAGGCTTTATAAAATGGTACTAATACTTCACATAATTTTGATTCTATGTTTATACAACCAAGGATTGTGTTAGCTTTTTTGGCTGCTGCACATGGCTGGCTTATGTTTAAGTGATCATCCACTAGGACTCCAAGGTCCCTCTCACAGTTACTGTTTTTGAGCCAGATTTTGCTTAATCTGTACTTGTAGCTTTGTTTTTCCCTTCCTAGGTGTAAAACCTTGATTTTCTTCACATTAAATTTCGTTTTGTTGGATAGGGCCCATTGTTCAAGATCTTTTTGGATCCTGAGCTAGTCTTCTGGAGTGTTGGCTTAGTATCATTTGCAAATTTGATGGGTTCCCCTTCTATTCCCTTATCTAAGTCATTTATGAAGACATTGAAGAGTACTGGGTCTAAGACGGAGCCTTATGGTACCCTGTTGCTTTCTTCTCTCCATGTGGATGTAATTAAGGACTACTTGTTGAGTACAGTTTGTCAGCCAGTTACAAATCCATTCTGATGGTGATATTGTCTATCCCACATTTTCGAGCTTACCAAGAAGTAGGTTGTGGTCCACTTTGTCAAATGCCTTGCTGAAGTCTAAATATACTATATCCACAGCATTTCGCTGGTCTATTTAGTCACTTTGTCAAAGAATGAAATAAGAGTGGTTTGGCATGAACTGTTTTTAACAAACCTATGCTGGCTACTGGTACTAGTTATAACTTTATTTGCTTCTAGATGTTCACAGATCTTGTTCACACACACACACCCCAAAGTATCTTCCCAGGTATTGAAGATAGGCTGATTCTGGGTCTGTCCCCCCTCCTTTTTTTTTGACAATGGGAATCACATTAGCTCTTTTGCAATCCTCTGGTAGTTTCCCATTTTTCCAGGATTTTTGAAAAATATGGTACAATGGTTCTGAGATAACAGCTGCCAGCTCCTTCAGAACTCTGGGATGTAATCCATCAAGTCCTGATGATTTATATCCATCAAGATCAGAAAGGTATTCTCTTACCATTTTCTTGCTTATTTAATTTTTATTTCTAGTCTGTCTTTTACAGTTATGTTTTTGGTAGGCAGGGCTATCAAACTCCCAGCCCACGGGCCAGATGCATCACTTTTCTTGCAAGTCTTTGTTCATTTCCCCAATTTGCCAGAGAGAGAGAGAGAGAGAGAGAGGAGGAGGAGAAAGAGAAAAAGAGAAGGAGAGAGTTTAAGGAATCTACCAGGTTGGGATGAAATGGCTTTGGAGGGAGTGGTCAAGCCTAGAGGGGAGACACCAAGCACACTATTATTTATTTATTTATTTATTTATTTATTTATTTATTTATTTATTTATTTATTTATTTATTTATTTATTTTTTATTTAGTCAAGCATGTATTACATAACAGATATAAGTATAAACATGATTATGAATACATGAAATGGATGCGAATAAAAGGGACAGGGATGGTAGGCACGCTGGTGCGCTTATGCACGCCCCTTAAATACCTCTTAGGAATGGGATGAGATCAACAGTAGACAGTCTAAGGTTAAAGTTTTGGGGGTTTGGGGAAGAAACCACAGAGTCAGGTAGTGCATTCCAGGCATTGATAACTCTGTTGCTGAAGTCTTGCTGCTCAAGTTTAGAGAGGTTTACCATAAGTTTGTATCTATTACGTGCTCGTGTATTGTTGTGGTTGAAGCTGAAGTATTCATTGACAGGTAGGACATTGTAGCAGATAATTTTATGTACTATGCTTAGGTCGGCTTGAAGGCGGCAAAGTTCTAAGTTGTCTAGGCCCAAAATTTCAAGTCTGGTGGCATAAGGTATTCTGTTGCGAGCAGAGGAGTGGAGGACTCTTCTCGTGAAATATCTCTGGACTCATTTGATTGCATTAATGTCTGATATGCAGTGCGGGTTCCAGAAAGATGAGCTGTATTCAAGAATTGGTCTAGCAAAAGTTCTGTATGCCCTAGTTTGCAGTTCAATATTACTGGAGAAAAAGCTACACAAGATTAAGTTATCAACTCTTAATGCCTTTTTTTGCAATGCTGTTACAGTGAGCTCTGGCACTTAGATCATTTGAAATGAGTACTCCAAGGTCCTTGACAGAGTGAGGGTCGTCTACAAGGTCGTATCCACCCAGCTTGTATTTTGTGTTCTGATTTTTTTTTTTGCCAATGTGTAAGTTTGTTGGTTGAGATTTGGAGTTGCCAATTGTTTGACCATTCTGACACATAGTTAAGGTCTTTTTGAAGGGTGGTAGCATTGTCGGTGTTGAATAGAATGCAGTTGCTTATAATATGATCGCAAAGGTCATTTATGTAAAGTATGAAGAGTGTGGGTCCTAAAACACTACCTTGGGGGACACCGCTGTTAACAGGTGTAGGGTTTGATAGGGTGTTCCCTATTTTGACTACTTGTTGCCTGTTTGATAGGAACGCAGCTATCCACTAATGCAAGGAACCGGAAATGCCATAAGATTTTAGTTTTAGAAGTATTTTGTCGTATACCACTGAATCAAAGGCTTTACAGAAGTCTATATAAATTGCATCTATTGTTTTACCCTGGTCGATTTGTGAAGTCCATATGTTTTTGCAGGGTAAGAGTTGCAGATTGCAGGACAGTTTTTTCCTAAAGCCAAACTGCTTGTTAGAGAATAGGTTGTTTGTCTCTAAATGGAGGGTAATGTATTGGTTTATGATTGATTCCATGACTTTGCAGGTAACGCAACATAATGAGATTGGTCTGTAATTTTCAACCAGGCCGGGGTCACCCTTTTTGAAGATAAGTTCTGCTGGTGCCAAAAGAGGACAGAAAACACCACTTTGGAGCAAGCAAAAATGAGGCCAGGCTGCCTTCAGGACCATGTTGTGCATGTATGTCCTCTAGAGTTGGCAAGGAGGCCATCCTCAGCCTTGGACAAGCAGGAGGTATGGATGAGATTTGTGGTTCATATGCTGAGTTTAAAGGGCACCAAGAAAAAATGAAGTTCAGGATAATTGAATTCCTACGGGATGATTAAGTCCTTGAGACGTCAGCAGAAGCTGGGCAGGTCCTGCTGCATTGGGGTCGGATCAGAACGGGAGGACTTCTTCAGCTACTTCTTTGCTTCAGTCACTCCCCAGCTGCAATGAGAGTCCAGCCTCTCCAGCTATTTCAGGCATTTTAAAGTAGTGACTGTTAAATTGTGGGCAAAGATCGCAGGAGACAGACTTCAGAACAGCTCTTTTATTAGCTCACTCAAAGCAACCAGCAACTTGCAGTCTGACAGATAGCCCTTTTATAGGGAGCTGTCAGACACAACAACCAATAGCGTATGAGCATTCAAACACATGACCAGGGTGGCAACAACAGTTCAGATAGAGTTCAACTATAAACATAACAACAACAGTTCAGTCAGAGGTCGTCTAGTCAAAACAAGTTCATGGTTCAGTTATAGGTCAGTCAGAACACAACAGTGACCGTTTGGGGAAACCCTCTTTTTCCTTCAAACCTGATTTAGAAGTTCCCTGGCACTTAAAACAAGGTTCTCTCTACTGCAGTTTTCACATTTCTGGGCTTGAAGAGAGACAAGAAGCTACATATCTGAACTTTTTTTCCCCAAACCAGTTTAGGTTTGCCATGAATATGAAATACTGATCTCAGCCCCACTTTTCATACATGAATCCTTGCTGCCTGTGAGCGTCTCATTACAGCATTTGTCGATAGCAGTTGCAAGCTGTTTCAGTGTTAATCAACATTTTCTCTGTCGTTATCTTGAGCTTTGCCAGCTTGGATCTGAAGTATAGATGGAATTAAATTAAATTAATCTATGCATTAATTACTCTTCACCACCCTATCCTCCCCCACCCCCACAGCCTTATTCCTCCTCAAAGGAGAAATAAGCAGTGCCAAAAATATATTAAAATAAAATAAAACGAAAGACTTCAATTATATTTTACAATAATGGGATGATTACAGTTTTTATGTTTGTATTAAATTGAGGAGAATTAGGAGCTATTTTACTGACATTTTATGCAGATAGCCCACAGCAAGCTAGGTAGCAGTTACATGCTGTAATAAATGTCACCATTTAAAAATTAATTGCTACACTATCTAACTTGCTGTGGGCTGTCTTGTTAAATATTAATGGAATATCTGGGGGGGGGGAGGGTTGTGACTTATTTAGATGTAGAGCTGGAGGTGGGGAAAAGCTGCCGACCTCGCGCTGACAAGCCAGAGAAGGTCTTTCCCACCGATGTGACTGGCTGAAGAGCCAGGCTGCCTCTCTTTGAGGCATCCTGACTGTGGGGCACTCCACAGGGTCTTCCCTCTTCATGGGGCGTTCAGGGAGGGGATCTAGGGGGCCTCCAGGTCCTTCTCATCCCCCAGATGGTCTTTGTCCACAACATGTTTTCCCAAGGATTTCCAAGTTGTGGGTCTCCTCTCCACACTTTTTAAAAAATCTCTGAAATCTTGGCTACAAGAAGGACAGTGTGGTTGCACACATGCAGCTATTCCATAAAGAGTGAGGCTGCAACAAATCATGCTTGTCTTTATTTTTTTTTTCCAAGCAGCAATATCTCCTTTCAATTAGCTTTATGTGTTGGAGGGGAACTATCATTCCAATGTTATGTTTTTCAGAGGAATTCTGCAATATCTTTCAAAGTCTAAATCAGGTTGCATCTCTCACCCATCAGAATTTTGCATCCCCAAATATCTGGAGACCATCCAGTTGGGGTAGGATACCAGAATCTTCCTTCAGGTGGAGACTGGGGCAGGGACTGGGGGAGGGTGTCTCCAAGTCTTTATGCATTTGTCCTATTTTCTCCCCGCTCAAGGATTTCCTCCCTATGGGGACCCTACAGTGGGTTGCGCTGGGCCCAGCAAGAACAAATGACCAAAGTCTCCCAGGCAGCTGGACCAGTCCTCTCCACTAGTCCAGCCTCTTTGCACCCAGGCCCTGCTTCATTCATTCATTTGATCCCTTCTCTTGCACACCTCACTCCCCACGCTGTTCCTTTCTCCCAGTGGGGAGAGGGTGGGTGAGTGTCCTATACCCCCTTCCTTGCCTACCACCTGACTTGCCAGCTGTGCCCCACGAGGCCTTTGATGGTGCAGCAGAGTGGCAGGCTGTTCAGCCAATCAGCTCTAGCTAGGGAGGTCAACTGGCCAGGAGACTCAGCTCCCCACCCACTTGGCTGCTGCCTTTGGGGGGGGGGAGTGTACCAGGAGCCCTCTCCAGTCTCCAACCTGCTGTTCCTGATATTTCCACTGGGGGGGGGGGGAAGGTGAGGGAGTCCCATTTATTCTCTTCTATTTGGATATTCATCGTTTCTGATGTTTGGCTGAAGGCTTTAACTGCCCTCTTTTTGATGTTAAGCTTTTATTGCGCTTTTATTAATAGATGCTGTTGTTAATTGGTTTTTATAAATCGCTTCTTCAGGGGCCTCATTACCGATGGAAATTGCATAAAACCACTTAAATAAATAAATATCGGCTGTTTGATGGTCTTAAAAGGTGCCTGCCAGTCAGGAGACGTGACTCTCTCCCCGCCCTTGTGGGGCCAGACGAGTCCCGCTGCCGGGTTGGAGGGAGTCCGGTTCTTGCGGGTCGCTTCCTGAGCCATCTGGAGTTTCTCCCCTCCCCTCCCCTCCCCCAGGCACCGCCTGCCAGCCGCCCGGAGATGGGACGCGGCGGAGCGCAGGGCTGGGGCTTCCAAGCTGGCTGCCTCTCTTTCCTCCTCCCCGCAAAAAGCGCGTGCAGTCGGCGCTTTGCCTTGGAGGCAGCCTTCCCGCCTGTCTTGCGCTCATCCCAGAGGATCTGGCGCAGCCTTCGGGCCAAGAGAGGGCACTGGAGGCCTCCAGCCGGGGAAAAGGTGGACAAAGGAGACCCTGCCCTGGCTACGGCGTGCATTGGGGGGGGGGGAGTCTTTTCTGAATTGCCTGGAGAGCGTTTGTTTGAATTTGTATAGCCGCCCACTCGCTCTCAGTGACTCTAGGCAGCTTACAAAAATAAAAACCCAATATATAATATGTTTTACTATTGTTAACTTGGTATTTTTGCTGTTCTTTATTATTTTGTCAGTTGGAGTGGATAAGTCCATGATTCAGGGATTTATTTTAAATATGCTTTGCTCATGCTGTTTTATTTTTATGCTGTATATACAGTGTATTAAGTTTTCATTATATTTTTATCTTGGCTGTAAAATGGTGATGGAACTACTAAAGAATAATCAAATGCAGAAACTTTGTAGATGCTTTGGCTGAAAACCTGGGGAGGTTTTGGGATGCTTTGGCTGAAAACCTGGGGAGGCGCCATTGTTTTACTTCTATTTTTGAACAGCTTTTGCCACCAGGAAAATTCACATTTTCAGCTTGAACCTCTTGATTTAATTCCAGCTGGTTGATCCTTCAACTGCTCTTCTCAGAGACCTCCTCAAAATGTTCTGACTGTATTTGTAACACAGTGCACATTTGAACTGGGTAGGTTCCAGTGTTTCCCCCCTCTCATTCATTCATTCATTCATTCATTCATTCATTCATTCATTCAATGTTAGGATTCACCTTAATGTCAACCATCTTACTCAGTCATCTAGCAAAGAAAGACTCTGGGTCATGTGTTTTTGCCAAGAGTACACTTTACTGAAGCTTAGGCGGTTAGAGAAGTAACCGGTAAGCTGAATCTGAGGTTTTTCCTTGCAAACATTACAAAGTAAATGTGCCTCTCCCGCACCATCCATCCCCAGGTTATCCGAAAATGTCCTGTAGAAAGTTAGCACCCACCCATCTCCTATAAGAAGGAAATATTCTAGGAAATATTAAAGAGGCAGAATATTTCCCCTAAAAGAGAAATAAAAAATCTTAAAGGAAACAGAAAGAAAAGACCCCAGGTCCCTGCCCCCAGCAGATATTTTGGTGCCAGTTTATCTACAAGAAAAAAGACTGGGCCAATCTATCTACAAAACAAAAGACCTCAGCTCCAGGATGATGGGATTATCCTTCAAAGCAAAGCCATTCAGCCACAATAGGAAATTGCCCTTCATTGCATCACCTAGCAAGATTCAACCAAGCCTGGGACACAGACAAGCAATAGGATAAGCTCAAATTCAAAGCCCAAGAGAGGGCATAAATCTCTCTCTCTCCCCCTCTCCCCCTCCCTCCCTCCCTCCCTCCCCCCCCCCCTCTCTCTCTCTCTCTCTCTCTCTCTCTCTCTCTCCCTCCCTCCCTCCCTCCCCCCCCCCCTCTCTCTCTCTCTCTCTGTGTGTGTGTGTTGACTCAGCCTTCCATCCTTCTGAGGTCGGTAAAATGAGGACCCAGATTGTTGGGGGCAATATGCTGAACTCTGTAAACCGCTTAGAGTGGGCTGTAAAGCACTATGAAGCGGTATATAAGTCTAAGTGCTATTGCTAAGCTTGGATAGGAGAGATGCAGCCATGACAGTCACCCATCTCACTCTATGTGACCCTGGACAGTGTTTATACTACCCATGCAATTAAAATGCTGCACCAGCTCTTCAAAGACCACCCTGTGTAGAGCACATTGCAGTATTCCAGGTCACAAGGGCATGAGTGAGCATGAGCAAGCCCCCCCAATCAAGAAATAGGCGCAAGGGACACACATCCCAAAGGGGTGTGAAGGCACTTCTAGATCGGGCTGCCACCTGCTCTTTGGAGCTCAGCCCATCTGGGTTTCGGGTTTTGCATCCATTTCCAAAGGATTTTTTGGGACCATTTTGAGCAATGTTTGGAGTGCGGCTGCAGAGAACCCTGAAAAGGGTTGATTATTTAGAGGCTTTTCTGCTGGATTTCAGGCCAGGATTCAGTATGAAGACAGCCCTGGTCACCTTTGTAGATGACCTGTGGTGGACTAGGATGATGGTGGTACGTTTATTCTTGTGCTCCTTGATCTCTCCATGGCTTCTGATACTGTTGACTGTGGTATCAATATGAGTTGTGAAGATTTCAGTGGAGATATAGCAGCTCCATGCTGCTTTGTCTGCTACAGCTGGTGCCAAACATTTCTTAATTTCTGCATTTGTGACTGAAAGCCAGACTGATGCATGAAGGATCATAGAATGAGACTGAATTTTATCTACCCGTGAAGAGAAAAAATTATTGCAGGGATATGACAAGCTAACCTTGGCCTTCACTTGTGGTCTTTTGGGCTGGAGCTCTGATCATCTGCTCTTGTGTATAAGTTTATGTGTAGATATAACCTATAACTCTTTTGTAGCATATTTATTTTCTTTTTTTAGAAAAGTTTTATGTGCACTTTTCTCTAGCAATAAAGAGAGTGGCTGAATCTAATTATCAAAAAATATTTGGCTATCCTCCAATCTAAGTCAAGGCAGGTTTATGCAACCAAGAGAGCCAGGGAGTGATGAACAGGTGCTAATTCCTCATAAGGTGTTACTGTGTTTGTGTAATTAAACCTGGAAGTGGTTATGTGATTAGTTACATGGTCTGGAATAATATTTGTGTCCAAAGAAGAAATAGTGAGATGCTTAGGAAACTACCAGTTTTCTTGTTTATCATAGTAACTAGCTGTTAAATGACCCTGAGAAGCTGGGGAAGCAGCTGTAAATAAGATACTGATATCTTATTTAAAAAAAAGATACTGATATTTCTTGTGACTTGATTCTGACTAGGAGGTTTTTTTTTAATGAAACACTGAGCTGATTCCTGTTTCTATGGCAGGGGTGGACAACTATGGCAGCTTTACAACCTGTGGACTTCAATTCCCAGAATTCCTGAGCCAGCAGGCACCCACAACTCCAGGAGGCAAACAATTGTTTTGTCAGAAAATTTCTCCTTAGTTCTAGTTTGGATCTCTCTTTAACAAGATTCCACCCATTACTTCAAGTGCTTTGGAGACTAGATTGGCTGCCTCTTCTCTGTAACAGTCTCTCAAGTATGGGAGGACTGCTGTCATGTCCCTCTTCATTCTTCTTTTCGTTAGGGTAGATCTGCCTGGTTCCCTCACTCATTCATCATACAATTTAACCTCTAGATCCCTTATCAACTTTTGTTGTTCTTTGTGTAAGGTGACCAGACGTCCCGCTTTTGGCGGGACAGACACGCTTTTCAAGCATGTGTCCCGCGTCCCGCATTGTTTCCAAAAAGTCACGCTTTTTTGGAAAGAATGCCATTTTGAAAAGAAACAGCGGGACGTCTGGTCACCTTACTCTTGGCTCTCCTGCTCCCCCTCCGCCAGCGCTGGGCTGCTGGAGTGACAGGGGGAGAAAGGAGATCAGGAGGTGGCGGCGGATCACAACAACCCCAGCAGCAGCTCTAGGCAGAGAGAGAGAGAGAGAAGCGAGCGAGCAAGTCACTCCGCCGCGCGCGCTCACGAACACACACACACACACACAAGCGCGCATACAGGCGCGCATGGCAGAGTGACTTGCTCGCTCGCTTCTCTCTCTCTCTCTCTCTGCCTGGAGCTGCCGCTGGGGTTGTTGTGATCCGCCGCCGCCTCCTGATCTCCTTTCTCCCCCTGTCACTCCAGCAGCCCAGCGCTGGCGGAGGGGGAGCAGGAGAGCCAAGAGACGCTGGGTTGGAGCACCATCTCCGGGCTGCTCCCCTTCCCAAGCCAGCCCCGCTCGCTCGCTTGCCAGCCAGCCAGCCCAAAACACTGCCGGCTCCCGAAGGGGAGGCGGGAGGCGAGGAAAGGCCTCCCGCCTCCCCCCCACCCACCTGGACGCCGACATTTGCGTTCTTTTGCCCTCTGCGCATGCGCACAGCGTTCTGCGCATGCGCAGAGGGCAAAACTCAAATGGCGGCTCCCCTAGAAACCCACCCCCCGTCAATGGTGTCCCGCTTTAAAAAAAAAAATCTGGTCACCTTATCTTTGTGTGATTTTTTAAAACTTTTAACAACAGAGATTGTTTTGTTTGACCAGTTGACCATTTTGCCCCTAAAGCTAGCAGGAGAAGAAAACATTTCTCTAAACCTTGTTTGCCCAAAAAACTGCAGAGTTCACTTGCACGGAGCTGTTTCCCCCTTTCCCACTCCAGCCATGAGTTACATAATGTTCTCCTTGTATTCTCTTTAAACATTGCTGTTGGAGATACTCCTGGGAGTGATACCAAAATATTTAATGGGGCTTCAGGTTGTGCACCCCCTAAATTCGGTCCTTTAAGGAATGGATGCATCTTGAGTCTTTGAGTTGGTTGTTTACAAAGTTATAGAAGGCACGTGTGGACTTTGTGTGCAGCAAACATGGATGGATCTCTTCTTGTATGTTTAGATGAAGCTTTTTGTAACTTTTCCAAAGGCTCCGCTTCATGTAGGAGCTCAAGCAGGAGCCTTGCTGATCCTCTGCACCCATTTCACTGTCCTCTCAGCCCCCTTTGTAGTCAACCCTTGACTGCCTTCACAGCACAGCCAGACAATGGAAACACTGGAATAATGTTTGTTTGTTTCCTACCTAGTTGTTTTTATAAATAACTCAAGGTGGTGAACATATCTAATACTTCATCCTCCTGTTTTCCCCATTGTAGTCAATTCCAAATGGCCCTGAGTGCTCGGTGGCTGCCCTCAGAGCACAACCAGCACAACCACATTAGCACAATGTTTGCTTGTTTCTTGTCTTTATTATGTTTATAAATAACTCAAGGTGGCGACCATATCCAATACAAATCCATCCTCCTATTTTCCCCACAACCACCACCCTGTGAAGTGAGTTGGCTGAGAGAGAGTGACCGGCCCAAAGTCTCCCAACAGGCTCTCGTGGCTAAGGCAGGACTTGAACTCATGGTCTCTTGCTTTCTAGCCTGGTGCTTTAACCACTAAGCTAAGGTGACCAGACATCCCACTTTTGGTGGGACAGTCCCGCTTTTTAATAATTTGTCCCCACGTGCCGCGGCGTTTCAAAAAAGTCCCGCTTTTTAAATTTGAATTTGCCCTGCACACCCCTCTGCCTCCTGCCTCGCCTGCCTCCTCCTGCCAGGCGGGGAGGGAGGGCAGTGAGAGGGGCAGCGGCGGTCTTGCCTGTTCGTCGCCGCAGATCTGAAGAAGCTGGTGGCGTTCGCGGCGCGGGGCTTCCCCCGCCCGCTTTCCCTGGCCGCCGGGACGCCGCCATTTGCGTTCTTTTGCCCTCTGCGCATGCGCAAAGCGTTCTGCTTGCACAGAGGGCAAAAGAACGCAAATAGCGGCATCCCGGCGGCCAGGGAAAGCGGGCGGGGGAAGCCCCGCGCCGCGAACGCCACCAGCTTCTTTGGCTCTGTGGCGACGAACAGGTAAGCCTGCGCCGGTAGGAACCCACCCCTGGCTGCGATGAAGGGGGGGGTGTTTGGGGGGGTGCACAAAGCTGCAGGATAAGAGAGACGGACCCCTCCCGTCTTGCTCCCCTACAAACACCCCCCCGTCAATGGTGTCCCGCTTTACAAATATTAAAATCTGGTCACCTTACACTAGGCCCGATGCTCACTGACTGTTTCTTGCTCCGTGCAGCCTTTTACTCATTTCATGAAACCACAAATACTTTATGAATTGTGAGGGTTTTCTTTTTGCAGCATCCTCTAGTGATTGTGGCTTGAGCAGACACCCCCAATTTTTCATTGGATTTGGCCCTGAGCCAAAACAACTGCCGGGTTTAAGAATCACTTGAAGTGCTTTTTTTCACTACGATGTTGGACATTTACCATTGAGTATGACAGGTATGAAATGTTCTTTTTTTCCCCCTTCTGTAGCTGTGGATCTTTATTTGAGTGATGGATCACCATTGCATTGCTGCAAATCTCAGCTTTGAAACTCTTTGACATTTAATAGACCAAGAAATATTTGCAGTGAGTTAAGGGGGAGTTCAGCCTCAATAAATTGAAATGCATCAATGGATGAAAATTTATAGCACGTTTACAATAATTTTGAAAAGACAACATGACTCAATCTGTGGTTGGGAAAGAAGAGTTCCTTCAAAAAATTTCCATCGTGTTTTCCTTATAGCAAATGTTTGATATTGATTGGCATTTCATATTTAATAAGGCTTATGGTTTTAAAGAGAGAAAAATAGCTGCATAGTAGAAACTATTTTTATGCAGATTCAACATTGCCTAAGGATGGATTAGTCATTCCCTGGCCAAAACAAGCATCGGTTATCAAGAATAAATCATCCCAAAGCAGCTGGAATCCTTTTTGACACAGTAACCAGTTCATGGAGCGACCACAGTCTACCCCAGGGGTCACCAACCTTTCGGACCTCAGGGACCACTAAATTCATAATTTTAAATCCCACAGACCACTAATACAAATCCAGCGTGCCGCTTGCTGAAGCACCTGGACTCTCAGTGATGGGATGGGGTCCTTCAGGCATTTAGCTTGGCCACCTGTTTCTGCAATGTTAAAAACTCAAAGAGCCATTTGGACCTGTTTCCCACAGAAAACAAAATACCAGGATCTCTCATCTCTCCCCCCCCTCTCATCTCTCTCTCCCCCCTCTGTCTTTCTCTCTCATCTCTCTGTCTCTCTCTCTTTCTCTCTCTCATATCTCTGTCTCTTTCTCTCTCTGTCTCCCTTTCTCTCATCTCTCTCTCTCTCTCTCATTCTGATTCTCCGGTGCTCTCTCTCGTGGGTGCTTCTTCAGCCTCAGGGAGGCCTCAGGGAGACACACGACCTGCTCTCCACCCCAAGACACTCGCCCCATCCAGCTGCAGCTGATGCTCCATGTTGTAATGGGCTCCAGGAGGAGAAGGGGATGCCATCTCCTCCATTGTGAAGTGCGCTAAATTTAACTGTGCTGCAAGAGCAGCAGGCAGGCCATGGAGGCGCCAACAACGGTGGAGAGAAATGGCTGGGCTGGGCCAGTGTCTTGGGGCTGAGAGGAAGTCACGCATCTCCTCGAAAGACCGAGGTGCGCGGAGCACCAACAAGGCCTGGAAGAAACGCCTGCGAGACCCAGCAAGAGATGAAGCTTTGCTCCCGCTCTGGAATATGGAGCGAATCTCCATCCCCCGCCCTTCCCTTCTCAGGCCAGGCGAGGAATGATGGGGAGGGGAGGGCAAGTAGCAGGGCCAACCACTGGTGGATTCAGCTGAAAGGAAGTCACAGCAGGGGGAAGAAAGTGCCGCGGGTTGCCTACAATGTTCCCGGTAACATCAGAAAATGGCGTGCGGCAGTTAGAAACTGCCGCATGGCATTCTCTTTTCATGTGCACGGCCGTGCAGGCGCGTAGCCTCTGCCATTAAAAAATGCCGCGCAGAAGTTAGAAACTTCCGCACGGCGTTCTCTCATTACATGCGTGGCCGCGCAGCTTTGAGGAAACAGTGGTTGCCGACACCCGTTTCTTTGGCCCGCCTGCACTGCCACCCACCCACCCTTGCCGCAACAGCACCATTATCTCGTTCCAGCCGGCGAGGGCTGCACTACTCCTTGCACGTTGCACCACCTGCAAAGTTGCAAGTTGCACGTACCTCCCTCTACAGCAGAGATTTCCAGCCCCAGCATGAGCTGCCTGGCCAGTCCCATATTCCAGAGCTCTAGTCACAGGACTGGCCATTGGTCATCCCAGAGCAGCTCATCCACCCGGGTATGCATCAAACCACCAAAATTTTCTTGTGGACCACCAGTGGTCTGTGGACCACCCGTTGGTGACCTCTGGTCTACACCGACTTCAGCAAAACAATCAGCCCAACCTCCCCTGAGATTCCAGGAGAGAAAAGGGCAAAATGTTAGCTGGACAGGGCACTTGGTCAGAGGTTGCAGAACAGTGCAAGAATCGTAACCCACGAGAAGAGACCTGGGCTTTGGGGTTCTCTCAGGCATCTCCTGGCAGCATTCTCTGGACCGAATAAAAGGACCCTCCGTAACAAAAGAGCTCACGATCACTCAGGAAATCCCAAAGAATAATAATGGGGTGGGGTGAGGGGAAATGAAGAGCCCTTCCCCCTTATTTTCCTTATCTATTTATGGAAGATGTTATAGGTAGTCCTTGAGTAAGTTTGTTTTCAAACTCATCCTCAATGCATTTGGCTCTTCTGCCTTATGCAGACTTTTGGACAAAGAACACTCTTTCCAGTGCTGTGATTGACAGAATTTCAGGAGGTAATAAAATTAATTGGCCGGCAGTGCATACCCATCTCAGAAAGCTCTTTACGCCAGTCAATCTCTCATATAAATGGAAGAAACATTGCCACACTATTATTGAGCCTGGGCAAAGCCAGAAGCGCCACTGAAATTCTGAATCCCCTCCATGTTGCTTGCCTTTGTGGGGATGAAACTAGTCTGCAGGTGGCATGGAGTCCGTGCCTCTGTGAGGGGCCTCACCTGAGTTCACACCAGCTTCTTGTCCCCTCTCTAGAATTGCCACAAACAATTAATTGTAAGGACAAACCTCACAAGTTCATTGTAACATCTGTTTAGTCATGTATAGCCAGATTGAAGGTGGCTCAAAAATGCAGGCAGTTTGTCATGAATTCCTGGAATGAGAGAGAGAGAGAGAGAGAGAGAGAGAGAGAGAGAGAGAGAGAGAGAGAGAGAGAGAGAGAGAGAGAGAGAGAGAGAGAGAAATTCCCCAGGAGTTTGAATGGCAGCTGTCAAACGTGCCATGAAGCCCAATGTCTCCTTAATTTGACTCGAGAGATGAGAAATTCCTCAGCGATATTCAGTGGTGACTCTGAGGTGGAAAGGGGATGGCTCTTTGAAGCCACGTTTCTGAAGTGCCACTTTGCAAATATTCAATTTTCACATCTCCCAAGAGACGCTGGACTCCTTGCAAAATACCAGGGATGGAAAGAGGCACAAAAGGTCAGTGGAAAGTGGCACATAACAAATAAAAAAACAGAAGCAGCTCAGGCTTTAAGGTGTTGCTGATGGCCCTGGTAGCCAAGTGTCCCAGGAGCAATTTTGAGGGGTAAAAAGGGCCACAGGGAAGGCCCCGTGCACAGTTTGCAAATGATTCAGAGGTAGGGATTCCTATCTTGTCCGAGCTCAGCAAAACTCTCTTTTACTCATGATAACAGCCCCTGATTTTCAGACTGCCAAATGAGAAATACATAGCTTTTCTAGCTATGTAGATAAGCTCTTTCTGAAAGAGCAGAAAGGACTTGAGCTTGTGTGTCAATGGCAAAATTCTCCTCTTCTGCCATCCTGCAGGGGCCTTTGAAGCCCAAATCTAGTAGTTCTAAGTGGAAGGGGCGGAGAGGACAGTGCGATTTCTTTAGGGAAATTGAGCAGGGTAGGAAGCAAAGCAGGCATCAGCCATGGAATAACTCTAGTTATACAATATCTGGGCTTCAAAGGAACAAATCTGGAATCAACCTTTCCTTTTCAGTGTTCTTACTCCGTCCCTTCCATTTGCCATTTTAGCAATTTTTTTGGGGAAAACTGAAGAAGCTTCTTGGACGAGAAGTGAAACGCTTTCAAAGAAAAAATGAAGTCCAGTTGCCTTCTGGAAAAAGCACCTTTGGGACAACCATAACTTGGATAATTGAGAGTCTCCATAGCCATTTTGCCATTTTTTTTAAAGTTTTCATAGCCAAAGAGACTTAAAATCTCCCTACTCTTCTTTTTTCTCTGTTCTCATATTCATATACAAGCATGCACATTTGCACCTGCACACCCAAACAATGCAAGTCAGAGTTGGAATGAGATCAGGGATCCATCATGCCCATGCTTCTGGATCAGACAGTATGCAATCACACGCATTCAAGCAGCTCACAAGCAGACCAAGCGGGCGATCATTTTCATCTATTGTTGCTTCCCCGTAGTTGCTACTTTAAGTACTATATTCAGATTTTGGAGCTATTGACAGCCAGGGGCTCCATGTATTTGTGCAGTTCCCTTTTAAAGCTGTTTAAACTGTGTGTCATCACCACATCTGGTGGCTGAACTCCATCGTTTGAATGGGCTGTGGAAAAAAATGACCTATCTGTTATCAACCAGTAGTTTCAGGGTGTAACACTGACATCTACCATTAAAAGGGGGAAAAGCTGCCTAGAATTTTCATAGGAAGCACAATTCTTTCCTTATGTGTGTTTTCCTTCCCGCCAGGCTGCTTTGCCCCCTTAATTATTTCGAGTGCCCTATTCATAGCCAGCTGCAATTAGTCATGGCTCACAACCATGACTCACAACCACAAAGATTGCATCACCCACTTGCATTGGAAAGGTACAAACTACTTACACAATTCCAGCCAAACATGAAGACCATCTGCCGTGGGTTCCAATAAGAAACTGTTAAGCATGCTTTGGGCCAGCAGGATACAGGTAGTCCTTGACTTATGACCACAACTGAGTTCAACTGAGTTCAACTGAGTTCAAAAGCAAGAGTTGTTAGGTGAGGTTTGCCTCATTTCATGACCTTTCTTGCCACAGTTGTTAAATGAATCACTGCAGCTGTTAAGTTAGTAACATGGTTGTTAAATGAATCTGGCTTCCCATTGACTTTGCTTGTCAGACGGTCACAAAAGGTGACCCTCGGACACTGTGACCGTCATAACTACATGCCAGCTTGCCAAGCATCCGAATTTCAATGATGTGACCACGAGAATGCTGCCATGGTTGTGTGAAAAATGGTCTTTTTCAGTGCTGTTGTAGCTTTGAATGGTCACTAAATGAATTGTTGTAGGTTGAGGACTACTTGTACAATAAACAACCTTCAATAAGAGTAGGTGGTGTGGCCACATTTGGAATACTGTGTCCAGTGGGGGGTATGGGGTGTTCAGGGAGGGGTAGCACCTCTGGTGTAGGGGCATGTCGTGTCCTTTTACGGCAGCTCATTCTAGGGCAGCTTTTAGGGCAGCTCATTCACCTTTGGTCCCCATCTGTCACTCAGCTCTCACCTGTGGCTCCTAGCAGCTGTAGCATCCGCAGTGGCCACACCCCGGGCAACAGCTTCAACAGGCTGGGCAAACCAGGTTGAGAGTAGCCATTGGGTCATCGACCTTTGGTGAGATAGGGACTTGTCTATCCCGAGCATGTGAAGACAGATTCCGGCAGACTGAGCGGATGTAATCTACTAGAATAGGACAACGGTCATGAAGGCGGTCTCTGGAAGCGATGTGGTAGGCTAAGAGCACGGCAAGACACGAAAGACGCCCTGGTAAACCACTGCGCCCAGCCCATCTGCAACTGTCTCAACTCTTGTCCTACTATTTGGAGTAAGATGGAATCTGGAAAGAGTGAGTGAGGCTGACTATGTGCACCTCTCCCTCACTTTAATCCAGTTCACGCGCAAGTCTTGACATCCCCCTCGATTCTCATAGATATCAAGGTCCTCTTCGAACACGATGGATGAACATCATACTGTGTCCAGTTCTGTGTCCAGATGCTGAGGCCCTAGAAAGAGTGCAGAAAAGAGCAATAAGGATGATGATGGGTCTGGAGGCATATGAGGAACAGCTAAGAGAAGGAGACATGTTTAGCCTAAGGAAGAGAAGGCTCAGGGGAGACCTGATGGCAGTCTTCCAATACTTGAAGGCTGTCACAGGGAAGAGGGTGTTCATTTATTTATTTATTTATTTATTTATTTATTTATTTATTTATTTATTTATTTATTTATTTATTTATTTATTTATTTATTTATTTATTTATTTATTTATTTATTTTTATTTATATATTTATTTGTCAACAAGTGCAAATGGAAACAGGACACATGAAAAAAATGGCACAAATAAATGGATATAAAGAAGCAAAACATAGCCATAAACACATAAAACGAGTACATACAAATGGGTACAGTAGGACAGGGAGGGTAGGCACGCTGGTGCGCTTATGCATGCCCCCTTAGGGACCTCTTAAGAAATGTGTAAGGTCCATGGTAGTCAGTTTAAGGTAAAAGGTATGGGGGTTAGAGAAACTAACAACCTGATCAGGTAATGTGTTCCAGACATTTACTACTCTATTTCAGAAGTCGTATTTTCTGCAATCAAGATTAGAGCGGAATACATTTAGTTTGTATCTATTGATAGCCCTAGTGTTACT
This sequence comes from Diadophis punctatus similis, assembly GCA_023053685.1. NCBI lineage: Eukaryota > Metazoa > Chordata > Lepidosauria > Squamata > Dipsadidae > Diadophis > Diadophis punctatus. The sequence goes on along the minus strand of JALIGW010000027.1, from coordinate 6,854,707 downwards.
GCGGTTGAAATTAAAGTAGTCGTTAACAGGTAGGACATTAAGGTAGATGATCTTGTGTACTAAGCTTAGGTCGGAACGTAGATGGCGTAGTTCAAGGTTATCCAGGCCTAAAAGTCTACTGGAATAAGGAATTTTATTGTGAGCAGAGTAGTTGAATACTCTTCTTGTAAAATACCTCTGGACCCTCTCTAATGTATTAATGTCTGAAATACAGTGTGGGTTCCAGGCAGGTGAGCAGTATTCAAGGATAGGTCTGGCAAAGGTTTTGTATGCCCTAGTTATGTCACCAGAGAGAAAACTTCGTAAAATAAGTTGACAACTCTTAATGCCTTTTTAGCAATGTTGTTACAGTGAGCTCTGGGGCTTAGATCTTTTGAAATGAGTACACCAAGGTCCTTGACAGAGTGTGGGTCATCTTTTAGGTCGTTTCCGTCCAGCTTGGATTTGATATTCTGATTTTTATTGCCAATGTGCAGGACTGAACATTTATTAGCAGAGATTTGGAGTTGCCAATTGTTTGATCATTGAGATACATAATCAAGGTCATTTTGTAGGGTAGTAGAATTGTCTGTGGTGTTAAATAGTTTTACATCATCGGCAAAGAGGATGCAGCTGCTTACAATATGATCACAAAGGTCATTTATATATAGCAGAAAGAGTGTTGGTCCTAGAACGCTGCCTTGGGGAACACCACTATTAACTGGTGCTGGGTTTGATATAGCATATCCAATTTTAACTATTTGTTGCCTGTTTGATAGAAATGCAGCTATCCATTTGTGCAAGGATCCAGAAATGCCGTAAGAACTTAGTTTTAGCAGAAGTTTGTTATGTACCACAGAATCAAAGGCTTTGCAGAAGTCTATGTAGATTGCATCTATTGCTTTACCCTGGTCAAGTTGAGAGGTCCAAATGTTTTTGCAATGTATGAGTTGCAGATTATATGACAAATTTTTCCTGAAACCAAATTGCTTATTAGAGAGTAGGTTATTTGTCAATAAGTGGAGGGTGATAAATTGGTTTATGATGGCTTCCATGACTTTACAGGTGATGCAGCAAAGGGAGACTGGTCTATAATTCTCAACAAGGCCGGGGTCACCTTTTTTGAAGATAGGTATGACTGTTGCTAATGACCATAGGATAGGCAAGAAGCTCATTCTAAAAGATACTTCATAGATGGTGCTTAGAGGTTCAGCTATGGCAGAGGAGAGCTTTTTTAGAAAGTAGGCACATATTCCATCAGGACCAATAGATAGAGATGGCTTTAGTTTGTGTAGTGCCCTTTTGACGGTATCTTCAGTAAAATCAATGTGGATTAGATCATTGCAATTGGTTGAGGTAGGACTAGGAAATGAGGGGAATTTATTCTACAAAGCACCTGAGGGGAGGATAAGTAACAATGGCTGGAAGCTTGTCAAAGGGAGACTCAACCTGGAAATAAGAGGAATTCCCTGACAGCGAGAATGGTTAGTCAATGGCACCAGTGGTGGGTTCCTACCGGTGCGGTCCACTCTATAGCACCAGTAGTGGCCCGCTGATGACGTCACAGTACTGGGCGCCGCCATTTTTTTAAAACAAAATTTTAAATTTTTTAAACAATTTTCTTCTGTGCATGCCCAGAAGCCGAGCTTCCGGCACTGCGCATGCGCTGCCTTCCTACCCCACAGTGAGTCCAAGCAGGGGAGGATGGCTGAGGGAGCGTGTGAGACGCTGAATGAACAGGTGGCAGGAGCTATCTCCATTCCCCTCCCTTCAGCAGTCCGAGAAGCCACAAACGTGCAGTGATGATCCTAGGCATTTTCGCATGTTTGAGGCTTCTTGAGCTGCTGAGGGGAGGGGGAATGGGCGGCAGAACCTATCTCAGTTCCCCTCCCTTCAGCAGTCCAAGAAGCCATGCCCACCCGGTCACATGGCCGGCAAGCCACTCCCACCCGGTGACATGGCTGGCAAGCCACACCCACAAAATAAGCCACGCCCACAGAGTGGTAGTAAAAAAATTAGGAACCCGCCCCTGAATGGCACACAGCTGGCCTCCTGGAGTTCTGGATGCTCCAGCATTGGAGGTTTTCAAGAAAAGATTGAATACCCCCTTTTCTGGAATGGTTTAAGCCAAGGGTGGCCAAACTATGGCTCTTTGAGGACCTGTGGACTTCAACTCCCAGAATTCCTGAGCCAGCCATGCAACTTTAAGCCTTCTACTATAAGGACTCCTGCCTTGGGCGGGTCTAGGACTTTTTGACTCCTACTCTTGGCCGCGCCTGCTTCTCCGCTAGGGTTCCGCCTCCGGGCATTCATCTCTAGCTTTTCTCCTCGGCTGACACGCCCCTAGCTGTTGTGTGATTGACTTAGCAACCGTTCAAGTTACAATAGCACTGGAAAAAGGATCTTATGACTGCTTTTCACACTTAATGACCGTTGCAACATCCCCATGGTCAGGTGATCCAAATTTGGATGCTTGGCAACTGACACTTACTTATGACGGTCTCAGTGTCCCAGAGTCACACGATCCCCTTTTGCGACCTGACCAATGAAGTCCACGGGGAAGCCAGATTCATTTAACGACCATGTGACTAACTTAAGAGCTGCAACTACTCACTTAACAGTGGCAAGAAAGGTCGTAAAGTGGGTGAAAGCTAACTGAACAGCTGTCTTGCTTTGCAATGGAGATTCAAGGCTCAATGGTGGACATACAGTAAGTCGAGGGGTACCCTTCCCCTTCCCTTACGAGGGTGTCAATCACCGGTGATCCGGCAGGCCTTTGCTCTCAAATTCTTTGTCTGGTCCACAATGATTGACATCCACTGTTGGAGGATGGATTGAGTAAGATGCGTCAAAACTCACTTTAAAAATGCTCTTGCTAAGCAACCAAAAAGTTGGGTTCAATTGTTGTCATAAGTCGAGGACTATCTCTGCCTTCCTCTGCATGGCAGCCTTGCCTAGTAAACTCCTTCCCTTTTCTGGGAATTTCTCCTCTGTGTTAGAGGCACCAAAATAACCAAGATGATATAAGATCTCTTGCTGGAGCAGGGGGTTGGACTACATGACCTCTGAGATCCCTTCCAGCCCTGGATTACTGTGCTGTTTCAAAGCATCCTCTGAAGCTGCGTCTAGTGCCAGGGTTTGTGGTCCTCCCTTCCTCTCCTTTTTCTCTCCCTCCCTCCATCTCATTCACTTTCCCTTCCCTCTTTCTTCCCTCCCTCCCTCCCTCCCTCCCTCCCCCCTTTCTTTCTTTCTTTCTTTCTTTCTTTCTTTCTTTCTTTCTTTCTTTCTTTCTTTCTTTCTTTCTTTCTTTCTTTCCTTCCTTCTTCTTCTTTCTTTCTTTCTTTCTTTCTTTCTTTCTTTCTTTCTTTCTTTCTTTCTTTCTTTCTTTCTTTCTCTCTCTCTCTCTCTCTCCCTTCCTCTTTCTTTATTTCTCTTTCTCTCTTTCTTCCTCTTTCTTCCTCTTTCTTCCTCTTTCTTCCTCTTTCTCTTTCTTTCTTTCTTTTCTTTCTTTCTTTCTCTTTTTTCTTGTCTCTGTCTCTCTTTCTTTTCTCTCTCTCCTTCTCTCCCTTTCCTTCCTCTTTATTTATTTATTTATTTCTCTCCCTTTTCTTTCTTTCTTTACTTTCTTGTCTCCTCTCTCTCTCCCCCCTCCCCCCCTCTGTCTCCCCTCCCTTCCCTTTGGATGAAGCCAGCTTACTTACGCCCCCCCCCCCGCTCTTCTCTTCCCGTTCATTATCAGAGAGGCAGGATCATGGAACAGGGGAGCTTCCATCCCCTCCCCTTCCTTTTCTTAACAAGCGCCTAAGAATGTTTGGCTGCAGAAGATGCTTCTGGCACCATTTCCCTTTGCAGAAAAATGATGTTGCTCTTTGCCAGCTGACAGCTTGCCCACCCAAGTGGGCTTCAGCCTCTTAAGATAAGACTGTTGGACACTATTAAGAATTTACATCAGATCTTATTTAGTGGCGATAAGGGCGGCAAAACGATCCTATTTTTCCGCTCTTATTGCGTCCTCAGATTCTCGTCCAGCCGCCTTGTTTAGGGTGACTCGCTCCCTCCTTGCAAAAGTGGGGAGCGAGGAACACTTACAAGGCAGAGCTGAGGAATTCGCTGAGTTTCTGTTGGATAAAGTCGCTCAGATACGGTCGAACCTGGACTCTGGCAGGGCAGAGTCCATGGAGTTCACAGGGGCAAGTCTTAGTCCACCATTATGGGAAGAGTTTGGGCCTGTTTCTCCCGAGGATGTGGACAGGGCTGTGGGAGCGATGGGTACCTCCACCTGTTTATTGGACCCGTGCCCCTCCTGGCTGGTTTCGGCCAGGAGGGAGGTGGCACGCGGCTGGATCCAGGCGGTGGTCACCGCTTCTTTGAGGGAGGGATCCGTACTGCAGTCGTTAAAAGCTGTAGTGGTGTGACCCCTCCTGAAGAAGCCTTCCCTGGATCCAGCTGACTTGAAGAACTATCGTCCAGTCTCCAACTTACCTTTTTTAGGGAAAGTTGTGGAGAAGGTGGTGGTGACTCAGCTTCTGCAGCTCCTGGATGAAACAGATCATCTAGATCCTTATCAGTCCGGTTTCAGGCGCGGCTACAGTACAGAAACTGCCTTGGTCGCTCTGATGGATGATCTCTGGCGGGCCTGGGATGGGGGGAACTCCTCCATCCTGGTGCTACTTGACCTCTCAGCGGCTTTCGATACCATCGACCATGGTACCCTTCTGCATCAGCTCGGCGGGTTGGGAGTGGGAGGCACCGTTTTGCGGTGGTTCTCCTCTTATCTCGCCGATAGGATGCAGTCGGTGCTGGCAGGAGGGCAGAGATCATCCCCTAGGCCCCTATCAAGTGGGGAGCCTCAGGGGTCGGTTCTCTCGCCCATCCTGTTTAACATCTACATGAAACCGCTGGGTGAGATCATTCGCAGACATGGGGTGTGTTTCCATCAGTACGCTGATGACACCCAGCTGTACATTACCACCCCGTCTGACTTCAGTGAGACAGTTGATGTAATGTGCCGGTGCCTGGACGACGTTAAGATCTGGATGGGGAGGAACAGACTCAGACTAAATCCCGACAAGACTGAGTGGCTGTGGATATTGCCTCCTAAGGACCATGACAACTGTCCCTCCTTGGTCTTCGAGGGAGCGAAACTGACTCCCTCGGACCAGGCCCGCAACTTGGGGGTCCTCCTAGATCCACAGCTAAAATTGGATCATCATCTTTCTGCTGTGGCTAGGGGGGCCTTTGCACAGGTTCGCCTGGTGCACCAGTTGCGGCCATACTTGGAGAAGGAGGCTCTACTCACGGTCACTCATGCCCTTGTCACCTCCCGCTTGGACTACTGCAACGCGCTCTACATGGGGCTACCCTTGAAGAGTATCCGGAGACTTCAGTTGGTGCAAAATGCGGCTGCGCGTGCTGTGGTGGGTGTGCCAAGGTACACCCACATGACACCTATACTCCGCCAGCTGCATTGGTTGCCCATCGGTCTCCGGGTCCAATTCAAGGTGTTGATCATCATCTTTAAAGCCCTTCATGGCTTAGGACCAGGCTATCTTCGAGACCGCATTCTGCCTCATACTTCCCTTTGACCGGTTAGGGCCCACAGAGTTGGCCTCCTCCAGGTCCCGTCGGCCAAGCAATGCCGGCTGGCGGGCCCTAGGGGGAGAGCCTTCTCTGTGGCCGGCCCCGCGCTCTGGAACCAACTTCCCCCAGAGACCCGAACTATCCCCACTCTGCTGGCCTTCCGAAAAGCCATTAAGACATGGCTTTTCCTGCAGGCAGGGGGTAGAGCTTAATCCACTCGAGCTCACCCCCAAGTATGTATGGTTGTTGAATGGTTGTCGATGTTTTTTATATTGTGTTTTTAAATTTTGTATTTGCTTTAATTAATATTTAATATTTGGTTTATTCTTGTATTTTTCTCTGTTGTACGCCGCCCTGAGTCCTTCGGGAGTTGGGCGGCATATAAGAATACCAAAATAAATAAATAAATAAATAAACAAGACTGGTTGACCCAAAAATATTGCAAAACGTTATTTGCAATCCTGACATGCAGAACACAATGCAGTTAAGTTCTCTTCTCCTACAAATATATTTAGGAGAAGGGAATTTTCAGGCTGATATGGAAAATTAAAACATTTGTCTTCTGAAATGACAGTGAGAACTTCCCACAGAAAATTAGAAATTAGAATACAGAACGTAAAAAGACTAACTTTTTATACCATTCCCTAAACATTAGATTGCCTTTTAGTATCTCTTGGAAAGGTTTCTACTGATTGGTTATTATTTTATTTATTTATTTATTTATTTGTTTGTTTGTTTGTTTGTTTGTTTGTTTGTTTGTTTGTTTGTTTATTTATTTATCTATCATCCGGCATATCATACATGGACTAGCATTATAAGTTAACATTTCACCTAGATTAGTAAAACACAATAAAATATAAATGTTAAAACGATCAATGTTCAAATACCGATGTCTAGGCCGTGTAATCGTTGAAGCGCAGCATCACTTATATTTGGGGGAGAAACAGTTGGGGGTGAAGCTAGTTCACCTCCTTGTGATGCACTCTGGATAGCAGGACAGCCTGAACTAAACAAATGGCAACTCTTGTCAGCCAGACTTCTCTGTAGACTTCCCTGGCTCTCAAAATACATGGCAATGCCAATGAAAACAAAAAGCAGATCTTTTCAGGCCCAAATGACAAGAGAGATTGGGACTATGATTTGAATTTGCCAAATCGATGTCGAGGGGCTCAGCAGATCCAAAAGCCAATATGTTTCCAACCTTTTATTGGACATTAACATAGACCTGGGCTGGTCATCATAGTGATGCATCAGTATTTCTCACATTTTGCTCTCTTTGCTATCAAGCAGGGCTCCAGAAGTTACAGTCCATGAGCTGAACAAGACCTGCTGGTATCTCTCTGGCAGCTTAAAAGACACCTGCTGACATGGGCCAAAATCAAAGAGAGATCCAATAGCAATAGCACTTAGACTTATGTACCGCTTTACAGTGCTTTAAAGTTCTCTCTAAGTGGTTTACAGAGTCAGCATCTCGCCCCCAGCAATCTGGCTCCTCTTTTACCGACTTCGGAAGGACAGAAAGCTGAGTCAGTTTTAAGCCAGTGAGAATCGAACTGCCGATCTGCTGGCAGCCGGCAATCAGCAGAAGTAGCCTGCAATACTGCATACCACTGTGCCACCACAGCCAACTTAGAACTAAGGAGAAATTTCCTGACAGTTAGAACAATTAAACAGTGAAATGACTTGCCTTCAGATGTTGTGGGTGCTCCATCACTGGAGGTTTTTAAGAAGAGATTGGACAACCATTTGCCTTGAATGGTATAGGGCAGTGGTGGCCAACCTTAAGCATACCATGAGCCAATTTTTTCACAGACGAGTTCAGATGCACCATACAACTCAAGCACATTTTTTACCTTCTTACTTTCACGTTTGGGGTTGTAAAATAGGGATAGGGGTAGGATCTGCTTTGCTTAAGGGAGGAAAAGGAATAACTCAATCACGCAATTCAATTAATTAATTTACGCCATTTCAAAAGACACATGTTTATTGGAGCACCAATCTACAATAGTTAGAAATAATCTCTTGGACGAGAGGGTGATCGCTGTCGTGGACCCCACTGGTGGTGCTACAGCTGCCGGAGAGCCTCGTTTGGTGAAGATAACTCTTCAAACCAGGGGTGAAATGCTCCTGGTTTGCTTTTACCTGTCGGTCGTTGGAGAGCCGATCACGAAGGCAGCGCGACGCTCCGCCCACCCGCCGGGACACCGCCATTTGAGTTCTTTTACCCTCTGTGCATGCACAGAATGCTTTATGCATGCGCAGAGGGTAAAAGAACTCAAATGGCAGTGTCCTGGCGGGTGGGCGGAGCGTCGCGCTGCCTTCATGATTGGCTCTCCGACGACTGATAGGTAAAAGCGAACCAGGAGCATTTCACCCCTGATGTAACAGTAAAGTAAAGCATCCAATTAAAGTATTGAATGCGCCACTTGTAAACATCCAATGCGCCACGTTTGGCACATGCGCCATGGTTTGGCCACCCCTGGTATAGGGTGTCCTCCTTGAGCAGGGGGTTGGCCTAGAATACCTGCAAGGTCTTTGTTATTAAGTCATTAATTGATTTAATTTTTGAAAGACTTGAGTATTCGGATACAAAATTGAGCTTCAACACTGTGGGGTCTTAAGGCATCCATTGGACTCCTCCACTTCCCACTTTCAGAGGGGGTGTCCTCGACATGACATGGAAAATTTGACATCTTCATCAATCTTGGGCAACCCAGTCCAACAGTCGAGGATCCCCTCTTCTCTCTCTCGACTGCTGCTGGTCCACATGTTTGTGCCACTGAGTGCAGGGACACCCCAAGAAGAATGATGTTCTTGCCTTTAACTAAAATAAGTCTTTGGCTGTCAGAAATACTTTTGGGGAAACCTAAGGTATTTTTCTCAATATACTCAGAGGTAAGCACTTTTTAAAAAATAAGGAATTAATATACCAATTTGCTCCCTTAAGATTCCAGGGTAGGAAGGTGAAATATTTCCCAAACAGAGTCTGAGTCATGGGTGGCCATGCTGAGGAGAGAACGTGGGCTGATGGTCCATCCAGATCCTCAGCTCTTCTACAAATCCTCTTTTGAATTCAGGGACAAGGGGTGTCCTTCTTCTCTGGGGAGGGAGCCACACGCCCAATCCTTCCAAAATTAAAAGGATAACAAAGCAGCAGCAGCTTTGGAATTGCCATTGGACATTTCATTGCGATTCCAACTTGTCAAGAACATTGAAAATATCACTGTGTTAGCAAGATTCTGGAGATAGGCATTCTAGGAAAACAAAAATGTCAATTATAATGCTATAATTTGATACAAAAGCATTTAAGTTAATAATTTCTTGCTGGGGGCTGAGGAACTGTAGGAAGTTGGCACCCACCCGTCTCCTAGAAGAATGAAATATTCTAGGAAATATTAAAAAGGCAGAATATTATATCTCCCTGGATGACAAAAGGAGAAACATGCTCTTGGAAAGCAGCCCCCACCTTTGTTAATAGCCCCAGAAATACTGGTGCCAACCTATCTACAAGACAAAAGGCTGGCCAGCTTATCTACAAAACAAAAGACCTTCACCCTCAGGACATAATAGGATTAGCCATTTACCCATCTCACCACATGGCACCTGGGAAGATTGCATCACCCAAGAAGATTAAACCAAGCCTGGGACTCAAGACAGCCTACAAAGTTACCCCTGCATGGCCCCATGGGAGCCTGAAAACCAATCAGAATACATTTCTTACACAGGAACAGGAAGCAAGTTCAAAGCCCAAGAGACGGTATAAATCTCTTTCTCCCTCTCAGCCATGTGCTCGATTGCCCAGGACTTCAAACCAAGTGGTCCTGTCCACCATTAAACCATCTTTCCAGTCAGCCTCCATGTTTCCAATGTCTTCCTCCCCACTTGGAACTGAACCCAGATGGACATTTCTTCCAACAGAATAATGCAAAAACATATTTTATCCTTTGATATTTCTTAACTAAAAACTCCTTTCTGGCGAACAGAAGGCCTGAGTGGCAAGGAGAAGCTGCAGCTACAAATCTTTCCCGGGCTTCATTACATTCATCAGCATTTCCTGAGATGATGTCTTAGCCCAGGAGAAAATTCAGAACTAATATAGTCTTTGTGTTAATTAAACACTAAGGAGACGTAAACTCCTATTTCACCAGATATGAGCTCTTATTAATATTTATTGTCTCATTACATATTAATATGTTTATACTACAGAAGAAATAGGTGGCAATTCTTTTTAATAGATTTTTGTAAATTGATGTTACAAATGGCTGTATTTCCCCCCCTCAGTTTTTCAACAGTAAAAGGACCACGGAAATCAAGAGGAAAAAAGTATTTGTATTACTTGATTGGACCATTAATATCATGTTAAAATATTTCAGTGCTGTGTGTATGAAAATATTTGCACATACTGGCTGCATCAAAGATAACTTTGATTTCTTTAGAAATGATCTAAGGACAAAGGTTGGTACAAATCACTCATGCCAGGATGAAAAATAAGTCTGCCTTAGAAGAGAACAGTAATAGTGAGCCACTTCCAGTGTTTGGATTATGTCTGTATAACAATAAAAGTTTATTAAATTTAAATGCTGCCTGGCTCCCAGCAACTCTGCGTTGTTGTTGTTTTCTTCCGTTGAATCGTGGACAAATCTTTACAGTTTCTTGTCAAGGTTTTCAGAAGTAGTTTGCCATTGCCTCCTTCCTGGGGCTAAGGGAAAGTGCCCAGCTCAAGGTCGCTCACTGTCTCCAGGTTTCTAGCCTGATGCCTTAAACGCTACACCAGGGATGTCTAACCTTGGCAACTTTATGACTTGTGGACTTCAGCTCCCAGAATTCCCCAGCCAAGGTCATTCATAGATCAACACTTGATAGAGGGATGAATTCCTTTTAGTTTCTCTAGTGTCTGTGTGAAAATGCCAGTAGAAGGGACTCCAATTCAATCCTTGTAAGATAAACTATAATAGAATAACATAATACCATAACTGGAAGGGATCTTGGAGGTTTTCTAGTCCAAGCAAGAAACCCTATATCATTTCAGACAGATGGCTGTCCACTCTCTTCTTAAACTAGATTAAATGGCACTCTGTCTGACACTGATTGCACTTTTAGGCTTGCTCTTTCCTAAACGGACTTCAAACAACAAAAACAATGTCTCTATGCATGGACATCACCAGGTGAGGTATATAAACTGACTATTTTATTGCTAAAAGGAGATGGTGGAGCTCCATTATAGCATCAAAGTCATGGCCAGGTGCTGATGGTGGAGCAGATCATGAACTGCTCAGGGGCAAGTTCCAAGCTAAGTTAAAGAAGAAGAAAGCCAGACAATGTCCACAATAATATAGAGCCGAGGTGGTGCAGCGGTTAGAGGCAGTACTGCAGGCCACTTTAGCTGACTGTGATCTGCAAGTCAGCGGTTCAAATCTCACCGGCTCAAGGTTGACTCAGCCTTCCATCCTTCCGAGGTAGGTAAAATGAGGACCCAGATTGTTGGGGGCAATATAAATGCATACATTGCTTACTGGTGTAAACCGCTTAGAGAGTGCGTGAGGCGGTATATAAACCTCACAAAATAAATAAATAAATAAAATAAGGAATTCTGGAGTACCTCTATTGCAGAACATAGGATCGACATTTTGGGAGACTTTTAACCCCTTATCAAGTTTCTTCTCCTGCAAAAATGGCAAGCTGCTCTTTACTTCTAATTAGTTACGCAACTTGGAAACAGCCTTTTTCTAACCTTCAAGCAGTTTCTGTTACTGGAGAGAGGTCCTCGGACTTGCTCAATTCCAAAGCTCCAATCTTCATGTTCTTTCCAGTGAAAGATCTCTCCCCCCCCCCACTCCCAGTAGGCATGTGTGAAAATGTATGTGAAATGGAACTTGTGTCTTGAAACTGCCTAAGTATGGATCAGAAACGATGCCTGTGACACTAAAGGCTGGGCTTGGCAATTTGAGTGCTTTGCACCAGGGACAATCCCAAATGCAGATAAAATGGGGAGGCTACAATGAAGCACAGATGTACAATTCCTGCAGAAAAGGCCCCTGGAGTCCCTGAAACCAGCTGCTTAATTGCCAGGAATGTTGCTATTACGAAAAAGCCAGGCGGCTGATTTTTCCTCTGAGCCTCGTTGTGCCTTAACAGAGCACGGCAGAGGCAGCTAAAACACTGCTGCAGAGAGATTGTGTTGCAAAGAGCTTTTTTCGGTCAGCTTTGCCCAACCTGAATGGAAAAGTGCTGTTGATGCCCATCCTGGCTAGGACTGAAGGGGAGGCCACAGCTCAGGTGATTCTTCCAGCCAATTTAGCAGCTTGGGCCTGTTGAGAAGCTTAAAGACCTTCGCATGGCATCAATGTGGTGGAACACTTGGATCCTTCAACAACAGCAACAACAGATGCCTTTTGATTGTCTCTGTGATGACAACTGTGAGAACGCTCAGACTCCTGACAGCCATGGACTTCTAAGGCCATCCAGATAATCTAAATGCTGGCCCATATCCTGATTGTCCAAGTCTAAAGGTAGAGCCTAAAATAAGGTGACCAGATTTTATTTTTTGTAAAGCGGGACACCATTGACGGGGGGGGGGTTCTAGGGGAGCAAGACGGGAGGGCTCCGTCTCTCTTATCCTGCAGCTTTGTGCACCCCCCCCAAACACCCCCCCTTCATCGCAGCCAGGGGTGGGTTCCTACCGGCGCAGGCTTACCTGTTCGTCGCCGCAGAGCAGAAGAAGCTGGTGGCGTTCGCAGCGCGGGGCTTCCCCCGCCCGCTTTCCCCGGCCACCAGGACACCGCCATTTGCATTCTTTTGCCCTCTGCACATGCACAAAGCGTTCTGCTTGCACAGAGGGCAAAAGAATGCAAATGGTGGCGTCCCGCTTCTTCGGCTCTGCGGCGACGAACAGGCAAGACCGCTGCTGCCCCTCTCACTGCCCTCCCTCCCCGCCTGGCAGGAGGAGGCAGGCGAGGCAGGAGGCAGAGGGGTGTGCAGGGCAAAATCAAATTTAAAAAGCGGGACTTTTTTGAAACGCCGCGGGACGCGGGACAAATTATTAAAAAGTGGGACTGTCCCGCCAAAAGCGGGACATCTGGTCACCTTAGCCTAAAATGATTTGTAATTCCTCTCCATAATTGTCACCAGCCATTTCTTTTCTTTGCTACCCCTCTCTTGGGTTTTCTTGGTGCTCCTACCATGCCATCCAGATGCTTATTGTGTGGTTCCCCAGCATCTGGAAGTCAATCAGAATAGAGCTAAATATTTATTGCTCTTATTTAAGCTGGTTTTAAAAACTGGAGATTACCCGATGTTTGCCAAACTCAGGTTGAAAAGTGCACAATAAACGAACAATGCAAACCAATATTCTTTACTTGAATAAAATTTCAGTTTTGGGCCAAGAGCAAATTAAAACTAGCAAAACTTGCATATTACTTGAAGTGATGGACTGAGAGAACAGTATTTCCATTTCCACTAATAAAAATTAAGAAAAGTGGATCCCCCCCCACTGACGTAGAGAGATGATCAGAACCAAGAAAGGAGGTTCAAAGTAGATATCAGATTTTCTGAATGTATCAGAATAACAAAGTTGGAAGGGACCATGGAGGTCCTCTAGCCCAACCCCCTTGCTCAAGCAGGAGACCCTATATCACTGTTGGCAAACCTTTTCAGCAATGAGTGCCGAAACGGGAGCGCATGTGCGCATGTGCACACCGGAAACTGGAGAAGCATATAATCTGGTTTCTGGCGCGCACATGCACGCCGGCCACCTGCTCTTCTGGTTCCTAGCGCGCATGCATGCATGAATACCAGCTGTCCAGTGTGCATGCACCAGCTTCGCCTGACCTTTCGGGGGTCCTTGTGCCTCCCTGCCTGCCCCCCCGCCCCCGTTGGGGTGGTGGAACTTCCCCACCAATGACCCGGTTCTGCAGCCCTGGACAGGGAGAGGAATGCTGCCTCCCTCTGCTGGAAAGCCAGAACCCCTTCCCGGCTTCAGAGGTAAGGGGTGTCGGCATTCCCGGGGCTTGGGTTGGGGGCCAGCAGGCAGGAGAGCTTCACCCCAACGCTGGCCGGGATGAAGTGCCCCCCCCAGCCCACCACCGAGAACAAGCCAGCACAGCCCCCCTTCCCAGTCGCTGACTGTGATCCGCAGGTCAACGGTTCAAATCTCACCGGCTCAAGGTTGACTCAGCCTTCCATCCTTCCGAGGTAGGTAAAATGAGGACCCAGATTGTTGGGGGCAATATAAATATACATTGCTTACTGGTGTAAACCGCTTAGAGAGTGCTTGCACTGTGAGGCAGTATATAAATCTCACAAAATAAATAAATAAATAATAAACATCAAATTGCCTTACTTTGGGAAAATACATAGCAGGCTAAAGATGCAACGGCTTCTGGGGCAGGAAGCATCTGATACATTTTGGGAGGGAAGCTCTGCAGGATTAGGTTTAGTTAGTATTTGGATTGGAAACTTCCAAACTATTAATTTTAAAAAAATCTGTTTCTGTATCCAGAAGTATTTCTGTAGCCAGAAAACTGCCTGCACAGTGCACATATCTATGACATCAACAGAAGTCTAGGTTGACTTTTGAAGGCGACTTCGGTTCAGTTGGGCCAAAAGCCTTTGGCTTCAGATCTACCTTAAAGGCATAATGTCAAATCACAATTTGGGGCATTTTGGGACCCAAATTCTGGTAGGGATTTTGAGTAGAAGACAAAAGGAAGGTTGGCTTACCTTCTTGCTGATTTCTGCCATCTTCCTTTAATTTAAATACTCCGGTGTGTAGTGCCAATATAAACTAAAGTTTTCCATCCATCCTTAATCATCATCTTCTTTAGAACTAGTTAGATGATGATACAGCAGTCACCTGACCACCATTACCATGGATACCATTCCAGTTGCCATGGTGATGAAGCAACATCTCATGGTCAGGTGAAATTGGTGTTATGACCAGATCCTTTTCAAAGAAGATAAAAATGGAAGAGGGATGTGGACACTTTTAGTGCGTGGCTGCTGTGTGGCAGAGGTTCTTTTGAAAAGATGAGTGAAAGTCGCCAAGAATTCTGTCACTGTATTTCTCCGTAAAACTTTGATGTTTTGCATTCCGCTAGCCTGAATGTCAGTGAAAAAAGACCCAGAGCCCTTAGCCCCTTGTCCATTTCATTACTCACTGTTTTCTCACTGTGGGTATGAATGTGGGTGTTGCTTACTTTGGGTGAAACGCATGAAAACATGAATGAATTTTCATTCAGAACAAACTATCCACATTATTCCATGGTTTCTCTGGTGAAGTACAGCTTCCTATCTGGTTGTTAGTATTCACCCTGAGTGAGGAGGTGTATTAAAAGAGGGGAAGAGGAGAGAAGCTAGAGAGTCATTGGTGCTCACAGAGGTGTAATTTACTGAATAGCTAATGCTGACTGTAAAATGAAGACAACATGACATTCTCAGATCTAGAATCTCATATCCACAGTCACTCTCCCTCCCCCTCCCATTCTCCCTCTCCCCCCCCCTCTCTCATCTCTCATCTATATATCTATCTCTAAAAACCCTAACCTTTAACTGGGCAAAACAGTGCATCACAGGGGTCAGAATTTTTATAATTGAACCAAGATACCTTAAATGAGCTAAATTATAGAATGTGTCCAAAATCCTGGCCCCCTTCCGTGGAATTGAAATTTGACAAATTTTATAAAATATTTTATAATATAAAAATTATCATAAAGCATTTTATGACATCATACAAAATGTCACAAAACATTTCCTGTGGTCAATTCCTGGTGTACGTTTGTACTATACAGTTTAACATGGACTACTTTCAAGGCAGATTCATCTTTAATATCTGCCTGAATTTTTAAGATTTTTTCCAGCACATTAGAAGCTTTGCCATTGTTGAAGGGACTGGGGAATCTGGTAGGGATATAGATACTTTCCCCCCAATCAGAATAAAGCTGGAAGGAACCTTGGATGTCTTCTAGTCCAACCCCCTGCTCAAGCAGGAGACCCCTAAAGCTGGCTGTCCAGTCTCTTCTTTAAAACCTCCAGTGTCGGAGCGCCCACAACTTCTGGAGGCAAGCTGTTCCACTGGTAACTTGTCCTCACTGTTAGGAAGTTTCTCCTTAATTCCAGGTTGCTTCTCTCCTTGATTAGTTTCCAACCATTGGTTCTTATGCTGCCCTCAGGTGCTTTGGAGAATAGTTTGACTCCCTCTTCTTCGTGGCAGCCCCTGAGATATTGGAACACTGCTATCATGTCTCCCCTATTCCTTCTTTTCTCTAGACTGGCCATACCCAATTTCTGCAACCAGTCTCTGAAATCTCTGAAAGGATTAATTTAATTTAATTTAATTTAATGTTCTTATAGGCCACCCAATCCTGTAGGACTCAGGGCGGCATACAAAAGAGAAAAAACAAGATACAATAAAAGATACAATAAAAACAATTTTAAAAAAATACAAAAATTAAAAATCAGACATCCATGGGAGAATTAAGATTTTGTTCACCCCACCTGTAAGAAGAGCCATGTCTTCACGGCTTTGCGGAAGGCCAGCAGGGTGGGGATAATCCGGATCTCTGGTGGGAGTTGGTTCCAGAGGGACGGAGCTCCCACAGAGAAGGCTCTCCCCCATGGTCCCACCAACCGGCATTGCTTGGTTGATGGGACCTGGAGGAGACCAACTCTGTGGGACATAACTGGTTGTAGGGAGGTATGCGGTAGGATGCGATCCCGAAGGTAACCTGGCCCTGAGCCATGTAGGGCTTTAAAGGTTAAAACCAACACCTTAATGGGCAACCAATGCAGCTGGCGGAGAATGGATGTTATGTGGGTGTATCTAGGAACACCCACCACGGCTCACGCAGCTGCATTTTGCACCAGTTGCTGTCTCCGGATACTCTTTGAGGGTAGCCCCATGTAGAGCGCATTACAGTAGTCCAGCCGTGAGGTGATGAGGGCATGAGTGACTGTGAGTAAGCCCTCCCTCTCCAAGTAGGGTCGTAATTGGTGCACCAGGCAAACCTGTGCAAAGGTCCCTCTAGCCACAGCTAACAGATGTTGCTCTAATTTTAGCTGTGGATCTAGGAGAACACCCAAATTGCGAACCTGTTCCGAGGGAGTTAATTTCTCTCCCCCGAGAACCAAGGAGGGGCAGTCGACATAATCCCTAGGGGGCAATATCCACAGCCACTCGGTCTTGTCAGTATTGAGCTTGAGCCTATTCATTCCCATCCAGACCCTAACATCGGCACATTACTTCAACTGCTTCCCTGAACTGAGATGGGGTGGAGATGTACAACTGGGTATCGTCAGCATATTGCTGATACCTCATCCCGTGTCGTCAGATGATCTCACCCAGCGGTTTCATGTAGATGTTAAACATGATGGGCGAGAGAACCGAGCCCTGAGGCACCCCGCAAGTCAGGGGCCTAGGGGCCGACCTCTGACGCCGTGTCAACACCGACTGCATCCTATCAGAGAGGTAGGAGGAGAACCACCGTAAAACAGTGCCTCCCACTCCTAACTCGCCGAGTTGGCGCAGAAGGATGCCATGGTCAATGGTATCGAAAGCCGTTGAGAGGTCAAGTAGCAGCAGGATGGAGGAATGACCTCCATCCCGGGCTCGCCAGAGATCATCCATCAGGGTGACCAAAGCAGTTTCTGTGCTGTAGCCGCGCTTGAAACCCGATTGAAAGGGATCAAGATAATCAGTATCATCCAATAACCGTAGGAGTTGGAGCGCCACCACTTTCTCAACAACCTTACCCACAAAAGGTAGGTTGGAGACTGGACGGAAGTTCTTTAAATCTGCTAGGTCCAGGAAAGCCTCACCACCGCAGCTTTTAAGGGCTGTGGGATGGATCCCTCTCTCAAAGAAGTGATCACAACCGCCTGGAGCCAGCCATGTGACACCTCCCTGCTGGCCGAAACCAGCCAGGAGGGGCACGGGTCCAATAAACAAGTGGAGGAACTCATCGCTCCTATGGCCTTGTCAACATCATCAGGAGTGATAGACTCAAATTAGTCCCATATAACAGGACTAAGACCATACCCTGTCATCTCGGCTTGCCCTGTCCAATCGGAGTCCAGGTCTGTTCGAATCTGAGTGACTTTATCCGCCAGAAACTGCAAATTCCTCAGCTCTGCCCTGTAAGGGTTCCTCAACTCTCCCCTTAGCAAGGAGGGAGCGAGTCAGTCTAAACAGGGCAGCTGGGCGTGAATCGGCAGATGCAATAAGAGCGGAAAAATGCAAACATTTTGCCACCCGTATTGCCACTAAATAAGGCTTAATAAAAGTTCTTAGTAGTGTTCGGTCAAATTCAGCTTTACTGGCTCTCCACCGTCACTCTAGATGTTTCTTGTGGCATTTCATCTTCCGGAGCTCCTCAGTAAACCACACTGCTGGCTCATATTTAACTGCTGGTCCTCTAAGATACCAAGATCTTTCACACAGGTTATCACTTTTGAGCCACGTACCACCTATTCTATACCTGTGCATTTGGCTTTTCCTGCGTAGGTGCAGGGCCTTACTTTTCTTACTACTGAACTGCATCTTTTTGGATAGGGCCCATTGCTCACATCTCTCAAGATCCTTCAGAAACTTGAGTCTATCTTAACAATTCCTCTCTGCTTGGTATCACCTGCAAATCTGAAGAGTTCTATCCCTTCATCTAGATAAGGGGTCTGCAACCTTAAACACTCAAAGAGCCATTTAGACCCGTTTCCCACAGAAAAGAAACCACTGGGAGCCACAAAACCTGGGTGGGCCTGGCCAACTCAATGTCACTCACTCCCAGCATGTCACATGACCCCCCCCCCAGCCATGCCTATGCAGCCGGTCATTAGGGCAGAGAACCAATTGTTAAATTATTTGCAATGCCCAGCCCCACCTAACCTAAAGTGACCAGATGTTAACATTAGTAAAGCGGGACACCATTGACAGGGGGGGGGAAGGGAGGGGGGAAAGGTTCTTGATTAAAAACTTTGACTCCTGCTGGAAGATGAAGCAGAGTGGGACTGGGGCCCCTGCCTCCTGACCTGATAATCTTTAGAGGTGGTTTCAAATCCAACATGGGAGGGGTCTAAAGTTTAGACCCCTCCCATGGTGGATTTGAAACCACCTCCTTTTGTTTCCCAGTCTGGAGGTTATTAGCATTGCCATCAGAATTGGAGGTTTGACCTCTTTTTTGAGTTCCTTCTTAGTCATGGTGAGGTGGTCTAGAAAGTGGTCTAGAGTTTCCTCTACTCACTTCAGGGCATGATATCTTAGACATATTTTCACTTTTGCCCTGTTTCTGTCTCTTTTCTGTCATTAAAAAAGTAACTTTTAGTTCAGATTCTGTCAGAGGCGTGTCTATGCAAATGAGCCTTGCTTGCTCTCCGACCTCGTGTTACAGAAAGGAAAGGGGAAAAAAACCGCTCCGCAGCAATTTCAAGCCCCTTCTGCAGCGCGTTATTTAAAACCAGGCAGGCAAGTGAATCGGCGTTTAAGGGAGAGCTGGGGGGAAACTCTTAAATGCTTTTTCTTTAAGCAGCTGTTTTGATTCCTTTAAAATCAGCTGTAGCTCCCTCTGAATAAGCATGGCAAACTCTTCTGGGAATTGCAGTCTTTCAAAAAATTGGGACTTTTTAAAAACGCAGCGGGACGCGGGACAAATTGTTGAAAAGAGGGACTGTCCCGCCAAAAGCGGGACGTCTGGTCACCCTAACCTAACCCCTCCCCTCCCAGCCACCTCTTGTCACATCCGGCCTTGCCTCCCGGCCGCTGGCCTCAACGTATTTATAGTTCTGTAAAAATGTTATTCACCTCTCTCTCTCTCTCTCTCTCTCTCTCTCTCTCTCTCTCTCTCTCTCTCTCTCTCTCTCTCTCTCTCTCTCTCTCTCTCTCTCTCTCTCTCTCTCCCCCTCCCTCCCTCCCTCCCTCTCTCTCTCTTTCTCTCTCTCTCTCTGTTTCTATCTCTGTCTCTCCGTCTCTTGTCTCTCTGACTCTCTCCCTCTCTCTCTCTTTCCCCCCTCTCTCTCTCTTTCCCCCTCTCTCTGTCTCTTTCTGTCTCTGTCTCTATCACTCTCTCTGTGTGTGTCTCTCTGTCTGTCTCCCCCCCTCTCTCTCCCCCATGGGGAAGGAACCCCTGAACTGGTGCTGGATGGTGGGAATCTGACGTCCAGAGGCCAATGAGCCCAGAAGCAGCAGGCTGACAACCAGCTGGTCGGCACAGAGCCAAAGACCAGCTGGCCAGCGGGGAGGCAGGGCATCACAACACTGGCAGCTCTGCAGGAAAAGCAACTGACATCTGGGAGGCGAGAGCGAGCCAACAACTATGCAGGGTTGCATTGTGGTTCTGCGTTGTAATGGGCTCCAGGAGGAGGGGACCCCATCTCCCCCATTGTGAAGCACACTAAATTTCACTGTGCTGTGCAAGACACTGCGAGAGCAGTGGGCAGGCCATGGAGGCAGCAACAGCAAATGTACCATGACAAAGGTGGAATGCTGCTTCGTGCAAAGGCAAGTGCAGAGGCGCTTTGCTCCCACACTAAGGCTCCAGCCATCGCTACCGCTGCAACAGGACGACAGCTCTTTCATCCCTCTGCCGCGACAGGGAGCCACAGCAGAGGGATGAAAGAGCCGAATGTGGCTCTAGAGCCGCGGGTTGCCGACACCAGATCTAGATTATTTATAAACATGTTGAAAAATAATGGAACTGGGCCATGTTTTCCTCGTTGTCCATGACTTCCTTTGTATCCCCCCCTCAGTAAAGTGGCAGGTAGTTCTGCAGGTCAGCCAAAGAGAAGCAGTGATTTTCAACACTCCTTTCCAGCTTCCAAAGCAAAGTCAGTGGGGAAGCCAGCAGGAAATGGAAGTCACTTCTGCTCCCATTGCTTTCTCACCTGCTCATGTTCATTTTGTTTCTCTGTTTACATAAAGAAATGTCTCTGAAATGTTGACCAAACAGGCATGGGTTGCCTAGTCTTTTAAAAAACAAGGATTCTGGAAATTTTCAAGGAAAGAGGACGAGGTGAAAGAGAAGGGAAGCACAGGCTGAAGCCGAGGACTAAACCTTTTGGAAACAAAACATACGTTTTCAAAACTATTCAGCCTGTAAATGAGGCTTCTCTAGTTTGAGAAAGAAATGCAAGCATTTAAATTAAATGAGACATTTTCCTACTTCAAGACAATCTGTAGAAAGCAGTCTGGTAAAGGAAATTAAAATGTCAGCTTAGAAGTTGTTTCATGTTTGCCAAGGAGACGTTTCTGAGTAGTGACAGAATGGACTCTCCATTCTTTTTTAAGATGGTAGAAATTAAATTAAACCAGGAAAAGGAACTCTGTAGCCAGCGTGACACTTAGTGGACAGAAGGTGTTAACTGCCCTAAATGGCTCCATCATTTTCCTGCTGTTTAACTCTGTTAAACAGAGTTTAAGAGCACTAGAAGATTCCCACCCAGTCTGAGATGCAGATTACAGTCGGTTTACTGAGGCTTACAGAGGAGACTTTTTTTATGGATGACCTCTTTCCATCCCTGAGGAGCGAGGACCTGGTTCCTTGTACATCTGTTGTGAAGCTGTAGGAGATGATCAGGTGGAGCCAAAGAACAGGGTCAAATGCATCATCAATTTGGAATCTCTGCACGCCCAAAAGAGACCCAAGTCCAGCCCCCCTTGAAGTCCATTGACTCTTATCTGGCATCAATTCACATTGACCGTTAGTAGATCTTCTGTATAGGTTGCATGGAATAAACTCGCAGTGCTTTTGAAGTACCGTATTTCCCTGAAAATAAGACCCTGTCTTATATTTTTTTTGAACCTTGAAATAAGCGCTTGGCCTTATTGCCATGCACTCAAAAGCCCGATTGGACTTATTATCAGGGGATGTCTTATTTTGGGGGAAACAGGGTACATGGTGGCTTCTGATTTCTTTTTGCCTGACAGCAGCCCTTGAAAGAATCCCAAGGTCTCGTATATTGTCCAGATTGTGCACTTCATGAATGTGCTTCTTGCTTAGTCACCATTTACAGGACATGCAGCTGGTCTGACAGCCATTTATTATTTGTGCCTGAGAAGCTAATAGTTCACTCTCAGTCATGTCACAATCAGGTGTTTCCCCTCCCAATGATGGGATTCAGCTGATGTCCAGGTGAATTTTCAATCCTAAATGAACAACCAAGATCATTAGATTGTGTGTGTGTGTGTGTGTGTGTGTGTGTGTGTGTGTGTGTGTGTGTGTGTAACAATGTCTTTTGGGGAATCTCTCCGTGCTACTGCTGCTCTTAAAGTCATTTCTGGACAAGGAAAGAAATAATTTTTGCTCAGATAGAAAAGAGATTTGGGGTTCTGCACAGAAGAATGTGCCTCTTTAGCCTTGATTTGAAATGCCAACTGTTCTCTATTTTTCAATGGTGGGCAGACTTTTCAATAAAACATAGAGTCCACACTGCAAAATGATTAATGCAGCAACATTTCAGAAACGTTGTACTCATGGGTTATTCCTGACTGCATCTCTTGAAGCAACACAATGAGGAATTCTTTTTGACCACCAGATGCTGAAGTCCTACCCTGCCAGGTGGCACCGGGCACCCTGCCAGGGACAGAGCTGTGAAGTTCCTGGCCACAAAGGCCATGTAAGGTTGAGGGGAAGGAAGGCACCCATTTACTTGGCTTCACCAAAGCCCAGGCAAATGTCAACTCACGAAGCATTCCTGACCTGCTCTCGAGTTGCCTTAGGCAGAGGGATGGGGAATCAAGCCTTGCAGTTGCATTGAGGAACTTGCATTTCAGTCAAAACAAAGCACATTCCAGTCAATAACGTCAAGGTCATCTCCAGGGTTACCCACAGTGGTCGGAGGGAGAGACTTTTACAACCCGCGAAATTGTTTCATTGGGGAATGTGACTGATGACACACCTTGGGGAGTGGGGAAAATAGGGTCAGAGCCAAGGTGCGAATTAAGTGAGGTCAGAGTTGGCTTCACTTGGTTCATGCCGACATGAAGCTCCTAATAAATAACTGTATTTCTTTTGAAGCTTGGCTTGAGGCTCATGATTTAATTAGGGCATCGGTTGGAATCCTGACAGCAAGCCAACTCTCCCAAAACTAATCAAAACAACCGGGATTCCTGAGTCCTGGGCTCTCCATTCACTCAACGACACCTGGGGTGCGTGGAGAGAAACTCAGGCTACCATGGTAGAGGGTGGACTATCTGAAGAGAGCCTGCTCCAGGCAACCCAAAGTGGGGCAGAACTTGCCCCCACCCAAGGAACTCCAGGAACCAGCAGCCCAATTGGAACCAAATTGCAGCCCTCTCTGGACATCAAAGCCAAGAAAGCCGAGATGCCTGCCCCAGTGACCAAAATGAAAATTGATGAGTATTGGTGGGAAAAAGTCCCTAAAGAGGCTGAGGTTGAGCTTCCCCACCCTAGCTCCCAGGGCTGGGGAAAACCCAGTGGTGAAATCTAAAAAAATTCCCTACCGGTTCTGGGCGTGGCTTGGTGGGCGTGGCTTGGTGGTAATGTGACTGGGTGGGCATGGCCAACTTGTAAAATGTGGTGAAACTCACTTAACAGTGCTCTTTCTTTCTTTCTTTCTTTCTCTCTTTCTCTTTCTCTCTTTCTTTCTCTCTTTCTCTTTCTCTCTTTTTCTTTATTTCTTTCTCTTTTTTTCTTGTCTCTCTCTCTTTTCTCTCTCTCCTTCTCTCCCTTTCCTTTTTCTTTCTTTCTTTCTTTCTTTCTTTCTTTCTTTCTTTCTTTCTTTCTTTCTTTCTTTCTTTCTTTCTTTCTTTCTTTCATTCTTTCTCTTTCTCTCTTTCTCTCTTTCTCTAGGCAGCGGGAGAAGGAAGAAAGTGCTTTGGGAGGGTGGGTGGCCCGGCCCGGCAGCAGTGCATCCCCTGTCATGGGCTGGATGTGGGAAGTGGGACCTGAGGTGGAGGGGAAGGCAAGCGGGCAGCAGTCGGCCAAAGGCCCTGTGGAAGCTGAGTCTGCCAGGCCCAAAAGGCGAGTGAGTCTCGCCATGTCCTTCCGAAGCAACTCCTCGGACGAGCACAGCGGGTCTTCCTCCCCCCCACCAGTGTTGGCCTTACCTTCTAGATCAGCAGTTCTCAACCTGGGGGTCGCGACCCCTTTGGGGGTCGATCGACCATTTCACAGGGGTCCTGCGCATGTGTCGCTATTTAAATTTGCTGACCCCTGGTTTAGGCAAACACAAGCAAAAGAAGAAGGAATTTATAGAGCTGCTCTGTAACGTATACTATAGATTAGGTAACAAATGGGGAGAAGAACAGGTTGCGCATGCGCCCTGTCGTTCCAGTTTCGCCGCAACAGCCAATCAGCAGAGACTTTCGAGCAAGTGGGAAGCGAAGCTTTGGAGGGGAGAAGTTGAAAACAGTAGGAAAGAGTTAACTGCCGTAGAGTCCCCGAGAGTTGCCACACACCGGCGGGACTAGCTCTGCTCATCTGGGCTCTGCCTACGTCAGTTTGAAACGCGCTCCTGCCTGTGAAGAACAGGAGACGATCATCAATCCCTTCATCGCAGGCAAAACGCTGCCAAAGGCAGCCCAGAGCAGCAAAGCCAGTCCAGCAAGTGAGGGAGGTGGGGGCAGGAGGCAGAGCCGAAGGGGCGGCAACAGGGATGTCTGCTTCTCAAGCCATGTGCTCACCTGGGTGCTGCCTATGTCAGTTTGAAATGCGCTTCCCTTGTCTTTTCCAAACATGCCGAGCGCAAGAAATCTTTCTCTCTTCAAAACTCCGCCAGAAATGAGTGTTCGTGAGACTCTTGGAGCAAAAGGGGAAAGATTTCTTGCGTTAAGCCAAAAGGTTCCTTCTGGTGCTTTGTCTTATGTGCACTCTTCCCCCCTCCTCACTGCCGAGAGAGAGGGGGGGACAAGGAAGTGCATACCTGGCTGCTTCTGCCACTGAGCTCGGCTAGAAGTTTGTCTGTCAGCTCTTCTTCAGACAGCCCTCAAGAGTTCCTAGAATAGCTTCACATTTGATAAACATACCTTCAGAAAATTTAGAGGCTCTGGCATGGGACCAATACAGGTATGACCGCAATTGAGCCTAAAATTTATGTTACTAAGTGAGACAGTTGTTAAGTGAATCTCCCCATTTTATGATTTTTCTTGCCACAGTTGTTAAGTGAATCACTGCAGTTAAGTTATGTTGTTAAATGAATCTTGTGTTCCCTTTTATTTTGTTTGTCAGAAGGTTACATTACGATTCATAACAGTAGCAAAATTACAGTTATGAAGTAGCACCAAAAATAATTTTATGGTTGGGGATCACCACAACATGAGGAACTGTATTAAGGGGTTGCGGCATTAGAAAGGTTGAGAACCACTGTTCTAGATCCTCCGCCCAGCGTATTTGGTAAGCCTGCCTCCCCTACTCCCTTCCCCGCAGGCTGCAGCCCTGCCATGCTTAGTGGAGCTGCTACTGCTACTATGGGGCTGAGAGGGGCGGCAGCAGCAGCGCTCTGGGACGGCAAGCGGATGTCCCGGGGCTGATGTCCTGGAGTGCCACCGCCACCCCTCTCAGCCCCATAGCAGCAACTGTGTCTCCACCAAGGGCTGCTGCACATGCGCACAGACTTCTCAGGCTTACCTGGCAGGCAGATCAGGGGTACAATGCTTCAGGCAGGCAAGCTGCAGAGCAGAGACTGGGTGGGGCAGGGCAAGCAAGCGGTGACCAGGGGACCGGTTCGGGGGTGTGGTCAGCCAGCCGTCACTACTGGTTTGCGAACCAGGCAACATGTCCGCTAACAGTTCTCCCGATCCAGTAGCATTTCACCCCTGAGCGAGCTAGGAAGAGTGGAATGTGTCAGGCCTGGAAACCATTTTGAGCCTTGGATCTTCAGGCATGCCACATTTGGTGCTGTGGGAAACTGGGAGCGGGGATTATATGGAGCTGGGGAGATATATAGTCATAATAACATTCCTTTCTCCGAGAGTCAAGGTCACTCTGCCCTGCACCTGGAGGGGTGTGGCTGGGAGGCATCTCCAGTTGGGATGGTGCATTGATTGGACCATCTGATGGACATGTGGGTGCTGGGGCAGGGACTTGGACTTTTGTTTGGGTTGGGAAAACCTGGAAGCTTTCAGATTTGGGTTTTCCTAGATGTGCCAATATGACATCTCTAATAAATGAAACTTTGAGGAAACTCAAGCCTCGGAGTTTTCTTTCATTGGGGGTGTTACTTGGAACCCTGACATTAACCTGAATCTCTTTTAAAAAATTCTTAACCAGCTCCCCCAAACTCTGGGGTGCTGTCTGGGGTCCTGAGTCCTGAACGTCGACCTGAAACCAGGCGCCACAAAGACTCAGGGAAGATGGAGAAAGACAAGAAAGCCATGGAGGGAACCATTGGGGCTGGCTTGCCAATTTATGTCGAGACATCTATTCCCCTTCCCAAGCTGTGGTGGAAGCAGCAGAAGCCGCGGAGAAGGAGTGCCAGCTGGGTGCCCGGGCCAAAGAACCAGTGCCTGAGCGAGCCACGCAACTGGACCTGACCCTGTGGGGTGGAGCTGCAGTAACTACGCCAACCCAGGACATGATGGCTGGGGTGATGCTGTTGGGACCGCAGATGGGTGGGAGCCGAGCGGAGCAGATCCTAACCCTCGAATGGAGAATACGAGGGCAAGTGTGCCAAACACTCCAGAGAATGGGAATTCCCACTGCCATCACGCAGCCAGTTGCGAGCCAGGCTCCCAGAGCAGTTTGGCCAAGTCAGCATGGGCAGCGCCGCTCAACCCCTTGGGACCGAGCAGCCCAGATGGACCCTGGCTCAAACTACGTTCACCTTCTCGGGCCAGCAAGCCACAGCACCACTGAATGGGATATCTGCCTTCTTTCACTCGGCATGGAGCGGTTCATTCCATAGCTTCATGCCTCGAGTCCAACCTACTGGGGTGGCAGTCACCACGAGAGTGGGGATAGCCCAGCAGCAAGCCCGGCCTGGCGCCACAAGGACCGCAGCAGGGATTCTGGGGACCCAGTACTCCCCCTCAACAAGAGCAAAAGATCTTCAGACTGCCTCCAGCAAGCCAGATCCCTCTGGGATGGGCATTCTACCCTGGCCGAGGCTGGGTGCAATATCAGTGGATGCCTGCCCCGATCCTACAGCCAGCGGCCCACCACCAACCTGGACACTTACAACCACCAATGATAGCTCTGCAGCCAGTACCAGCCCAGCCACTGCCGCAGCTTCAACCACCGCTTGTGGTCCCACAACAGGTTCCAGCCCAACAGCAGGTACCAGCCCAGCAACCCGCGCAGGTTTCTGCACCTAGTGCAAGGCCTTGGGAATGGGGGGTTGGGGAGCAAAAAGGTGGGTTTAACATTTGCTTTTCAGATGTGCTTTCCATGCCTTCTAACCACCATCATCACCATAAAAGAGATTACAAAGTTTACCTTGTTTCACTTCTGACCTGGCTACCAGTGAGATCTCCTGTTGGCCTCCCATTGAAGTACTGACCAGCTCAGACCTTGCTCAGTTTTTTAAAAAACTGGTTTGAATGAGAGTGTCACTCCTTCCTGACATTTCTCGAGGTCTTGGCAGGAAACCTTTCAATGAAAGTCATTCAGTTGCAGGAAATATTTCTGGGATATACAGGCTATGCTCTATTTTTATGAAAGCTTAAAAATTACTCTATTGGATCTTTCTTCAACATTTCAGGGAATCATATAATTGGAAGGGCCACAGAGGTCATCTAATCAGTCTCCTGATCTAGTGCAGGACCCAAAGGAGTATTTGAGGGATGAGCACCTCTGCCCTCTCATCTGGAGCCTATCCCACTGGCTGACGCTCAGATTCTAACAGAGGAATAGTGTCAAGGTCACATGAAGTATAGAATCGCTTTATAATGCTTTGGAAAGTCCATGCCTGGAGCATTGCATACAGTTTTGGTCGCCACAATATAAAAAAGATGTTGAGACTCTGGAAAGAGTGCAGAGAAGAGCAACAAAGATGATGAGGGGGCTGGAAGGGTAAAACATATTGTAAGGATTGTCTTCAGTCACAAAGTGAGGTACGAACTTCTGAGTCCAGTCAAAGGTTTTCAGAAGGATTTCCTTTATTTGCATCTGGATACAACCACTTCAAAACAAAGCAAGATCTAACATGCCCTCAGGCAAGACAAGTCTTATAAGCTAGCACCCCACCCCATTCTACATAATGAATACACAAATGTTTGACAAATGGATCCGCTCCTCAGATCCGTTCTTCCCTTTCAATTACCCCCCCCCTAAAACATTCTCTTAAGATGAAGAGGCTCCCATGTGTCTGGGATCCGGATACCCCCCCATAAACCTTTATCTTAAGATGAAAAACTCTCAGATGCCTGGGATCCGGATATATATAACCTTTTGAACAAACAGAGCCAGGCTCCCCCCTTTTCCTTCTGAATGACAGAGTTTGAACTCTGACATCCTGCCTCTCAAAAGAAAAGAAGGTCCACCTGTAAGACATAAGCAGAGTCAATTATGATATGTTAGCAAGGTTTGCTAGGGTATTTGGAGTGGAATTTTCTCAATAGGGTGGGGGCTTTCACATGTTGTTTAGCGACCCACTCGTTCTGTGATGAAGGCAAATGTTTCCAGGCTACCAGATACTGGGTCTTCCCTCTGTGGATTCTGGAGTCCAGAATTTCCTTGATTTCAAAATGTTGTTCCCCTTCTATCATGATTGGAGCAGGTGGTGTATCTGCCACCGGTCTAAGTGGTGAGGTTACCTCTCTCTTGAGTAGACTAATGTGAAATACTGGGTGGACTTGTCTAAGTGTTTTTGGAAGAATCAGTTCAACTACTACTGGGTTAATGATCCTGCTAATAGTGAAAGGCCCAATAAACTTAGGTCCTAATTTTTTTGATGGTTGTAACGATCTCAAGAATTTTGTAGATAAGTATACTCTATCCCCCACCTGGAAAGGTTTAGCCTCTACTCTTTTCTTGTCAGCTTGAATTTTGAAAGCCTCTCTAGCCTCCTGTAAAGCCAACCTGACTACTGGCCATGTGTTTTGCAACTTTTCTATCCACTCCTTAAGTGAGGGGATAGTTGGTTTTTCTGTGGGTAATTCCGGTATTGGGCTGAAATCTTGCCCCGTGGCTACTCTAAAAGGTGTAAAACCTGTACTTGAATGTACAGAGTTATTAAATGCAACCTCTGCAAATGGTAAAAGTTCAGTCCAATTGTCCTGTTGAAAATTAATAAAACATCTTAGGTACTGTTCAAGAACACCGTTCAAATTCTCGCAATTGCCGTTAGTCTGAGGATGATGCGACGAGCTCAACCCTTGGGCGGTGCCAAGTAGGTCCAAAAACGCCTTCCAAAAATTGGAGGTAAATTGGACTCCCCTATCCGAGATTATCCTTTTAGGAGCTCCATGAAGACGATAAATGTGTATTAGAAACAGTCTAGCCAAGCCTTTGGCAGTTGGGATCTTTTGGCAAGGAATAAAATGTGCTTGTTTTGAAAACAAGTCTGTCACAACCCAAATGACAGTGTTTCCCCCACTATCCGGTAGTTCCACAATAAAATCCATAGCAATTTCTTCCCATGGGGCTAACGGCTCAGCTACTTTCTGTAGAAGCCCTGGAGTTTTCCCCTGACGTCTTTTTGCTGCAGCACAAATGGGGCAACTGGCTACATAGCTTTCTATGTCCTTTTTCAACGAAGGCCACCAAAATTGTCTCTTTATTAAGTGTAAAGTTTTTACAAAGCCAAAATGTCCAGCCAACCTAGAGTCGTGGCACCTTCCCATTAAACGTAATCTTTGGCTAGCGGGTACGTACAGTTTGTCACCTATCCATGCTAATTCATCTTTCATCACGCAGCTGGATTTGTGGTTTAAAACCCATTCATCGTTGACTAATGCTTGTTTAAATGCGTGAGTGATGTCTGCGTCCCTCAATGTGTCTTTTCCTCCTTCGGACCTGGTGATTACTTTGGCTGCCAGTTGATTTGTTTGTACTATAGGTTTAAATACCTCTGATTTCACACAGTTATATTGTGGCTTTCTGGACAGTGCATCTGCCAGAAAGTTTTTCCCCCCAGGGATAAATTTAAGAGTAAACTCGAACCGTTTGAAGTATTGCGCCCAACGAACCTGTTTAGGAGACAGTTTCCTTGGTGTCTTTAAGGCTTCTAAGTTTTTGTGGTCAGTCCAGACCTCAAAAGGGATCTTACTTCCTTCTAAGAATTGTCTCCAAGTTAAAAGTGCCCATCGCACCGCGTAAGCCTCTTTTTCCCAGATCGCCCACCTTTGTTCAGTTTCACTTAGTTTCCTGGATGTATATGCACATGGCTGTAGTTGTCCTTGCTCATTGCTCTGGAGTAGGATTGCCCCTATTGCCACATCGCTAGAATCAGCTTGTATTATGAAAGGTTTTTCTGGGTCTGGGTGCTTCAAAATTGGTTCTGTTGAGAACAGCCGTTTTAGCTTCTCAAACGCTGCCTGGCATTCCATTGTCCAATTCACGGGCTGTCTCGGTTTAGGATCTCCCTCCCCCTTTGTTCTTAGCAGTTTTGTGATGGGCAGGGCAATTTGAGCGAATGCGGGGATAAATTGGCGATAGAAGTTTGCAAACCCCAGGAAACTTTGCAGCTGTTTGCGTGTGCGAGGCGTTTCCCAATCGAGTACTGCCTGTACTTTTTGAGGATCCATTTCTATGCCCTGGTGTGAGATACGGTACCCTAAGTAATCAATTTTTTCTCGGTGGAATTCACATTTTGAGAGTTTGGCATAAAGTTTTGCCTCGCGGAGTTTGCTCAGCACTGCTCTCACCAATTTAACATGTTCAGCCTCGGTCTCTGAGTATAATAGAATATCATCTAAGTAAACGAGAACCCCTTTGTATAAGTGTTCCCGTAATACATCATTAATTAATTGCATAAATACTGCAGGTGCCCCTTGTAACCCAAAAGGGAGCACTTTGAATTGGTAACATCCCAGGGGGGTGTTGAATGCCGTTTTCCATTCATCCCCCTCCTTAATTCTGATTCGGTAGTAAGCCTCCCTGATGTCTACTTTGGAGAAGATTTTCCCTTTTTTGAGGTGGGCCAGCATGTCTTTCATCAGGGGGAGGGGATACATGTTTTCAACACTTATCGAGTTTAGGTTCCTGAAGTCAACACATAAGCGTTTTGTGCCATCTTTCTTCTCTCTAAATAGCACCGGGGCTGCTATCTTTGGTCTGGCTGGTTCAATGAAACCCCTTGCTAGGTTTTTCTCAATGAAAGCACTCAGTTCCTCTAACTCCCCCGGTGACATGCTATACATTTTTGGTTTAGGTAGTTTAGCCCCGGGTAAGATTTCTATTGCGCAGTCGGATGCGCGATGCGGGGGAAGTTCATCTGACGCTGCCTCGCTAAAGACTTCTGCCAGGTCTTTGTATTCCTTGGGTATGCTGTCTGTTTCCACGCTAAGACCAGGCATGGCTGTTTCCCTGCGCTCAACTCCTTCAGTTTCTATCTGTGGATCCTCCGTAGTAGTTACGTGCGTTTGGAATTTTATGGTGCCTTGTTCCCAATTTATTTCTGGATTCCACTTTTTTAGCCATGCGAGTCCCAAGACTAGTGGCCATTCCATGCCAGGTGCTACTATAAACGTAAGTTTCTCTTCGTGGTTATCAATGCCTATTTTCAGGGGTTCCGTGGCAAAAGCAGCCGGCTCCTCCCCTGCTATAGACCCATCCAATTGGCAAAACGTGATGGGATTCCTCAGCTTTCTCACTGTGATTTCCAGTTCCCTGATTAGGGTTGGGCTGATTAAGCAACGGGTGCACCCTGAGTCTACTAAAGCGGAGATATTTTTTCCCCCCTCTTGGTTAGGGATAAATAGTCTTAGTGGGAGGGTGAGCGGTTCAATTGGTTTGCTTACCAGGGCTTCATCCTCCGGATCGCTCTCGAACGCGGCTGGATCTTCCCTTTGAAATGCCGGGGTGTTGTTTTCAGCAGGAGGAGGGGGTGGTGGTCCCTTCATCTCGCTGCTCCTCAGGGCTGTTTCCCTTCCCCGCTGAATGGGTTTCGTTGGTCTCTCCCCCGTTTGGCGTTCGGGTTTCCGGGTGGGTGTTTGGGCCCAGCATTCGGATGCTCGGTGTCCCTCCTTCCCGCATTTGTAACAAATTGGAGGTTTAGGGGGGAAGCCCTGTTGCCTTCTGAAGGGTTCTTTCCTCCATTGTGGTGGGGATTTCTTCCATGCTCTCCCCGTACGGTACTGATTCCTAGCCATATCAATCTCCGCTTCTTCAGCGGTGAGGTACCACTCATGCAGATGATTCGGTGCACCCCTAGCCACGCAGGCATTATACAGATCGTCACTCAGTCCATCCTTAAAACAGCTTACCAGGATGTCTTCTGGCCAGTTTAGCCGACATGCGAGGTCCCGGAATTCTTCAGTGTACTCCGCCACTGGTCGTCGTCCCTGTTTCACCACCTTAATACGGTCGAGTGCTTTGCGGTCTGCCAGCGGGTTCTCGAATCGTCGTCGTCGGGCCATCATGAATTGGTTGAAATTGCGCAGTTCGGGTGCGTCGTCGTTATGTAGGGTTACCATCCATCTGGCCGCGGCTCCTTCCAGGGCTAAGGTAACTGCTCACACCCGGGATCCCTGGGTTTGGAACTCACGTCCATATTCTTGCATATAGGTGAGCACATGTGCTACGAAAAATCCCAATTGTTGTGGGTCCCCATCAAATTTCACCCCCAGGGGGGGAGTTTTCCTTTCTAGTTGTGGAGTTTGGAGTTGGTTAGGAAGTGGTGCCGCTGCGTGTGCTGCCCTGGGGGGGTTTGTTGGGTTTCCTGCCGCGTCCTCCATTTGCACGCCTGCTCCCCAGAGGTTGTTGACCCCCCCAGTTTCCTCAGCGGTTGCTGTGCTCCCAGCGCTCGTTATCCGTCGTTCTGGGGTCCCTCGGATGTTGAGATTTTCTAATGTTTCCATTACCAGCTGGGACAGGTATCTCTTCAACCGCCCCTCCCTTAGAGGCGCTTCGGTGGGTTCTTCCTGATCCATGGCTGCTTCTAGCTCTAATTCGGGGCTTCCGATCTCCCCGGTTAAGAGTGACACCTCTGGTTCTGCCATCCCAGCTGTCTTTTTTTCCAATGCCGATAGACCAGCGGGGCTTTCCAGAGGCCTCGAAATCTCCCTCAGCCTCTTCGCTGGGGAGCGCGGGACAGGCTTCCGCCCGGGGGGTGGTTGGTGTCTCCCCCCAGCATTCAATTTCTTCCTGCTCCCGGTTTTTCTCGGTCATGATTGCACGGTCCCCTCAGTAGAGCGAAGTTACTCTCTGGGTTGACCGATTTTGCAGATCTTGCTTTCTGTAAGGATTGTCTTCAGTCACAAAGTGAGGTACGAACTTCTGAGTCCAGTCAAAGGTTTTCAGAAGGATTTCCTTTATTTGCATCTGGATACAACCACTTCAAAACAAAGCAAGATCTAACATGCCCTCAGGCAAGACAAGTCTTATAAGCTAGCACCCCAACCCATTCTACATAATGAATACACAAATGTTTGACAAATGGATCCGCTCCTCAGATCTGTTCTTCCCTTTCAATTACCCCCCCCCCATAAAACATTCTCTTAAGATGAAGAGGCTCCCATGTGTCTGGGATCCGGATACCCCCCCCCATAAACCTTTATCTTAAGATGAAAAACTCTCAGATGCCTGGGATCCGGATATATATAACCTTTTGAACAAACAGAGCCAGGCTCCCCCCCTTTCCTTCTGAATGACAGAGTTTGAACTCTGACACATATAAAAAAAGTATTGAAGGAATTGGGTACGTCTAGTATAGTGAAAAGGAAGAGCAGGAGCGACAGGATAGCAGTGTTCCAATATTTCAGGGGCTGCCACAGAGAAGGCGTGGGGGGTGGGGGGGACACACAACATATTCCCCAAAGCACCTGAAGGCAGAACAAGAAGCAATGGATGGAAAGCAACCTAGAACTAAGGAGAGAAGGAGGAAGGAGAGAAGCAACCTAGAACTAAGGAGAAATTTCCTGACAGTGAGAACAATTAACCAGTGGAATTGTTGTGGAGGTTTTCAAAAAGAGAATGGATAGTCACTTGTCTGTAATGGTATAGGGCTGTGATGGCGAACCTATGGCACACGTGCCAGAAGTGGCACACAGAGCCATCTCTCCGTGCACGCCAGCCATCGCCCATTGCTCTTCCGGGTTCTGGCATGCACATGCACGCCGGCCAGCTGGTCTTCACTCGTGCAGGAGCACCGGAAACCGGAAGAGCAGCTCCCTGGCGTGCATGTGCGCACTGGGAAGCCGAGCTTCCAGTTTCCGGGGCATGCATGCACGCCGGCCAGCTGGTCTTCATGCACACATGCATGCCAGAAACTGGAAGCCCAGGTGACTGGCGCGCATGTGTACACCGGAAACCAAAAGCTCAGCTTCCCAGCGCGTGCATGCACGCTGGGGAATTGCTCTTCCAGTTTCCGGTGCTCCCGTGCATACGCATGCGTGCTGGGGAGCCGCTTTTCTGGTTTCTGGTGCTCCCCCATGTGTGCATGTGCGCTTCCGTTTCAGCACTTGGTGCCAAAAAGGTTTGCCAGCATTGGTATATAGGGTCTCCTTCTTGAGCAGGGGGTTGGGCTAGAGGACCTCCATGGTCCCTTCCAACTTTGTTATTCTGTTACATTCAAAAACTCTGATATCTACTTTGAACCTCCTTTCTTGGTTCTGCTCATCTCTCTACGTCAGTGGGGGGGGGATCCACTTTTCTTAATTTTTATTAGTGGAAATGGAAATACTGTTCTCTCAGTCCATCACTTCAAGTAATATGCAAGTTTTGCTAGTTTTAATTTGCTCTTGGCCCAAAACTGAAATTTTATTCAAGTAAAAGAGTCCCTTCGGGAGTTGGGCGGCATACAAATCTATTAAATAAATAAATAAATAATATTGGTTTGTATTGTTCGTTTACTGTGCACTTTTCAGCCTGAGTTTGGCAAACATCGGGTAATCTCCAGTTTTTAAAACCAGCTTAAATAAGAGCAATAAATAAATACCGTGCTGTATTTGCATCATTAGGGTGGCAGGGTTTAAATGACTTAAGGGACGTAATAAGCTGTGGTTAAATAAAATGCTTTGTTTCTGCAGGATTTAAAAAAAAAGGAAACTAACCAAACCTAGTCTAAAGGAAAAGGTTTCCAATATTTTAGAGAAAGCCCCTTTCTGATGAAGAAAGAGGAAATGGGCCTCCGTTTTCAGCCTGGGGGGGCATCTCCTCCTGCTCCCTCCACCCTCTGAGAGAGCAGCCTGGCATGGCCAGGAAATATGCTCACCCAAGGCAGGGTTTTGGATGCCGACCAGTCTGCAGCTGGCCCAAGGGGGGCTCTCCCACCCACCATGCAGAGCAATTGGCTGAGGGCAGACAATCTTATTTACAAATCCAGCAGGCCCCGTCACCTTCATTAAGGCTGCTATTTTCCTTCTGCTGCTCAGCAACTGACAGGCTTGACTTTTTTTTGGAAATGTACATTAGATTTAACAGCCTCTTTGCGCCATTAAGCATTTCCTTTTCTAATTGTAACGGATGTGCACAGAATGCTCCAGGGATTGGCAGGTATAACATGGCCCTGAAATGGGCTTCCATGCCACCAGCTGAGTTTGAAATTTAAACACAAGAGCATACCTGGGTGGGTAATTTAGAAACCTACTGGACCAAATGAAATTAGATTTTAAGACCTAAAATGCACCACCCAGAGATGTCATTTGTGCCAGTCTGTCCTCCTGCCTTGTCGGTGCCAGAGCTCACAGTTCAGCTTCCTTCCACCCGCTGCAGCATCGAAGGACAGATTGCAAATAAGGGCAGCAGCCAATTCTTACCCCCAGCTGTTTCCAAGGTCCAGCCTTCCTCCTGGTCTTAGGAAGGGATTGACAGTCCCTTCAATTGCAAAGTCCTTGCATTTCTTCCTGTCTCCGAGGAAAACAATAATAAAATCCTAGGTTTGGAAGGGACCTCAGAGATCCACTAGTCCAGGGGTAGGCAAAGTTGGCTCTTCTATGACTTGTGGACTTCAACTCCCAGAATTCCTGAGCTAGCATGATTGACTCAGAAATTCTGGGAGTTGAAGTCCACGAGTCATAGAAGAGCCAACTTTGCCTACCCCTGCACTAGTCCAACCCCTACCCGATGCAAGATCTGCTAGTCATCTTGGGCCAATCCAGCCACTGCCTGAAGACCTCCATGAAGGGGGAATGACCTTCCATGAGACAGCTTATTCCACTGGTTGACAGCTCTTACTGTCACAAAATATTCATAACTAGCCTGAGCCTCCTTCCCTGAGATTTTAACCCACTGAGTCTGGTGCAGCCCTCTGGGTGACCAAGAACAAGCTTTGATCTGGTGATCTTTTAGATCCATCAGAAGCCACTCTAACCTAACTCTCCCGAGTGGTCTTTGCTGCAGGCAGTCCAGGCCCAGATGCTCCATCAGGACTCCCTTTCCAGACGGCTTCCTGCCTTGGCCATGCTGTCTCTGTCCTGTTTGAATGGTGGTGCCCACAGGATGGCCCTGGCCAAGGCAGAGGAGTGGAACAATACCTTCCACTGTCTGGACTCAGTGTGACTCCATGTCGTAAGTATGAAAAATGGCCATAAATCACTATTTTCAGTGCCATTGTAACTTCGAACAGTCATTAAATGACTGGTTGTAAGTTGAGGACTACCTGTATATTTTGCCATGCGTGGCTCTACTTGAGCACCTCCCTGCTTGATGAGGGCCTGCCAAAGTCATCCTTCCCAGTCGTTGGGATTATAAAGCCCGGCTTTCGCAAAGGGTCCTTCTTGGGAGCAAGAGCGTCTGTGGTCCCTTGGAGGCCCCAAATGCAAAGTCACTTGTTCATTTGCAGGATCCTCCTTGGCCTTTGACGTCAGGATCCTCAAAGGAAAGACCACTGAAATCTGTCTTCACTATCCAACAGGTTCTTCACCCTTCACTTCATGGTCTCTGAAGGTCCGGGTACTTCATCAGATGGATTCTATATCACCATCAGGTTTTGGTCAGCCTTGTCTCTTTAAGCAAGTTGCTATTCGAACAAAAAGTGATTTCTTTTTAGTCACCTGCCTTGCTTCATAGAATTATACCGTCCAAGAGTTGTAAGGAGTTCCTCTTCAGTGTTGCAATCCAAATCAAAGCTTCCCAGAAGATGATCATCCAGGCTCCACGAGGGAGTTGGTCCCACTTTTGAACTGCTCTGACAATTAGGACTATTTTTTCTAACATTCAACTGGAATCTGCCATACTATTCTTTGTCTTGCTGAGATGAAAAAGTATTTTTATATCTTTTCAAGTATTTGAAGAGTATTATCAAATCCGCTTTCAATTTTTTTCCCCTAGGCCAAACATATCTCATTTATGATCATAGCATTGGATATTTTTCACCCCTCACTCATCCTCACTGGTCTTCTCTGAAACATTTCCAATTCCTCTAAATCTTAAACTCTTCTACTCTGAACTGGATCTATTGCTCAAAGTCAGCTCTGACCTAAGCAGAGTACAGTAGAATTATTATGTGTCATGATGTAGAAATTGTACCTTGGTAGAAGTCGCCTATATATTCCTTGGACAGCAAAGGTGACTGTCAAGACTGACTCAAACTTTCACCTATATTCCACCTATATTCCACTATATTCCACTTTGCTCGCAGAATCCACTTTGCTCGCACAAAGAATTGGGGAGGGGGAGGGGGATTGGAATCCAAGAGTGGGGGGAATGGTATCCAAGCATTCTCAGTTCCCATGAGACATTGCTCCTCAACCCAAGCATACCCAGAGCAGATGTCACAGCGTGGTTCCCAAAACAAAATGAAAGAAGTGATTGGTGGATGTAATGGACTGTGGGTGGCCTGTGGGGAAAGGGGGAATGAACTATGTGTGCTTTTGTGAGGGAAGTCAGAGCTGGTTTCGCTTCTTTTGTGCCAATGTGGATTTATTCAGTAAAGTTTATACTCTTGGTAAAATATTGTCCCAAGAGTTACTTTTTCTGGATTCACCAACTGGACAGTTGACATTAAACCAGCTCTGCAAGTAGCAGCCTACTTGCACCCCACCAGGAAGTTGACAGTCTCGAGATGTCGGCAACCAGAATGCAGCTGCACGAGCTGTGGTGGGTGTACCGAGATACACCCACGTAACACCCATTCTCCGCCAGCTGCATTGGTTGCCTATTAGTCTCTGGTCACAATTTAAGGTGTTGGTTTTGACCTTTAAAGCCCTACATGGCTCAGGGCCAGGCTACCTTCAGGACCGCATCCTACCACATACCTCCCTACGACCAGTTAGGTCCCACAGAGTCGGCCTCCTCCGGGTCCCATCAGCCAAACAATGTCGGTTGGTGGGCCCACGGGGGAGAGCCTTCTCTGTGGGAGCCCCATCTCTCTGGAACCAACTCCCACCAGAGATCCGGACTATCCCCACTCTTCTGGCCTTCCACAAAGCCGTAAAAACATGGCTCTTCTGGCAGGTGGGGTGAAGATCGGATTCCCCCATGAATGAATGTTCCTTTTAAAATTATGAAATTTTTAAAATTTATGTAAATTTTAATATTGTTCTTATTCTTGTTGTACGCCGCCCTGAGTCCTACGGGATTGGGCGGCCTATAAGAACTTTTAATTTAATTAAATTAAATTAATTAAAACCAACAAAGGAAGGGATTGGGGGGGGGTTCGAAGCCAGAGGAAGCCTCCTCTCGCGAGACTTCGGTGGCAGCCCAAGCCAAAGCCGAGATGCAAGTGACCAGTGCACGGCCCAAACAGAGGGCTGAGAAACCAGAGCAACAGGGGGACAGAGTGACAGAAGGACCCTATTCAGGGCCCAAGGGCCGGTGGGCAAGCTACGTGGGGAAGGTGGCAGAATTAGAGGATCAACTAATCCACCCTGGAGTCATGATGACTTGCGAGCAGCCAAGTGGGATTACCCAGTTGAGTGGAAGTCCCCAGCTACAGTTGCCATTTCTTGATGGAGCAGCTGAGAAGTTCGGTGGGCTGGAGGTCCGGGGAGCCACCTCACCAAGGGCGGCAGTCACAAGAGTCGGGACAGTGGCCATGAAAACTTTGTCAGCTCCATCTCCTTTCCTCTTACAGCTGATGGTGCCATCCTCACCCAGGCCGGTGAGAGTCCTGC
Source organism: Diadophis punctatus similis (assembly GCA_023053685.1). Lineage (NCBI taxonomy): Eukaryota > Metazoa > Chordata > Lepidosauria > Squamata > Dipsadidae > Diadophis > Diadophis punctatus. The sequence continues at coordinate 6,816,054 of JALIGW010000027.1, read as the reverse complement.
ACAGAGACAACAGCTCCCATCCCAGCCACTGCCCCATTGGGGAGGAGGGTGCTGGCACATGCCGCCCCAGTGGTGGCCGATATGTCTGTTCAGGCACCCCTGGCTGTAGTGGGATTGCTGCCTGGATAGGTCCTAGTGTGAAAGGACTGATGCCATCTCCCCTAGCAGTCCAGTTTGATGGGTGACCCAATAACTTAGCTTACTTCCTGATCCAAGTCTGGAACTACATGGATTGCCATGGAGCGATGTACCTGGATGGGCATGCCCGGGTCAATGCCATTACATCAAACCTGAAGGGGGTGCAGCTGGTGTCTCCCCACAATGAGTGGGCTCTGGAGCTGCAAAACCTGGATGCTTTCATGCAGATGTTGCAAGACAGAATCAATGACCCCACAGCAGCCCAGTGTGCAGAAACCTGCATCCGTTCCCTGCGGCTGGGGAAGTGGCTGGTAGCAGAGTACAGCCAGGATTTTTGTAGCCTGGTGGCTCACCTGAGAGATTGGTCTGAGCATATGCTGGTCTATCAATTCCGGGAGGGGCTGAACAAGAAGCTATAGCACAACTGGGGGGTATTCTGCGACCTCTGAGCGTGGTACCAGTTAGCCACAAATGTAGAGATTGACTTGATGGAGTACCAGGAGCATGTTGTCCATGAGAACTGGCCCTGCTGAATGCCTGAGAGATGCCCAGCACCCCATGGAGAGGGGGTGCAACCCTTACCATGGGGGGGAAGTTCCACCCGAGCCCAGGAGCCTGCTTCTGATGTGGGAAGGAAGGCTACCGGGCAGCCAATTGCCTCACACCATGGCTGGCATCTGCACTGCAAGCCCTGGCCCAACCAAAGCTGAAAAAACCACCCCTGAAGCTGAAGGAGAAAACACAGGCAGCTCAATAGGTCATGGTCTCTCCCAATCCAGCGAAGGGGAGGGAACTCCAACCAATGGAAAACCCAGCTTGGTCTTCCATGAGAGCAACAGTGAAGGGGAAGTTGATGGTAAGTGGCACCATCATCCCTATGATTACCTGGGTGGGAATATTGGTGCCCTCCTCAGGAGTAAGGAGGGCCCTCATGGCCTTGTTGGACACAGGGTGTACTTGGTGCCCAATTAGCATTCAGCCAGTGGAGAAACTAGAATTGAGGCTGAGGAAGTTAAGGTGGCCCATGGGGTTCTCCCAGTTAGATGACTCTCTTATGGGAGGGGAACCAGCAACTTGCCTAATGGAGCCAATGAGCCTTAGGGCTGGGACCTACATAAAGACTATTCATTTTATTGTGGCTCCTCAAATGAACCAGATCATGGTCCTAGGACTAGCCTGGTTGAGGAAGCGGAATCCATCAGTAGATTGGGACAGCAGCAAATGGCGAATGAGGAAGAAAGCAGTTAGCCAGAGGAGCCAGCGAAAGTACTGAATGCCAGGCATGAGGTGGCAGTAGGAAAGTGAAAGGGGAGTCAGCAAATACACTAAAAGGGAGCAAGGAGTTAGAACCACTCGCTCCCTCTGAGTACTGCAACCTAGCAGAGGCGTTCAGCAAAAGGGAATCAGAGAGGTGGATTTGGACTTCCCGATTGGGAAATTTATCATCGAGCTGCGGTATTAATTTGGATGAAGGATTGGATTACACTTAAAAATGAAAGGATTTTAACGTTAGAAGGATTCAACCTCCAAATTGGCTGGCACGCCTTTATATTTGGGGGACGGGACACAAAAATCACGCCTACTTCCAAAGACACTATATAAGAGGCTCCTTGCTAGAAATTTGGCTCAAAATTAAAAATGAGCATTATCAAAAAATCCCCAAATGGTTATCGATGATAGAGGCAATTATCTATCCAAATTTATTGAATGAGGAAAAAATAGTAACGTATAAACAACTCCTGGATGACCAAGACAATCTTAAAACAAAACAAGAACTTAAATCAGCAGCAACAGAATTGGATTGGTGGCATTACCTACAAATACAATCACGGTACAAGAAAGATGCAACACAATTTGGATTCCAAAATTATCAAGGATTAGATAAAATATTATTTGGCCCAGAAGAAAAAAATGATTTCAAAATTATATAACTTTTAGTTACAATACAAATTAGAGGAAGAAGTGGTTAAGGGGACAATGATAGCATGGGCACAAAATTTTGAGTATGCAATTCATTTAGCAGAATGGGATAAAATTTGGGAGGTAAATTACAAATTGACTCTGGCAGAATCATATAAGGAAAATATATATAAAATGTTCTATCGCTGGCATCTCCCTCCGGCAAAGATGTTCCCGACAATGTCTTCGAAATGTTGGAAGTGCAAGATGGAGCAAGGGACCTACTACCATCTTTGGTGGACGTGCCCTAAAATCAAAGTATTTTGGAATAAAATAAGAAATTGGTTGGAAGAAATTACACAACAGGTGATTGATTTGAAGCCGGAACTGTTCTTGTTGGGAATTTTTAGAGAAAAGTTTAAAAAAGAGGACCGTTACATAATACTTAATATAACCACCACTGCTAGGATTGTTTACGCGCAGAGTTGGAAAAATGATGCCATCCCCACATCCGCAATGGTCATTAGAAAAATCTTGGAATGCTCCGAGATGTGCAAACTAACAATGGAGATACATGAGAAGGAGGAGACAGAATTCTATGATGCTTGGAATAAATGGTATAAGTGGTTAAATTACAACAAAAAACTTCAAATTTGATTATAAAAGGTGAACTATAAAGAAACTGTAAATGTTCTTACTCTCACGTCTTATGTAAACAATTAGAGGTATATATAACTAAAATGGAAGAAATAAATGTTATAATAATAATAACAGAGTTGGAAGGGACCTTGGAGGTCTTCTAGTCCAACCCTCTGCTTAGGCAGGAAACCCTGTTGAATATATAGTAGGAGATTCAATTCATTTCAAACTTCTATTGATCTCAAACTTTGGTCCTGCCATTCCTGTTCTTCACAGTTTCCTGGTGGCACACAGATTCTTTTGCTGAAGAAGACTGAACCAGAGTCAGAGCTTGACTCTCCCCATCAATGGATCTCGTCTGGTCTCCAGAATATCTACCCAGGATCAGGGGTGAAATCCTCCCGGTTCGCCCGGGCCAGTCCTTCGGCGTATAGCCGATGGAACTGGCGGCGGTCGCGGCACGGAGCTTCTCCCGCCCGCTTTCCCGGCTTTCCCGGCCCGGCTGAACACAATCATACGGGTTATTTTTCCCTCTGTGCATGCGCGTGCATGCACAGAGGGAAAAATAACCCGAATGGCGGCGTTCAGCCGGGCCAGGAAAGTGGGCGGGAGAAGCTCCGCGCCGCGACCGCTGCCAGTTCCATCGGCTATACGCCGAAGGACTGGGCCAAGCGAACCGGGAGGATTTCACCCCTGCCCAGGATATAATAATAGTGTTATCAAAATAGCATCACTGTGCCGGGTCCAGTAAACGCATATTTGGAGCTCCGTTGGGGAGGGTGGGGAATAAGGGAGAACCAGCTACTGAAGCTAAAGGATGCCCAGGACTTCAACACCCTGTGGGGGGTGGTATTGCTACTCTGCCTTTCCCTTCTTCAGCTCCCTGGAGAGCAAGTTCCAGCCCAGCTGCATGCGACAAAATGATGACAGTGTGACAAAGAACAGAACAGTCAGGAGAAACGTTGATAATACTCCTGGGCTAATCGCAAATAATGGGATGTGGAGGAATAACTCAGAAAGGCTGAAAGGAGAGGCGATAGTGTGCCCTCCCTAGAGAGGGTAAAATCCTTTGACTCAGCTTACACCAGAGTTCGCAGCAGCTTTAAGAAATCTAGAACAGATGTTCTCTTCATGAATGGGTAAAGGGAGATGGTACATCCAGCCAAGAGTTAGCAGAGTTAAAGAGTGCAGTCTAACTATATACAAGTCCCACCCTAGGGAGTCCTTGAGTTATAACGGAGCTTCCCATCATGGTCATACATCATGATATTCATAGAGTTGGCACAGTAGCACAATCCCAACTGATCCCTAGAGCCCATCATAACAAGCAGGGTCCCCTATATAATAACCTATGGAACAGGCCTTGAAAGCCGTAAGAGATTCCCGGATGATGACTGCCACACTTCTACCCCTGACCCAGAATCTTGGCTGATACTGCATCTGGAACACAGCTGGTCGCATTTCTGACAGGAGAACTCCCTTTCTCCAGGCCCAGCCAGGACTTGGTAAGGCATGCCAGGTCAGCCCTGAAAAGATCAAGTCACAAGGGAGGGAAGCCTTATTGCAGACCATTCATTTACAGGTAATCCTTGACTTACAACCAATTTCTTAGTGGCTGTTTGAAGTTACAACGGACTTACCTATGGGCCAGATTCAACATTCTGACAGATGCCTCCTACTGCCTGTGGTCACATATTTTGGGTGCTTGGCAACTGGCCCTCATTTGCGATCATTTGCAGTCTCCCATGGGGATGTGACTGTGGTTTATGGTTTTTTTGACAGCAACTCCATTTTTAGGGAAAAAACACCCATTGTAGACAATGAATTTGCTTAATGCCTGCTGTTTACTTAATAACTGTTGTGTTCACTTACCAACATCTGCAAAAAAGATCATAAAATCAGGAGCTGTCATATTGTGATTCACTTAATGACCAGCACAATCATAATTCTGGGCTCAGTTATGGTTTTTAAGTTGAGGTCTACCTGTATTAAAAAGCTACTGTTTCCATTATTCAGGAGTCACTCTATAAGTAATTGATATAAGTCAGTGTAAAACAATTTAGGCGAGTAGGAATGGTGTTGCTTTTCTTCCTCTTTATTAAATTTTTATCCCTCCTTTTTTAAATATGTAGTTTGATCTTCCCAAATGTAACAGTGGTGGGTTGTAAATAATTTTGCCACCAGTTTGCGTGCGCGCTTGCGCACGCACAAGTCCCGGGCGGGTGGGCAGAGCCTCCCTCCGGTGGCGCTACCAGTTCTAGGAACCAGTCCGAACCGGGAGCAACCCACTGCTGAAATGTACCCAATACTAATAATACTAATGCTCCTGATCCTATTTTCCCCACAATAACAACCCTGTTGTCAGGGTTCCAAATAGTATCGAAAACTAAATCAGAGTCCAAGGCAAAGGATTCCTCAAGTTCCAGTTTATTAGCAGAGCCATGTTGGCACATCTGGGAGAAATCTGAAGTCCCAGGGGTTTCTCCACCCAGTTGAAAGTTCAATCCCTTGTCCACACACCCCCAAGTCCATCACGTTGACCAATCTTCATCTGCCAACTTGGCAGCAACTCCCATCTCCTTCCGTGCAGGTGCAGAAGTGCAAAGACAAAGGATGACCTTGACAATCTAGAAGGAATTTTTTATGGCTACATGCAGACATCCCTCATGCAATTACCCCTCCCAAATTCCCACAGCTATGAATACAATTTAAAATAGCATAAAGTGTGGCAGGCAAAGACCCCAACTGAAATGGCTTCGACCTGACACCTGTGAGGTGGCTCGGGATGAAAGGGAGTGACTGGCCCAAGTTAATCAGCCAGCTTGGATGGCAAAGAAGGGCCTTAGAAGTCACCACCTTGCGGTGTCTAGACCAGGGGGTGTCAAACTCAATTTCATTGAGGACTGCATCAGGGTTGTGTTTGATCTCAGGGGGCGTGGGGGTGGGGGTGGCCAGGGTGGGTGTGACGGGCTCCATTTTCACTGGCAGAGGGCTGCAGGAGGCCGTCACGGCTGAAAACAGAGCCCAGGTGGGCCACTCTCGGCCCTCCCGAGCTCCATTTTTGCTGGCAGAAGCACTGCGGGCCAGTCCTTTGCTGTTTCCAGGGCAGCCCATGGGTCAGAACTAAGCACTCCATGGGCCGGATCCAGTGTGTGGGCCTTGCGTTTGACACCCCTGGTCTAGACCATCAGCGTCTCCATCACTGCGGTACAGCAAGTGGCTCTCTGTGTTCACCCACACTTACAGTAATGTATTCTTCATTATATATTTTGTTTTAATTTTGCTTGTCTTCATTTTTGGAATATGGATCAAAAAGTAATCAATGAAAAGAATCAATATGTAATGCCATATAGAAGAGAGCAGGTGGCAATCTTTTAATACCTCCAGCAAGGTACTCCAGCAAGGTCCAATTTCAATTGAAATCCAAAGACAAGATTTGACTCCATTCAGATTTTGAGATTCAGATGGATAAAAGCTTTTTCCATGGGGTTATAATGAGGCAGTATCAAAAGAAAGAAAGCTGCTTCATTGTCTGGCAGACTGTGATGCAAAGAGCAGGAGAGGAAAGCCAACGGAGCAGGGATCTTCCAACTTGGTAGCTTTAAGAGTTGTGGACTTCAACTCCCAGAATACCTCAGCCAGCTAGATCTGGTGTGTGTGTGTGTGTGTGTGTGTGTGCGTGTGTGTGTGTGTGTGTGTGTGTGTGTGTGTGTGTGTGTGTGTGTGTGTGTGTGCGTGTGTGTTTTCCTGGTGATATTCAGAAGATTACTAAAACCTTGGCTTTGCTTCCAGACCTAGATCAGTGGTGGGTTGCTACCGGTTCGTCCCGGATCGGGCGAACTGGTAGCGGCGGCGGCAGGAGGCTCTGCCCACCCACCCGGATGTCATCATAGATGATCTGTGCATGCACAGAAGGTTCTGCACATGCAAAGTGCCGTGCGTGAGCAAAGCGAGCACGCGCGCGTTCACAGTTCCGAACCGGTAGGGAAACCCACTACTGACCTAGATGGGTAGATGATAGTTGGCCTTTTTGGGTGCCTTCTGCACACTTATGATCTGTTTGTTTTTCTCTTTTCAAGTTCTTAAAGCTGAAAGCTGCTTGGAGTCATGTGGAGTTGGGAAGCCTCTGACTCGTGCTGAATGATGGGGAGTGAAGGTGATCCACAAGCTGCAGCCACTATATAGGCTATCCTGTGGTGGTTAGGGTGGAAGAACATGGTTCTTTCTCTGTCCTTACTGCAACTGTGGGCTAAAAGAGTGGGCTAAAAGAGCTTCCAGGGTGGAGCCATGGAGGATGGGTGAGACAGGTGAGATGGAGCAAAGCTCTGTCCCCCCGAACTTGAATTTCCCCAAACCCATGAAGTTTGGAGACCCCTATGAGGACATTCTTCCCATGGGGAAATATACAAACTGACAAGGCACCTGACGTCGTGGCGTAAGTCAACTCGCCTGATGTGAGAACTGGGGGGGGCCTTATCTCCAATTGGAAGTGGGAAGATAGTCACCATTTTTGGAGGTGGCTATGGCGCCATGAGAACTTGATCAGCTAGCTTAACAAAGGAACAGGGTGCAGTAGGGCGACTGGGACAGCGTGACCGGGACAGGCACTCGTCTGGATCAAACCCGGCTGGAGTGGACAATTCCCAAAGACGAGGGGGACTCCAAACTACCATCTTCTGGTATGTCATACATGCGACAACATTATTATCGCCACTGCCAGCCTCCTTTACAGCCTTCCTTACAGCCTTTTGCTTATATTGCCCGACCTGACACCCGAACGGACCTCGTTGCCTCAGGCGCAGCTTCTTCTTGTTTTATTATCACAGTTTCTTTGCCGAGTGCCGACGACGATGACGACTTGAGCGCCACAGCCGCAGTCGTGAGGCCTATTGCAGTCAACCCGGCCTCGCCCTCCAATGCGGTTCTGTTTACGGCTCTAACTATGACTGCCCTTACTACGGTTGCGGCTACGGCTGCTGGCAGCAGGAGAGAACAAGACAATGCGGCCAATGCTCCTGGCTTGATCCGTTTTTTATGGTGGGGCCCCTTCAGGGAGAGCAGTGGTTTCTCTTTAGGGAGGGAGCCCCTGATGCATCGACGCCATCTTCGCAGGGGGATGCATTATTGGCCTCTGCATCATTGGCTCTCCCGAGGCCTGTTATTGCGTCAAGGAGAGTTACAGACTCATCATTACTGCAAGGGCGAGAGACGGTCGGCTGTGGTGAACCCTAGGAGAACAGTAGACATTGCCTCCCCTGAGAGCTACCATCTGTGGTGGCGAAGTGGCCAAAGAAAAAGGACGAACTCTGGCGGGTCTAGAGGCTGCCATGCTCACTTTATCGGCTTGTCCCTGTATTAATCCTTTGCTGTGTTATACCTATTTTCTACCTCGGTGGGGGGTGTCTGGATGTATGTATGAGGATGTGGATGATGCAGAGATTGTGAGTGGTTGGTGTGATTGAATTGGAGGAATGAGAGAGCCAGGAGCGAGAGAGAGCCCCCTTCCTGCTGAGTGTGTAAACAGAACCCAAGCAAAACCAAGTAATTTTGGGTATTTGGGCCTTCGGGTTACAGAATGTTAATTCTGAATGGGGTGGCCCTGCCACAGACTGATCCAGTGTGCAATCTGGAGGCCTTCTTGGACTCATGAAGACTTGGTTGGACAGGACTGCACCCTTCTCTGTATTAAGGGCCCTCTTTCTTGGCTGTATTAACATCCATGGCAATAGTTCTACTGGATGACCATATGTACAGGTATTGATTTTATATTCTTTTAATCGTTTTTAATTTGTTTTTATGTTTAATGATGGATGCTGCCCAGAGTCCCTGGTTAAAATGGTTGGCAAATAAATAATCAAATCAAATCAAATCAGTAAGTAAGTAAGTAAGTAAGTAAAGGGAACAACAGAATAAATAATTTCCTTTGGTTTTCTCTCTCTCCAAGTGAACTGCCTGAAGACATTTTAGCACAAAGACTCTATTTTACCCACATGGAAGAGAAGGTCAACTGCCACAGTATTTTGGACATCTGTCAGTATTCTTAGAAACAAATGCCTTTGCTTCTATTGAGTAATAGACGGCTCTTGTTGGGCAACTTTTGCATGTTAACTTTCTCTTCTTTTTTGCTGATCTTTTCTTTTGTTTCTGATCTTTCATCAAATGCACTGAATTGAATTGAATGACAGATGAATGAATATTTTGGAGTCTGCAAAATAGAAACTCAATCATTTTCAAATCATTTGTGCTTGACTTTTGCTAGTGTGAATGAAGTCAGACTACAACTGAGTGTCAAATCTTTCTGTAGTGATTGTGAGGCATGTGATTAAATGACTCAGGCAGATTTAAATATTTGATTCAAAGATTCAATTTAAGGTTTGCTTCAATCAAATATCCTTCAGGTCTTATCACCCATTTACAGCTTCATATAGCCCTATATATTTCTAGTTGATTTAATGAAATTCATTGATTTCTATGAGATTCTCTTCAATCCCTGCATTTTGTGATGGTTGACACCTATTTATATGCAGTCTAAACATCATGAAATAGAGATGTTATATTATTTATGCTAATAAAAAGTAATAGGTAATAAATTTTCAATTAGGAGAACAGATGGCAACTAGTGGTGTTTTAATGACGCTTGTCAAGAGGGAAAATGTTTTGGCTTATGTTCCATCTCCTGGAGAAGGATCGGCCTTGGTTTTGTGCAAGAAACGTTTGCCTATCATTTCTGCAGGGAAAAGTCCCATCACAGAGTCTTCCTTCATGGCCAAGGGTGCACCCCCATCCCACTGCCCCTGCCCCAATGTCATTACATTGCACTCGAGAGAGAAGACAACTCAGGCCAATCAAGAAGAGTGAAGATCTTGAGCGATAGATTTTTTTCCAATTTTTTTTATTTTTTTCCTCCACCACTTTTACATTTTAATGAACATATACCTTCAATTATTACAATAAAATACACAATTTTACATTTATTTTATATCATCAATCATCAGTCTATTCTACTTTTCTTCCCATTGCGCTCCCCCTCTCTACCTCCATCATCTCCTCCTACTTTCTTACTCCTTCACTCCTCCTCTACTCTCTCTACTCCTTCTCTTCCTCCCATCTACTTCCTCTTACACCCTCTTAACCTTCCCCTGAGTACTCTTTTATCTTCTTATCTTTAACAGACTGATGATACAATCTCAAATTTGAGCTCTTCATTCCCTTCTAAATTTTTTTATTATTGCTGTTGTTATATTTATATAGTACTTTGTTTCTAGGTATATGCTTCTAGCTTCATCTTACCTCCACAAAAAAAAGGGGGGGGGGAAGAAAAAAAAAGAAAATCTAGTTTTGTCATCTGGGATATTCACCAATTATTTTTCCAATTCTACTCCTAAATTTCTCCGTTGTTCATTAATTCCCACATTAGTTGTTATTCTCCTGCTTCTTAATTTTAGGCCCAATTTACTTCCTCCAGTTTTTTGTCCGATAGATGACATTATTGTGTATCAGCAGGAAGACCATGCCAGCCATGCTCCCAATCCTGATTGCCATCTTCTCTGCTTTTCTCCCCCCCACCTCCTTATCCTAAAAATGTCTCCATCGTATTTCAGTTGTAGACATGACAGTGACTAGAATGGCATAGCCAAGCATTCAGCTTAAGACTCCAATTCTCTGGCATTTTTAAAACATTCCCGAGGACCTATGCCCTTTAGGTTCCATGGAGCTTGCTAGATAAGTGCAATGGAACCTGAACATTTTGGGCCACACCATTTGTACAAAATGCATGAAGCCCAAAATGGAACTAGGTTGCTGATGCTTACTATCAAAAGTAGCTTTTAAACTGACCTCTGGGGGAAAGCTAGCAGAGCTTATATTCATCCAATTTAGGACAACTCGTCTTTAATATGAGGTTGTAAATGCTCCTGGGAAGGGAGGCCTGTCTCTTTCAGTTTGGCTCAGTTTCTCATTTTCCCAATTGTAAATTCATTTCAGCAGTGTTTCAACCTCAGTTTGCAAATTCAGAGGGCATACACCAAGAATTGCATAAAAACTTGTATGCTTTTTTGTGTTCACTTTTCCTTCTGCTTTTCCCTTAATATAAAGTATTCCCATATATTATATTAATAATGTATGGGAATACATTATGTGCATAAGCGCACCACTGTGCCTACCGTCCCTTCCTTACTGTCCTATTGTCCTCATTTATCTGTACTTCTTTGCTTATGTTATGTTTATACAAACACCTACTATCCTGTACATGTTTGACAAACAAACAAATAAAATAAATAAATACTTTTGCTTGCTATATACACTATTTAATATGTGTGTTTGTGCACACTTTTTGAATTGGTGAATAATGTCACAAAATTATGACAAATTCCAATTTTCAGCATGCAAGTGCATTTCAGCATGTATATAAATTCTTCAGCTGCAAACCAGTATATTCTTATACAAATTTAGATTGAAGAAATCTATGCCCTTCCCCTAAAATCTCCTCAGTAGCATCTAAATAGAGGTCAGGAACAAGCTGACATGAACACAGAATGGGCATGACAGTTGGTTGAAAAAGCCAACTAGACAACATATGGAGGCCGAGGACATTTGGAGTGGGACACTGAGTGGAAATTGCTGAATAATGTGGTTGACCAGGGTGCGACTTATTGTTAAGCAGCTACATGGAATCAGTGCCTCCTAACCCTGAAGGGCAGCCTAGTAGGATACCACTATGATCAATGATTCAGATTCAGATTAATTCAAAATAGGATTGAGAAGGATCTTGACAGACTTGTTCATTGTAGTTCAGTGGTGAGAAAAGTAAGGTCCTGCACTTACTGTTACAAATGCATAGATATAGAATAGGTAGTACTTGGCTCAACGTAGTAACTATGAGAGAGATATAGGTGTTCTAATTTATCTATCTATCTATCTATCTATCTATCTATCTATCTATCTATCTATCTATCTATCTATCTATCTATCTATCTATCTATCTATCTATTTATTTATGAATTCTTCTATGTCGCCCTACTCCCTAAGGACTCAGGGCGGCGTACAGCATTTTAAAGAACACCAAACAATAAAACCATTAAAAGCAATTTTTAAAAAGTTAAAAAGAAAGTCATACAACACCATGCATACATGGGGGAGACCTCAGAAGTAAAGTTGTCTCAGAACCCTGCCTGCAGGAAGAGCCATGTCTTAATGGCTTTTCGGAAGGCCAGCAAGGTGGGGATGATTCAGATCTCTGGGGGAAGTTGGTTTCAGAGAACAGGGACCCCTACAGAGAAGGCCCTCCCCCTAGGCCCCACCAGTTGGTATTGTTTGGCTGACGGGACCTGGAGGACACCCACTTTGTGGGACCTGACCGGTCGAAGGGAAGTATGAGGTAGAATGCGGTCCCGGAGGTAACCTGGTCCTAAGCCATGTAGGGCTTTAAAGATGATGATCAACACCTTGAATTGTACCCGGAGACCAATGGGCAGCCAATGCAACTGGCGGAGTATGGGTGTTACGTGGGTGTATCTTGAGACACCCACCACAGCACGCGCAGCTGCAGTTTGCACCAGTTGAAGTCTCCGAATACTGGATTAGCCATTTAAATATGAGCCATCAGTGTGCTGCACCTACCAAAAAAAAAGCCACCAAAGTCCTAATGTCAGGTCTGGCTCCATTCAAATCCTAAGAAAGAAAACCCTTGATTCCATGGATTTAGAGAAGAGGTACTTTTACTAAGAATGAATTGAGAGCAGCAAAAGCAAGGCAAGATCTGGGAAAAATCCACGTGAAAGTTATACATTGAAAGTCACCCCTCCCCCCCAGGGTCCATTCCAGAAAGACCAATCAGCATCCAATATAGGGGTGGGTTCTGGCTTACCTCGCTGCTGGTTTGCTTCCTGACATGCCGCACGCGCGCACGCGCATGCACAGTGCTAAAAAATCAGCTTCTGCGTGTGCGCAGAAGCAAAAAACAAAATGTTGGCGCCTATGGCGCTGCGGAGAGAGCCAGTTCAAGAGTGTGGCATGCCTGGGTTGCTGCCAGTTCTAGCAACCCAGGCCGCCAAGTTACTACCGGTTCCATAGAACCGGTCCGAACCGGGAGGAACCCACCTCTGGTCCAATATGATGTTATGGGAAGAAAACCTCTTCAGAAGATCCCTCTGGAGGCCCAGGATGGTTGGCCTTGGAAAAGTCCAAACAACTCCACTCAGTTGATGGGTGCAAATCTCCCTTCTAATTCTCACAGGAACACTTCACATCAGCTCACCTCCCCACCCCAAATGCCAAACCACCTCCTTCCCATTTCTATAGCAGCCGAGGCAGGGGTGGGTTCCTGCCGGTACGGTCTTACCTGTTTTTTGCCACAGAACCGAAGAAGGTGGTGGCGTTCGCGGTGCGGGGCTTCCCCTGCCCGCTTTCCCCTGCCCGCCTGGATGCCGGCATTTGCGTTCTTTTGCCCTCTGTGCAAGCAGAACGCTTTGCACATGCACAGAGGGCAAAAGAACGCAAATGGCGGCATCTAGGCGGGCGGGGGAAAGCGGGCGGGGGAAGCCCCGTGCCGCAAACGCCACCGCCTTCTTCGGTTCTGCGGCGAAAAACAGGTAAGAGTGTACAGGCAGGAACCCACCCCTGAGCCGACGGCAAGCAAGCTGCAAACTGCACTCTGGAGATCCGGCTGCCACCTGGACTGCATGAACAGAGGAATAGTATAAGGATCTTGGAGCTGAAATTGTGTCCACTTTTGGTCGTCACAATACAGTTGGAGATTAAAGCATATGCTGAACTGTTGCAGGAAGTAGGTATATCTACTCCATGAACAGAAGGACCAGGGTGACACAATATCAGTCATCCAATATTTCAAAGGCTGACACAGAGAAGAGGGGGTCAATCTATTCTCCAAAGCACCTTCAGGCAGGACAAAAAGTAACAGAGGGAACATGGAATTAAGGAAAAACTTCCTGACAGTGAGAACAATTAACCAATGGAAAGGCTTGCCTTCAGAAGTTGAGGGTGCCCCATCACTGGAGGTTTTTAAAAAGAGGCTGGACAGCCATTTGTCTGAAATGATATAGGGTCTCCTGCTTGAGCAGGGGTTGGACTAGAAGACCTCCAAGGTCCCTTCCAACTCTGTTATTCTGTTTTTTTGTCCAGTGGTGCTCTGTGTATCACTTCTATTCCTTCATTTCCTAAGGTTCCTACAAAAACCAAAACATTCTGTGGGATTGATGGACAGAGTCAGCACAGGCATAATCCCCCTAGGTCAGGGGTGTCAAACTCGATTTCATTGAGGGCCGGATCAGCATTTTAGTTGTCCTCTGGGAGCCTGGGGGGAGGGGCATGGTTGGGGTGGCCAACTGGGTGTGGCCTGGGGCATGGCAAGCTTGATGTCACTCGTGTTGGTGGTGCCTGTGGATACCGGGCAGGGTTGGGGAGGGAATCCAGGGGTCTCTAGTGGGTAGGGTAGGGGGTGGGAGGCTTGTCCCATAGGATGAGGTGAGGTGAGGTGAGGTGAGGCAAGGGGCAGGGCAGCTGCAGCCAGAAACCGTCGGCCACCCCATGCTCGCCGCCCTTTGTCTGTGGGTGGGATGGTTTCCGGCTGTAGCCGTAACCTGCCGGCCCCTTAGCTGGTTCACACTGTGGCTCCGGAGCCCACTGCCACCACCAGGCTGGCGGTCCATGCGACTGCTGGATGTGCTTACTCAGTCCCACTGTCTGTTTTGGCTTGTGGTTGGAGAGCAGATAGCCACTGGTCATCTCCTTGGCCCCCTCGTGGGTCTTGCTCCTTGGCGAATGTGGAGCACGTTCCCCTCACATACCCGATGCTCCTCAGCCCCACTACAGGCTGCTGCTGCCACCACTTGGCAGACCTGCCCAGCCCAAAGGAAGTGAAGTGGCCAGCTAGAAAGGCTGAGTAAAAGTGGTAGAGCATGCCCAGGCCTAGCAGGCAAAAGACAGCCACCATGAGTGGGGATTCCCATCAGCACCATGTCCGCCCAGGCCCATGGGTGGACATGGTGGGGAAGGCATGCAATCCTGGCTGGGCCTGGGTAGCCATTGCACTGATGGAGACCCGGATTTCCCGCTTGCGGTGGCCATCTTTTGTCTGCTGGGCCTAGGCATGCTGGGCCTGGGTGTGCTCTACTACCTCTACTCAGCCTTTCTAGCTGGCCACTTTGCCTCCTTCGTGCTGGACAGGCCTGGTGCTCCAGGCAACAATGGCAGCGGACTAATGGACCTATGCGAGCTGCTGGCGGCCTTGGTGGTGGCAATGTGCCATAGCAGTGCCATGGTGCATTGGGTGTGCGAGGGGAAACCGCTCCATGCATGGGCCAAGGGCAAGACCCATGAGGGGCCAAGATGACCAGCAGCAACCTGCTCTCCAACCGCAAGCAAAAATAGATGGGACGGAGTAGACAGTCCAATGGTGTCTGGCAGCAGGTGCCCCACACCCTCCTCATCTTGTCTTGGCCCACGGTGGCGGCAGTAGCCAGAGGCAGAGGCTCAGGGGACAGGCATGCGGTCCAGCCTGCTGGATGTGCTGGGCATCCACCTGCCCTGTCCCAACCACATGGGATGGAGCAGGCACGTTCGGAGCAGAGGCCCTGCTGCAGGACACCTCCCCCCCCCACACACACCCCTGAAAGGCTGGTAAGTGCAACCATCCTGGAAATGGTAAGGGGCCAGCCTGCGTTGTTTCAGCCTGGCCCATCCCATCCCGGCAGGCTTGTGTGTGCACAGCAGGCAACGGGTGCATGCATGCACAGGCCCAGCCCACCCCATCCTTGAGAGATCACGTACACCTGTCTTCTCCTGTGCGCAGGCACGCCTGCTGGGATGGCGTCCCAGGCAGGGACTATGCGTGCATGTGCCCGCCACCTCCTGCGCACATGTGCACCCACCAGGATGGGATGGGCCAGGCCAAAGTGACACAGGCTGGCCCTTACCGTTTCCAGGACAGCCGCGCGGGCAGGGTCCGACCACATCGCGGGCCATGAGTTTGATACCCCTGCCCTAGATAATGCTTGCTTCCTACAGCATCTGGCAGAGAAGTAAAATATACATTTGGTTCATGTGCAGCCATAATTGCTTTTAGGTTAGCCATTGATTCTATACTGGGAGTATCAGAAGAAGTTGCCAATTCCATGACAAATAGGTTATTATTTCTGATATATGTTTTATGAAAATTCTAAATTAAAAATCCAATCTACTCTCATAGAGGCATCATTGTAAAGCAATTATTTCAATAAGGGAAGGCAGACAATACACTTATTATTCAACTTCTATATAAAGTCTTGGATTGACCATGAGGATAGCAGTACATTTCCCCCCCAAAGTTGTTTGACTGGTTTTCTACACCAATGATGAGGTTCCCTGACCCATAGCTGAATTAGATTAAAAGGTGCTTTGAGATCCCTTTATCATTTATTGCAAGGATGAATAATTACTAATAAATTAAGAAAGAATAAAAATAACGGTATTTGCTAAACATCCCAGAACCTACAGAAGACAGTTAAATAGTCATGAAATGAGGCAAACAAGAATATCTATCTATCTATCTATCTATCTATCTATCTATCTATCTATCTATCTATCTATCTATCTATCTATCTATCTATCTATCTATCTATCTATCTATCTATCTATCTATCTATCTATCTATGCATCCATCCATCCATCCACCCACCCACCCACCCACCCACCCACCCACCCACCCACCCACCCACCCACCCATCCATCCATCCATCCATCCATCCATCCATCCATCCATCCATCCATCCATCCATCCATCCATCCATCCATCCATCCATCCATCCATCTATCTATCTATCTATCTATCTATCTATCTATCTATCTATCTATCTATCTATCAAATTGCTATAGCTTTTGAACTTACAAATAGTGACTTTTAAATAATTTGGGATCATTTTTCAGGCCACAATTAGGAGAAATATTCACCAAAATTCAAGACTTCAGAATGCCTCTAAATCATCCTTGATCATTGGAACTTTCTGTGGAACAAAGTGGTTCCTGATTTATTACCGGTGACCTAAAATTAAACTCTGCCAAAGTGTACTCCCAACTTGGGTCCTATGATAAGTATCTCAATTTGGAAGCTGCACATTTCTAAATTTCTACAAGAAATCTTCCCAATTCCATGCGATGCCTCAAATGTAGTCCTTTGCTGTGTAATTAATGTCAAAACAAAGATTTTCTATTCTTACTGATTAAAACTACTATTTTGGACTATCGGCTTCACCATTCTGGCCCTAACAATAATTTTAATGCTAGATGGAGGAGGCATCTCCTTGAGAAGTTGCTCTTCTACAGCTCCTCAGAGGAAGCTCTCACAGAGTGTGTATTGGCAGTATAGAAAAACAGTAAGATCAATCTAAACAATCAAAGATGTTTTCTTAAGAAGTCAATCTTTCTCCTTCAGCATGTTGGGAGATTTACATTCTGTCAGTTTCTAAGATAGACTAGAAATAAAAATTAAAATAAGCAAAAAAGTGGCAAGAGAATACCAGTCTGACCTTGATAAATATAAATAATCAGGACTTGATGGATTACATCCCAGAGTTCTGAAGGAGCTGGCAGATGTTATCTCAGAACCATTGTATCATACCTTTAAAAAATCTTGGAGAACCAGGGAACTACCAGAGGATTGGAAAAGAGCTGATGTGGTTCCCATCTTCAAATTTTAAAAAAGGGAGTGGTGGTGGTGAAACAGACCTAGGAAACTACAGGCCAATCAGCCTAACATCAATTCTTGGGAGCAGGGGTTCCTTACCTCGCTGCCGGTTCGCTTCCTCCCGCGCCGCGTAGCCATGCCTTGTGGCACGTGCGCAGGCGCAGAGCAAAACCCCCCAATTTTTTTTAAAAAACCGCCCAAAACAAGATGGTGATGCAGGCGCAGTGCCGGAAACTTGAATTAAAAATAAAATTTAAAAAAAGATGGCAGCGCCCATGGACTGGCACCGACCAATCCAGTTCGGTGACGTCATCGTGATGTCACCTGTAGGTTGCTACCGGTTCGGGCAAACCGGTTCGAACCGGGAGGAACCCAACCCTGCTTGGGAGATACTGGAAAAGATAATCAAAAAACAGATCTGTGAAATTTAGAAACAAATAAAATAATAATAATAATAATAATAATAATAATAATAATAATAATAATAATAATAATAATAATAATAATAATAATAATAATAATAATAATAATAATAATAATAATAATAATAATAATAATAATAATAATAATAATAATAATAATAATAATAACAACAACAACAACAACAACAACAACAAATAAAAAAACTCAGAACAGATGCTAGCAATTTAAAAAATATGAATGAACAACGGCTAAAAAATAGCAAGATCATGGATCAATTAGCCAGAAGATACAGGCTTGATACAAGGAAAATTGAAGAAGCACTTGAAATTGTAAAACAGCAAATAACAGCAATAGCCAGAAAAATTGAAAGATATGATGCAAGAATCATTCAGTACAAGCAAAATCAGCAATTTCGATCAGATCAAAGACGTTTCTACCAAAGCCTCAATGCAAATGACAATTTCAAAAGTGAAAAACCAGAAAAGCAAGCCACAGTTGAATTCTGGAAAGAACTGTGGGAAAATGCAAAGGATTACAATAAGGAAGCAAAGTGGATACAAGACTTTGAGAAAAGTGTTGGCAAGAAGCAAATGCAAGTATTAGAAATAACAACTGAGATGGTCAAAAATCGAGTAAAAAAAGTAAAGAACTGGACATCACCTGGAAATGACCAATTACATGGTTTCTGGCTCAAATATCTGACCAGTTTGCATGCAATATTGGCCAAGCAACTGAACGAAATGCTACAAAATGGTCAAATTGATGAATGGTTGACAACTGGAAAAACATACTTGATTCAGAAAGATGCAACTAAAGGAACAACACCTGGAAACTACAGACCAATAACATGCTTGCCAACAACCTTCAAATTACTCACCGGGATAATTGCAGATAACATAATGGATTATTTGGAAACAAATAACATCTTGCCAGTAGAGCAAAAAGGCAACAAAAGAAGGAGCAGGGGCACAAAAGATCAGCTCCTAATTGACAAAATGATACTAGAAAACTGTAAGAACAGAAAAACGAACTTGAATATGGTCTGGATTGATTACAAAAAGGCGTACGACTCACTGCCACACAGCTGGATCATCAAATGCTTAGAAACTATTGGCATCAGCAAAAATATTACATCATTCACTGAAAAAGCGATGAAACAATGGAGAACTGTGTTGGCAGTAGGGAATGAGAACTATGGAATGGTTAATATCAAGAGAGGAATTTTTCAGGGAGATTCACTTTCACCCCTCCTCTTCATCATCGCAATGATCCCACTATCAGTAATCTTAAAAAAAATGAAACTTGGATACCAAATAGCCAAAGACGCTGAAAAAATTTCACATTTATTGTATATGGATGATTTGAAACTGTATGGAAAGTCAGAAATAGAAATCCAATCACTGACCAACACAGTCCTAATATTCAGCACAGATATCTCAATGCAGTTTGGCATGGAAAAATGTGCCACTGTATCTATGAAAAGGGGCAAAATCACTACATGTGACGGAATTGAAATGCCCAATGGCCAATTAATTAAATGCAATCAAAATGAAGCCTATAAATATCTGGGCATTCTGCAGTTGGATAACATCAGACATGGAGAAGTGAAAACTATCATTAGAAGAGAGTACACCAACAGAGTTAGGAAAATTTTGAAATCTAAATTAAATGGTGGAAACACCATCAAGGCCATGAATACCTGGGCAATACCAGTCATAAGATACACGGCTGGTATAATTAACTGGACACAAGCTGATTTGGACATTTTGGACCGAAACACCAGAAAACTAATGACAATGCACTACAGTTTACATCCACGTAGTGACACTGATAGACTTTACCTGCCCAGAAAATCAGGTGGCAGAGGACTACTACAAGTAAAGCAAACAGTTGAAGAAGAAAAGCATGCATTGGCGGATTATTTAAAAGAAAGTCAAGAACATCTATTAATTGAAGTAAAGAACAAAAATCTACTGAAGGTCCAACAGACGAAACAAGAATACAGAAAAAATGTGATAAAATCAAGAATGGAGAGTTGGCAAAATAAAGCATTACATGGCCAATTTCTGGAAAAAATAAAAGACAAAGTGGACAGTGAAAAAACTTGGTTATGGTTAACATCTGGTACTTTAAAGAAAGAAACAGAATCATTGATCCTGGCCGCACAAGAACAGGCAATTCGTACAAATGCCATAAAGGCCAAAATTGATAAATCTTCAAATGATGCTAAATGCAGATTATGCAAGGAAGCTGATGAAACTGTAGCCCATGTGCTCAGCTGCTGCAAGAAAATCGCACAGACTGATTACAAATTACGACACAACTCTGTTGCACAAATGATCCACTGGAATTTATGCAAAAATTATAACATCCATACTGCTACAAACTGGTGGGAACACAAGCCTGAAAAAGTCACTGAAAATCAGATGGTCAAGATCTTGTGGGATTTTCGTATACAAACAGACAAGGTACTGGCGCATAATACACCAGACATCACGTTGGTCGAGAACAACAAGGTGACTATAATTGACATTGCAATACCAGGAGATAGCAAGGTCGATGAAAAGGAACACGAAAAAATTGCAAAATACCAGGACTTAAAAATTGAAATCCAACGATTATGGCACAAACCAGCAGTGGTAATTCCAGTAGTGATTGGAACACTGGGTGCTATCCCAAAAGCACTGGAATTACATTTAAAACAGCTCAAAATTGACAAAATCACCATCAGTCAAATGCAGAAAGCCGCACTGCTCGGTTACGCACATATACTTCGAAAATACATTACGACTTCCTAGGCCCCTGGGTGGGGCTCGACTAGTAATCAATGCCAAATCCGGCGAAACAACTGGCCGCTGTGATACAATTGTATAATAATAACAACAACAACAACAACAACAACAACAACAACAACAACAACAACAACAACAACAACAACAGAGTTGGAAGGGACCTTGGAGGTCTTCTAGTCCAACCTCCTGCCTAGGCAGGAAACCCTACACTACTTCAGACAAATGGTTATCCAACATCTTCTTAAAAACTTCCAGTGTTGGAGCATTCACAACTTCTGGAGGCAAGCTGTTCCACGGATTAATTGTTCTAACTGTCAGGAAATTTCTCCTTAGTTTTAAGTTGCTTCTCTCCTTGTTTAGTTTCCACCCATTGCTTCTTATTCTACCCTCAGGTGCTTTGGAGAATAGTTTGACTCCCTCTTCTTTGTGGCAACCCCTCAGATATCATGTCTCCCCTGATCCTTCTTTTCATTAAACTAGACATACCCAGTTCCTGCAACCGTTCTTCATATGTTTTAGCCTCCAGTCCCCTAATCATCTTTGCTGCTCTTCTCTGCACTCTTTCTAGAGTCTCGACATCCTTTTTACATCGTGGCAACCAAAACTGAATGCAGTATTCCAAGTGTGGCCTTACGAAGGCATTATACAGTAGT
Source organism: Diadophis punctatus similis (assembly GCA_023053685.1). NCBI lineage: Eukaryota > Metazoa > Chordata > Lepidosauria > Squamata > Dipsadidae > Diadophis > Diadophis punctatus. Next base: position 6,794,833 of record JALIGW010000027.1, on the reverse strand, counting down.
ATTAACACTTTGCGTGATCTTGATTCTATCCCTCTGTGGGTGCGTGCGCATTGCAGCTGCATCCCGCGTAGACGTGCCCCACGCAGTCATGCCCCACGCACACATGCACAGTGCTGAAAATCAAGCTTCTGCACATGTGCAGAAGCCAAAAGCAAGATGGTGCCGCCTACGGCGCCACCAAGACAGCCGGTTCGGGGGCGTGGCCAACCGGCGAGCGCTCCCGGTTTGGCGAGCAGGGGGAAATTCCCGCTACCGGTTCTATAGAACTGGTCTGAACCGGGAGCAACTCACCTCTGTCCTGGTCACCTCGCGACTGGACTACTGCAGTGCACTCTACATGGGGCTTCTCTTGAAGACCAGCTACAGTTGGTTCAAAATACAGCAGCATGAACATTAATGGGCACTTTTCATGATGCGCATATGTCAATGTTGCTACACAAGTTGGCAGTTCAACTTTTGTTGCAATTCAAGATGGTTGCCATCAAAATGCCCTTCAAGAGTAGGGCCTAGATATCCGAGGGTCTGCCTATCTTCAAGTCCCTCTGCCCATCTGGTAAGTTTGGGTTGAGTGGGTGCACTCCATGTCCCTTTAATTAAATGCTGCCATCTTGGAGACATCAAGGAAATGTGCCTTCTCTATCACAGCCTCCAGCCCGCCCGCCCCCTCCCACTACCTGATGTGGATAGTGCCTTCTCTCCTTAAAACTTGGCTCTGTTCACAGGATGTGGGTGTGATCTATTGTTATGGCACTTGTCGTGTTGTTATTTTGTGTGGTTTGTACTGTTTGTTATTGTAGTTGTTTTAGTCTGGATTGCCTGTCTATGGGGGTTTTAAGTTTTTTATTCTTATTTGTGGATTTGGTAAGCTGCCCAGAGTCTTCTGGAGTGAAGGACCATATTAAATTTAATTAAATTTTAAAAATCAATGTCTGTACTTCAAACCAAAGAAGTTAGTCCAAGTGAATGCTGACAACCTATACAGTATACATTTGTAATGGAGTAAGAAATAACAATGCAGCTATCATTGGACTTCACTGTAAGAAGTGTAAGATGAATGCTAGCATCAAATAAAGTTCACTAATATTTCTTTCCCTTATTAAAATTCTGCAAAACAGCACATCTGGAAAAATAATACCCCATTGCAGGATGAACAGTGGACGTTACAATTCTTAAAATAATACTTTGGTTCAGGGGAATTTGCATTTAAAAGCCTGCATCCGGAAAATTAAATGAAAAACAAGACCTTTTTGTACTCTCCGTCTGAGTTGCTAAAAGGTTGTCTTCTCCACACCTGGCAAGAGGAGAGATTCTCTGTGGCCAGGCAGTTCACCTGTAATCCAATATTATTTGCCTGAGGCGTCCCTTCCTGGAACACCTGGGACTTACTTTTGAGTAGACCTGCAAAAGATATAACACATCTGGAACATCTGTCCTTCCCCTCGTTTTTCTTTATGGATGGGAAACACAACAAAAGAGCTGCACGTTTAAAGGAGTCCTCCATAATCCTCTTTTAAGCATTATGGAAGAGCAGGGGATTTCCCAACCATGCAGTCTGAAAAGTACCCCGATACAACTGTGCAGGTTGTTTGTAGGGGCCTTTGTTCCAGGGGTGAAATGCTCCTGGTTCGGGCGTGCCTGCCGGTGGTCAGAGAGCCGGTAGCGATGGCAGCGCGAGGCTTCGCAAACCCGTCCGGATGCTGCCATTTGGGTTCTTTTACCCTCTGCGCATGCTAATTCTATTTTTTTATATTTAATATATAAAATACAAAGAAAAGTAGAAATAAGAAATTAGGCGAAGGAAAAAGAGAGGTGGGAAAAGAAAGTGTGAGGCACAAAGGAAAAAGACATTGACCTCCAACTCTTTGTAGCACAGTACAAGATAAAAACACTCCAGCCTCAACTTTTTGCTTTAACACATTTGTATATAACTAGCCATTTCTATAATGACAAATCTATCTAATTGACAAAACCAAAGTCTCTCTCTCGCTCTCGCTCCACTAAAGAAATCCCCAAAATGGTGCAGGTCTTCAAAAAGGCGTAGCAGGCTGTGACTAAAGAGAGCTTCTTTTAACTTAACACAGTAAAGATTAATAATCCATAAAGGAGATTAAGAAATGAAAGGCACAACTTAATGTCCATTTGAAAGGTAAATTTCAAAACGGCAGCTTCTTCAATGACAAACAGATTGCACACACACACACACCTGCCCCAGCTTTGGCACTCAACAGCTTCGAAGCTCAGCTCCTGAAGTTGTTCAGAGACCTCAGCTGTATCGGAGGATCTTGAGAGGTAATTCTTAGCCTCTCCCTGATCCAGGTGGGTCATAAAAACTGAAAGAATGCCAGTCCCTTCAGTTAGCAGTTGAAGAGCTACAGCCCAGGGAAAAACCCTTCAGGGATCCCTCCCTGAGCATGTAGTTAGTCGGCCATCTTCATTGGAAGGGTGGCTAATTCTATTTTACAAGTAGTTCTCAATTGACAACTGTTAAGGAGTTATTGTGCTGTTGAGCACGTGCACAGCGAAATGTGTTATTGCAGTTTGATATGAGTTGCTATGATTCAGTCAATAAACAGATAACTTTTAGTATATACAAATAGTTTATTTAAAGAAGTAGCAAAGTTCAAATAGGAAGTCCAAGTCATACACGGTAAGTCAGTCAATACGAAGAATCTTCTTCTTGCCTATCTTTGTTTTAACTAGCAAACAAAGTTTACAGCTAACAAATAAATCTGCACTATACAGATAGTTACACAGCAGCTCTTCACAGTACTTTCACACAGACACAAAGTCAATTACTCAACGGTGAAGCAGCAGAGACAATCAGCAAAGAGAGAGTCAGTATCAGCAGGAAATCAACAGAGCACTCCAGAACACACACTGCATGAGCATGCTCTCTTGCTTCCTTTTATAGTAATCAGCCTACAATGCATTTTAGATTTAGATTTATTATTAGAGTTGGAAGGGACCTTGTAGGTCATCTAGTCCAACCCCCTGCTCAAGCAGGAGTTCCTACACCATTTGAGACAGATGGCAGTCCAGTCTCTCCTTGAAGGTCGCAAGTGTTGGGGCTCTCACAACCTCCGCTGGCAAGCTGTTCCACTGGTTGATTGCTCTCACCGTCAGAAAGTTTCTCCTCACTTCCAGGTTGAATCTCTCCTTGGTCAGCTTCCATCCGTTATTCCTTGTTTGGCTTTCTGGTGCCATAGAGAACAGCCTGGCCCCCTCCACTCTGTGGCATCCCCTCAAGTATTGAAACACTGCTATCATGTCACCCCTGGTCCTTCTCTTCGCTAGACTGGCCAAGCTCAGTTCCTGCAACCGCTCTTCGTATGTTTTATTTTCCAGACCCTTTATCATCCTGGTTGCTCTCTTCTGCACTTTCTCTAGAGTTTCAATGTCTTTTTTGTAATGTGGTGACCAAAACTGGATGCAGTACTCTAGGTGTGGTCTGACCAAGGCTTTATAGAGTGGTACTAGTACCTCTCTGGTCCTTGATTGTATCCCTCTATTTATGCAGCTCAGGACTGTGTTGGCCTTTTTGGCTGCTGCTGCACACTGCTGGCTCATATTTAGTTGGCTGTCTACTAGGACTCCGAGATCCCTTTCGCAATCGCTGCTATTGAGTGTGGTTTCACCCAGTTTGTATGTGTATTTTTGATTCTTCTTGCCTAGGTGCAGAATTTTACTTTTCTCTGTGTTAAATTTCATTTTATTGGTTTGGGCCCAGTGTTCGAGTCTGTCGAGGTCCCTCTGGATTTTGAGTCTGTCGTCTGGGGTGTTTGCTACTCCCGCCAGCTTGGTGTCATCTGCAAATTTGGTTAGTTCTCCTGCTATTCCCTCATCTAGGTCATTTATAAAGATATTGAAGAGTACTGGGCCTAGGACGGAACCTTGTGGTACCCCACTGCTTACTTCTCTCCATGTGGACTTAGAGCCATTGAGGACTACTCGCTGGGTATGGTTGGTCAGCCAATTGTTAATCCATCTGGTTGTGTAGCTGTCTATCCCGCTTTTTTCTAGCTTATGAAGGAGTAGGTTGTGGTCTACTTTGTCAAATGCTTTGCTAAAGTCCAGGTATATTATGTCTACTGCATTACGCTGGTCTACTAATTTGGTCACAGTGTTGAAGAATGAAATGAGGTTGGTTTGGCATGACTTGTTCTTAACAAATAAAAATTTAAAGCATTTAAAGCAATATACACATAAACATTGATTTGTGGCTTGTTCATATATTAGCAAACCCAATCGTTTGAACAGAGTCCTAACAACAACCATGATTGAGATCTGAAATTTCATCGTATGTTAGTGCACTTGTAAAGCTAGTTATTATGTGACTGGACTCATTTTACAACCACTTTTTCCATGGTCATTAAGCAAATCATGGTTAAGTGAATGGAGTTTGTCCAATTGATGTTGCTTTTCAGAAACCTTCTGGAAAGGTCAAGAAACACAATCCATGTGACTGCAGGACTCTGCAAACAGTCATAAATGAGAGCTGGTAACCAAGTGCCCAAATAGCAACCACGTGACCATGTGTGTGTGTGTGTGTGTGTGTGTGTGTGTGTGTGTGTAAGAGAGAGGGGGGGAGGGGGGGGAGGGAGAGAGAGAGAGAGAGAGAGTGTGTCACGTAGTGAATATTGCCAGTTGTATGTATATGCAGGGTGATGCATCCCTATCCTAATATTATGGTACATTCCATTACAAGCAGGACACGTGATGTGATCTTATGCGCATGTGTGCATTCCTGATTCTCCATTCTTTCTCTTGTGGTTTGGCTCTGACCGGGAGCGGTCGCATTTAATTAGCAAGAATGTAATTATTCAGAATTTATTGTTTTTGTACCAAAATAAATATTTTTTATTAGACTTTTAACTTCGGCTTTATTTCTAAATGTCTGAGTTCCGAGAGAAAGATCAACATCGCCTCTATGGAGATTTATTCTCAGAGAGGGAGGGAGGGAGGGAGGGAGGGAGGGAGGGAGGGAGGGAGGGGGAGAGAGAGAGAGAGAGAGAGAGAGAGAGAGAGAGAGAGAGAGAGAGAGAGAGAGAGAGAGAGAGAGAGAGAGAGAGAGGCCCACCCTCTCCCCCTTATCCAAGAAAGTAAAGATTCTTGAAACTTATTATTTCAAAAGGAACCTTTTATTGGAAAGAAGTGAAAACAGGGCAAAAGCAAGGCACGCTCTGAGGTTCCTCAGAGCATACAATTGGGATAAAGGAAATTAGAGACCCCTCCCAAGAGTCCGATGTGGATTCCACCAATCCGCAGGTATGCGGATATTATTGTACTGGTCACTCTGAGAAAGAGATAAGAGGTTTTTCCCAGGGCCATCTCCAGTGCTGCAGCCAACCTGGCCCACCCTTCCCTCACATTTCCCAAGAGGTGAGAAAGTATCTGGCAGCTTAGGCGCCTGGCAACAGTTATAAATCAGGTTAAAGGTTATAAAAGAATGCAAGGCAGGATGTGGGATACATGGGAAGGATAATATAGTTATAAGGTACCAGGAATCAAATTTCCCTGCTTCCCCTGAAGAATGGCAGATCACGCATCTCAGATCTGACAGAGAGTATGTTGTGTGTGCAAGGACTGGTCATAAATTCCTTTTTCTGAGGATGTCAGAACTTTGGACCATTATTAAAAACAGTTGTAGATCAAAGACTACATGTATTGTAAAGCTAAATAAGCAGAATCATGCAAGTCTGATAGCACAAATGTTTCTCTGTCTCCTTTACAGACAACAAACTTGTGTGTGTCTGTATGGAGGTGCCCTTCTGAGTCTCTTTCTCTGCACCTTATACAGCTGCAGGCTATGCCCTCCCCTATCTGACTGTTCCTTAGGCAACATCTCTTCTTCTGGTCTCTTAATATATATATTAATGTGGCTTTCATTGTTTGCATAAAAAGAATGCTGGGTAGAAAGAGGAGAGGAATTGAGTGACTGACAGATGTCTAAACAGAAGAACAGTTTCCCAGGAAGTCGTCAATCACAATGTGAGGTTTGCAGAAATGCTCAAGCTTAGATAGTTTGTGCTGTAGCAAGTCATTTCTCTTAGTTTTGTCTCCTTTCTCTTGTTGGAAGTGACTCACTACCAATCAGGCCAGCAATACGGAAGTGAACATGGGATAAACCAACATTTGTGACAAAGAATAGGAAGATACTTCAGGGTTTCAAGCATGAATTTTCAGCCATTGCTGAAGATCCTGAGGGACCACTATCTACTGTAGATGGGATTATCCAGCATAGAACATAGAATAATAGGGTTGGAAAGGACCTTGGAGGACTTCTAGTCCAACCCCTGATTGTGGCAGGGGATCCTATACCATTCCAGACTTTCTTTGGGCTTGATGGCATGGATAGACATAGAAAGAATAACAGAAAAACAGAACATAATAATACAGTTGGAATGGACCCCAGACCACCAGTTCAATCCCTGTCCAAGCAAGAGACTCATTTCAGACAAATGGCTGAAACTTCTGGGCATTCCAGAAGGCAAACTGTTCCACTGATTAATTGTTGTAACTGGCAGGAAGTGTTGTCCTTATTTCTAGGTTGCTTCTCTCCTTGATTAGTTTCCCTCCATTGCTTCTTGTCCTGCCTTCAGGTGCTTTGGAGAATAGCTTGACATTCTCCAACTGCAGCTCTCACCTGATTTGTGTATGAAGAAGCCCTAAACTTCAAAAATCACAAGATTTAGCCGGGTTGGTTAGGAGAACCGGTTCTTCCCTTTGGACATGTGTTGGGGGTGGCGTTCTCCTTTTCTGCAAAGCTTTGGGTGATGTTACATTGTAAAGGCCCAACAAGAATGTTCTCTCCTAAGAAAATCCTTATTCTCTTTCCAAAAGCTAGAGTTGGAGGGGGGGGGCATCTTTTTATATTTATTTGTTTTCATAAAGACTTAAGATTTCCTCTAAATCAGTGGTTCCCAAGCTTTCTAATGCCGCAACCCCTTAATATATTTCCTCACGTTGTGGTGACCCCCAACCATAAAATTATTTTCGTTGCTACTTCATAACTGTAATTTTGCTACTGTTATGAATCGTAATGTAAATATCTAATATGCAGGATGTATTTTCATTGTTACAAATTGAACATAATTAAAGCATAGTGATTAATCACAAAAACAATATGTAATTATGCCAGATCAGAAATTCTCGGGCCAGTCTTTGCAAGAGCACAAGGAATATCATCTTCCACAACAAGTCTACTTCTGTATTTAGACTTGATAACCAACAAGTGTACAGCAATATTTCTCAATCTCAGCAACTTTTAAGGTGCCTGGACTTCAACTCCCAGAATTCAAAGCAAAGCTGGCCCCTTAGCTGATGCCGTCAAAGCTCGGCCGCCAGTCGTCACAAATGCCTCTCACCGAATGGTACCTCTCCCGACCAATCGGAGGGCTTGGGCGAGTTGAGTCGATATGGCCAGGCTTGTGGCAGTGGGGGGGGGGGAGCTGAGGATGCTGGGGCGACCCCTGGGAAATGGTCGTTCGACCCCCAAAGGGGTCCCGACCCTCAGGTTGGGAACCACTGCTCTAAATGCATCCTTTGCAAAACAGAAACCCTCCACCAAGAGGAAATCTGCAAACTCCAGATCAAAATATCTGTAGAAAAATCTAAGGCAAAAATGTGAGTGAATTGTTTGAGCTTCCTACTAATGTGGACTGATCACCTGGCTGGTGCTGACTTTTGTTCCTCTTGATAGGGGAGGAACATCTGAGCAGAGGAATGCTCTACTCACTGGATGGAATCCAAGATATTTATGAATTCTGCGTTCAAAGTCTGGACTTCTACTGGGCTTGGAAGAAAACAGGAACCTCCTTGACACTTATTTCAGCCTTATTAAGTTACTGAATGGATTACGGGACAATTTCCACCATCTGTACCCAGCTCCAACACTTGCAGCAAATCTTTAACTCTGATGGTACAAATTATATATATATAATTTGCTTAAAAAGATCAATGAACAAAAATGGGAAGCATTCATTGTTTCGGATCTGGGCTGTTTCAATCTTCTTCGATAGCCTTTCTTCAGACATTTTGTTGGTCCTGCTATCGGCCTCTGAAATGCAAGAGGTTATTTTGGAAAATCCATCTCCTGTAGTTCTACAATATTGTCTCTGCTGTAACTAGTTTTCTGTTTTCACTCTCCTTTTGCAGATATTCATTTTTTGTTTATAGGAAAATCTATAGAGTTTGAATTATCAAAAGCCAGTTTCCCAGTGGGGAAAGGCACAAAATCAATACTGAGATATTGCCTCATTTATTGGCTCTTGTGAATAGCAGTTCTGTTATGATGCTTTAGGAGAGATAAATTATGAAGGCTTTGCAGGGCTTGGTTAACAGTGCCTGTTGCTATCTCTGTGTGTTTCAAGCAGCTACGCATCTCTGTGACATCCTGCTGAAGATTAGCCCACAATGTGTTTCTCTGCCCCCTTCACCAAGAGGTCAACAGCCTCTCTTGGATCTCAAAATCTCATTTCTATGGCCTGATTTGTGGTTTTTCAGCCCTAGAAAATGAAAGAAAGCTGAGACAGAAAGTGTTCCTGGCACAGATCCATGCATGCACAGATCTCTTTGGTGTGGGATTAACTTAGTGGGATAGACCTCTTTTTGGCTAGGAGGCCTGAAGGCTGCTTGGTATGTTCATTAAAATGAAATGATTAAGTTCCGGTGACAGGAAATATTGTAAGAAGAGAGCCACATTAATCTATGATAGCCCAACATCAGGAGGAGTCTTGTAGTACCTTTTCAGATGAACCGATGTGATTCAAAGGCAGATACATTTGGGAACTATGGCTCACTCTGTCAGTGAACTCTTGTGGGATTTATGATGGGATGAAAAAGGGGGTGGAAAGAGGATAAGACAGTCACTCCTGCCCTAATTGCTTCCATTATTGGATTATTGTAATGTGCTCTACATGGGGCTGCCCTCGATGAACTATCTTCAAACTCACGAAGGCAAATATACCTCTCCCAGGATATTTATTTATTTATTTATTTATTTATTTATTTATTTATTTATTTATTTATTTATTTATTTATTTATTTATTTATTTATTTATTTATTTATTTATTTATTTATTTATTTATTTATTTATTTATTTATTTATTTTGGTATTCTTATATGCCGCCCAACTCCAGAAGGACTCAGGGCGGCGTACAACAGAGATAATGTTGCAGGATCCAATCTGGGTCACCGGAACCTAAGGTTTATTCTTCTGAGCTTTTGGACTCAGGCTGGAGCCTGTCCTCTGAGTTGGTCTCCTCCAGGTCACCATCAATGTCGGTTGGTGGGACCATGGGGGAGAGCCTTCTCTGTGGGAGCCCCATCTCTCTGGAACCAACTCCCACCAGAGATTCGGACTATCCCCACCCTACTGGCCTTCCGCAAAGCCGTAAATACATGGCTCTTCCGGCAGGTGGAGTGAAGAAGATCGATTTCCCCCATGGATGAATGGTTTTGTTTTAACTTCTGTAATGTTTTACATTGTTTTTATTATATCTGTATTGTTCTTATCCTTGCTGTACGCCGCCCTGAGTCCTACGGGATTGGGCGGCCTATAAGAACTTTTAATTTAATTAAATTTAATTAAATTAAGTTCCCTAGAGCAGAACACATTCTGCTAGAGATAAGTTCCTTGAGGAGGGGTTCCAGCACGAGTCCAAAAGCTCAGAAGACTAAACCTCTGGTTCCGATGACCAACGCAGATTGGATCCTATCTGCAACCTACAGCTGATCCAGAATACAACAGTGTAGGCAGTGATGGGGCAGCATGTTATGTGTGTGAGAGAGCTCACTTTTTCATGAGCTGCACTGGGTTACCAGTTGGCTTCTAGACAGAATGCAAATTCTGGTTATAACCTTTAAAGACCTTTCTTGCAAAGGTCTAGCTACCTGAGGGACCAGGTCTCTATCTCTATCTCTGCCCATCCACTTTGTGCTATTGTGTTTGTTGAGATTTTCTGAGATGACCAGAAACTTTTTTAAAAAGTGTTTTTATTAATAGTACAATTAAAAACATTGGACCTGGTAAAACTTCCTTGGTTTAAACAATTCCATTCAGTATGACCTTACAAGAAATTAAAAAATAATAATTTCATTAAAACATTGTAAGCATTATGTACAATCTATCAACTTTCAAAAACACCCATTCTTTCAATTTAATACATTGTAACTATATACAGTATATTCCAGTCCTATCTTTCACAAAATACTAGCACATAATTTCGTAAGTTTTCAACTTATCCCCTATCCCTTATCCCAGCATTCCTTCTCGATTCCAATCATTTATACAATTCATTCCAGATTTCATAATAATCTGTTTCACTCTTCTCCTTGAGCTCTAATGTCAACCAGAAACTTTTTGATGCCCATCAGTTCAGCAGTCTTTTGCTCAGTTGTGTTACTAAAACAATTTTTTTGTCCCCATACAGCTATTTTGAGATCTGAAATGAAATGTCCTGGGAGGTTAAAATGCTTTGACTATTTTTGTTTTGGGTCCTGATATTGTTGTTGTTGTTGTTGTTGTTGTTGTTGTTGTTGTTATTGTTGTTGTTGTTGTTATTATTATTATTGTTGTTGTTGTTGTTGTTGTTGTTGTTGTTGTTGTTATTATTATTATTATTATTATTATTATTATTATTATTATTATTATTATTATTATTATTATTATTATTATTATTATTATTATTATTATTATTATTATTATTATTATAGAAATTAATTGCTGTCAAATAATTTTTTTGGGCAGTTGGTCCCTTATGTCCTGGGGAGCATTGCTGGAAGATGATGGCATAGATCAGTGGTCAGCAACCTTAAACACTCAAAGAGCCGTTTGGACCCGTTTCCCACAGAAAAGAAAACACCGGGAGCCACAAAACCCTTCTGAAATGAAGCTAACACTGCATGTATCATTTTTTACTCTTATGCTATGTATTAAAAAAAACTATTGTGTGTTGCATTTATGAAATCAATGAATTGCTACAGAGAACATTCATTTTTATTTCTGCATGCAACAAAAACATTTTGAACTCTGAAAAAAAAGATGGGTCGAAAAGCTCAATAAAGCTCACATGCTGGTGGGTACTTGGATCTCAAACTGCCAATCTTCTGGTTGACAAGCCCAGTGTCATAACCGCTAGGCCACCTTTATCTACACATTTTGTCCACTTCCTTGATGTCGTGATAAAAGGACTTAACCAAGGCAGCCTAAGAAGGTGTCCCAAATGGAATAGTTTTTAAAGACCTCATAATTATTAACTAATCAGGTAATTGTACAGCTAGTCCTCAACTTACAACCACAATGGAGCCCAAAATTTCCATTGCTAAGCAAGACCGTTGTTAAGTGAACTTTACCCCATTTTACAACCTTCCTTGCCACAATTGTTAAGCGAATCACAGTAGTTATTAAGTTAGTAACATGGTTATTAAGTGAATCTGGCTTCCCCATTGACTTTGCTCATCAGAGGGTTGCAAAAGGTGATCGCATCACCCCGGGATGCTGCAACCATCATAAATACGACTCAGTTTATTTATTTATTTTATTTTATTTTGTGAGATTTATATACCGCCTCACAGTGCAAGCACTCTCTAAGCGGTTTACATCAGTAAGCAATGTATATTTATATTGCCCCCAACAATCTGGGTCCTCATTTTACCCACCTCGGAAGGATGGAAGGCTGAGTCAACCTTGAGCCGGTGAGATTTGAACCGCTGACCTGCGGATCAGTGTCAGCTAAAGTGGCCTGCAGTACCTGCGCCACCTCGGCTCTTCCCTTGCCAAGTTGCCAAGCATTTGAATTTTGATCATGTGACCATGGGGATGCTGCAATGGTCATAAGTGTGAAAAATGGTCATACGTCATTCATTTCAGTGCCATTGTAACTTTGAATGGTTATTAAATGATTTGTTGTAAGTTGAGGACTACCTGTAATAGGTCTCGCATATAATCTACATCTGCATAACCAACCAGTCTTCCTCCCGTTCAGTCTTCCATCAGTCCAGCCGCAGCTCACAAAAGGCTTGAAATAAAATGGGGCTGCTCAGAACGGAGCCTCTCAGACAGCTCCTGATTCATGACAGGAAGTGAGTCTGATGGCCCTGGCGACTCCTTGAGATGCTACTTTTCCGAATTCAGGAAGTTTCAGCTCCAGTGGTCAGATATAATGACAGCCGCCCGTGAAGGATGAAAGGAAGAAAAAGCATTCTAAGAGACCCAGTAATTTACTTCCTTTTTTCCCCTTCTCTTTTAAAAGAAGCCTTTATCTGTGCTTGAAGCCGCCATTCCAATCAAAACTTCATTTGCTGTTGCTTTTCCACTCCTCTCTGGATTTGGTTTCTATTCTGTTCCTATCTCAGATTATTAACCAAGAGTGCTGTAACATCAAAGGCGAGAAAACGTTTGTTTGTTTGTGGCAGGGTGTAGATGAGTGTTGCTCAGGGAACAAAAGCTTCCAGCTCTTCCCATGCCAGGTAATTAGAAACAGAGTCTTCTGCCTGCATCTGAAATGCCAGTCCTTGCCAGTCTGTTAGGCAAGCAACTTGTCAGGGCCAAAGCCACATAGCTGCCAGCTTCCTATGGCAGCTCATGATGGGTTCCAGAAAAGATCACTTCTGCCTGCATGGGAAGTTTGCCCCCTTCCTCCTTCACTGGGCTCAGTGCCAGAATTGGAGTTCAATCTTCCTCTCCCTTTATACTTTATATCGATTGCTCAGAGAGGCAACAACAGAAGTGTGAAGACTCTCCCAAATTTATTTATATATTTAGTTATTTTGTCAAACATGTACAAGGTAGTAGGTATATGTATAAACATATACAAAGTAAGTACAGATAAATGAGGACAGTAAGACAGGGACGGTAGGCACAGTGGTGCGCTTATGCACGCCCCTTACAGACCTCTTAGAAATGGGGAGAGGTCGACTGTAGACAGTCTAAGGTTAAAGTTTTGGAGGTTTGGGGAAGAAACCACAGAGTCAGGTAGTGCATTCCAGGCATTGATCACTCTGTTGCTGAAGTCGTATTTTTTGCAATTGAGTTTGGAGTGGTTTACATTAAGTGTATATCTATAGTGTGCTTGTGTATTGTTGTGTATAGGCCATCTTTCAGAACCGTCCAGTCCAGGATCCTCTGAAATGATTTTGCATGTGGGAAGAAGGAACAGCAAGATGGGAATTTGCTGAGCTAGGCAAAACCAAGGCACTGGTTCCAGTCCCCATGAGGGGAGGAGGGTTGCAAAAGTGTAGCCCTAGATGAAGATGTGGGGGGCTTCTTGGTTCACCTCTCTCTCCAGTCTATGGAGATTCTCAGTCATCCAGGTCATGGTTGTCCCTAAGGTGCTTTTTCAAGAGACAACTGGACTTTCTTGTTTTTCTTTGAAGACATTTCGCTTCTCATCCAAGAAGCTTCATCAGCTCTGACTGGATGGTGTGGAATGGAAAGGTTTATATTCCTTGTAGACAGCTGGTCATTTGCATTCTTTTAGAGAGCCATTGAGGACACTTAGAGGTTTACCTGTGTTGTCAGGGTCACCTGAGTATGCAAATGGGTGTGGAGTAGGGGTGGTATTCACTTACCTTCCCTACCGGCTCGCAAATGTGAGCATGCAAAGCCGACTGCGCATGCGTACAGTCTCAAAAATGTGATGTGCTTACGTCCGGGCAGGTGGGCGGGGCCACCCACAGTCAGCGCTACCAGTTCGCCCGATCCAGATAGAACCGGCTGAAAAGTACCACTGGTGTGGAGCCTTCTTGGAACTGCTGAAGAGAGAGAGCTGTTCAATTTGGACATAGATGGCCTTTTTGACCCCTCTTTCAAACCAGCAGTCCTCTCTGTCCAAAATGTGGACTTTGCGGTCTTCAAAAGAATGGGCTTTGTCTTTTAAATGCAGATTGACTGCTGAATCTTGTCCTGATGGGTTTGTGCTCCTATGTTGTGTCATGTGTTTATAAAGTGGTTGTTTTGTGGCCTCAATGAGTCTCTAGGTAAAGGTAAAGGTTCCCCCACTCATGTGTGCTAGTTGTTTCTGGCTCTAGGGGCGGTGCTCATTTCCGTTTCTAAGCTGAAAAGCCAGCGCTGTCCGAAGACATCTCCGTGGTCATGTGGCCAGCATGACTAAATGCCGAAGGTGCACGGAGCGCTGTTATCTTCCCACAAAAGTGGTTCCTATTTTTCTACTTGCATTTTTTACGTGCTTTCAAACTGCTAGGTTGGCAGAAGATGGGACAAGTAATGGGACCTTATTCCATTACGCAGCGCTAGGGATTCAAACTGCTGAACTGCCAACCTTTTGATTGACAAGCTCAACATCTTAGCCACTGAGCCACCACGTCCCAACAACTCTCTAAAAGAATGCAAATGACCAGCTGTCTGCAAGGAATATAAATCCTTCCATTCCCTGCCATCCAGTCAGAGCTAAAGAAGCTTCTTGGATGAGAAACAAAATGTCTTCAAAGCAAGAATTGCCTCTTAAAATGGCTTCCACAGGACTGCTGTCAGGCTGAAGCCATTTTAGTTGGGGTCTTTGTCCTGCCACACTTTATGCTATTTCAAAATGTATGCTTAGCTGTGGGAATTTGGGAGGGGTAATTGCATGAGGGATGTCTGCATGTAGCCATAACAAATTCCTTCTAGATGGTCAAGGTCATCCTTTGTCTTCGCACTTTGACACCTGCATGGAAGGAGATGGGAGTTGCTGCCAAGTTGGCAGAAGAAGATTGATTAATGTGATGGATTTAGGGGTGTGGGGACAAGGGCTTGAACTTTCAACTGGGTAGAGAAACCCCTGGACTTCAGATTTGGGTTTCTCCCAGATGTTCCAACATGGAACATAAGTTCGCAGTGGAGTACCCCAAGGCTCTGTTTTAGGCCCAGTACTCTTCAACATCTTTATCAATGACTTGGACGAGGGAATAGATGGGGAACTCATCAAATTTGCAGATGACACCAAACTGGCAGGAATAGCCAACTCTCCAGAAGATAGGCTCAAGATACAGAAGGATCTTGACAGACTTGAACATTGGGCGCTATCAAACAAAATGAAATTCAATGGTGAAAAAAGTAAGGTTCTACATTTAGGCAAGAAAAACAAAATGCACAGGTACAGTATATGTGGTACCTTGCTCAACAGTAGTAACTGTGAGAGGGATCTTGGAGTCCTAGTGGACAACCATTTAAATATGAGCCAGCAGTGTGCAGCAGCTGCCAAAAAAGCCAACACAGTTCTAGGCTGCATTAACAGAGGGATAGAATCAAGATCACGCGAAGTGTTAATACCACTTTATAATGCCTTGGTAAGGCCACACTTGGAATACTGCATTCAGTTTTGGTCGCCACGATGTAAAAAGGATGTTGAGACTCTAGAAAGAGTGCAGAGAAGAGCAACAAAGATGATTAGGGGACTGGAGGCTAAAACATATGAAGAACGCTTGCAGGAACTGGGTATGTCTAGTTTAATGAAAAGAAGGATCAGGGGAGACATGATAGCAGTGTTCCAATATCTCAGGGGTTGCCACAAAGAAGAGGGAGTCAAACTATTCTCCAAAGCACCTGAAGGTAGAACAAGAAGTAATGGGTGGAAACTAAACAAGGAGAGAAGTAACTTAGAACTAAGGAGAAATTTCCTGACAGTTAGGACAATTAATCAGTGGAACAGCTTGCCTCCAGAAGTTGTGAATGCTCCAACACTGGAAGTTTTTAAGAAGATGTTGGATAACCATTTGTCTGAAGTAGTGTAGGGTTTCCTGCTAGGCAGGGGGTTGGACTAGAAGACCTCCAAGGTCCCTTCCAACTTTGTTGTTGTTGTTGTTATGGCTCTGTTAATAAATTGGAACTTTGAGGAAACCTTTGCCTTGGACTCTGATTTAGTTTTGGATGCTATTTGGAACCCAGAATCTCTAACCCGAATCTCTCTTAAAATTCACCCAGCTACCCTGACTCCTCGGGGTGCTGTTCAGGGTCCTGAGCCCTAGCGCTGACACGGCAACGGGTGGTGTAAAGACTCAGGGAAGATGGAGGAAGAAAATAATGCCATGGGGGAGCAAGTAGGGGACGGATCGTGTATCCACGTCGAGACCCTCTATATAGCTTCCAAAGCCATGGTGGAAGCCGAAGAGGCTGCGGAGAGGGAACTCCAGTTAGGGGCTCAGGGGAAACAGCTGACCCCTGGGCTCCCCTCCCCGCAAGAACGGACCTCTCAAGGAGCAGCAGGAGGGCAAAACTGCACACATTAGATGGAGTGCATGGAAAATTTGATTGAAAGAAAATATAAGCTAACATTTGTACAAATATTCTGCAGATGTTTCTAGGCCAAGTATAAATATTGATGTAAGCTGGAGCCAAATGGGTCTTGGACTCAGTTAAACAAGTCATTAATTGATTAATAAGTAGCTTCTGGTTAAAAGAACCATGAAGGAGTTTAATGTTGAGTCAGAAAAGATCATCCCTCTGGGCCAAGGCAGTCAAACCCAATGATTTGAGGACCCATACCACATTTTCTTCTGGTGTGTATATGCAACACCCTGTGTGTGTGAATCACAACAAAATGAAGAACTAGCTACTTATCTGTAAGGGTAGACATGCAGATAATCACTAATTACAGTTACAGATAAAGAAACTGATCTTATTTATTTTTGTATCCTAATATAGGATAGGATAGGATAGGATAGGATAGGATAGGATAGGATAGGATAGGATAGGATAGACTGAAAATGTAGAATAGAGAATAGAATAGAATAGAATAGAATAGAATAGAATAGAATAGAATAGAATAGAATAGAATAGAATAGAATAGAATAGAATAGAATAGAATAGAATAGAATATAGACCCGTGATGGCGAACCTATGGCACGGGTGCCACAAGTGGCACGCGGAGCCATATCAGTGGGCACGCGAGCTCAGGTCCGGCGCGCATGTGCGCACCGGCCGGCTGATTTTCGGGCCTTCTGGGCCCACTGGGAGTCAGGAAACAGGCTGTTTCCAGCCTCCAGAGGGGGTGGGGAAGGCCGTTTTCGCCCTCCCCAGGCTCTTAGAAGCCTGGAGAGAGCAAAAAATGGGCATGCCATTGCATGCTGGGAGTGGGGGGGTCATACGCGCATGCGCGGGGGTGCATGGAATTATGGGTGTGGGCATGCACACACGTGATCCCACGCATCCCCCCCTTTTTGGCACGCGAACCAAAAAAGGTTCGCCATCACTGATATAGACTGAAAATGTAGAAGAGAATAGAGAATAGAATAGAATAGACTCCTTACTAGCACTGATGATATCGGCTAGTTTATATAATGAAACATCTGCAAGAAAACAATCAAACTCAGAAAACACCAAGGACCCCGCACTTTATCCTGATGTTTTCTAGTGCTTCTTCAAGCTACTTTATTTACAAATTACCATAAATGTTGTCTATGGAGATTCTCAATCATCCAGATCATGGTTGTCCCAAAGCTGTTTTCCCCCCAAAAAACTGGACTTTCTTTGAAAGTCCTGTTGCCTTTTGGAAAAGCAACTTTGGGACACCATAAATGTTCAACATTGGTGTAATATCAGGGTAGGCAAAAGACAGGATTGTGCTTCTTGAGGGCCACACTTGCCAATGGGATATCTCATAATTAGATGCTTCAGACCCACACACCTTTTATCCTCCCCCTGCAAATAAAAAAAATAAGCTTCCTTTGGATTCAGTGCGTTCAGACTGATGGGATACGAACAGGGGCAGGCTTTCAGCTCTCTCTGCCCCTGGCCCCTATTCTCTGGGCTTCTGAGAGATGTGACCGTCCATGGTCTCTCTCTTGGGGGAAGTCTGGTGTTTGAATTTGACAGGAAGAAAGGCCGGTCAGGAGCAGAGTTGTGCCAGATATGTCACATTATCTAAGATCAAGAAGAGGTTGAGATTCCACTGAAAGTTGTCCTAAAAATATGTCACGGTGTGAATATTGCCAGTTGTATGTATATGCAGGGTGATGCACCCCTATCCTAAATATGATGGTATATTCCAATACAAGCAGAACACGTGATATGATGTTCATGTACGCATGTCTACATTCCTAAACCACCATTAATTCCTTCTGACTTGGCTCTTGACCTGAACGGTCGCGTTTCTTAGCAAAGATGTAATTATTCAGGATTTATTGTTTTTGTACTGAAACAAATATTTTCTATTAGATTTTTAATCTCGGCTTTATTTCTAACTGTTTGGATTCCAAGTAAAGATCTATATCGCCTCTATGAGATTTTATTCTCATTCCCAACAAAATATAGTTGTCCAAAGCTTATTGTTTTAAACCTCTTTCTAATAAAACCTGCTGCTTTATTGCCATTCTTTTGTTTCTTTTGCTTGGGTTAATCATATGGGCAACCCCATCCCATTAGGAATCCCCTCAGAGATAGGATTGCATGAGGAGGGCATCATTGTCGGAGGGAAACGGCTTCAGGCAGGCCTCTGGTTCATCATCAACCTTCGCTGATTTTAACTCTCCTTTGAGTTTTTTTTGCTATTCCCTATCATGTGGCTACTGGCCAATGCACTGCCAGAATGCTTCTATAGGTCACACCTGGCACCTGAAGTGGGTTTATCTGTCACTGACATTCAAGTAGTGAGAACACGACAGTGTGAACTTAGGCCATCAAAAGTTGGTCAGCCGTGCTGAACATGTAGTTGAATGTGTCCTCCTGGCCAGCAGTGAGAAGTATGAATCCAAACCAAGAGAAACATCTTCTTCCTTCCCTCTCACTTTATGGTCTCAAGCCCCCCACCCACCCGCCCACCCTTCCATCTGTATTTCAGCTGGTGAAGAGCCTGCCTTGCACTCCCTTATAATGGATCAAGCAAGACTCAGCTGCTGCCTTTAAAGGCAGTGCATCAGGACAATGCTGCAATTTCTTGGTGTGTTTATTTTTATTCGTCCTTTTTGCCGCTGCTCAATTTATGTCAAAAATTAAAGTGAGTCGGGCAAATAAGGACAATGAGCACATCTTGAATGAAGCTTTTAGCCATGTGCCTGCAAGAACCTGCACAGGGACCAATTTTCAGCACCTCTGAGAATGTTTGTGGAAAACAAGTCAGCAGCAGCTGAAGCTGCCTGATTCCGACCAAGCCAAATGAAATGGATGCTCAGCTCAAGGTGATGTGTGACCCTCAGCAGCCTCTCCTGGACCCTGCAGAGCCTCTTTGGACTCTCACCCACTTTCCCCATGAAGCAGCCCTTCCTTATAGAATCCCTTATCACATGATGAATTTTCAGCCCAAGCATTAGCAATTAGGAATTCTACTCTCATCAAGGAAAGTGATTAGCAAAAATGCATGCCGCTAACAAAAGCCAGCTCAATTAAAGAGAATAACAAGCTTTTTACAGCAACAAAGGACGTTCTAAGTAGGCCTGGGTGAGTAAATAAAGCAGTAATCAGGGTGATTAATTTAAAAATTCTCAGAAAGGTCTGCATTAGATTGATATTCTAAAAGTCTAATGGATCCCTGGAGAAAAGCAAAGGAACCATTTGGCTAAAGAGCGAAAGAAGCCTCATTAATTGCTAGCAAAGAGGGCCAGACAGCCGAATGCTGTCATTTTTGCGAGGAACGGTGGCTGCTTCCAACTTCGAGCACTTAAGAAGACAGAGCGGGTGCGGGTTCTGCTGGTGAACTGGCTAGGAGCTAAGACCTCCTTGGAAATCATCCCACCCACCTGTCCTTTGGAGCACAGGAGGAATAGCTGAGAGGTGCAGAAAAAATTCTGAGGTGTCCTGAGGTGACCTCTCAGGGCAACAGTAGAGGATCTGTAGATCAGGCTCTGGAATTTTGTTCCTGCCTTTCACCAGGATCCCTTCTTCACCTGTGCTGGCTCTGCTCTTCGCTCTTGCCTGCAGCCATGCATTGCTGAGAAGGGGGCTGAATCCCTCAAGGACACAAGAATAGCAATAGCACTTAGACTTATATACCGCTTCCTAGTGCTTTACAGCCCTCTCTAAGCGCTTTACAGAGTTCAGCATATTGCCCCCAACAATCTGGGTCCTCATTTGACCCACTTCGGAAGGATGGAAGGCTGAGTCAACCTTGAGCCTGGTGAGATTTGAACTGCTAAATTGCAGGCAACCGGCAGTCAGCAGAGGTAGCCTGCAGTACTGCACTCTAATCACTGCGCCACCGTGGCTCAATGGGCACATTTGTAAGCTTCCACCGAGAAGCAGTGGGGAGCCTGACCCAAAGTCCCAGCGATCCAGATGGCCATACCTGTGGGGCAGTTGGGGAGGCTCACTTGTCCTGCCTTCTTGGCCTATGAAATGCCAGCCAGAGGCTGGTGAGACTTTGAGGCTCGCCAAATATGCAGAGACAAGCTAGAGAAGTGATTGCTTGGGGAGGTTCTCTGGGATGGCTGTGGGTGTCAAAAGGCCAGGGGAGGCTGGAACAAGGAAGGTTGGATGGCACAATAGGTGAACTTGGTTATAATCTGAAGAGCAGAACTTTGAGCTGCGGAGCAGGGGTCTTCAAACTTGACAACTTTAAGATTGTGAACTTCAACTCCCAGAATTCCCTAGCCAGCCATGCAGTTGAAGTCCACAAGTCTTAAAGTTGCCAAGTTTGGAGACCCCTGCTCTAGAGTTTGGAGAGAGCATCTGGGTGGCCCAAGAGCCTCCCAGGAAAGGGAATTGGACATACTGTGGGATGAAGACAGAGCCATTTGTTTTCTGCGGCTCCTGAGCAAAACTGCTGGAAGAAGATGAAAAGCCTAAATAAGAAGCCGAGGACAATAACAACTCCAGCATTCTCTGGGAAATGCCCACACGCTTCCTCTATGCTTAATAAGAAATGTGAGACTTGGGATATTTTTAACATAAAAGGGAGCAAAACCGAAAGACTTTCTTTGATGCGCACCAAGGGCAGGGGATAATTTTAGAGCCTTCTGGCCTCTTTTCAGAGATGCACCAGCCCAGGTGTAAACAAGGCAGGGAGGCAGAAGCTGACAGGGAGAGGGATGAGTCTGAGGAGGACCAGCCAGGCCTCATCTGAGGCACATCCATTTGGAAAAGGATGCTGGATTCAAGGAGGCCCAATTCCTGGTGGGCCCAGAAGATTGCCACAAGGGATGAGTTGCATGTGTGTACACACCATGCACATCTCCTCTGCCCTCCCCCCCCCACAAATACATTTTTCTCATCTCAGGGAGCATTTTCCCCATTTCATAACCTCAGTCTCCTCTCCCTTTCCTTATAGCTCAGAAGGGAGGAAGGAGAGAAATGAGCCCTCTGCATAGAGGTCCCTTTATGTTAGATTCGCGTGTAAAGAAAGAGACGAGATGTAGGAACAGTTCAGCACCTTTATTGTTTATTAGCAGGAACTAATATGGACGCCGGCTGGCTGCAGGGAAGCCGCTTTTAAGGGCTTCCCTGAAGCCTGCTAGCCACTGAAAGCAGTTTATTTCTCCCACCACTAGATTAGCTAATCAGCGGCGGCTATGCAAATCCGTGCTCCGTACGTCAGTACATAACACCCCTCCCCTCTTAGTTTCTGTAATGTCCAATCAGGAACCGACGTAGGTCACGTAATCACGTAAGTAAACAGGGCGCCGTATAGTCCTACTGGGCCTGCACGATTCAGTTCCTCGGGAGTCTTCGGCTGGAGTGGACATGCCTGTTACTGCTCCTTCCCCGGTTTGTGGAAAAATCTGGAACTGGCCTAGCACTTCGCGCAGCCTGGTCATTAGTTGTTCCTCCGAGTCCCGCGAGATGAGGATGTCATCAAAATAGGGGACCACTCTGGGGATGCTGTGTAGTAATTGTTCCATCATGCTCTGGAACAGTCCTGGGGCCACGCTGACCACAAATTGCAGGTGGTTGCATTTAAATGCCCCCCTGTGCGAAACTATTGTCTGGGCTTCAGCTGTGGCCACGTCCACAAGCAGCTGCTGGTACGCTTGGGCCAGGTCAAGTTTGGCGAAAATTTTTCCATTGCCCAACGAGTGCAATAGATGTTGCACAACCGGCACAGGGTAAGCATTGGGCTGCAGGGCTTTGTTAATGGTCCCTTTATACTCCACACACACACGAATTGAGCTGTCCGGCTTCATTGGGGTGACGATGGGGGTTTCCCATGTGGTGTGATCAACTGGTTCTAAGACCCCTTGGGCGATTAGCTTATCCAGTTGTTCGTCCACTTTTGACCACAGTGCAAACAGGACTGTATGGGACTTTAATCTGATGGGGGTGACACTGGAGTCTAGGTTAAACAATATGGGCTTGCCCTTATATTTACCTAGACTCCCTTCGAACACCGCTGGAAAGTCCGCCAGTAGCTTGTCCAGTTTGTCCCCCTTGATTTGATGCAAGCCGGTGATGGCGATGCCGAGAGGTTTGAGCCATTTTATTCCCAGCAACATAGGTCTGTTCCCCTCGACGGCAGTTAGGGGTAGTGAGCCTCTGAACTCCTTGAAACTTAGGGGGACTTCTGCATGACCCAGCACCTGGATGGGGTTCCCCTGGAAGTCATTGAGGCAGATGTTTTGTGGCTGGATTTGTTGTCTGGTGATGGCCGGACATTCTTCAGGGTGCCCCAGGACATAATTGTGAATACGGAGCCGTATTCACGGAGCCGAATAGGAGCCGGTGTCGAGCTCCATATTGCATGGGGTCCCCTTGATGGCCACTATGATGTGGAACTTGTCCCCTAGGCCGGGATCTGAGTGACCCACAGTGGTATTGTAGATCCCCTGGTTGTCCTGGTGCTGGTATTAATCTCTGTGCCTCTCACGTCGGTCCCCTGGGTGGTTCTGCCCTTGTCTCTCAGGTCCCATGGGCGGTCTTGTTGGGAACGGGGCAGACTGGTACAGGGACAGTTGTGTGGCTCTGCAGGCCTCTGCAATATGTCCCCATTTCTGGTAGTGGCAGCAAATGGCTTCTTTAAATTTACAAGCCGCCCTGGCATCGCCCCCTAGGCAGCCGGAACACCATGCTTGCCTTATTTCAACGTCTCTGGGGTTACCCTTCTTTCTGGCTGGATGCGATGCATGTGGTCTTCTTCCTTGGATTCTTCCTAGCCCTCCGGGATCTTGGTCATCCAATTGGTCTCCCGATGAGTGTGATGGACTCCGCTGGTTCTCCGGATGTCGGCTGCAGAGTTGTCCGACGACTCAGCGGCTCTGGCTTCCTCGACCATGCTCTTGAAGGTTGCTCCCCTCTGAATCAGCAATTTTTTTTGTAGGTTGAGATCCCTCATACCTAAAATAATTCTGTCCTTCATCATTTCCTCCAGGTTTATGAACTGACACTTGGATGCGATTTCCCGGAGTTTGGCTACAAATGGATTCACTTTCGTGTTGGCGCCGATGACAGAACTCATTTCTGCTGACCATCAAAGGGGCTGAAGGCGCGTAATGTTCTTTCAGTGTAGTTTGCAGAGTTGTCCAAGAGATGGACTCAATGTCCGCTGGTGCCACCAGGGTCTGTGCCATCTTGTATGTTTGTGGCCCGCAATAGGTGAGGAAGAGAGCCCTCTTCCTGTTGTCTGGTAGATCCTGGAAGTTGTTTGCCTCCAGGAACATGCGGAAATGAGTCATGTACATTCACCATTCTTCCGTCTTCGGATCAAAGAATGCTGGGGCTGGAGAGGTTTGAGTACCCATCCTCTAGTTTGGTCGGAGCAGGTCGGTGCTTGCTTCTAAGATGGCCGTGGATGCCACAAAGTGCCTTTGTTCTGTTGTCCTTCTTCAACCACCTTCGTCGCCAGTGTTAGATTCGTGCATAAAGGAAGAGGTGAGATGTAAGAACAGTTCAGCACCTTTATTGTTTATTAGCTGGAACGCTAATAAAGTGTAGGGGGAATGGGTGGCATTAAAAATGAATGAATGAATGAATGAATGAATGAATGAATGAATGAATGAATGAATGAATGAATGAATGAATGAATGAATGAAATTCTTGAGCAGGAATCCCTCTTCTACCTGGCTGGATGGTTGAGCACTACTTCTATATTTCTGCAGGGGGAAATTAGGAGATTTTTAAAAAATCAAGATCAAACTCATTTCAGAATTTGGAAAGGTGTCAGGGATCAAGCAGAAATGTTTTCCTCTTCTTTTTCCAGACAGCAAACATCTTTTCTGAGGGCAGCAGATTTTGTAACAGCAGCAGGAAAACTTGACTGCTCACCCTTTTCACAGAATATGTCACTGTTCTTATTTCTGGATACATAAATTATTAGTTGTACTATTGGGAAAATTTTTAATTGCAGATCTGAAGGGGATCCTATCTGTGCTAACCCCCATCTTATACAGGTAGTCCTCAACTTACAACCATTTGTTTAGTGACCATTCAAAATTACCACAGCACTGAAAAAAGTAACTTGACTGTTTTTCACAGTTACGACCACTGCAGCATCCTATGGTTACATGATCAAAATCTGTGTGCTTGGCAACTGGCATGTATTTATGATGGTTGCAGTGTCCCAGGGTCATGCGATCACCATTTGTAGCCTTCCAGATGGCTTCTGACAAGCAAAGTCAATGAGGAAGCTCACTTAACACCCATATGATATGCTTAACTACTGCAGTGATTCACTTAACAATTGTGGCAAAAAGGCCATAAAATTGGACGCAACTTACTTAACAACTGCCTTGCTTAGCAATGGAAATTCTGGTCCCAATTATGGTCATAAGTCAAGGACTATCAGTACATGATGTTTTTGTCACAATCACTCTGCAAAGTCCACTAAACAGAGTACTATGGGCTTATCTGGGCATTATCCCGCTACGGCTGAAGTGAGCAGACTTCAGGAATCTTGAGTTCATCCTGTTTTTATGAGGACTTCAGAATGCACAAACTGAGATCAGGTGCAAAATGGCCCCTCCGCTTAGCAGAATGGAGACATATGGCTCAGACCAGGAATTGGCATGACTGAGCCAGAGATTATCTACCGAATTTCTCCTAATATTCCTGCCTAGGATTTTGCATCTCCACTACAGCAACCGTGAATCAGTGCAGCAGCCATGAAAACCTGGAAGGCATCCAGCAGATTAGTTAAGGTAGACCCCATTTATGCAAGGCAAGTTGGCTGCATCTAATCAAATTATTCTCCTCCAGGTCTTTCCCACACTAAGTACTGGAAAATTGTTTCTTGACTAAGCAAAACAAACAACCTGACACTTTGGTTTTTGTAGGATGTCCCAGTGTAGATGCCCCTGAAGAGCTGCTAGATATTAAAAACATGTGTAAACAGATAGGAAAATAAGCAAACAATAATTAAAAATGCAGCTGCATAAACTGAATGCCAATGAGTCTCTGTACTATACCAGAAATGGGGAATAACACAGATCTATGGCAGGCAGATTCCGGCGTCCAGGACCCAAATATATGTAAGCATTTCACATAGTCTTTGCTACTAGCAAAAGAAAAATATAGTAAAGAAAAAGGAAAAATATATAAACAATAACTTACCCCTTCATCACAACCATTAATAATTTAGTAATACTTTACCTCACTTTCTGACTGAAATAATGTTTGTAAACAGTAGGATTAATGATGGAATATATATATACTTATACATACATATATAGTGCGAGTAAATATGAATTGGGTAAATTAGCTGTAAAAATAAAAGTTGATATTCCAATAGACATAGTTTATAAGAAGATAAGATCTATAATGTATAACTATAGATATAATATATATTCGAGTGCATAAAGATTAGTATTAATAGCTAATAGGCTGTTAAAGAAGCATGATTTCATTTTTATGGTTTGTATTAGTCAGCGTTATGTTTGTAGTTGACTGCGTATGATATTTGCTTAATGTAGTGTTTTCTACAGTTTTCGTATTTGTTTTTTTTTGTTCTATTTTTGTTGTTGTGTGTATTTAATTGCTATGTTTTTAAAGGAAAATTCAATAAATATTATTTTAAAAATAATAATTTAGTAACTTATCATGCTCTCTTTTAAAATACAGCAAATGATCACTACGTTCCATATCTCATTTCTCATCTATAACCAAATCTTAAAGACTTATTATTCAATTCTTGTCAGCAAAAGTTCATTAAGGATTACCAGAGTTAACAATTTATTTTAACCTCGATAAGATAAACCAACTTTTTATTCCTTCCTTTTAACAATCTTGATCTTCAAATAATGCCATAGAATTTGATTTATTTTCTTTTATTCTTTGTGAGAAACTCCTTCAAAACATTAACAGGTTTATTTCATAAATCCAGCATTAAAAAAACGTATTCACGTCACTTTTTCATTTGTTATTCGGATACCCCTTTTAATTATTAAGACATCAACTGGTTTCATTTGTACATTCATTGTAGCCTTTTTTCCATATCATTCTTATAGCCTGTCATTCTTAATGCAGTATTGTTCAGTAAAACTTGTATTTTAAACACAGTCTATGTATAATGGCATATACTCCTAAAGTTAACTCCTGGGTTCATTGTTCAGTAATTTCCTCCAATGTAGCCAACATTAAAGTATTTAGCTCCATTCTGTTTTAGTAAGTTAAATTTAGGTGTTCTCCTTTAATTGTACTTTTACTTCCTTCTGGTTCCCTCTAATGTCCAACATTCAAAGTCTCATCCCATCATGCTCTTTTAATAATTCAAAACAATAGCATTTTCCAAAAATAACTTTTAAAATCTCATTTAACATCCATCTGGGCCCTTAGTCCTTTTAACTTTCTAAAATCAATAGTCTAATCACCCTTTGGCTATTTATTCCCAAAAAAGGTTTTTAATGTACTTAATACTGTAGTTAAAACATATTTCACTAAGGATTGACAGGAACTCATCACTAATAAACTTTGTTGATCCAAAGTTTAATATTAGCTGAAAAACAGTTAAAAAGCAATTTCCAAAAGTGAGTAATAAATGAGGCTGGGAGAACCTAATGTCCTTATTGGCTGCATTACACTGTAAACCTGATTGAATACATAATACAAAATAACAGAGTTGGAAGAGACCTTGGAGATCTTCCAGTCCAACCCTCTGCTTGAGCAGGAGACCCTAATACCATCCAGGACAAATGGATGTTCAATCTCTTCTTGAAAATCTCCAGCAATGGAGCACCCACAGCTTCCAGAGGTAATGCATTCCAATGATTAATTGTTCTGTCAGGAAATGTCTCTTTAGTTCCAGGTTAGATGTCTCTTTAATGAACTTCTACCCATTGCTTCTTGTCCTGGCATCAGGTATTTGGAAGAATAAATAAGCCCCTCTTCTCTATGATAGCCCCTCAACTACTAGAAGACTGCTATCATGTCACCTTTAGTCCTTCTATTTGTTAGAATAAAGGTAAAGGTTCCCCTCGCACATACGTGCTAGTCATTCCCAACTCATCTCTGTTTCTAAGCCGAAGAGCCAGTGCTGTCTGATGACAATTCCGTGGTCATGTGAGAAGAAGAAACCAAGTGAGAAATCGAATAGGTTCCTGACTAACCTAGCTGACAACTTTGTTGTCCAAAAGGTAGAGGAGGGAACTAGAGGGACAGCCATACTGGACTTAATTCTTACAAACAGAGAAGAAGTGATAGAGGGAGTTGAAACTGCAGGAACCTTGGGTGAGAGTGATCATGTCTTACTAGAATTCAACATAATGCAAACACAAGCAATAGAAGACAACAATACCAGAGTCCTAGATTTTAAAAGAGCTGATTTTAACAAACTCAGAGAGAACTTGGGAAATAATCCTTGGATGAAAATACTAAAGTGGAAAACAAGAAGCTTGGGAAACTCTGAAAAATATGATAATAAAAGCCCAGTCCAGCACAATACCACTGAAAAAGAAAAACAAGAAATCCAAGAAGAAACCAGCATGGCTGCAAAAAGATCTCTCTGATAAACTGAAAGACAAAAAGGATAAGTACAAAAAATGGAAATAACTAAGGCAGAATATCAGCAGAGAGCCAGAATCTGCAAAGACAAAGTCAGGAAAGCAAAAGCTCAGAATGAACAAAGACTTGCAACAAAAGTCAAAGATAATAAAAAAGTATCAGCCAGCCTGTTGCTTGCTGCCATAGAATAGGGGGGAGGGAATAAGGGGAAGCATACATTGCAGCTTTGCAACTGCTGTTATCTTCAAGGTCAAGTCCATTGGCTCTAGTATGCGGTTGCCTAGCTACAAGGGGGTTGGGCTGTATATTGTGTTTCAAGTTGCTGTGCTTGTGTGTTTTATCTCATAGCTTGCTTGAAACTGTTTGCTTTCAGTTTGTTCCTAGTAAAAGTATGAATGAATTTATTTATTGATTAGCCCTTGGGCCATATCAAAATGCAGAGTTCCAAAAACAGATCATTACAAAAGTTTGATAAAACAATTTAAATGAAATTAGTAAAAGTACTTTTCTCTAAATCTATGGAGCAAAGGATTTTTGTTTTCTAGGAAATGAACAGAGGCAGCCCTAACATTAAGCAAGCTATCCTTTAATGGTCAACCAGGAGACAGCAGTCTACCGTGGGGACCAAACATCCAATGTCCAACAACAGGGGTGAACTGGAGGAAATTGGAGCTACGGACAATTTTTTCTGCCCATTTTCAAGGCTTTTTGGCCCTTTTTTGACCTGTTTTTGAGGCTTTTTTCACCCCATTTTCGAGGATTTTTTGGCCTGTTCTTGAGGCTTTTTGGCCCATTTTCGAGGCTTTTTTCAACCTGTTTTTGAGACTTTTTTTGGCCTGTTTCGAGGCTTTTTTGGGCCAAAAAAGCCTCAAAAATGGGCCAAAAAAGCCTCAAAAACAGCCTCAAAAACAGGCCAAAAAGCCTCAAAAACAGGCCCAAAAAAAAGCCTCAAAAGAGGCCAAAAAGCCTCAAAAATGGGCCAAAAAGCCTCAAAAACCTGCCCCAAAAAAGCTGAAAAAATGGGCTGAAAAAAGCCCCAAAATGGGCCAAAAAGGCCTGAAAAATGCTGGAAAAAGGCCTGATGCTACTGTGAACAGCATTACTATACGCAACCTCAGCAAACGGCAGGAGGTCCACCCAATTGGACTGCTGATAGTTCATGTAACACCTCAGGTACTGTTCTACCATGACGTTCAGTCTCTATGCCTCCACATTGGTGCTCAGATGAAAGGCCGAGCTAAGGCCCTGGGATGACCCAATGGACAGCAGGAACTCCCTCCAGAACTTAGCCGTGAACTGGACCCCTCTATCTGAGATAATTCTTTGTGGCACTCCATGCAGGCTGTAGTTGTATTTCAGGAACAGTTTGGTTAGCTGGTGGGCTGAGGGTAGTCTGCTGCAGGGTATGAAGGGTGCCAGCTTGGAGAATAAGTCTATCACCTCCATAGTTTGGCTACCCACTGCTGTGGAGTAACTCCATGCGTCCTCCCACCACTGGGCAAAATGGCTCCGGAAGGAGTGAGCATGGGAGGGGGCGGCAGATGGGGCCCATATCCCACAGGCCCTGAGGGACCCAACCACCACTCCCCTGTGCCCCCTGCTCTTGTCAATTGTCAATCCGATGTCTCTTGGCCTGCCAGGGGAGGGGGTTGAGACATTGGACATTCCTTGGGCCGGACGTCCAGGGAAGGCCCCACTGACGGAACTGGCAGGGCCTCCAGGGTGGCAGGCTCTGTTGGAGCCACAGACTCTGCCAGGTCTGCAGCCTCTAGACCCGGTTGCGTCCCCTCAGCCATGCCACTAAAGGTTAGCCCTGACTTCCTGTTAAGTTCCGGTAGATTGCAAGGAAAAGAAATGCCACAAAATTCAGTACTGGTTTGTATTGCTTTTATCCTCCTTGCACCAGCATGAACTGACCATCACCAAATACTATACAGCGAAATGAAGTAAGGGCTAGATGTCCAGTGCTCCCCATCACCATTTAAATGTTCCTGCGGCCCCACACCTAGCCACGTGCACATCCCACCCCGTTCAGCTGCTTCCGTGTCACATGCCGGCAAGATGCCGAAGCCTGCCTAGTGCGCAGGTGCCCATTCTGCCACTCAGCTGTTCCCAGCTCCCAGCTTCCAGCTAATCCTGCTGCCCGACATCTGCGTAAGCAGCAGCTGCGAGTGGGCCCAGCCGGAGTCCAATTGGTGTATGTCTTGGGCTGCAGGTATAGGGCGCGGTGGGTGTAGTTTGGCCTTGTGGTCTTCCATCGCACTGGAATGCCCCAATAGAACTACCCCGATGTTGCCTTTCTCCACTGGAATTGCAGCCCCAAGTCACTAGGCGCGCCAGGGCTGACAGTCAGCACTTAAGAGAGAAAGAGATAGATCTCTGTAGTCATAAGCAAATTCCTTGCAGCAAGGTCTGAACAAAGGTAGGGTTAGCTCTCAGCCACAATAGGAATTGCCCAACAAGCCCTTTCATTGCATCACCCTCCAAACTTCAACCAAACATAGCTCAGACAACCTACAGAGCCAGCTATGACCCTACAACAGCCAATAAAATACATGTTCTTGCACAGGAACAGGAAGTTCAAGTGCAAAGCCCAAAAGAAGGTATAAATACTCCCCACTCTCAACTCCATGTGGTCAGCTGCACCAGAACCACAAACATGTGGTTCTGTTCATCAATAAATGGACCCTCTTTCCAATCAGCCTCCAGCCTCTATTTTGTCTCCAGTGTCTTTCTCCCGGATTGGAACTGGACCTGGATATTTCTTCCAATGCTGTTAATTGCAGTTAGTGTACAGTAACTAACTACCATTTATTTCCCTGATGCATTTTCTGTCAAGTCAGGGATGTGGCAACTACAAGGTGGTTTCAACGCCATTGGCAGAATGTGTCCATATTATGAGTCATTTAAACAGCAGCCAGAAAGATGGAGACTTAGAATGTCTGGGCTGAGCTGACACTTAGGCAGCCTCATTTGGGAAATAGGTTGTTATTGGTATGCCAGCTCAAGCATGACCCTGTGACCTCCAACACAATGCAGCACCCCGCAATTAGAAGGCTGTTATTACCATAAGGGTCATTGAATAGCCTTATGCAGGAGCTCTCCAGCAACTAAAGTTGTTCCTCCTCCTCCTCCTCCTCCCACCACCACCACCACCACCACCACCACTGGCATCCTCTAATAACTTTTTGTGGCCTTTCCCCTCCCCCTTCTCCTTCTTTCAATCTCCTCTTTAGAAAATTCTTTCTTTTGCTCCTATTCATCTCATCGACATTCTAACAACATACTTAACCAAGCCAAAGTCAAGGCAAGTCTCTTGTAGCATGTTAGCACTGGGGCAGGAGCACAGAACTTGTTCTGACTGAAAATCAGATAGGTTCAATTATCCTCCCATGGCCAACTATGTTGTATGAATAACAAAATCTACAAAACAATCATTTCTACTGCAAGACAAAGAATTGGTGATGCAGAACCGCTGAAAGCACAAGGATCCCAGTGTGAGGTCAAGCAGCAGCAAACAATGCCTGGTACAGAGTCCAAGTCACACCTGCTGCCTTAGTGGCTAGTGGGGAAGGGAACAGTAATGTCATCAAGTGTTGCCAGAACATTCCTGGCACAGAGTCTCAGTGCAGAATAGAATAGAATACAGAATAACAGCATTGGAAAGGGCTTTGGAGGTCTTCTAATCCAACCCCCTGCCCAAGCAGGAGACCTTATACCAGTGGTTCTCCACCTTCCTAATGCCGCGACCCTTTAATACAGTTCCTCATGTTGTGGTGACCCCCAACCATAAAATAATAAAATTATTAGGAAACTCGGGGATGGGTTCTTATCTTGCTTCCGGTTCGCTTCCTCCTGAGCTGCATGGCCGCGGCTTGTGGGCGTGCGTGCGCACGCATGTGCAGTGCCAAATTTTTTTAAAAATTGCAAAAAAAAAAAAAGCAAGCTGAAAACAAGATGGCAACGCATGCGCAGTGCCGGAAATTCGGCTTGTGCACATGCTCAGAAGTTCCCATGGTACAGATATATATTTTTTGCAGTAGTCTATTTGCATGTGGGTGGAGCCGCCTGGAGATGGATAGAGGAACGGTGTCTCGGTTCCTAAGACCATTGGAAATATGTGTTTTCCAATGGTCTTAGGCGACCCCTGTGAAAGGGTCATTCGACCCCCAAAGGGGTCGCGACCCACAGGTTGAGAACTGCTGCCTTATACCATTCCAAACAAGTGGCTGTCTTGAAAACCTCCAGTGTTGGAGCATCTACACTAGACTAAACATACCCAGTTCCTGCAACTGTTCATCTTGTTTTAGCACCAGCCCCCTAATCATCTTTGCTGCTCTTCTCTGCACTCTTTCTGGAGTCTTAACAACTTTTTTTGTATTGAAGAATACAAGAATCTTCTGTTGTTGGGAGTTATGGTTGGCTCATTTAGGTATGTCTACAAACCCAACTTTTGCCAGGATAGAGATATAAAAATGAGATCTTAGCACATTGGAACTGCCTTCCTTCCTTCCTTCCTTCCTTCCTTCCTTCCTCCCTCCCTCCCTCCCTCCTTCCTTCCCTCCCTCCCTCCCTCCCTTCCTTCTTTCCTGTCTTAAATTACCCTAAGGGATGTTCCATCTGCTACTAATTTTGCTAGCTAGTTATATTTGTGTTTACTAATATTTTGCATTCATCTTTGTTTCTGTATACGTGGTATATGGTATCACTCTCATCATTTCATCATTAGCGGAATGGTTGACCCACCTCCTTGAAAGATACACCCTTAAGCATGAGGTATTTATTGCATCTAAGAAGAACAATGACAACAAAAAGTGTTGAGCTTTGAGGAGAAAAAAAAAGAAATAACATGTTCTTTTCAGATGAAGAACAGTTCCTCAGACGAACATAATAGCAATATTTGAGGGGCTTGTACAAAAATATGGAGGGTCAAACAATTTTCTACAAAGATGAGGGGGTCAAATTATTTTCCAGAGCACCAAAAGCCAAGACAAAAAACAATGGATGGAAATTAACCAAGGAGAGAAGCAACCTGGAATTAAGGAGAAACTTCTTGACCATGAAAGCAATCAACCAATGGAATAGTTTGCCTTCAGAAGTTGTGGTTGCTCCGACTTCTTGTTTCTCCTTTGGCGACATCAGAAGCCAGACTGTGAGCTCTGCGGCCGGCTCCGAATACTCCCAGCCTGAGGGTCCCGGATTGGGACCTAAGCCCCCCACAGAGAGGGGGCGAAGTGAAGGGGGATGCCAGGAAGGTAGAGGGGAGCCACATCTCCCCTCCCTGAACTGGAAAGCCCCTTGCCGATGACGTGGAGCAAAGGCAGTAAACATGGCTGCCACAAAGCCGAAGGAAGACCAGAAACAGCAAGACTGAGCAGGAGGGAAAAGTGAGTAGTTTGTGATCTGTGATTATTGCCTTTTTTTAAAAAAAATGACACCAAAAAATACGAGGGGGAAAAAATATGGAAGCTAAATGTTAGCAGCGGGACAAGCATACTAAAACCTGAAGAAAACGTTTCGGAACTAGGAGAAGGGAAAAAAAAGTTTTGTTGGTAGTTTTAAAAGAAGATGTGGTTTTGGAAAGATACTTTGTTTTAAAGAAAAAATATTAACATTTGAACTGGAAGTTGCCTCTACCTTATTAAAACTAAATTGATTATTAAATACTTATCTACATACATCATTAATGAAATTAAAAGTGCAGAACAATGAAGAGAAATAATATTGACGTGAAGCACAAGCGCCATCTTAAAGAAAGAAGGAAGGGTGCAGCACCTGGAACTTTTGTTCTTGTCGATTAAAAAAAGCGGAGTAAACCAAAAGAAGGAAGAGAAGTGGTTAAGTCCCCGGTTTTTTTCCCTTTGAATTTTGGTTGGATTGTAAAAATGATAACAAGTGGAAATAGAGACATGGAATGGATACACCAGGAATATTAAAGACATTAGAAATGAACAGTGTATGGGAATGAAAGAAATATTTGAAGATATGGACTCCATAGAACTAAAACTGGAGAATATAATACAAAGAATAATAAGTGCAGAACAGATAAATGAGAAAACTATGGAGGACCCTGGAAGAGTGGAAGAAATAGAGGAACTGGGGAAAAAACAACAAGAAAGAAAATGATGATGGAAACTCTGAGGGTGAAAAAGGGATTGGAACAGAAGGGGAAGATCATAGATGGCAGGGAAAAGATAAGGTAGAAAAAGAAAACCAGAAAGGGAAAAGAAGATAAAGCTAGAAAAGAGGAAAGCAAAATAAAACAATGAAGGGGGAAAAAAGAGAGGAGAGAAAGATAGAGAGTATAGTAAAAAAAATGGATTTAAGAATAGAAATGAAAGAGTGGAAAAAAATTTGGGGGAGGCAACCCAAAAAGAGAAAGAAAAGAGGATTAAAAATATGGAGCAGGGTAAAAGATAAGGGATAAAAAAGAATAAGAATGTGTATGTTAAATTAGTATAATAGAATTAAACAATTTTGAATAAACTGTTTTTTGTGGTGATAAGAATAAAAAATAACAACACTTTTGAATATAAGATATGAATATAGAAGAGCTATAATATGGAAAAATAACTTGTATGAATTTGTATGTAGAAATGAATTTATAAAATAACATTAGAAAATATGAAAATTGAAAATTGGTAATTTTGTAACGTGTTTTGTACGGGACATAAAAGATAAAAACTAGTTTTGAACTGATTGCTAGATAGGTGATAAAGTGACAGAATTAATTGTCAAGAAGATAAAATTAGTTTGCATTAAAGAGTAAGAATGATATGAAGTAAAATATTTTAAAGTTAGAAATGTATGTATATTAGAAATGTACAAAGTGGGAAAAGACTGCATCTTTGATTGTTGGAAAGGAAGGAGAAGAGTAGGAAAAAGGGGATTGAAAAGAGGATTAAAATAGAAATAAAATAAGAGGGGGAAAAGACTAAAAGATAGATATTAAGATGAAAAGAAATGTGAGAGATGTATCAAAATGAAATTATAATGAATTGTAGCTATTTAAAAAAATATTGTTAAGACTATTGTATGGACGTATGAAACTCAGAAAGCAAACACTCACGATATGAGATGTAGAAAGACCAATAAATAAATAAAACTTATTGGGAAAAAAGAAGTTGTGATTGCTCCATCACTGGAGGCTTTCAAAAAGAGAGTGGACAACCATTTCTCTGAAATGGTATAGGACAGTGATGGCGAAACTTTTTTCCCTCGGGTGCCGAAAGTGCATGCGTGTGTGCTATTGCACATGCGCGAGTGCCAACACCCATAATTCACTGCCTGGGAAGGGCAAAAACGGCCTCCCCCGCCCCCCAGAGGCCCTCTCGAGGCCGGAAATGGCCCATTTCCCAACTTCTGGTGCGCCCGGTAGGCCCATTTTTTCGCTCTCCCTAGGCTCCAGAGGCTTCCCCATCCCCCCGGAGGCCCTCCAGAAGCCGAAAACGCCCTCCCAGAGCCTCCGTACAAGCCAAAAATCAGCTGGCCGGCACGCACATGCGCACTGGAGCTGAGCTAGGCAATGGCTCGCGTGCCGGCAGATATGGCTCCGCGTGCCACCTGTGGCACGCGTGCCATAGGTTCGCCATCACTGGTATAGGATCTCCTGCTTGTGCAGGGGGTTGGACTAGAAGACCTCCAAGGTCCCTTATTCTATGTTCTAGGTGCCATTCCAACTTCACATTGGCCTAAATATGGGTTTCTCTTCAACATCTTCCATACTAAAAGTCTATATCAGTGATGGCGAACCTATGGCACGGGTGCCACAGGTGGCACGCGGAGCCATATCTGCCGGCACGCGAGCTGTTGCCCTAGCTCAGCTCCAGCGCGCATGTGCGTGCCTGCCAGCTGATTTTTGGCTCACACCGAGACTCTGGGAGGGCGATTTCGGCCTCCGGAGGGCCTCCGGGGTGGCGGGGGGAGTGTTTTCGCCCTCCCCAAACTCCAAAAAAGCCTCTGGAGCCTGGGGAGGGTGAAAAACGGGCCTACTGGGCCCACTGGAAGTCGGAAAATGGGGGAGTGGGAGATGTTGCGCACGCATGCGCAGGGGGGTGGGGTGAGTGGGGGGCTTTGAATTATGGGTGTGGGCACGCATGTGCGTGCAATAGTGCACGCGCACACTATTTCGGCACCCGAGGAAAAAAAGGTTCGCCATCACTGGTCTATATCAATCAGTCTATATTAAAAGTCTATATTCACTCAGCCTTCCCTTTGCCCTCTCATCAGCCAACTTTCAGTATATTTGTTCAGTTTTACTTAGAACTGATACAATGGACATCAAGTTGGAGAAGCCCATTGCAGCTGACTTCCTTCCAACCTCTCTTTTTTTCAGCTGGATTAAAATAAAATGTCAATTCTATGCCTTAATATTCTCCGTGGCACAGTGGTTAGAATGCCATATTGCGGCTAATTCTGCCAATTGCCAGCAGTTTGATCCTGATTGACTCAAGGTTGACTCAACCTTCCATCCTTCAAAGGTCAGTAAAATGAGGACTCAGATTGTTGGGGGCAATCGGCTGACTCTGTAAACTACTTAGAGAGGGCTGTAAAGCACTATGAAGCGATATATAAGTAAGTATAAGCGCTATTGCTATTGCTATAATAAAACCAAAGAAAGGGGGAAAAGAAGTTGGCCAGGGGATAATTCTGCTGGGATAATTTTTTACCCAAGGATCCTTCATCAAGGAAGGGCTCCTGGCTCAGCTGGTGCCTTGGTAGCCTGAAGATGAGGGGGAAATGACCTAAAGGAGCTCAGAGCACAAAAGCAGTTGATCTCAGTTGTCCTTGTGAACTCTCCTGGTGCTTGTTGCTGAAAGCCTTCATGACTTCCATGTCATCACTGTGGGGAGCTTCAGGATGGCTGGGTTTAATTGAAATGAGCCAAGCTCTCTGCACATGCTCAGCTAGAATCTGCTTCTTTCATTCTTTGCGTTTGTTTTTATGGAAAGGAAAAAAATAGTTCAAGTTATCAAAAGCAACACTGTAGAAGACAGAGTAGGAATGCAAGTCAAAATAGGCAAGAAAATGGTAAGAAAACACCTTCCACTCTAGATGAGTTCAAAGTGCCGGGACCAGAACGATTATATCCCAGGGTTCTGAAGGAGCTGGAGACTTGATCTTGGAATCACTGAACAGAGGTCCTGGAGCACAGGGGAACTAGCAGAGGAACTACTAGAGGATTGAAAAAGACTTGATGTGGTTCCAATCTACAAAAAGGGAAAAATGTGGATCCAAGAAACTACAGACCAATGAGCCTGATATCAATATCTGGGAAGATCTTGGAAATGATAATCAAGCAATGGATTTGTGAGCATTTCCTACACACCTAGTATGTAGACCTCAATGGAAGTACATTTACATGGAGGGAATGCAATGCAGCACTCCAAATTCTGTCTTAGACCCAGGACACTTCAACGTTTTCATAAATGTTCTAGATGAGGGTACAGAAGGGGAAATCATCAAATTTGCAGATGGCCCCAAGCCTGAGGAATAGTTAATGCTTTAGAAGATAGTCTCAAGATTCAAAAGCATCTGTCAAGGTTCCAAATAGTAATAGTAATCTTGATAGACTTGAACAGAGGGCCCTATCCAGCAGAATGCAATTCAGTGATGAGAAAAGTAAGGAGGTACACTTAGGCAAGAAAAACCAAATGCATATGTATACAAGAGGCAGTACCTGGCTCAACAGCAGTAACTGTGAGAGGGATCTAGGTGGCCCAATGGACAATCACTTAAGTATGAGCTAGCCCTGGGCTGCAACTGCCAAAAAAGCTAATGCAGTCCTGGGCTGCATTAACAGAGGAAAAACATCAAGATCACAAGAAGTTATAGTTCTGCTTTATATTTCACTAGTGAGACAACATTTGGAATACTGCACCCAGTCCTGCTCACCACAATACAAAAAAAGTTTGTGAGACTCTAGAACAGGGGTATCAAACTCGCAGTCCGCGGGCTGGATGCATCATGTGCTGGCCACACCCACCCTGGTTTAGCAAGGGGGGGAAAGTCACGATAAGTCATATGACGACAATGTGACACCGCGAGTTTGACATCCCTGCCCTAGAAAGAGTACATAGAAGAGCTACAAAGATGATAAGGTGTCTGAAGTATACAATGAATGGTTGCAAGAACTGGGTATGTCTAACGAAGAGAAGGACTAGGGGATGACATGATAACAGTTTTCCAATGTTTGAAGGACTGTCACAGAGAAGTGGAGGTCAACCTATTCTCCAAAGCACCTAAGGGCAGGACAAGAAGTAACAGATGGAAACTTATAAAAGAGATCCAATCTAGAATTAAGGAGAAATTTCCTGTCAGTGAGAATGATTAGTTAGTGGAACAGCTTGCCTCCAGAAGTTGTGGTGTTCTATCATTGGAGGTTTTCAAGAAGAGATTGGACAACTATTTGTCTGGAATTGTATAATGTATAGGAGTTGGACTAGAAGACCTCCACGGTCCCTTCCAGCCTATGTGTTGTGGCCTGTCGGCCACCAGCCCCTCCAGCAGCCGAGTCAGAGGAGGAGGAGGCGTGGGAGTCAGGGTCAGCATCAAGGCAACCTGAGAGCTCGGAGGGGGAAGAGGGAATGGAGCTGGTAGAGAGACAGACAGAGGCGGAGCCTGGGCCAGCCCTCAGCCCTCAGATGGAGAGTCAACAGCCCCCAGGTCTGGAGGTGGCTGATGAGAAAGAGGAGGAACAGCTGGGTCCAGTTCCTGACGTGTGGATGCGCAGAAGGCAGAGGAGAGCAGTGTAAATCCATGGGCTAATCCTTGGGAAGGAAGAGCCACCGCTGCTAACGAAGCAGTGTTCTGGGGATAAAAGGCAGGGGGCGGAGATGAATAGATGTGGCAGACAACTATCTCCTCTGCTGGACAGACTTGTTAGCCTGCGGTGAGAGAGAAATTTTTTGCCAGGGCTGCTGGTGCTCCTAATAAAGGAATCTTTGAGTTAACTTCAGAGGGTTTGTTGTTTTTGGAGAGCTGGGTCAGAACCCTATGATTTTAGGATTCTCATGCCTTTCATCTACCCAGCAATGTTGACAGACTCTTATTTACCAAGGAAAATAGGTGGGCATGGAATGTTGCACGTACACCAGAGAGGTGAAGGGGAAAAAAAGACATTGGTACAATATCTGAAGAACAGCGAAGATGCACTGCAGCTAGTATACCATGAACTGTTACTGGATACCAAACTGGGCTAATAATGGCTAAGAACAGGAAAGTTGAAGAAAGAGACAGTGGGGCTAATTCTGGCTGCACAAGACCAAGCCTTAAGAACAAATGCACACAAAGCCAGAATTGAGAAGACAGCAACAGACAGCAAGTACTGCCTCTGCAAAGAAGCTGAAGAAAAGGTGGACCACCTGGATAGCTGCTGCAAGAAGATTGCAGGGACTGACTACAAACAACAGCATGACAAAATAGCAACAATGGTGCATTAGAAGATCTGCAAGATGTAACATTTGCCTGCAAGCAAGAAATAGTGAGAACATAAAATAGACAAACCATAGAAAATGAAGAAGCTAAAGTGCTCTGGGACTTTAGAATTTAAACAGACAAGGACCTGACACACAACACCTTAACAATTGTTGATAAGAAAGACAAAAAAAAAATCTGGATAGTGGATGTGGTAGTACCTGGAGACAGCAGAAGAAAAGAGAAGGAAATGGAGAAGATAACGAAATACAAAGACTTAAAGATGGATGTAAAACAAGTGGGCAAAAAAAGGTGAAATAGTACCAATAATAATAGGTGCCTTGGGTGCAATTCCAAAACATCTGGAGCATCACTTGAACCCCATCAGCACTGACAAAATCCCCATTAATCAATTGCAAAAGGCAGCTTAATGCAGAACAGACTACATCCTCTGATGGTACCTTTAAGACTATCAAACAGCAACATCTGCTTATTCCAGGTCTTTGGGAAAGACTTGATTAAGTGGATAAAAATGCCAAACCCAGTCTAAATTTCTGGATGACTGTGCGTGTCACGATGTGAATTATTGCCAGTTGTGCACCTCTACTGTTTCCTAAGGTTCTTGTATTTATAATCAAGCAGACATGTGATATGTTTTACTACGCATGGGTGCATTCCAGGAGTTTTTTGTCAACTCCCACTTCCTTCCTTCCCTTTTCTTCCTCCATGCCTGCCGAGGCAGTCATGATTTTCATTAGCTGAAAAGATGTAGCTTATTAAGGGTTTATTTGTATTACTTTTGTACTGAAATAAATATTTTGTTAATTAGTTTTGAATCTCGGTTTTATTTTCTAATGCGAATGACTTCAAGGGAGCAAGATCCAAGATTGCCTCTGATAGGAAACATTCCTATCCTTGACAGTGCGACTAACCAACTCAAGTCAGTAATTAGTCATTTTTTAGAAGTTTATCTTTTTTGTTTTAAAATAAACATGACATTGCCTTATTTGTGACATACCTCACATAGGGAGCTCCAGTCAAGGGAAGAGTCTGTGTTACAAAGAACCTGAGATGCAGAAGGTTCCTTTGGCCATGAGATTTTTAAAAATTGCACATCCGAAGGAGAAATTGCACAGTAGTTGATGAGGAAGATCGAGTTTTAGTTTTTCCTTCTCTCCCAAAGCAACAATTACATTTTAGAGGAGTGCCTGGAAGATCAGTTCACAAATCCCACTAGTTTATGAGATACACCAGGTTAAGTGAACATGGGGCTAGGCACTGTAGGGTCATCAAGACTCTGCCATAAAGTTGGTTTGCTCATTATCTCAGGGTTTTTTTTTGAGAAACTGGACCTTAATGTGATTTCCAAATGATAATTTTTCAAGTTGATCACTATTTCTTAATTAACAGCAATCCTTTGGGAAGACAAGTTCAGAACTGAATTGTTGAGAGGTTTTTTTCTGACAACTCTAAAGTGGAAATGAATGCTGGTCATATGACAATTTATCATCCCCACTCGCCAGCTACTGTTTGTGTTGAGATTTCTTTTGTGCTCTCCTTTCCAAACTACAATAAATTCCAGCTCTTGCTTTTGGAGTTGGGATCACTAGTGAGAAATTTTAATTATATTTAGGTAGATCGAATGGAAGACGAGAAAGAACATTGCCTAGTGTTTTGAACTGGCAAGGAGACAGGGAGGCTTCTCTTGTGTAAAAGCTTGTGTCTATTGAAAGTTGTGGAGAAGTTGGGAAACCCAACCTCACCTCACACCTCAGGGATGCTTAGAGGCTCACCACAATTGGACTATGTGAATTATGGAACAACTGAAATGAAAGCTATCCTTTGACAGCTTGTAGTTGAATGCATGAATTGCCTCCACAGAATAACCTTGCACTTAAAACAACAGAGAAAACTTGTTCCCACTCCCTAAATGCCAGTGGACAGTCCTCTCGTGCAGAGAAGGCATTCTTTATTCTGTTGCAAACCAGAGGCCACCTTCAAGGCGTAGCTACTGGGTCTTGCCACAGCTCAAGGTTTCCACTCATCCTCAGAAAATCTTTAGGTTCAGCCTCTCACAGGTTCACCCATCACAGGTTCGGAGAATCTCAAAATAAGAGCCAATTTGGAAGGGGCCTCACTTCTGGTAGATGAGCCCAGTTTACAATATTTTTAGAATGATTTTCAAGATACAAGGCTTCCCAAAAATAATCCAGAGTTTAGGTTCAGAACTGAAGTTGATTCCTACAAAAATTAAACTCAAAGAATTAGAACTTTTAAAGGATTTGGGGCGGGAGGGTGAAGGTGTTTTTGGGAGGATTTTGGATAAAGTTCA
Source organism: Diadophis punctatus similis (assembly GCA_023053685.1). Classification (NCBI taxonomy): domain Eukaryota; kingdom Metazoa; phylum Chordata; class Lepidosauria; order Squamata; family Dipsadidae; genus Diadophis; species Diadophis punctatus. The sequence continues at coordinate 6,753,295 of JALIGW010000027.1, read as the reverse complement.
CAACTTAATTCACAACTTCATAGTCCATATGCAATTATGCTAATGCCAAAATTAGCCTGTTAGCATGCTTAGAGAAACTAAGTAAAGCTTGGTGTTAGATTTTTTTAATATTCAGATAGTTCCTTACAGATTACAGATTACAGATTAACAGAGTTGGAAGGGGAGATGGAAATTAGATTATTTATTTATTTACATATTTATTATAAAAGGGATTGTTATACCAAATGTATGTACGTATTCCATGTTCTATTGTTGTTTTGGTACTTCCAAGTTAGTCTTCATTCCTATTGACGGCCCGGACAAGTCCCTGCAATTTCCTTGGCAAATTGTTTGCCATTACCTGCCTCCTAGGGCTGGGAGAGAGTGACTGGCTTAGGGACAGGAACTCACAGTCTTGTCGTTCCCTGCTTGATGCCTTAACCACTACACCAAACTGCCTCTCCTTGTACAGGTCTTAGTCCCTTGCAAATAACAGGCTCCTTGGAAAGAGGAAGAATCTGACCCTTTCAACAGTTTATTAAAATGAAAATTTTGTTTCTTTAATGGTGTTTAAATCTCTTGATTGCAAAGAAAATGTTTGCCAACTTCCTGATTCTGCTTCTATTCCTCTTTTATTTCTTCTCCCATCTCATCTAAGTTCCTGTTGGTGATTTTTCATTCATCGGTGGAAATTTTTTTTGGCACATAAAGCAGTTCAACTCTTTCTCTTGCAGACATTGTGGCTTCTTTTAAGCTTTTTTTTTTAATTAAAAGATGCAAAATGTTTGGAGGTTTCTTTTGTAGAAATGTTTTATTTAAAATTTTAACAATGTTACCGCATACAGCAAAACTGTGCACTTGATATATCACAGTGTCTTAAAAAGGAAAATAATCATTTTTGTTTGTTTTAAAACTTTAAATTGTTCTTTTTTGAAATTCTATTTACATCTGCCTAGAATGATCTGCAAGTAACACAGTTACTATGAAACCAAAATTCTTACAAAATGTTTACAAAAAACTAAATTTATAGAAATTTCTGCATGTCCACAAAGGAATTTTCCCCCTGAATGTCACAGAGACCAGTTCTGTGGCTGTTGTTAGGAAATCAGTCCAGAGAGGGAGGATGGAAGGGCAGTTCAGTTGCCATCCCCAAAATCACTGCAAATAGACGCTTTTTGTGCAGAGATATTGTTCCGAGAGCCAAAGAAGCCCTACTAAGGATAGAGAATGAGTTGCCTGATTGTGAGTTTGGAGCATGTGCACTTTTGCAACTGGCCTTGCACAGCAACTTTTGTGGTAGACCAACAGCTCAATGTCCAAAGCCAAAGCTGTTTGGTCTTCCTCTAGCCAAGATGTTGAAGGTGACGGAGGGCCTTGTACATCTGGTCTGGTGGGTCAGCATTTGCTGGCTGCCAGGGAAGCGGGTGGGCTATCTTAGACTTCCAGGGCTCTGCCCTGGCCTGGGTCTCAGCTGTGGAAAAGCTCAGCTGCTCTAATGGAGGAACAGCCACCTCAACCAGCTCCACGGCTCTCTATGCACCTTCAGCCAGCAACACTTTGTGTAAGAAACATGGTCTTCAGATATACCTCGCGTTTACTTTTAGTTCTTCTTCTCAGAAAGCTGGAAAAAACCAGAACTGGTTGTTGATTCAGATGCCTGGTCTCCCTCAGTGGGCAGGTGACCTCTTCTGATGGTTTTTCCTCCAAGTTCGGCCTTTGGAAGCCTCCTCTTCATCGTTACACACAAAATGAAAAGACTTGCATAAGCAGACTGGTTGGGAAGGATGAGAGAGAGCAGAAAGGAAAAAAAGAGCTTGCTGCCATGCTTAAAACTGGAAAAGAAAAGGAGTCCATTTCACCTACATTTCAGAGATCAGATTAAGGGAGCTCTTCTGGACTAGTGTAACTTGGCCAAACCAAAACACAAAACAAAGAGAGGAACTCCTGACTTCTGAAAGGATTCTGTGATAACTAAAACAGCTTGTTTCTGATGTACTAAACCATTAGTGTTTCTTGGAGCGTGAGAAAAGAATTGGTAATTAAAAATGAGTAAATGAAATGGATATACAAAACGGGCTTTACTTATCACCACATTCAATGCTGTACAAAAAAGACTCTGTGGGGAGATTGGATTAAGCTAAGGAGCATCCCTCATTTCCTCTTCTGCCTTAAGACCCTCCTTATAGGATGGAGAAGCCCCCGTTCCATTTTCTTTTTTTCAAGATCCCAAAAGGCCGTTTGAAATGAGCTAAAAGATTTCATGTTCTCCTAGTCAAATCTCTTCTCTTTCAGGATATGACTGAACACCTTGAGAAACATTTCCAACCTCTTGGCTCCCTTTTACCACCTCCTGCCATCACTGCTGATATCAGTAACCCAAGATAGGGAGAGGCTGAGAATATTTCCTTCACCAGCTTCTCATCACAAAGCAGCTGATTGGAGCTGAAATGAGATGGGAAGGGGGTACCGAAATCCTTCTCCGGGCTGCAGTTATGTTCGAACTCTCTTCTAGCCTGTTTCCCAAAGAAACTGGACCCAGCTCAGCCCCCCACTTCAACTCCTGGGTTAGGTCTCGTCTCTCTGGTTGCAGCCTTGCGTGCTAGGCCTTTGCTGGAGGAGCAGGAAAAGGATAAAGGACCATTGGTGTTACTCAGCAATCAACAGGGAGTCAAGCCATGCTCACTAGCACTGATGATGCTACCTAGTAGGGCAATAAAGTGTCTGCAAGCAAACAAACAGGCCCTGAGAGTGTCAAGGATTCCACAGAACTCTTGATGCGTCTCCAGCCCAAGCTCTGCTTCTGCTGCTAATGGGCCAGCTGAACCTGCTGGGCCCAGACCTCTCGGGTGACCTTGGGGAAGCGGCCGTATGGCTGTGGAAGGGGCCAAGGGGCCAGCTCTCAAAAGGCACTTTAGAGGACAGCCTTGAAACCGCCTTCTCCCTCCTGCCACTCTGGCCATCCACTGATGCGAGGATTCAGATTGATGGAGAGAAGCTATGCCTTCCCGGGCATGCTTTTCTTGAACGTCTTTCAGCTTGGAAAAGGTACCAGTTCTAGAAATGTGGCAAGCTTAGCCAGAGATGCTTGATGCTAAATGCTGATGTTGAATACAAATGTGTCATCTGGCTCTGGCTGCCACTACACACCGTCAGCCTTTTATCTACCAGTCATTTCCCACGACAGGGGATGGCACAGAATCTACACCTGGCAATTCTACAAAGAGGAGGGTGGGAAAGAGCAGCCCCACCCCAGGCTCCTTCCAAATGGCAGGTGGTGATGGTCTTTGGTCATTGGGAGAGAAAAACTCTGCTTGGAAGAAAAATGCAAACCATGTGCTCTCTGTGGTGCCTGGTCAAGGCCAAGCTTTGGAATCAGTTCATCCTTTGGGAACAGCTAGGGACAACAGGGAGACCCCTTCTGGCAACTCAGGACTTCCTTCTAGGTTGGATCCCCTTGATAAGTTCCCATCCTTTGCCTCTTGTCCTGCCCTCAGGTGCTTTGGAGAATAGGCCGATCCCTTCTTCTCTGTGACAGCCCCTCAAATATTGGAAATTACCTGGGACCTTACTTGGAAATGTATCCTTGGGCACCATGGCACTTTTGAGGCACTGTACCTAGAGTGGCTAACCAGAGGCATCCATGCACTCGTTTCGGCCACAGGCCTTGCCACTGCTGCCAGCATGGGGGAATGTCCGTCCACATGTATGGAATGTCACTAGGTCCTACAGCTCTCAAATGCCCAACTTTGTCCCCTGTTCACCCCCCACAAATCCACATCGTCATTGCTTCCTATTTGCAGATGTTAGCATGTTTCTTTCCTGGGAACTCTGCCCAGCTGGATCTGGCGACTGGATTGAGCAGAGCCCGGCAAAGAGAGTTCCTCTCCAGGGTGGCAGGACCGTGTTGACCTGCCATAGTGTGCTCTGTTGCCTTCTTGTTGCATCTCCTGACAGCTGAGGGACCTCCACACCTGCCGCCTGAAGAAGGGAGGGCTCCCATAGCATCGCCATCACCGTACATGCCATGCTAAGGGGGTTCTTCCTGAGGAACCATCATTCAGCCCAGCAGGGAGTCAAAAAACACAGTTCTGCTCCTCCCAGCAAGGGTGGTTGCTCTGGCCAGGACCCCTCCCTTGCCCTCCCCCCTCCGCTCCGTTGCCTCTGAAGCCTCTGGTCCATGTGGGGCTCCATGTATCTCCTGACCCAAGGCCCTTTTGCTTATTGCCATACTTAATCCAAAGGGTGGGATCCGAGATCTCAGGCGGTGGGAGGTGCCTGCTTCATCTTTTACATTTTCTTGATATGTAAACATCGAGACTCTTGGAGGTGTCCCGGTGAGGAATGGGGGGCTGGCTGTTGCGAGGCCTGCAAGGGAAGAATAAGACCGCCGGTTGCAGAAGTGGGGCCACCTGCTGTGGGTCCGTCCTTCCACAGGCCTTCTGCACAGTGGGCCGCTTCTCAGGGAGCCTTTTCCTCGGCACCCCAGTCCTCACCTCTCTGCTGGCTAGGGGAAGGCAGGGGTCAACCCTGTGTTACAGGCCAGGTTGTCTTTGTTGGGAAGCCGCCGGTTGTTGAACGTGTGCATGTTGATGACGGCGTCGGTCTTCACCATGAGGGGAGGCTGGGCTTTGTGCTTCGTGCGCTGCTGGCAGGTGACGGACAGCCGAATCTCCTCAGCCATGGCGCTGCAGAAGGACCGCTGGAAGCAGAGAGGTCAGAGGAAGAGGACATTAGAGTTAGGGCTTGGCTCGCTCAAGGGCAGGCAAGCCCAGCACCCCAAAAGGCCCACCTGTATGACACCATGGTACTGCAGGGGAGCCATACAGAGGAAGACCCTCATCTTCTCCATGCAGCAGCAGGGGGGGATTGGTGTGAATATGCCCCCCCCCATTTCCAGAAGGCTAATGATGAGTTAGGAGAGTCAGAGGAGGGCAACTAAGGGGATGTGGGGACTGTCTGGCAAAGATGGAGGGGAGACAGAATACCTGTGTTCGGACATGTCGAAGATGGCCTAAGGAAGATGGTCAGAAATTCTCTTCCAGAATTTCTGGAAATTCCCAGAGCATCCAGAATCAGAAATGAAAGGGATAAGTTGCAGGTCCCCAGACTTCGTTTAAATATAAGGAAGATATTTCTGATGGTCTCCTCTATACCAGAGTGGAGCAGTCAATCTCCAACTCTTTTTAAGGGTCTGGGCAGCCAGATGGATTAAGCAGTTTTCCTGCACATAGTTTCCTGCACATAGATTAAGCAGTTTCCTGCTGGATTAGATGATGCTTGTGGTGCCTTTCAGCACACATTTCTATGATTTTAAGACTCTGGCTCTTCTAATTGATTACCAATTTCTTTGTTATATAAACCCCAACACATTCACACTTTGTCCCACCCTGAAGTTGTGTGGGGGTTTTTATGGGGCGGGGGAGTGTTTTCCAATAAAGCCAGCAAGCCAAATGTGTTGTTTCGTGTTGGGGTGTTTAGAAGCTAAAGCAGACTTTTGTCCATCTGGAGCATGTTAGTTCAGATTAGTGTACCTCGTATTGTCCCTGGGACAGTGTTTGCTCCCCCAACCCCTGAACAGAACCACCAGTTCATCAGGTGACAGAGAAAGTCATTCTCCCGCTCCCGCCTCCCCAGACAGCATTTCTTTCAACTTCCCAGTTCCCTGCTTTGGATTCCTGGCTCCCTGTTAGCAGAGAGGGACCTACAGTATGTCCTGTCTACAACACGGTCCTTTCAGCAGTGCCAAGAAGGTTCCACACCCACTTTCACTCTGATTCAGGTGACTCTAAGGATACAGACAACCCCTCCAAGTGGCCTCAATGACTCTCCGAGTGCTACGACTGGATGACTGCAAGGAATATAAATCCTTCCATTCCCCACCAGTCGGTTAGAACCAAAGAAGCTTCTTGGATGAGAAGCAAAACATTTTCAAAGGAGAAAAAAAACAAGGAAGTTCAGCTGCTTTTTGAAGAAAAGCACCTTTGGGACAACCTTGATTTGAATGATTGAGAATCTCCATTGAGCGTTAGCAGAGACCTCATCACTGCTTCTCCAGGGCTAAAGGGAAGGAGGGATTTCAAGCTAGGTGCCTGGCGAAGCTGCTTCCCCTCCTTCTCAGGACAATGTCCTCTATACGGCCTTCCGCAAAGCCGTAAAAACATGGCTCTTCCAGCAGGCGGGGTGAAGAAGAAGATCGGATTCCCCCTGAATGAATGGTTTTTAAGATGATGTCATGTTTTTAAATCGTTATGTTTTATTGTATTGTTCTTATTCCTGGTGTACGCCGCCCTGAGTCCTACGGGATTGGGCGGCCTATAAGAACTTTTAATTAAATTAAATTAAATTAAATTAAATTATATCAGTGTAAAAAAAGAGGAGGGTGGTGGAAGAGTCAGACACCCACGATGGAATTCACCTGTGGGTTGGCTCTGAGCTAGCAAAGCCATGATGCTCTTCCCTTTGGGATGGTCCAAGAAAGAAGGAAGAGGAAGAAGGAAGCCCATACCTGCTCCCGCTCTGCTGTCTTGCGCAGCTTGTAGATGAACTCCACAGTGGCTACAAAGACTGAGAGGATGAGACCAGCAGCCAGGACGATGAAGAGCCCACCGATGTTCTGAATGCCGAGGGCGCTGGCTTCCTTGCTCTCCTCTTCTGGGCAGCCATTGCTTCGCCACCACTTCTCCTTCATGGCGTGCAGCTTGGCCTCTTCCTGAAGCTGGAGGATCGCGATGGTGATCTTGTCTCGGTATGGCGAACCTATAAGTGGACGAGGCAGAAGGGGGAGCATTGCAGGATACAGACAAAGCTAAAAGGAAGATTGCTCTACACAAAACGTACAGAAGAATTTTCAGTCAGATCTGCAGACTCCCGCAAACCTGGAAAAGCAACACACTTTTTGCAGGCATTCCTATTGACTGGAATGTCAGACATAATTGATACAGCCATAAGGTTCCTATCTGCTTGCACTGATAATTTTCACTGCCTCAAAGGAATCGCTGCACAGTCTTGGTGCAGGATAAGTCAGCTCGAGAAAGGCAGTTTCAGAGGTGATTCTAAAGCAGTGGTTCTCAACCTACCTAATGCCGTGACCCACGACCTGCGACCCGCCCCCGCCACGACCTCCGCCCCGCCGTTGCCATTTGGGTTCTTTTACCCAATGCGCATGCGCAAAGCGTTCAGTGCATGCGCAGAGGGTAAAAGAACCCAAATGGCGTCATCTGGGCGAAGTCTCCTGACCCCTGTGAAAGGGTTGTTTGACCCCCAAAGGGGTCGCGACCCCCAGGTTGAGAACTGCTGTTCTAAAGCATGTGCAGGAGGCTGTTTTTTTAGTCCAGGATTTCTTTGATAGTGGAGTCCCTGCTATTCTCTGAGTGTGGTTGCTTTCTTGCAGAGGTTTCATTACCTAACTAGGTAACATCATTAGGTGCACTGATGTTATTTACTTAGCCAAAGAAACATCTACTAGCAAACAACAAAGAGAACACCAAGGACTCCACAGTTCAACCCTGAGCCACAAATATTCTCTTCTATTGGTTGTTTGCTTGCTATAGTAGACATGTGGGATGATTAGGGATTATCTCTAACCCTAGACTAGTCCAACACAAGCTTTGCAATTGTGCCTTGATAGCAGCCTGTTTGGTTTAAACCATAGTCTACAGATCCCAAATTCCTGCATGCTTTTATTGAATGCCACCCCCTCCTTCCCACCCTATAGCCTCTTGTTTTCTCTGGACCCGGCTGCTCTCACCCATGGGAGTGCCAATCCCATAGCCCTTGGAATCGATCAGTCCACCAATCTGGGTTAGGTTGCAGTTTCGTTGGGTGATGTACTCAATGGTGGTGGATTCCATCAGCAGGGCATAATCCGAAGTCAGGGCACGCTGGATCCCTTCTTCGTTGTTCTTCACAAGAGCTGAGGGTTTGCTGCTCATGAAGGCCCACATTTTTTCAAAAGTAGAGATCTTGGACTTCTGAAAGGGCAGATCAATGGAAAACAAAAGAACAAGAAGGGAGGTTTTTTAAGACAAGGCAAGAGGGATAAGGTAGACTTCACTCAAAAGCCATTGTGGGCCAGCTCCTGCCCAGCCCTTGCCTTCATCTCAAATGTCACACAGCAGGAGATTTGGACTCAAAATGGGCCAGCAGTAAAAAGGGGGTCAAGCAAAAACACTCTTCCTTTACATTACACAGAAGAATTCTGCATGCGCTAGATTACTCCAGCTCCTTCATAATGCACATGGCTCTTTGGTGCCTCTACTGTTTCTGGTGATGGATGGTGTTCCATGAAAATCATGAATGAGAAGAGTTTGAGCAGGTGGAATCACAGAAAACTCATCCAAAATTCAAAGAGCTTTTGCCAGGACTGTTCATCATGGCAGGCAAGTAACACATAACCTGATGGCCGGTTCCTTGGTTAGACTGGCAACCTATAACTAAGGCAGACAAGCTCTGATTAGCAGGTAGCCACCATGAGTCTTTCCAAGTGCTGGAGAAGCACAGAACTACAAAGTAGAAGAGTTGGAAGGGACCTTGGGGTCTTCTAGTGCAACACCCTCTCAAAGAAGGGACCTCTATAACAATCCAGACAAATGGCTCTCCAATCTCTTCTTAAAAACCTGATGGGGCACCCACAACTTCTGCAGGCAAGCCGTTCCACTGGTTGATTGTTACTGATGCAAAGAAAGAGGGTCATTAAGATTAGAAAGTGGTACAGACATAAGAATGTTTCTTTTTAAAAAGTAAAACAGGATAGATAGTACATCTCTCAACTAGGAGAGATCCCAGGTGGTTATCATCCTTGGTCTTGGATGGGGCTGAACTATCCCAGGCAGACTTGATGTGTAATTTAATTTAATTTAATTTAAAGTTCTTATAACTTGGGGGTCCCCGACTCACAGCTCCTGCTCAAAGAGCAGGTGACAGCCATGGCCAGGAGGCCCTTTGCCTAATTCTGTGCTGCACACCAATTGCACCCTTCCCTGGACAGGGAGCCTCTACACTCAGTCACTTGTGCCCTGGTCATCTCCCAATTGCTCAGTGAAGTGCACTGGGTACCAGTTTGCTTCTGGGTCCAATTCAAGGTGTTGGCCATCACCTATAAAGCTCCACAAGGCATAGGACCGGGTTATCTACAGATCCAGCTTCACCGGATCTCATCAGCCTGACTCACTTGATCAGGCAGGGAAGGTACGCTGTAGACTCCATCAGTCAAATGATTTTGACTGGCACAGTCTATGAAGGCAGCTTTCCCAGTCGCTGCCCCTTCTTTATTGAACATCCAACCCCCAGAAGGGAGGAAAGTCCCCAATTGACTTTCTACAAAGGGATCAGAATAGCAATAGCACTTAGATTTATATACCGCTTCATAGTGCTTTACAGCCCTCTCTAAGCGGTTTACAGAGTTCAGCATATTGCCCCCAACAATCTGGGTCCTCATTTTACCAACCTCGGAAGGATGGAAGGCTGAGTCAACCTTGAGCCGGTGAGATTTGAACAGCTGAACTGCTGAACTAGCAGTCACTGAAGTAGTTGCAGTGCTGCTTTTAACCACTGCGCCACCTTGGCTCCTTGGCCTTGTGGTGGTTTGGGGGGGGGGCACAGAGGAAAACCCAACTGTGTGGCTAGGTAGTTCCTTGAGAGCCCCCCCCCGCCTATAATAATCCAATGTGAAATGTCTGTCTTAGGACTTTTTCCCCCTTCTTTTGATGTTTAATTGTCATTATCCTATAATTTAATTTTTTTTAACCCTAATTTAATTTTTAATTTTAATGCTAATTTTCCTACATTGTTTTGCTTATTGGTTATATAATATTGTACATGGCTTGAAAGGATGTTTAGAAATATGACATGAAATAAAATAAATAAATAAAAATTAAATAAATAAATAAAACAAACAAATAAATAAAGCTATCCATTTCAGTTGTTTCTAAAACAAAAGCAAATAAAGAAGTATTTAACTGTGCTTATACGTAATCCTAGACCAGCCTGCTGTCTGAAGAATTCAGGGAGTTGAAGTAAACAAGTCGTAAAGTTGCCAAGTCTGGAGACTCCAGCCCTAGACAATGGTGTTGAAATCATGACACAGTGGCTGGGTTGGAAGTGACATCAAAAGTGATCTAGCCCATCCCCATGCTGAAGCAGTAACCCAGTCTACTACCTATCTAGCCTCTGCTAACATTAACTTAAGAAAAAGTCTATCTCCTTGGAGGAAGCCAACACCACTTCCAGGAGTTCACCCTGCCTGGCCGTCCTGTCTTGAACCCCATTGCATTATAAGAGGGAACCAGTTTGATTCATCATTAATGGATCAGCCTTTCCAATATTCCAAAATGTTACCTCTGATTTATCTCTAAGGCAATCTAAGGTGTACTAAGGCCCATCAACCTTTTCTCAGGAGGTTTCATCTTGAGGCCCACACCTTTTTCTGCTTCTTAGTCTCATTCTGAACTTGCAGATGCTCCATAAATCCAAGCTGATGGAGCAACCAGCTAAGCTTAGCAGAAAACAAAGTAGCTCCTCTGATCTTCTCACTGCCAAGTTCAGAAGAAGCAAGTTGCATCTCATAGGAAACAGGGCTTCAATACTACCATTTTCAACTTCAGCTCTTATTTGTTTGTTTGATTTTTACCCTACCACAATTACAGAGACCCTTGGCATCTGTCGCTAACCCATTGCCTTTGATTTCCAGCAAATTTTGAGGGCACCTACAAAAATAAACTTATACTTTCCACGCCACGCTAGCCTTTTTGTGTATTGGTGTGTGTGTGTGTATACATGGAGAACCACATGTGTCATAAAAGCACTACATTTTCACTCACTGCCAGGAAAATTACCAGACTCTATGAGAAGACAATATACAGTTCAGAGGTGGGTTTCAGCAGGTTCTGACCAGTTCTGGAGAACCGGTAGCGGAAATTTTGAGTAGTTTGGAGAACCAGTAAATACCACCTATGACTGGCCCTGCCCCCATCTATTCTCTGCCTCCCGAGTCCCAGCTGATCTGGAGGAAATGGGGATTTTATTTATTTATTTATTTATTTATATATATATTAGTGACATTTATATACCGCCTCACAGTGCAAGCATTCTCTAAGCGGTTTACACAAGTAAGCAATGTATATATTTACATTGCCCCCAACAATCTGGGTCCTCATTTTACCTACCTCAGAAGGATGGAAGGCTGAGTCAACCTTGAGCCGGTGAGATTTGAACCGCTGACCTGCGGATCAGTGTCAGCTAATGTGGCCTGCAGTACCTGCCTCTAACCGCTGAACCACCTCGGCTCATTTTGCAGTATTCTTCCCCTGCCATGCCCACCAAGCCACGCCATGCCCACCAAGCCACACCCACAGAACCGGTAGTAAAAAAAATTGAATCCCACCACTGATACAATTAGCACAGAAGTGTATGTACACTCGCTCCAGCCTTATCTTGCATCTGAGGAGGTAATATTATTAGCAATTAGAAGCCGACCTCAATACAATAGGTGGTTAACAGTATCAGCTTTTGAAGTTAATATATATATATTGATTGGACTGCCACACAGCATTTTGAAAACAGCCAAACAAAAGATTTATCGAGACACCCCCACATTTGTTACAATGTGACTGAGTGCTGTAATGCTTCTCCACCCTCAAGCAAATGAAAAGCACTTTAAATTAATTCTTTTGCTCCAATTGATAGCGTCTTGCAATTGCAGCCATTTAAGCTGCTGATTTGGGGTCCATTTTCCTTTTGGCAACAAGGAAAACCCTTTGTGCAGCTTGTCATGTACCTCTGTGGTAAGCGCAAGATTCTGGGTTGTTTCCACATACACAATTTAACAGAATAACAGAAGGGGCCTTGAAGGTTTTCCAGTCCAACCCCCTGCACAAGCAGGAGACCCTAGACCAGTGTTTCTCAACCTTGGCAGTTTGAAGATGTGTGGACTTCAACTCCCCCCGTTGCTGGCTGTGGAATTCTGGGAGTTGAAGTCCACACATCTTCAAACTGCCAAGGTTGAGAAACACTGCCCTAGACCATTCCAGATAAATGATTATCCAATCTCTTTTTAAAAAATTCCAGTGATGGAGCACTCACAACTTCTGGAGGCAAGCCAATCCACTGGTTATGAGAATCTCCATAGACACTGGTTAATTGTCAGGAAATTTCTCCTTAGTTCTACGTTACTTCTCTCCTTGATTAGTTCCCCTCCATTGTATCTTGTCCTGCCTTCTGGTTCTTTGGAAAATAGGTTGACCCGCTCTTCTTTGTAGCAGCCCCTCAAATACTGGAACACTGCTATCCCTTCACCCTGGGTCCTCCTTTTCACTACACTACTTGTACCCAATTCCTGCAATCCTTCTTCATATGTTTTAGCCTCCAGCCTCCTAATTGTCTTAATTGCTCTTCTTTGCACCCTTTCCAGAGTCTCAACATCTTTTTTACATTGTGGTGACCAAAACTGGATACAGTATCCCAAGTGTTGTCTTACCAAGACCTTATAAAGCGGTAACTTTGTGTGATCTTGATTCTATCCCTCTTAATGCAGCCTAGGACTGCGTTGGTTTTTTGGTGGCTGCCGCATACGACTGGCTCATGTAGCACTCCCAGCCATTGCACTGACAATGAAAAGCTTCTGATATCACGATGGCCACAAGACTCTCTACAACAGGGGTGTCAAACTCGATTTCATTGAGGGCCAGATTAGCATTGTTGTTGTACTCTGGGGATGGGGGGGCAGGAGGGGGGTTGCAGCTCACTGGGTGTGGCCGGGGACGTGGCCATCTTGACTTTGCTTGTGCCTGTGGTGGCCAGGTGGGATTGGGGAAGGAATCCAGTGGTCTCCAGTGGGTGGGCAGGGGTGAGAGGATCGTCCTGCGGGATGAGGTGAGGTGAGGCAGGGGGCAGGGCAGCTACACCGGTGTGCCTTCAGCTGCTTTCAATGCCACTCGGTTTCCCACCCCATCTCCGCCAGGCTGATCTGCTCTTGTGGGGGGGGGGGGGATTGCCTTCTGCCTTCTCCGCCATGCCACGAACAGGCATTGACCATCCCCCAAGCCCCACTGCTGTCAAAGTAAATCACGGGTGCTGCACTGCAATGGACAGACGAAAAGTGCAGCTTTTGTCTGAAGGAGGAGGAGGAGTGGGGAGAAGAAAGATGGAAAGTGGCAGTGGTGGGTTGCTCCCGGTTTGGCCTGGTTCGGCGACCGGTAGCGGTAGCGGTAGCGGCAGTGGTGGGAGGCTCTACCCACCCGCCCGGGACACTTCTGTGCATGCGCAGAAGCGTCGCACGTGCACGCGAGCGTGAACTGGTAGTGACAGGATTTAGAACCCACTACTGGAAAGTGGCCAAGTGAGAAGTGTCCCACCGGCCAGGCACTGAAATGCCACCACTGCCGCCGCAGAGAGAGAGAGTGAGAGCGAGAGAGAGATCCAATCCAACGTGTGTGTGCGTGTGTGTGTGTGTGTGTGTGTGTGTGTGCGTGTGTGTGTGTGCGTGTGTGCGTGTGTGTGTGTGTATGTGTGTGTGTGTGTGTGTGTGTGTGTGTGAGAAAGAGAGAGAGAGAGAGAGAGAGAGAGAGAGAGAGAGAGAGAGAGAGAGAGAGAGAGAGAGAGAGAGAGAGAGATCTGATCCAACCTCAGAGAGTTATACCAGGGCTGGCAGCGGTGTTCTCTCTCTCTCTCTCTCTCTCTCTCTCTCTCTCTCTCTCTCTCTCTCTCTCTCTCTCTCTCTCTCTCTCTCTCTCTCTCTCTCTCCCTCCCTCCCTCCCTCCCTCCCTCTCTCTCACACACACAGAGCTTTGAAACTGGGACCATCCTTTGCCAGACACAGCCCACCATCCCCACCTCTGGGTTCTGGTTCATTTAAACCCTCAAATTAGTGGCTTGGAGAGGCACAATAGCCCAATGGTTAAAGATGCTGAGCTTGTCAGCTGGAAAACTGACAATCCGGGTTCAAGACCCAAGCACTATGTGATGGGGGTGAGCTTTCATTCCTTGTCCCAGCTCCTGCCCACCTAGCAGTTTGAAAGCATGCAAATGGGAGTAGATAAATAGGTACCACTTTGGTGGGAAGGTAACAGCGTTCTGTTTGCCTTGGGCTATAAAGCTATACTGGCCACATGGCCACAGAAATTGTCTTCAGACAAGGCTGGCTCCCTCAGCCAAGAAATGGAGATGAACACACACACACACACAGAGTCAGACTTGACTGGACAGGGGAAACCTTTATCTTTACCTGTATTTACAACTCAAAGCTGCTCTTGACTCTCCCCCCCTGACTCTGTGTCTCCACCATCAGTTGCTTTGTTCCTGCCCAGAAAGGGAGGGCAAGGTAACCTGGGCTGGGCTGGGGGGCTTCCTTAGAAGTGGAGAGCGGGTCCAGGTGCAATCGCATAAGAAACTAAGGCCCAGTAGCTTTCCTTTTGGCTGCATCAGAGCAACCACTCACCACAGGTAGTCCTTGATGTACGAGCACAATTGAGCCCAAAATTTATCTTGCTAAGCGAAACAGGTGTTAAGTAAATTTTGTCCCATCCTACGACCTTTCTTGCCGCACTTGTTAAGTGAATCACTACAATTGTTACGTGAGTAACATGGTTGTTAAGTGAATCTGGCTTCCCCATTGACTTTGCTTGTCAGAAGGTCACAAAAGGGGGAATCACGTGACACCAGGACACTGCAACCGTCATAAATATGAACACTTGCCAAGCATTTGAATTTGGATCAAGCGACCATTGGGATGCTGCAACAGTCATAAGTGTGAAAGACGGTCATAAGTTACTTTTTACAGTGCCGCTGTAACTTCAAATGGTCACTAAACGATCTGTTGTAAACCAAGGACTACCTGTAATTGTAGAAGCATCCATGGCCCTCCAGCCAGGCTCCTGCTGTTCTAGCAGTCCAGAGCTTGCTTCCGGATCGAGTCTGCAGAGTTCCCGGCTTGAGCAGTCGTTCCACCCTGCCAGCATCCAAGTGATTGCAGGTGGAGAATCCAACAGAGGGCGACTAGCAGAGCATCCACAGTTCTCTGAGCGGGGAATTCCCCCCCATCAGGGAGTCCCTGCCCCAGCAACCCACCTTTCAGCAAGGGCTTTTGGGGGCCTGACAGGCCTTGCTTGCATTTCTTGACTGAGACTCCTCCTGCCCTCCCGTTTCATTCCGTCAGACCCTTGCGCGATGCTCAGGCCCAACTACACACTTAATTGAGAGCAACATTAGCAACATTCACATATTGCAAAGTAGGGAAGACACTGTAAAAAATGATTCCTAGCCCGTCAATCCTGGCCAGGAAAACTAGATACCATCAAGTTGGGCAACTCCCATTGTGATGCTCCTGCTCTGTTCCCCCTTGAGGAGTCATTATTGGAGATCACAGATCAGGAGTTTGGAAATGCTCCTGGGCTGTGCCAGGATCCTCTTTGGCATTCACAGCCACCAAACCCCTTGATACCAAGTTCCAGAGCCCCTGCCGTCCCTTGGGCCCCAGCTGCATGGAAGCGGCTGTTTTATCCCAGGCTCAAATGTATTTCGCAGACAAGGACCTGCAGATTTGATCAGCAACTGAAATCCCACTGTGATGCTTCCTCAAACGGCAGCCTCCAACCTCTCCCTTTCAGCAAGAACAAGGATGCCCAGCCCTGGTGAGCTTCTCAACCACAGGCACTCTCTTCCCCTGCTGCCTTGGGACCCTTGCCTATTGCCGGGCTCCCCTGCCTGCTTCCCTGGGCAAATCGCTCTCTGCTTACACTGACAGGGCCCTTGGAAAGCCGAGGGAGGCTGAAAGGGAAGGCAGTGGGGCCCCCTTTGCGATGGGCCAAGAGAGGAAGCAGCCATCCCACTGGCAGGTCTGCATGGACACAGGGGCTCCGTTCGCTCATTCGGCTGTGACAGATGCTCCGGGGCCACTATGGAGGAGAGTCACAAAGCTTGCAAGCTCACCTTGAAGAAGATCATAGTGGCTCCGTCCTTGACTGCTCCATATTCGATTTTGGTCTGCTTGGCCAAATCATCTGCAGAGCCAATGGGGGACTCCATCCTCTCCACCGTCAAGAAGGCAGCTAAGTTTGCCGTGTAGGAAGAGATGATTATGAGGGTGAAAAACCACCAAATTCCCCCGATGATCCGAGTGGACAGAGCTTTGGGCATCAGCTCGGAGCCTGGGAAATAAAGGAGAAAGAGAGGGAAACAGTCACAGGCTGGACAGCCCCCCCCCCCCCGGCCCACTTCTCAGTCATGAGCTGCACCCCGATTACACCAGGTCAACCTGAGCGATGCCTAAGAAAACCATCCTGCTGTTTCCATTCTTTCCTTCTGCTGCTGGCAGAAATTCCCAGCCCATCCCTGCTGACCTTGGGCACAGCCAGTAATTTATGGGGAGCTGCAAATCAGCGTAATTAACTAAGCAGCTTTTATGTGATTTGAATAGCAAGCCATTTGTGAACTTTTATGTCTCCTTTGTTCAATCGTTTAAAATAAAAGGAAACTTCCTTTATGTGGATTGTTTTTCAAAAGGGCTCACTCTGAGGACATTCTTCAAATATACAGGCTTAAAAAAAAAAAACCAAACCTCTGGGCAAGAAATGATTAGGGCTGTAAATAGAAGTCAAGGGTAGCAAACACCATTTAAATGTGTTACAGGCCTACAGTGACTTTGTCCAAAGAGAGAAGGACATCCAGGGGTGGTTTTATCTCTTCTGCTCCCGATTCCAGGTGGAACCAGGTTTAAAAGGGGAGCCGGTGGAGGAAACCCGTCTCCCAGAAGGCTGAGAATTAAGAGATGAAAAAGTGCATGTCTTCAAAGACGTAGAAACCATATCCCCACTGTGCTTCTGAAAAGTGACAGCAGTTGTGAGGGGAAGAGTACTCAAGATAGGAGGTCTGAAAACTTGGGGGACCTGGCGCCTTGCTGCTACCTAGTCTGCTCCATCCAAGGAGCCTCTTTCTGTGCTGGCTGGCCAGATTCCTGGTGAATCTCCTCAAGCATACAATTCACAGACATGGAAAGACCTCCTGAGCCCATCTTGCTCAACCCTCTGCTTGGTGCAAGAATCCAAATGGAAGCATCCCAGATAGAAGATGCCACCCTGGGTCAAAAGTTCCTCTGTCCAGTTATCCTTAATGTTAGGGAGTTTCTCTAAGATCAGAAAGTGTGATACAAGGGGAATTAACCAAATACATGCACTGTAGCCATATCAATATAATTATAAGGATGGGAGGGAGGGAGGAAGGAAGGGAGGGAGGGAGGAAAGGAAGGGAGGGAGGGAGGGAGGGAGGAAGGGAGGAAGGAAGGAAGGAAGGAAAGAAGGAAGGAAGGAAGGAAGGAAGGAAGGAAGGAAGGAAGGAAGGAAGGAAGGAAGGAAGGAAGGAAGGAAAGTTAGTTAGACATTGTCTCTCTCTTTTCAAAATTGGACAAGGTAACCATTTTCTTTGCTTCTAAAAGGTAGGCATAATCAAACCCTACCACGAATTACAGCACCAAATCTCCTGCCCTCTTGGAGTTACAGTGTAAGTTGATACCAGCAAACCTATCACAACCTCCATTTCCAGAATAGAATAGAATAGAATAGAATAGAATAGAATGGAATGGAATGGAATGGAATGGAATGGAATGGAATGGAATGGAATGGAATAGAATAGAATAGAATAGAATAGAATAGAATAGAATAGAATAGAATAGAATAGAATAGAATAGAATAGAATAGAATAGAATAGAATAGAATAGGTTGGAAGGGACCTTGGAAGTCTTCTAGTCCAACTCCCTGTTCAGGAAGGAAACCCTATATCATTTTAGACAAATGGTTGTCATTCCAGTGATTAATTGTCCTGCCAGGAAATTTCTTCTTAGTTCTAGGTTGGTTCTCTCCTTCATTAGTTTCCACCCATTGCTTCTTGTCCTTCCACCTACAGGTCTGAGGGATGTGAGATCTGGCTTTTGTTCTCTTCAGGAAAGAGTCCTTGAGGCCATCAGGTTCAACCCCCCCACTCCACCCTTGCTGGCCACTGGATAACTTCTTGCCTGATGCAGAGTTCTTGAAAACCCAAACACTTGCATTCTTTCTGTGCCGTTTTCCAGTATGGCTATGACTCTCAGAACAGATCTGTGACTACACAGAGCATGGCAAATTAGAGATGCCGATTAATATTCAGAAAGGAAGGAAGTAAATTTCTTTAAAAATTATGAAGGAGCAGCTTCCTATGGAACCTCAGGTTCTGATTAGTGGCATCCATAGACATTCAACAAGAACATGGTAACAGCCTCCCTCTTTCTCTGTGTGTGTCAATGTCACCACTGCACGCAAAAGTCTTCTAGGGTGCAGCCGCAACTGCCACCGTGTCTTTTTCACCCTCCCCAGCTTGGGCCCTCTGGCCCTGGTCTGAGGCCTCCCTGTGTTCTTTGGGTCTTTATTCTTTTTTCACAAATGAAAAAGTACCCAGAGCAAATGCTGAGTAATCCATGTCAGACTTTGAGCACAGGGAAATTTACTGCCTGCTGGAACCCTTCTGGCTTCTGGGCCTTCCATTAGTTTAGCTATTTAGACCTGTGGAAGCCCCTGGACTTCCACTTCTCCCTGGCAGGAAGGGCTGGTGAGCAGGTCCTGTGTGGAGCAGAGGAAGTCTCACTCCTCAAGACCCCTTGGACCGGGTAGTTCTATCAGGGAGAAGTACAGTAGGTCTCGCCTCTGCTCTAAAGATCCTCCCTAGTGGAAGAGACAGAAAAGCTGATCTTGACAAGCTCTTCAGAGACTGCCTAGAGACACCCTCTCCCCCCATTTCAAAAGCAATGTCTTTGCTTGTCATTGTGTGATGACAGCAACTCCTTGGTACTCTGATGCTGCTTGTAACCATGAAGGAGAGAAGACACCGTATTACAGCTCTTGCTCCAAGGCTTTTTCCCCCTAACAACATTCATCTCGCACCTGTCAATCGAGAAGCACACTACATGTGCGTAGAGCAATACAAGAAGGAGGAAGGAAGAGGAGCAGGAGCAGGAGGAGGAGCAGGACCTACCTTGCTGCATCAGGGCGCCCATTCCAAACCAGAAACTGTTGAGGAGGGTGAAGTTGTTCTCGACAATGTCTGACCCAGGATTGCATGGATGAGCATCATACCATTCATAAGGGCTGAACCTACATGTGGAAAGAGGGGAGGTCACACTCCTGCAGAGAGGACAGGCACGGATGGGCAGGAGAGAAATGCCATGGGTTGGGCATCACTTGGACAATTTGAATCAGGTTTGCCTCCCCGTTCAGGTTCGAGCAAAAGTGGAATTCAGAAGTTGGCCTTCCCCAACCATCACTGGAGAAACAGCCTATGGCAGTACGTTACTGATGTATTGGTGAAACTGGCTGATACACGTAGCAACAATAACCTTTAGACAGTGAGATGCAGATGAATTGTGAAAGTAGCTTTTATAGTTTAATTTCCCTATGTCTTTCTCCCTTTATTTTGCAAAGTTGCATGCTCTGAGGAGAGAGACCCCAATCAATTTGGATAAGTAAGAGGAACGGGCTTTGCATAAACATGTTTTGATGTGTATAAAAATAAATTGCTTCATATGGTCTTTTTATTTCCTGAATTGTATTCATAGCAATATACATGTATGTGCCTAGTGCAGAAATGCTTACAAACATTTGAAATAACAATAACAATAACAACAACAAAGTTGGAAGGGACCTTGGAGGTCTTCTAGTCCAACCCCCTGCCTAGGCAGGAAACCCTACACTACTTCAGACAAATGGTTATCCAACATCTTCTTAAAAACTTCCAGTGTTGGAGCATTCAAAACTTCTGGAGGCAAGCTGTTCCACTGATTAATTGTTCTAACTGTCAGGAAATTTCTCCTTAGTTCTAAGTTGCTTCTCTCCTTGTTTAGTTTCCACCCATTACTTCTTGTTCTACCTTCAGGTGCTTTGGAGAATAGTTTGACTCCCTCTTCTTTGTGGCAACCCCTGAGATATTGGAACACTGCTATCATGTCTCCCCTGATCCTTCTTTTCATTAAACTAGACATACCCAGTTCCTGCAACCGTTCTTCATATGTTTTAGCCTCCAGTCCCCTAATCATCTTTGTTTTTTTTTTTTCTCAAAAAAGTTTTATTAGTACAAACTTACATAAGTGGTAACAAAATATTAAATCCAAAGTACAAACATTTTTGTTTCCCCCCCCCCAGACCCACCCCCTTCCCTCCCCACCTCCCCCCCCCCGGACTTCCCAGAGATAATACAGGGCATAATAATAAGTTTAAATTGTTAATAAAAAGAAAAAGGAAAAAGGAAAAAAAGAACACTATTTTTAAAAAAACTTCAACTCCAAACTATACAGTACTAATATATCGCATTTGTATACAATAGTAAAGATACAAAAAAGAGAGAGAAAAAAAAGAAAGAGAATAAAAAAAAAGAAAGAAAGAAAGAGAAAACTCTTTAACACTACAAACAAACAAACCTCCTACCTCCTCCCTTCAGTCCTCTATCTTATACAAGGTAAATGTTACATAAGTAATAACTAAATATAAAATACACAAATCTTAAACTAATATTATTGACATTAGAAATAACCTCTAAGATAAAACTTAACTAAATGTTACATAAGTGATCATCAAATATTAAATTTCATCATGATATTAATAAGATAATATTCTAAATTAATTCGCTAACTTCAATAAACAAAAAAAGAAAATAAAAGAAGAATAAACAATAAACAAATCTTCAACAAACTATATATATCTAATATTATCAACATTAAAAATAACCTCAAAATTATATAAAACTTAACTAAATATTGCATAAGTAATCATTAGATAGGGAAAAGATAAAATACAATCATATTAGTCTCTATCCATCCAATATATTTCAACATCACATCGTTTTGTATCTTGATAGTTCATCTTTTAATAGTTCAATAAATTCAAATTTGTCAAGTCGTCTCCCGTCTGCTCCCAAACCTCCATCTCCTTTTCCCCAGCTATCTGATTCAGGCACTCCTTTTGGATTTTTGAGTCTATTTCTTTTTGATCCATCGAAGGTGGCTTCCCCTCCTCCTCCTCTTTTATTTTCATACACCCTTCTTCTGGAATCTTGGATATATCAGCCTTTAGAACATTGACATAAAATTCAGTAGCTTTTTTTATCGTGTTGAGCCGGTATCTTTTTCCAGAAAATTTCACTGCTACTCCAACTGGTGCTTCCCATTTATATTGTAAATTTAATCTCTTAAATTCATCAATCAAAAAAGTATAGCTTTTCCTGGCTTTAAGCATTTTAGAGGGGATTTCTTTCCAAATCTTTAGTTCCTGACCATTCACCATAAGATTATTGTTAAACGTTGCTTGTATAATTCTGTTCCGTAGAGCTCTTGTGGTAAAATATATGACAATATCCCTTGGTAGATGCTTTTGTTTGGCGTACCACGAGTTGATTCTGTATGTTTTGTCGATTTGTGTAGCCAATTCCGCTTTAGAAATTCCAGACACCTGATCCAATATGTCAACCATCCTGCCTTTTAAATTTTCATATAATCCTTCTTTCAAACCTCTAATCCTTATAGCAACTTCCATAGATCTGAACTGAGTCATTAAGACCTCTTTTTCAAAATTTGCAATGTCATTTTGGATTTTATCTATGTAATTCACCGAAGTTGCCAAAGCTTGTTTATTTGTTTCAATACGTTCTGCCAAAACCCTAATCATCTTTGTTGCTCTTCTCTGCACTCTTTCTAGAGTCTCAACATCCTTTTTACATCGTGGCGACCAAAACTGAATGCAGTATTCCAAGTGTGGCCTTACCAAGGCATTATAGAGTGGTATTAACACTTCGCGTGATCTTGATTCTATCCCTCTGTTAATGCAGCCTAGAACTGTGTTGGCTTTTTTGGCAGCTGCTGCACACTGCTGGCTCATATTTAAATGGTTGTCCACTAGGACTCCAAGATCCCTCTCACAGTTACTACTGTTGAGCAAGGTACCACATATACTGTACCTGTGCATTTTGGTTTTCTTGCCTAAATGTAGAACCTTACTTTTTTCACCATTGAATTTCATTTTGTTTGATAGCGCCCAATGCTCAAGTCTGTCAAGATCCTTCTGTATCTTGAGCCTATCTTCTGGAGAGTTGGCTATTCCTGCCAGTTTGGTGTCATCTGCAAATTTGATGAGTTCCCCATCTATCCCCTTGTCCAAGTCATTGATGAAGATGTTGAAGAGTACTGGGCCTAAAACAGAGCCTTGGGGTACTCCACTGCATACTTCCCTCCATGTAGATGCAGTTCCATTGAGCACTACACATTGAGTGCGGTTGGTTAGCCAGTTTTGAATCCATCTGATGGGCTTTTGAATCTGAAATGATGGACTGTAGCCTGCTTTAAGTTGAATTTCATTCCCAGTGATTGCGAACAGATCCAGGTTGTTTTCTTGGCAACAATTTGTACTAAAGAGAGTGTGATTTACAGTGTTTTACAGTGAAAACCAGGATAGAAATTCTACAAACAAGCAAGCTGGGAGCCAAGGAGGAGGAGAGCAGGCCAAGCTAGGGAAGAAAAATAATACTGGAGCCCGGTTAGGAGAATAAAATGGAAGGAAGACTAAGCAAAATTTGCCATCCATGCAGTGAGACCAATTTTCTTGCTGGCATCCCATCCTGTGGCTGGTGCGAATCGTGTCTCCACTTAAGCAGAGGCACCTCTGAGGTTCTGAACAGCCATGCAGGTGATAGAAATCTTTCTGCCCTGGGAGGAACTCACAGAAAGGGTGGTTAGCTGTGAAAAAGATCCTCATTTGGGAAAACCTTTCTCATCGCAGCTTTTGTACACATTGAGTATTTTGCTAGAACAGGTACTGGCAAAGGATGGAAAGAGGCATAAAAAGGATTTTTGAGGGGATCTCAAACTGCAGGAATCACTTCCAGCCAGCCAACTGGAAAATTTAAAATAAAATCTTTTCCATATATGTAAAAAAAAAAAAAGCTAAGAGACAGCTCTTGTGGAAAAATGAAATACTGTAGGTGAATTCATATATAGTTATTGCAGCATTTCAGGAATACAATGATGACACACCTCAAGTACCCAAGCATTCATTGGAAAACCAACTCAACCTAGACTGAAAAGCCCTCCCCCTGCCCCCCCCCACCCCCGGGATCCTCAGTGGTTTGGCTGGTTCTTCCATTCCCCAGCAAAATGAAACATGATTTTCTGTTTTAGAACGGATTCCAACCAAGAGGGAAATATTCCTTGGAGAGCAAAAGCCTCTGTTCCTGCCAAATCTCTACAAAAGCAAGCTTCCTATGCTATGAATATATAATTCATATATATATATATATATATGAATTATATATATATAAGTATTCCTATGTCCTGCGATACTTCACAAGAAGAGTATTACATTCCTCTGTTCATAACAGAATTCCTTATGAAACCAGACTTGAAATTTTGGGACTTCAAAATTTAGAACTCCGCCGCCTTCAATCTGACCTAAGTGTAGCTCATAAAATTATCTGCCTCAATGTCCTACCTGTTAATGACTACTTCAGCTTCAACCGCAATAATACACGAGCTCACAATAGATACAAACTTAATGTAAACCGCTCCAGACTTGATTGCAAAAAATTCGACTTCAACAACAGAGTTGTCAATGCCTGGAACACTTTACCTGACTCAGTAGTTTCTTCCCCAAACCCCAAAAACTTCAACCTCAGATTATCTACCATCGACCTCACCCCATTCCTAAGAGGTCGGTAAGGGGCGTGCATAAGCGCACAATCGTGCCTACCGTTCCTGTCCTAATGTACACATATATTCTTACCTCTTTTACTCTTATTCATGCTTGTACTATTACATATATATATATTCAATCGTGTGTTACTGTTTATACTTTGCTTATAATCATATATGCTTGACAAATAAATAAATAAATAAAATAAATAAATGATTTCATTCCTCTAATCACAGAAACAAAGTCATACATGAAAGCGAGATTTCAGGACGTGCAGCTGCAAAATCTTAAGAGATATACTAGGTGGGATCCCACGGATGGAAATTCTCAAGTCTAAGGGTGGGTGAATCTACTCTAAAGTAAAATAATACTGGAAGTACAAAAGGGGCTCCCCCACCCCCTTTGGTTCCTTTCTTTTTGCTGTATCAGTAGTAAAAGGAAGGAGTGGCAACCTTTTCACCAGGTATTAGTTTGAGTCTAATACGTTTTATCTTCAATAATTTTGAAGGAGCGCAAAGATGTCACTGCACGTTGGAGCACTTCTCTAGGGATTAAAGGACAATGAATATTAATCCTATCTTCACAAAATAGGGGGAAGAAGCATCAAGATAGGAGCCACAAAGGAGGAGTCAGATTGATCAACTTGACATTGATACCAGGTAAAAGTGTGGATTATTGAGCAGTCAGTTTATTAGCCTTTAGAAAATTATTTTACTTGTTTTTCATACTTCTTTACTACCCTTTTCCCTCAAAGAGTGAATCTGGGCAGTGTACAATAAAACATTAAAATATAAAACAACCCTATCCAATATACTGTAAGTATAAAAGTTAAAAATAAAATTTAAAAATTGTTTAACAGGTGCTAGTATGGGTTTGTTAATAACTAGGCAAGCCATGCCCTGTTCGGTCATTGATTCAAAGATATTTCCTTACCTAGACAGAGAAACAGAATCATTATGGGTGGGCAAAAAAGCAATGAGACTGGGAGTGACTTCTGAATTCCTGCAGGCTTCCCCACTGACATTGCTTGTGGGAAGCTAGCAGGGAGCATTGGAAATTTTCCTTCCTTCCTTCTGTGGGCAAAATCAGTTTTCAGATGAATGGAACAATTTAAAACAAAAAGAATGTGGCTTTGTAACTTCTGGCTCACAGAGGTCCTTGTAAGTTTTTATCAGAACATCCCCCTTTGCAACCACTGAATCTCAAGATACAAAAATTTCTTCTAAGGCCATTCTTCTCTGTAGATACTGTAAAAGAAGGGCAGGAAGCAACCTGAGATCTATTATGTTATAACTTATTAATATGTATGCATGCATAATTTTCCCCTCCTTCCTTCAACATTTCCCCTAGCCTGACAACATTTCTTAGTTTATTCTTAGCTTTCCTGACTTTATCCCTGCAGATTCGGGCTATTTGCTGGCATTTTGTTTTAGTTATATGCCCATCTTTCCATTTTTATATTTGTTCTTCTTGTCCCTTAGATTGTCATAGAGCTCTTTATGCAATCGTGTTGGTTTCAACTGCAGTTTTTTATTTTTCTTCCTCTATGGCAGTGTTTCCCAACCTTGGCAACTTGAAGATGTCTGGACTTCAATTCCCAGAATTCCCCAGCCAGCAAATGCTGGCTGGGGAATTCTGGGAATTGAAGTCCAGATATCTTCAAGTTGCCAAGGTTTAGATTTATTATTAGAGTTGGAAGGGAGCTTGTAGGTCATCTAGTCCAACCCCCTGCTCAAGCAGGAGTTCCTACACCATTTGAGACAGATGGCAGTCCAGTCTCCCCTTGAAGGTCGCAAGTGTTGGGGCTCTCACAACCTCCGCTGGCAAGCTGTCCCACTGGTTGATCGCTCTCACTGTCAGAAAGTTTCTCCTCACTTCCAGGTTGAATCTCTCCTTGGTCAGCTTCCATCTATTATTCCTTGTTTGGCTTTCTGGTGCCATAGAGAACAGCCTGGCCCCCTCCTCTCTGTGGCATCCCCTCAAGTATTGGAACACTGCTATCATGTCACCCCTGGTCCTTCTCTTCGCCAGACTGGCCAAGCTCAGTTCCTGCAACCGCTCTTTGTATGTTTTATTTTCCAGACCCTTTATCATCCTGGTTGCTCTCTTCTGTACTTTCTCCAGGGTTTCAATGTCTTTTTTGTAGTGTGGTGACCAAAACTGGATGCAGTACTCTAGGTGTGGTCTGACCAAGGCTTTATAGAGTGGTACAAGTACCTCTCTGGTCCTTGATTGTATCCCTCTATTTATGCAGCTCAGGACTGCGTTGGCCTTTTTGGCTGCTGCTGCACACTGCTGGCTCATATTTAGTTGGCTGTCTACCAGGACTCCGAGATCCCTTTCGCAATCGCTGCTATTGAGTGTGGTTTCGCCCAGTTTGTATGTGTATTTTTGATTCTTCTTAACCTAGGTGTAGAAACACTGCTCTATGGTATTGTTTTTGTTTGAGCTTTTAGTATTTTGTTTTTCAGAATTTACCATGGATCCTGAACTGTTTTTCCTTCTAGGATTTACATTCATGGAATCCTTCCTAATGCCTCTCTTAGTTTGTTGTCTAACTCTCTTAAAATCTAAAATATCTATACCTGCATTATAGTAAATTCTAGTATGACATGGTGACTCTCTCCCAAAGCTCCTATAACTTACACTCCCTCAACCATTTCAGCCCTATTAGTTAGGATTAAGTCCAGTACAGCTGACCCTCTAGTTCCCACCTCCACCTTTTGGGTGACAAAGCTGTCAGCTAGGCATGTCAGAAACCTGCTCCCTCTCCCACTCACTGAAGAGTTTGTTTCCCAGGTGATAGTTAAAGTCCCTCCTTACTACAGTGGTGTGTTTCCTGCACACCCTGGCTGACTGATTAGCAAAAAGTTCATTGATTCCTTCCACTTGGTTGGGTGACCTGTAATACAAACCTATGGCAATGTCATTTCTTTTTCCTCTGATATTCACTGAAATGCTTTCAAGAAGGCTCTCATCCCTAACAGGGTGTATTTCTGCGGCAATACATTCTTTACATACAATGCAACTCCCCCCCCCTTTTTTTGAGTTGGTTCTGTTTCTTTTGAACAATTTATATCCTTGCAGTATGTTCCAATCATGGGTTTCATCCCACCAAGTTTCAGTAATAAGAACAATATCATACATGCCTTCATGTACTAGGACTTCAGGTTCTCTGTTTGTTACCCAAACCCAAGCATTAGTATTTAGGCATTTGAGCTCATTATGGCTGACCATCCCTTCTCGCCAATCCCTTTCTCATTGTCTGATTGGTTGTCTTGGAGATTACCTTGGGGATTGGCCTTAAATAGTCTTCCTCCCCTTCCAGTTTTAGTTTAAAGCTCTAAAAGATGAGCCAGATGTTTTTCTTTCTAGTTTTTGTGAGAGGCATGCACGCTCATCTGGGACGCAACCTGGAAGAAGAGCTGCCCAGGGGGTATGCGCGTGCTGGAAAATGAACTTCCGGTTTCTGGCACGTGCATGCGAAGTGGCCAGCTAGTCTTCTGGTTACTGGTGCGCATGCACACAAGACGATCAGCTGGCCGGCGTGCATGCTCACGCCGGAAAACAGAAGACCAGCCCTTCCAGTTTCCAGCACTGCCGCACGCATGAAGGCCAGCTGATCATCGCATGCACATGTGTGCCAAAAACCCAGAAGAGGAACGGGCGAAGCCGTGCATGCCAGGCTTGCCACGTGCCACTTCGGGCATGCGTGCCATAGGTTCGCCATCACAGGCCTAGTTGCTTATAGTGTCTTGAAAGTGTTGTCAGGCTCTAAGTTCTATCATTCATCCCAGCATGAAAGAAAAGAAAGAGATTATAATCTGTGGTCTTGATTATTGTATTAAGCCTTTCTGTCACATTTTTAATCTTTGCACAACATAACAGAAAAATTGTCTGGTCTACAAACTGATGACTCTGTTCCTTTGAGTAGTAAATTATGGACCACCAACATACCTTTTTTTCCCTTTGGGAAAGGTGAGCTACTTTAATTCCTGTCACTGGAACAACCAGGATGATTAGGGGACTGGACACTAAAACATATGAAGAACGGTTACAGGAACTGGGCATGGCTAGTCTAGTGAAGAGCAGGACTATGGGAGACATGATAGCAGTGTACCAATATTTGAGGGGCTGCCACAGAGAGGAGGGGGTCAAGCTGTTTTCCAAAGCACCTGAAGGCCAGACAAGGAAGAATGGATGGAAACTGAACAAGGAGAGAACCAACCTGGAAATAAGGAGAAATGTTCTGACAATGAGAGCAATCAACCAATGGAACAGCTTGCCTTCAGACAGAAGTTGTGGGAGCTTCATCACTTGAGACTTTCAGGAAGAGATTTGACTGCCATTTGTCAGAAATGATGTAGGGTCTCCTGCTTGGGTGGGGGGTTGGACTAGATGACCTACAAAGTCCCTTCCAACTCTGTTAATCTAATCTAATCTAATCTAATCTAAAACGGGAGGTTGAACAACTAGCCTCGTGGTGCGACCGGAACAATCTGCAACTGAACACACTCAAAACCATAGAAATGGTGGTAGACTTTAGGAGAAACCCTCCCATCCTACCACCTCTTACAATACTAGACAACACAGTATCAACAGTAGAGACCTTCAAATTTCTAGGTTCCATCATATCTCAAGACCTAAAATGGTCATCTAACATCAAATACATCATCAAAAAAGCACAACAAAGAATGTTCTTTCTGCGCCAAACTTCCCAAGGAGCTGCTGATACAGTTCTACAGAGGAATCATTGAGTCTGTCATCTGCACCTCTATAACTGTCTGGTTTGGTTCTGCAACCCAACAAGACAGACACAGACTTCAGAGAATAATCAGAACTGCAGAAAAAACAATTACTGCCAACCTGCCTTCCATTGAGGATCTGTATACTGCACGAGTCAAAAAGAGGGCCGTGAAAATATTTATTGACCCCTCGCATCCTGGACATAAATTGCTTCAACTCCTACCCTCAAAACGACACTATAGAGCACTGCACACCAAGACAACTAGACACAAGAACAGTTTTTCCCCGAACGCCATCACTCTGCTAAACAAATAATTCCCTCACCACTGTCAAAGTATTCACTATGTTGCATTACTATTACTATTAGTTTTTCTCATCGTTCCTATCACCCATCTCCTCCCACTTATGACTGTATGACTGTAACTTGTTGCTTGTATACTTACGATTCATATTAATATTGTTTCCTGATTGCTTACTTGAACCCTATGACAGCCATTCTTGACAAATGTATCTTGTCTTTTTATGTACACTGAGAGCATATGCACCAAAGACAAATTCCTTGTGTGTCCAATCACACTTGGCCAATAAAGAATTCAATTCAATTCAATTCAATTCAATTCAATTCAATTCAATTCAATTCAATTCAATTCAATTCAATTCTATTCTATTCTATTCTATTCTATTCTATTCTAATCTAATCTAATCTAATCTAATCTAATCTTGACAAAGAATCTTCTCCAGGTGTCTGCGTATTTTCTTTCAAAGATAGGGTAGGAAAACAATTGTTCAGCTTCAGACGTGGGGATACAGCCTTTTTCAGTTTTTCTTTTTTGTTGTGTTCTGTTTTGATACAGACTTCTGCCTTTCCTTTCCTTAGGAGTTTGTCATGTTCACCATCCATAATTAAAGAATATTCATACATTTGCATACACTTCCCTTGTCCGTCTCATCACTAAACAAGTGTAAGAACACAAAACATGACCCAGGCAAACTTCTCTAAATGTTTTTCTCTTGAGTGAGGGTAAAGGGGCTCCCCACTCCCAACCCTATCACTCTACTGATAAAAGGTAAAATCTCCTTCAAGTGAAACAATTTCTGGATAGTCCATGTAGGCAGCAACATGGAAATGGTTGCTTTGCTTTATGTTTAAACTCCCCAGTCTAGTCTACCTCCCTGGGATGCCCTGAAGATATTTGCTCCCTATGGGTCTCCCAGTCAATAAGGGGAAGCAGGAGAACTCAGTTTGGCTTCCAATAGGCTAGAAATTCCTTCTATATCGTTCTTATTTCATTATTTGCTGGGAAGGAAAAATCAAAGGTACAAGTAAAGATTAGGCAAAACCTGGCTCAAAAACAATAACTGTGAAAGAGAACTTGGAGTCCTAGTGGAGGATCACTTAAACATGAGCCATGTTCGGCAAACAAGCTAATACAATCCTTGGTTGTATAAACAGAGGAATAGAATAAAAATGAAGTATTAGTACTGCTTTATAAATACTTAGTAAGACCACACACGGAATACTGCATCCAGGTTAGGTCACCACATTACAAAAATGATGAAGTTTTGGAAAAAGTGCCAAGAAGAGCAATTAAGATGATTCAGGGCCTGAAGACAAAAGCATATGAAGAACGCTTGCAGGATTTGGGTATTGCCAGTCTAGAGAAAAGAAGGACTGGGCTGGACTAGAAGACCTTCAAGGTCCCTTCCAGCTCTGTTTTGATGCTGATTAGTCCTGATGGTACTAATTTGTCCTCATCCAATATATTTTGCTGTGTATGATAAAAGTCATATGATTCTCCCCTTCCCTGAGCTCAATCAATCTATCAAAATAGAGCTGAAAAAGACCTTGGAGGTCTTCTAGCCCAACCCTCTGCTAGGAGTCCCTATGCCCATGATGGCAAACCTATGGCACGCGTGCCACAGGTGGCACGCGGAGCCATATCGGAGGGCACGCAAGGCGTTGCCCTATGAAAGCTCCAGCGCACATGCCTGGTGTGCCTGGTGAAGATGGGCAGGGCACTCTCCTCCCAAGTAGACTGCTCAGTCTGCACTGATCATGCCTTCTCTGCACTCTCCAAGCCCTTGGATCAGGAGGGGGTGGTCCTTGCTCCTCATCTGAGCTCTGTTCTCATGTTCATCCTGCCTCTGTTCCTCCCTGCCTGCAGGCCTTACTAATTCCGAAAAGCCTTGCCTGGACTGTTAGCGGAGAAATCACTCCGTAGGTCGATGGATCGTTGCTTCCCTTTTGAAAACATACTTACTTAGAAAATAAAACCCGAGATTCAAATCTAATTAACAAAATATTTATTTCAGTAGAGAAGTAATAAAAAGAATCCTTATTAAGCTTATTAATCTACATTTTATCGGCTAAGGAATGAATCACTTCTACCTTGGTAGAAATGGCGAAGAGAAAAAAAAAAGGAGTTGACCTCTGGAATGCAGACATGCGTAGTAGAATATATCATACGTCTGCTTGACCATAAATACAAGAAACAGAAAAACATAGAGATGCACAACTGGCAATAATTCACATCGTGACATGGACTGACTTTGCCCTTCCCCAGTTTCCTCCAAGGCCAACGGAGCTGCCCTCTCAATTGCTGTCAGTTCTTGTATCAGCTCATCTTCCCCGGCAGATTCAGACTCTGACCGGGGCATGACAAATGCCTTGATGAAGTCTAAGTATACTATATCCATAGCATTTTGCTGGTCTACTAATTTAGTCACAATATCAAAATATGAAATAAAGTTGGCTTGGCGTGATGTGTTTTTAACAAACCCGTGCTGGCTACTAGATATAATTGTTGGAAGAAATGTCCATCTGGGTTCAGTTCCAAGTGGAAAGAAAGACACTGGCAACATGGAGTCCCGTGGGAGTTGGGCGGCATATAAGAACAAACAAACAAACAAACAAACAAACAAACAAACAAACAAACAAACAAACAAATGGAGACTGCTTGGACTGGGCTTTTATGATCATATTTTTTAGTGTTTCCCTCGCTTCTTGAGTTGTTTTCTCCTTTAGGATTTTTATCCATGGAATTTTTCTTAGGCTCTCTCTGAGTTTGTTAAAATCAGCTCTTTTAAAGTTTAAGTCACTGGTTGAGATATGTTCTATTGCTTTTGTTTGCATTATATTGAATTGCATTATGACATGGTCACTCTCACCCAAGGTTGCATAACTTCAACTCCCTCTATCACTTCTTCTCTATTAGTAGAATTAGGTCCAGTATAGCTTTTCCTCTAGTTCCCTCCTCTACTTTTTGGATGACAAAGTTGTCAGGTACGTTGGTTAGGAATTTGTCCCAGTTGCTGCATAGTTTGTCTCCCAGTTGATATCAGCATAGTTAAATTCTCCCATTACTACTGTGGCATGTTTCCTACATACATTTGTTAGTTGTTTAGCAAAGTGTTTTTCTATTTCTTATGCTTGGTTCAGGGGTGAAATTC
Organism: Diadophis punctatus similis; assembly: GCA_023053685.1. Lineage (NCBI taxonomy): Eukaryota > Metazoa > Chordata > Lepidosauria > Squamata > Dipsadidae > Diadophis > Diadophis punctatus. The sequence goes on along the minus strand of JALIGW010000027.1, from coordinate 6,721,433 downwards.
AAAAAATTTCCCTACTGGTTCTGTACCCTACTGGCTTGGTGGGCATGGCAGGGGAAGGATACTGCACAATCTCCATTCCCACCCCACTCTGGGGCCAGCCAGAGGTGGTATTTGCCGGTTCTCCGAACTACTCAAAATTTCCGCTACCGGTTCTCCAGAACCTGTCAGAACCTGCTGGATTTCACCCCTGGCTTGGTTGGGTGGCCTGTAGCTTGGTTGGGTAGCTCATTCTTCAATAATCTTATTAGGCCTCTCAAATAATAATGCTGGAAATGCTTGGTATGGAAAATGGCATAGACAGGAAATCAGCAGCTACAGCAGCAATGTGGGCTTGCCTTTAAATTTCATGAGTTTTAAAAGTCATGGATCCATCACTGGATGGGGGATAAAGACTAACACATATGGCAGCAGGGGAGCGACAGAGGACTCCTGTGCTTCACTGCCAAGTATTCCCAAAGCCAACTTCACTTGCCTCCAGTTAGAGCAATTAAATGGTAAAATTGTCTGAGTATAGAGAAAGGCATAGCTACTGAAAGCCCACCGCCCCTCCCATGAATTGTGTTTTTGCAAGGGGACCCTGACTGAGAGGGATGATGGTCCAGACCTTGCATTTCTTAAAATCTCCTTTCAGTGTTGGCAAAAGGCATCTCTAAAGCTTTCATCACCTCATACCCTTTGCAGTAACCACTTAGCCAATCCAGATCTGCAGGAGCAAACAAGGAGCTGGTCTGTTCCCCGCAGAGCTAATTTTGACAAGCACATTATACAAAATTAGGGTATTAGGCACTAAGCTCAGGTAATCACCTCCAAATGCTGTAATGGCCCCGGGGAGCCAGCACAGTGTCATCACCCCTCCCCCAGCCCTGAGGCTGATGGAGATAATCATCCCGAGTCTCTTCTCTCTAATCTCCACCTGGACAGACTCTGGCTAAACTAACAGAGAGGCAGTCCTCAGCAGGTTTCTCACCTTTCAGTTAGTTCCCATTAACCCATCCCCAGGAAGCAGGAGGGGTGGGAAGCCTTTTCCCCACCTGCTGTCAGCAAGAGAGAGATGATCATACTGGGTATGTAGCACTTCTCTCTTTTTAAGAGATGCAGCAAAGGCAGCCAAGTTGCCCACAGCTAATTCTTTTTTATTAATTTAATTTTATTTATTTTGTCAAGTACGTGTTGGTAATATACATAGATGTAACGTTGTTTATGTACATAAGATTGGTACTGATAAGAGGGAACATTAGGACAGGGACGGTAGGCACGCTGGTGCACTTATGCACGCCCCTTACTGACCTCTTAGGAATCGGGTGAGGTCAACAGTGTACAGTCTAAGGGTAAAGTTTTGGGGGTTTGGTGACGAAACCACAGAGTCAGGTAGTGAGTTCCAGGCATTTACCACTCTGTTGCTAAAGTCGTATTTTCTACAGTCAAGTTTGGAGCGGTTCACTTTGAGTTTGTATCTGTTGTGTGCTCGTGTATTGTTGTGGTTGAAGCTGAAGTAGTCGTTGACAGGAAGGACGTTGTAGCAGATAATTTTATGAGCTATGCTTAGGTCGTGCCGAAGGCGACGTAGTTCTAAGCTTTCTAAGCCTAGGATTTCAAGTCTGGTTGCGTAAGGTATTCTGTTGCGAGTAGAGGAGTGGAGGACTCTTCTTGTGTGTGGGGCTGCAGCCACAAAAGTCTGTTTGGAGGATTTGCAACCTAAGACCGTGTCCATGGCTGCCTCTGGCTGCCACCAGAAGTGTAGAATTCCCTTTCAATGAAAAGGGATCTTTGTTGGGTGGGGAGGGAAGGAAGGAGGATCTCAACCTGGGAGGGAGCTTCTTCTTCTCCCACCTCGGTGGGTCAGCATGGCCACTTCCTCACTTACAGCTGGGAATCAGGACCGTTTGGTTAGCTGAATCTATGTCCTTACTTAGCCGAGATGGTGCAGTGGTTAAATGCAGCACTGCAGGCTACTGCTAGTTCAGCAGTTCAGCAGTTCAAATCTCACCGGCTCCAGGTTGACTCAGCCTTCCATCCTTCTGAGGTGGGTAAAATGAGGACCCAGATTGTTGGGGGCAATATGCTGAACTCTGTAAACCGCTTAGAGAGGGCTGTAAAGCATTATGAAGCGGTATATAAGTCTAAGTGCTATTGCTATTGCTATTACTGATAGGAGAGTCAGGGCCATGCAGGAAAGTAAAACCAACCTTGAGACGCCATTGGGATCAAAGGAAAGCCAATTCAAAAAATCTAGGATGCAAATCCCTAAAGATACAGGGAGCCTGGCAAAACTCAAAGGCTTGACAACCCAAACTGATTCCTCCTCCTTTTCAAGCTGGGAGCCAGGATTCAGGACTCCAAAAACTGAGAGGGTTCCAGGACTGAACTGCATTTACAGGTAGAAATACTTTGTGAAGTTGAACCAAATCAGCCTCTTTGCATCTCAGACCCACCAGCAGTTTTACATTAGGATAGAACTGTTTTATGAGGCTCCATTTTTGCTGGCAGAGGGCTGCAGGAGGCTGTTGTGGCCAAAAATGGGGCCCGGGGGAGGGCGTGCGCGGCCCCCCGTGTTCCGTTTTTGCTGGCAGAGGGCTAGCAAAACAAACTAAAAGCACAACAAAAGGAGAAATGTTTTCCCTTTTGCATTTGAGCATCTAAAAAGGGACAGGAAAGGAGAAAGGGAAAGAGGAAAGAAAAAGAAAAAGAAAAAGAAGGAAATATGGGAAGGAAGAAGAAAGGAGAATGAAGAGGGAAGGAAAAAGAAGAAAAGGAAGGAAGGAAGGAAGGAAGGAAGGAAGGAAGGAAGGAAGGAAGGAAGGAAGGAAGGAAGGAAGGAAGGAAGGAAGGAAGGAAGGTTATAATGAGAGGGAGGGAGGGTCTGAGGGAAGTCCTGCCTTAGCACTTGGCCACCATAGGTGCCCCCAACACGAGTAACATTGAGCTGGCCACGCCCCCCCTGAGGTCAAACACAACCCTTATGCAGCCCTCAATGAAATAGTTTGACACCCCTGTCCTAGACCCTGCCTTCCCTCTCTCAATGAGTGGGACAAGATGATGTAATGGGGCAAAGCCAGTTCCATAGATAACCTGGCTCTATGTCATGTAGGGCTCTGTGATGTGCTGTTTTTCATTTCCTGGCAGCTCCTCATATAAACCGTGTCAAGGTCACATCTTACAGACCACCAGCATTGAAGTGAACCTGATCAGACTGAGGGTGGTGCTACTTGTTGGGAAAGAAGAGAGAAAGGCAGCTGTCACCCACTAAGTCTTTGGGAAGTTCTCATGCTGTGCCTCTTCCCAACAGCTGAAATGCCAGCCCCACATGTAAAAATGATAGAGAATTTATTGGAGCCATTTAGTCCCAGGCCTAGATTGAACAAACAATTATCAGGGAGAGCCAAAATGCAGGTTGCATGCAAGCATGGTCAGGGAGTACATGCAAGGGAGAAGGGATCCCGCACCTTCACTAGTAGTGGTGTTGAAGAAGAAGTGCAGAAGTTACAGCCCCACCCATATTTGTATCGGGTCTTCCCATAAATCAGGAGTCTCCAAACCTGGCAACTTTAAGATTTGTGGACTTCAACTCTCAGAATTCTGCTGGCTGAGGGACTTCCTCCGTGCTGACTGGGAGTTGCTCGTGCTGGCTGAGGAATTCTGGGAGTTGAAGTTCACAAGTCTTAAAGTTGCCAGGTTTGGAGACACCTGCCGTAAATGATTAAGTGCAGAGCAAGGATGCAGGGCAAATTATTTCAATGACAGACTCTAAGCAAAGCCATCAGCGGCTGAATTGATGAAAATGGATGAAACTACTAGACCAAATCCCTTGTCAGAACATGAACTGTGTTTACTTCCTTAAAGATTAGGGGGGGCTTTATGAGATGGGGAGATAGTTCTGTGGCATAGAATTATTAGCCAGAGAGTGGGAGCTAGCGGTGCAGCCCTTCTCTTCTCTTCTAACCATGTAAAATACGAGTGAAAACCCCTTCTAGTGAGGGAGAGAAAGGGAGGGGGAATCTGATATAGTACAGAGGCCGATCCAGGGGCTCAAGGGAAAGCTCCCACTATGTACCCAAGGCTTATTTTTGGCAAGTTCCTTACCTGGCAATCACAAAAAGCACACAGCTAACGCCCAGGTAAGCAAGGAGGATGTACATCCAAATGTCAGGAGACAATGGGTTGAGGAAGGAGAAGACACTGGGGTTGGTTCCATTGGCCTTTCGGTAGAGAATGCTGATTCCAAGAGTCATGAAGGGCTTGGAGAAGTCAATCACTTTCTCCCGAACGTGGGTGATGGTGAGGGGAGCGACTGCCAGATCAGCTTTCTGCAAAGCAAATCAGCAAGAAGTTCAGGGAGAGAAAGCAGTGGTTAGAGACAAGCAGGAAAGACTTGGCGGAGCAAAGGAATACGATCTGGGTAAATGTCCCAAAGGTGGTTTTGCAAAAGGCAACTGGCCTTTCTTGGTTTTTTTCTTTGTAAAAGTTTCGCTTAACTGAAGAAGCTTTTTGGATGAGAAACGAAACATTTTCAAAGAAAAAAACAACTCCAATTGCCTTTTGGAAAACCACCTTTGGGACAGCCATGATCTGGATGATTGAGAGTCTCCACAGAGATCTGGGTAGATCTTAGAACTGCATCTCCTTTAGGTAAAGTAGCTCAGCTCCTAATGATGCCACATCTATGATGTTTTCTGGCAACCATATAGAAGGTCTTTCCCCCTCCTTCAGGGATGTTTTTAAACTTCACTGCAGCCTACAGCCCCAGGATTCCGTGGAGATCTCTTGTCCAAGGACTAACCAGTCCTGGCAGTGCTTAGGATCTGATCCTGACTAAGTTAGCCAGGCAGTTTCTTAAGGGAACAGGAGTCTCTCTGAAAAAAACATCTCAAAGGAATTGGGGAGGGACTATTGTTTGAGGAGTAACATATTAAAGAATATCTGGAACTTTTATTTATGTTCCTAAGAAGCAAACATGTGTAGATTATCCACTTTAGCCTTTACAGGTAGTCCTTGACTTATGACCACAATTGAACCCAAAATTTCTGTTGCTAAGTGAGACATTTATTAAGTGAATTTTGCCCCATTTTACAACCTTTCTTGCCACAATTGTTAAGTGAATCACTGCAATTGTTAAGTTAGCCACACGGTTGTTAAGTGAATCCGGCTTCCCCATTGACTTTGCTAGTCAGGGGGTTGCAAAAGGGGATCACATGACCCCCGGGACACTGCAACCGTCATAAATGTGAGTCAGTTGCCAAGCATCTGAATTTTGATCATGTGACCATGGGAATGTTGCAACAGTCGCAAGTGTGAAAAAAGGTCACAAGTCACTTTTTCACTGTTGTAACTTCCAACAGTCACCAAATGAACTGTTGTAAGTTGAGGACTCTGTATTGGATCCAGTTTTTTTTTTAAGGCCACTTTTTTTCTGTCATGAGAAGGCCCACTTTTTACCTTTATCCACAGATGCCCCACAATTTGTCATGCTAGAAATAGCAGGGCATGTTTGCCCGCTAGAGTGACATGGCCAAGCCTCCAGGGTTGAAGTCTGGCAGTTCCAACCCCCCCCCCCGCCCCCTCAAATCTCCTCCATTCCGTCAAAGCCTCTGGCTCTGAACCAGGGGCGTGTTCCTAATTTTTTTACTGCCACTCTGTGGGCGTGGCTTATTTTGTGGGTGTGGCTTGCCAGCCATGTGACCAGGTGGGTGTGGGCCTCAGGAGCTTGGCAGTAGCCGGAGAAGTGGGGGGGGGGCATTGCCCACCCGCAACGCAGCCCCCCGCAGCGGGAGCAGCAAGACCGCGGCAGCGGTTCTTTTAGGAGGCTCCGTCCAGCCTGAATGCTTCTCCCCATTCGATGATCCTAGGCTCCTGCCGCCCGTTCCGCCTCCCCTCAGCAGCTCGAGAAGCCTGGGATCATCACCACATGTTCGTGGCTTCTCGGACTACATATATAATATAATATAACCAACCTTCTCTCTCTCTCTCTCTCTCTCTCTCTCTCTCTCTCTCTCTCTCTCTCTCTCTCTCTCTCTCTCTCTCTCTCTCTCTCTCTCTCTATCTATCTATCTATCTATCTATCTAATCTATCTCTGTGTGTATGCATGTGTATATACACAAGGTGCCCTTGTATATTTTTCTTTTTCTTGTTTCTCTGTTTAATAGTGTTCTGTTTAATAATAAAAAGGTTGAAAAACAAATTTATACTTTAAAGAAACAGAAATGACATACATAGATACATAGAATAGGGGATACATAGAATAGGGGACAACAGACCTTGCAATACCATAAGGAAAAAGATCTTTGATTATGGCAGGAAGGAAAGCAGAGCCTAAGGCAACAAAGAATAATTTCAGAATTAAGGGGAGGGATCATTCCACTCCATTCTGCATTGCTCAGACTAATGAGTAGAGTTCTCATCAGTTTACTTTAATATAGAAAACCTGGAACTGGATCAAGGAAGGATGGTCAAGGATTAGAACCGTGATGGCGAACCTATGCACGCGTGCCACAGGTGGCACGCAGAGCCCTCTCTGCAGGCACGCCAGCCATTCCCCAGCTCAGCTCCACTGCGCATGAGCACGCCTCCCGCCGGCCAGCTGGTCTTTGGGTCTCTGCTGCGCATACGCTGGGGCAGGGCATTTCCATGCGCTGTGCTGGGGAAAGAAATTGGGATAGATAGCAGAAGGTACGGGAGGGAGAAATCCAGGAGGAAACTAGCATGCACTCGGAAAAGACAATTGGGAGATCGGAGGAGGCAGACGAGGGAGAAATCCAGGAGGAAACTAGCGCGTGCTGGGGAAATAAATTGAGGAGACTGGGTACCCCCCCCCATTTTGGTGCTAGCAGGCCTCCTTCAAGCCTCCTGGAACTAAAAATGGGGTGTGGGGGGGTGCAGCGCCCTCATGCCCGTTTTTGGTCCCAGGAGACTTCAGGGAGGCCTGCTAGCACCAAAACGGGCTAGGGGGGTTGCCAGTACATGCGCGAGGGGTGGGGGGAGCACGGGGGTCGCACGTGCATGCATGGGGGGGCTGTGGGGCAGCATTACATTAGGGGGGCAGCAGGCACGCAGGCATGCTTTTTTGGCACCCGAGGAAGAAAAGGTTAGCCATCACTGGATTAGAAACTAAGTGAAAGGAATTAAAATTTTCTTCTCAAAGTTAAGCAAGAATGAAGGTCTAATAAAGTTAAGACTTTTCACATATCCCTAAGAATGCCACATAGAAGATGACCTTCCCCTTTGACCTTGACTGCAGGATGGGCTTAGGTTTTAGGAAGGCAGATTCCACTCGAGCAGCTTCAGAGTAGATTCAAGCAATCCACACATTAAAACATAGTTAAGATTTGCTCACACAGCCACCGGGGCTATTTCAGATTGGCAATGTTGCATCATGGTTGAGGGAGGCTGGAATGCTTTTGTTGTGATGCATGTACTTAAGATGGATATTGCAATTGCAATAGAAGACAAACTCTCCTGTTTCAAATGCTTGTTTAATTGCTATTTCTTTTCTATCATTTTAGGGGACTGAGGTCTCCTAAGTATATCAAACTTTAGTTACATTTTTACAAATAGGAAGTGAATTTGATTTCTTATTGCACTCTTCTTTTTTCCTGCTTGGATAGTGCAGGTGCATGTAAATTGTACTTCCCAATGTGCAGAAAGTATCAGATGAAAAAAACTTAATTGTTAATCCTGGTTGATAAATAATAATACTTTAACATTTCTGAATTTACATAGTCAAAATACAGGCTTCTCGCAACTCAAAATTTTTCTGTTGTCTTTTTTCATTTCTCTGTTTATGTGTGCGATCATTTTGTTTGATGTGATGCAAATATAAAATAAATAACATGGGAAGATGGCGTCGTGCAGGGGCTGAGGTAGATGGCTTGTTGTTTTCGGGTTCCATTGTACCCGTAGTGCCTCTTTATCTGCCGTTGGGGTGTAGATCCCTCTTCCGCCTTCAAAACCGTTAACCGTTTTATCCTGTAACAGTGGAAAGGGACCCTTACGAGGTGCTACCAGCCGGGCCAGCTGGACCAAGGTTTTTTAGTGAGGTATTACTCCTCCAACACGGTGGTGTAACGGATGATGGTCTTTCAAGCATCCATGTGGATTTTGACAACTTCTCCTCCCACAATACTTCTCCTACTGTAGTGGTTCATGTGGTAATTCTTCAATAACTGGGATGCCTATCCCCTATGGGCTTTCCTTAAAACATAAACTACACCATAATCATAACAAACCATAACAAACAGAACCACAGCAAAATAAAACAAATCGCACCAAGGCAAATCACAACAAACCAATCTACAACTAATAAAACCAGGCCACAACAGGTAGGCCACAATAACTAAGACCACAACAAATAAAGCCAGAACAAATAAAGCCAAGCCACAACAAACCAAACCAATAAAATCACAGTTAACAAAACCCCAACAGACCAAACCACAGCAAATAAAACCACAATAAATAAGATCACAATAAGCCAAGCCACAGCAAATAATGCTAGGCTACAGCAACAAATAAAACCAAGCCATGACAAACCACACCACTACAAAACCACAATAACTATCTAAGATAGAAACTTAATGACTTCCACTGCTAAGAATCCTTAATAAAACAATAAGCAGGGCCCCAGCAAACCAAACAAACCAAACCAGTAAAGCCACAGTTAACAAAACCCCAACAAACCAAGCCACAACAAATAGAGTCACAATAAATAAGACCACAATAAACCAAGCCACAGCAAATAAAGCCAGGCTACAGCAAACATCAGCCGCCACCTATGCCTCATCGTCCCCCATCCCCACCTTCCAGCTACATAACCGGTATTTCCACTACTAATTCATACATGTCAGGAGAAGGGTATCAGAGTCTCCAATCAATTATGAAAACAGAAGCACCAACTTATGGAGCTTTACCACGCACTTATGGACTGTCAACTCATTTGCCATATCATCCTCATGTTCATCCTCATGTTTATCCATCCAATCCTCCTCCTCCTTGCCTCCTCCACCCACATCATTCCCTCCACCATCATTCCTCCTCCTCCTCCAGGATATCCTCCGTCACCTACTTACAACCCAAATTTCCCACCTCCTCAGGTTACTTCCCTGTTATGAAGTTCCACCTCATCCTCCTCCAGGACTTGGCATGCCACCTGCAAGCTATCCTCCTCCCACAGTGCCCCCCTGTACCACCTCCAATACCACCCCCTGGCATGCCACATGTTGGAGGATTTCGCCCGGCCACTTGGATGAGTTAGCAGTTGTACATAGCATCTTTTTTTGTCTTGGGCGAGGTGGAGAGTATTCTAATCAGATAAGGATACAGAGACTGCTGTTTGGAAATATAGAGGGCAATGATATTGGTTCGGTTACAGTTTGATCAGCAGAAAACAATACAGTTTAAATATTACAATGCTAACTAAAATATAAAGAGTTTTGTTAATTGTAGTGCTGGATTACTTTGTACAATAACATGATTTGAAGGTCACATTGGCTGAGAAAAGAAGAAAAAATAGAAAAGTAAATGCCTACTTGAATATCAGGATTAAGGTTATTCCAGATGAAAGGGGAAAAAGCCCTTTCTGATTTTATTACATAACGTTCCAGCAAAACTTTGCTCTAAATTGCAATATCGATTTATTTTATGCCTCTCTGTGTATATGTGTGCATATGTACATACAACCTCACTTTCTGCCATTGTTATTTTGGAATGAATGTTCAGACTTAATTTGAAAATTTCCGTATATACATATATTTTCAAAATATTTAAAAAAACCTCTAATGGGATACAGTGATTTACACCTTTGTTGCTTCTGATTCTTGAAAAAACTGTTGACATGTATCCAAATAAATCTGGGGGGGGGGAATAACATGGAGAAGATTATGGATCTTGGTACTATCAAATATCTCTTCCAACTTTACTTCTCTTGGTCTTTGCAAAGAAGAAAAACTGTAACCTAAAGAGAAATTGTACTGATTTTCCATGCAATTACCATATTTTTCGGAGTATAAGACGCACCTTTTTACCCTCAAAAAGAGGGTGAAAATTTGGGTGCGTCTTATACACCGAATGCAGCCCCACCCAGCCACTCCCACCCTTTGGCCTCTGCCTGCCAGCAATTTACCTCTTTGCAGCAAACAGGGCAAAGCCTTATTATCACAGAAGAAATTATCTGCCTCCCGACCTACAGCTGACATGCTTGCAAGCCACTTGGTAAAATGAAACTAACTACGGTGGCTGTAATGAGACAAAATGCTGGGAGATAAACTGCTGGCAATGTTACACTGCTGAAATTTGAAAGGAGGTAAGCTACAGCTACGTGGCTTAGAGGTAGAGCTCTTGCCTCACAGTCAGGAGGTTGTGAGTTCTATCCTAGGTAGAGGCAGATTCTGTTAATATGTTATTTTGTTAAATGTTTGTACAGTGTTCAAATTATAAGACTTTTTTAAAAAAAGACTGCTTTATTATTGTTCTAGACAACTTAACAAAATTAAGAAGCTTTTTAAAATAAATTCTTGCTCTGAAGAGGCCCAGTGCTATTGTATCTTCTTTTAAATAGCAGAAAGCCTTCCAGAAAGCCACATCAATTTTAAAGATCTGTAAAAGTATAATCTGAAATGTCCTGTTTTAGTATTAAGTATTAGTATTAAAATAAGGCAGCTGAATTAAACCCTGACTTAGTCATGTTTGGAGTAGATCTATTTAAATAATTGGGAGGAGTTAGTGTGACTACATTTAAGAAAACTTTCTGGCATAATGTACATTTCTCCAATTTTTTGCTATTTCTATGGGTCAGGCACACATGCACAGAAATACACAGCAAACAGTGTATATCATCTGTGCTGTTTGCTGTTTGGCAAATTGCTTGGAGGCAGAGGCCTTTTTCCCTTGTTTTCCTCCCCGAAAACTAAAGTGCGTCTTATACTTCAGTGCGTCTTATACTCCGAAAAATACGGTAATATGCTGGATTGTGGTATCTTGGATCTACAGTATTTTAGCTGTATAAACTGATTCTCTGATCCCTTTTACTGGCAGGTAAGGGTCCCCAGGATTGTCTTGGTGGTGAGGGACACTTGGTGCTCTCTGAGCTTGGTGGTTTTCTTCCAGATGTTTCATTGCCCAAACTATGACCTCATCATCATCTTGGAATGAAAAGTCTGCAAGAAAACAACTAAGTTCAGAGAACACCAAAAACCCCACAGTTGCTGCTGTTGCTGCTGCTACTGCTCCCCCTCCTCCCTTCTAGTACTGCTGATGTTACCTGGTTTGGGTAATGAAATGTCTGCATGAAAACACCGAAGCTCAGAGAGCACCAAGGAGCCACAAATATCCCCCTTTATTGATGTCTCGGTGCTACCCATTGGATGTCCTATCAGGAGCTTTCAAACTACAGAATGATCATCCATAAAGCAGCTGAGAAGGAAGGGGCACTTTCTAATGGAGAAGGTTGGGTTAAGGGTGGAAAGGACACACCTCAACCCTCTCTCAGCAAAGACTTCCTTGGCTCCACAATTAATGCATTTGTACAACAGACACTGAACAAATTAAACAAGACGTCTAAACCCAGAGGTGACAATAGTCCCCAAAGCCAGGACAGAGCTAGACAGATTTACTTTAGTTAATTCATTGAAAAACAAGATAGATAATGCATATTTCATTGATTTTACTGAAGACAGCAAGGTGTGGCGAAAGGAATAAGCAGCTGTTAGTTCCAGCAGGTTGAAGCTGGTGATTGGCAAAAGGTGGACTAATTCCATCAGAATTCCCTTCCAGGGGGAAGCACGGTGTGAGCTATTCAACCATACCAATAATGCAGGTATCCCTGAAAAAGAGCTACCATCTGGATTATAGCACCTCCCAAAGTGCTATGATAATAATTTTGAGGTAAGATGATGCACACAATCACTTAATCACCATGTTTCACTTAAGTCTTCTATTTTAAGAGATTTCAGCCCTATAGACCTGATAGAGACCCAGTTTGGTATAGCGGCTAAGGCATCAGGCTAGAAACTGGGAGACCATCAGTGGTGGGTTCCTACTGGTGCGGTCCACTCTATAGCACCGGTAGCGGCCCGCTGGTGACGTCACAGTACCGGTGCGGTCGGTTGCCGGTGCACGGGCACCGCCATTTAAAAAAAATATTTATTTTTAAATTTTCTTCTGCGCATGCCCAGAAGCCGAGCTTCCGGCACTGCGCATGCGCTGCCTTCCTACCCCACAGTGAGTCCAAGCAGGGGAGGATGGCTGATGGAGTGCGTGAGATGCTGAAAGAATGGGCAGCAGGAACAATCTCAGTTCCCCTCCCTTCAGCAGTCTGAGAAGCCACGAACGTTCGGTGATGATCCCAGGCATTTTTGCACGTTCGAGGCTTCTCGAGCTGCTGAGGGGAGGGGGGATGGACGGCAGGACCTATCTCAGTTCCCCTCCCTTCAGCAGTCCGAGAAGCCACGAACGCGTGGTTATGATCCCAGGCATTTTCGCACGTTCGAGGCTTCTCGAGCTGCTGAGGGGAGGGGGGATGGACGGCAGGACCTATCTCAGTTCCCCTCCCTTCAGCAGTCCGAGAAGCCACGAACGCGTGGTTATGATCCCAGGCATTTTCACACGTTCGAGGCTTCTCGAGCTGCTGAGGGGAGGGGGAACGGGCGGCAGGAGTATAGGATCATCAAATGGGGAGAAGCATTCAGGCCGGACAGAGCCTCCTAGAAGAACCGCTGCCGCGGTCTTGCTGCTCCCGCTGCGGGGGGCTGCGTTGTGGGTGGGCAATGCCCCCCCGCTTCTCCGGCCGCTGCCAAGCTCCCGAGGCCCACGCCTACCCGGTCACATGACTGGCAAGCCACACCCACAAAATAAGCCACGCCCAAAGAGTGGTAGCAAAAAAAAAGGAACCCGCCCCTGGATACCATGAATTCTAGTCCCACCTTGGGCACAAAGCCAGCTGGGTGGCCTTGGGCCAATCCCTTTCTCTCAGCCGCAAAAGGAGGAGGCAAGGGCAAACCACTTCCAAAATCTTGTCAAGACTAGTCCAGGCAGTCCCAGAGTCAAGACTGATTTGAAGGCACGAAAAATGAGTAAATGAATGAATGAGCTGCTAGCCGTATGCTGTCTTCAAAGATCTGAGTGGGAGGCATACAAATAGCAGAGCAGAACAGGGGCAAACCTTCCTCCTCAAATGTGTTGAAAAGGGGGATTAATGAGCGAGGAACAAATCCTGCACATCATTTTTCAGTTACCTCGCTGAATTTCTTTTAGGTTTGAGCAGCCTCATAATCCCTTGTAGCTACAAAGAATCTGGCAGCATGTAAGGAGCAAGGTGAAGTGGAGCAGAGCTTCTGTTCTCTTGCCTGGAGGGGTTTTATTTTCAGGCACACTTTTAGGGTTTCGTGAACACAAAGGGTTGAAGTTTCTGAGAAGATGAGAATCACAGCAAGGCACAGTGGTTAGCCTGAAGCTTTGTTATCATCATGGCAAATTTCCCATTCCAAACTGCTCCAATATTTGTGTAGAAAAGTATTCTGGTACTAACCATAACATTATGGGAAGGTAGTGGTGAAACAGATTGGATTAAAAATGGAAAAAATTACCAAAAGGCCTCTAAGATTCTTTAATTTCTTCTTTAATGCACATACCTTCTTGCTAGGAAGATTGCAAGACAAAAAAGAAGAGGAAGAAGGAGAAGGAGAAGCAAGAATGAGTAATGATGGTTGTAATCATTCTAATGGTTACAGCTGCCTTGATTTACACACTTCATGTCCTTGAGATGCATTAAAAGTCCTGTGTTCAAGGGGCAGGAAAGAAGGTTAGCTGAATCCATGCACTGAACAGGATGACTGAATCTTAATGTTTAAAGAGAATCCTGCATGTTCTTGATATACCAGTACCCAAAACTGGAAGAGGCTGCACTCCTGGTGCTCTTCTTAATGGGTTTGTTAAAAATAGATCATGCCAGACAAACCTTATGCTAAGCCTTCTTTAACAAAGTGATTAATTTAGTGGATGGGGGAAGTGCTGTGGACATAGTTTACTTAGACTTCTATAAGGCATTTGACAAAGTAGACCACAGCCTACTTCTCGGTAAGACAGAACAAGGTGGGATAGACAGCATCATCACCAGATGGATTTGTAACTGGCTGACAAACCACACTTAATGTATAGTCCTTAATGGAACCACATCTACTTGGAGGGAATCATGCAGTGGGGTACTGTCTTAGACCCAGTACTCTTCAACATCTTCATCAATGATATAGACGATGGGATAAAATAGTAACTCATCAAATTTGCAATGATCACTAAGGTGGGGGAATTGCCAATACTTTAAAAGAATACCCCAAGAGTCAGAAGGATCTTGACAGAATTGAGCACTGGGTCCTATCCAAAGTCAAATGCACAGATATAGAATATGTGGTACCTAGCTCAATAGTAGAAACTGTGAGAGAGTTCTAGATGTCCTAGTGGATCACCAATTAAGTATGAGCCAGCAATGTGTTGCAACTGCCAAAAAAGCCAGTGGAGTCCTAGAATACATCAACAGAAGGATAGCATCAAGATCATGAGAAGTGAAAATATAGCTTTATACTGCATTAGTGAGGCCACACTTGGAATACTGCATCCAGTTCTGGTTTACCAAAATACAAATAAGGTGCTGAGACCATAGAAAGAGTAAAGAGAAGAGCAACAAAGATGATAAAGAGCTTGGAGACTAAATCATACAATGAACAACTGAGGGAAATAGTTATGTTTAGTCTAAAGAAGAAAAGGACTAGGGGGTGATATGATAATAGTATTCCAATACTTGAGCGATTGCCACAGAGAACAGGGGGTCAGCCTATTCTTCAAAGAACCTGAGGACAAGATAAGAAGTAATGATGGAAACTTGATCAAAGAAAGATGCAATCAGAATAAAGAAGGAATTTTCTGAAAGTGAGAACAATTAGTGGAATGACTTGCCTTCAGAAGCTGTGGGTGCTCCATCACTGGAGTTTTCAAGAAGAGATTGGACAGCAACTTGTCCAGAATAGGTCTCCTGCTCTATCAAACTAGAAGATCTCCAAGGTCCCATCCAATCCTGTTATTCTATGTTCTGTCCTCTAATGAACTCTCACACAAACATTCCCATGATTTGACTTGACTTGTTAAAAAGAAAGATAACAACATTTCATATTTATTTAAATAAATATGTGCCCACATCTATTATTTAGGTCAGGGGTGTCAAACTCAAGGCCCGTAGGCCAGATCCGGCCCATGGGGAGCTTAAATTTGGCCTGCGGGGCCAGCCTGGAAATATCAAAGGACCAGCCCACGGTGCCTCTGCAGGCCAAAATGGGCCACGGGGGGGGGGGCTTTATGCGGCCCTCGCGAGACCCATTTTCGACCTCCCTGGCCTCCAGCAGCACTCTGCCAGCCAAAAACAGGCTGTGAGGGGCCTCCGCGCAGCTCGTTTTTGGCTGGCAGAGTGCTGCTGGAGACTGGGGAGGCCAAAAATGGGTCGCCGTGCTGCAGGAGGACTGGATGGGACTGGATTACAATTATGTGGCCTCAAGTAAGTGGATATCTGGGTAGAAAACAAGCAACATCCTATGTTAATACTACAGTTTAATGCTAGATTTTACATACTGTAGGTCCATTTAATCTACAATCAACAGTCTATAATTGACAGCCATTTCAATTTACTATCCTGGAAATTTACCACTGCTGTTAGATTTTGTATTATCATGTTATTTACGCTATTGTATTTTTATTATTAGTTGAATAATAAAAATACAATAGTATAAATAGCTTTTCTGCCTGGAAAAGCAATTTACTATTAAACAATGGGGTATAAATTTAGAAATAAAAAGTTTAGTGGCGTATGAAGAATAAGTAATAAATGTTTGCCAGTAATATCTGGTAGAAGAGATAGGAAAATGGTTATAGTAAAGAACTATGGAAAGAAAGAAGAGAAGGGAAAAATGCATCTTGAGCCTGTGTCAAATGCCCACCATGGCCACGTCCACCCCGGCCCTCCGAGGTCAAACACAACCCTGATGCAGCCCTCAATGAAATCGAGTTTGACACCCCTGATTTAGGTACGGTAATTGATAAGGTGAACCTCTCCTTTCATTATCAATCCCACTGATTAAAGTTCTTTAAAAGTTCAAGTAAGCCCCTCTTTATTCAAACAGGAGGTAGGTGGTCTTGGCATAGCTTTACTCGCCTCTCACCTAGATGCAATTTTTATTCCTTATTCTAGATCTGATACCCTCACTCTCAAGCCTAACTCCACTATGAGATGGGCAAATGGCCCTGCCATTAACCGCATGATATTTGTAAAAAAACAGAATCAGAAATTGGCCACTGTAAAAAGTACTGGCAGTACTTGCACTTCACTCATCCTGATGTTACTTAACAAGACTGCATCATCTTCAAAGACCATCCAGGTCATCTGAGAGATGTCAATGATAGTTGGAAGTGATAGTGCTCAAGGAGATGCTTCCATCCACTTCCTGTATGCAATGTTACAGCCAGTCTTGGTCTGGTTGCAGGATCAGCCTTGCACTCAGAATTCCTAGGACTTTTAGGAGATGCCAGAGGGGCTCCCTGTTCATTCCTAGGGAGGAACACCACAGCCTCAAGGACCAGGGTCATTGTGCATGTTATCCGAACAGTGTAGGTATCAATCCAAAGGCACTGGCAGAAAATATGTTGCTGAAAGGATTGTAATTTACATTGTGCTATAGAAGTTGTCAGGACTGCCAGCATATGTTTGAGCTTTGCATTTGCTAGCTGCCAGTCTGGCATAAACTATGGGGGGGGGGGAGTTGATCGGGAGGAGGAAAGGCTAACTATTCATTGTACCAGCAAGGGAGAGGAACTGGATGGGGAAAGTTTAACTGGGAAAGCTTGGCGCATGAACTTCACTTCTGGCTTTGCTATACTGTAAACCACTTGGCTTTTAGTAAAGTATACCTTTCACTACAAATGGAGTTTAGGGTCTTTCTTGCCTAAAGGACCAAGTCAGGGAAGGTCTGAGAGAGGACTCTTACAAAATGATGAACTGCCAGGTCCAAGCCGGGTGATGAAACATTGATATGTAGCTGAATCCAATCCCATATTTGCTTCCACCTAAAGGACAGAATCTTGCCACATTAAAGCTAAAACCTTCTAACCTCCTCAATATATCCTGAGCAATTCTAAGTCGTGGCTATCCTGAACCTCTTCCTCCCTTCCCCATTCAATTTGGGACAATGCAGTCTCTTAATTTGGGCTTCTCTCTGATTTACTGCCTCTTCCCTGGGAAAGCTTCTAGGGTGGTTCTAGGGGTTGGGGGTGGGCAGCACTGTGTGCTGCACTGATTTTCCTCCTTCCTCCAGGGCTGATTACAGTCAGCATGGATGGGAGGAGAGGTCCAGCCCATGGCCTTTACTTTTTGGGGTACCATGGGTCTCAGTTCTCTCTCCCTCTTCTGTTTAACATCTACATGAAGACATTGGATGAGGTCATTGGTATGCTAATGATGCTCAGCTTTTATCTTCACTCCAGGCCTCTGAAGGATGCCTTGAATGTCCCATTCCAGTGGTTGGAGGATGTTGGGGCCTGGAAGGTGAGCAACAGATTTCAGCTGAACCCAAGCAAGACCAAGTGAATTTGGGTGTTTAGACCTTCTGCTGGAGATCTTCCATTTTTGGTTCTAGATAGGGTGGCACAGTACCAAACAGATCCAATGTGTAATCTGGGGGTCTTCCTGAACTCATGGCTCCTGCTCAAGAGGGTAATGTCAACCCTCAAGTGAATCTGGCTGAGGCCATCTTGGAGGCTTCAGGGTTTCCACACAACAGAGAGGAGGGGGGAAATAGTTAGGCAGGGCTTTGTAGCCAAAACAATAAAGCTTTCCTGTGGGAACCAAGAACATTCACACAGGTGGCTGGCCAGGGGAGGAGTCAGTAACCAAACACCCAGCCAGCAACTGGATTGGACAGTGTGACCAGTGATTTGGGGGAAAGGGGAAACTTTTACCTTTTAATCAGGTGAAAGCTGCGGGAACTTTCACCAGTTGTGCCAATATGATGTTTCCAATAAACTGTTCTTTGAAGAACTTGCCTGCCTCAGAGTTCTCCTTTCTATGGTTACATTACTTGGGACGCTGACACATAGAAGGGCCTTTGCACACTTTTGGTTACTGCATCAGTTCTGCCCATACCTGGACTGGGAAGTCTTGCTCCTCATTCCCTTGTGATCTCTCGTCCAGACTACTGCAAAGCAGTTGACATGGAGCTACCTTTGAAGAGTGTTTGGAAATTTCAACTCCTGCAGAATGTGATGGTGAGGGCAGTTCTTTCCAGCTCTATACCAATTCAGTTATATGAGTCTGGGGGCAACTCTGGGCCCAGAAAGAGCCCTTTCTGCTGAGCACCCCTTTCTTGAGAACATCCTTCCAATGGTGATCAGGATGGCCAATCCAGCTGGCCTTCTGTGAGCTCCTGAAGACCCATCTCTGAGTCTGGCCTGCAGCCCCAAGTACCTGAAGGAAATGCAGGTGATAGTTGGTGTTCTTGGTTGCTGTGTATTTTAATGATTGTACTGGATCTGATTTTATTTTTTACCACTGTTTGCCACCAAGAGTTGTTGCTGAAATGGCAGCTATATAATTTTATTAAACCAACCAAGCAAACAAGACTCTGGGTTAAATCCCATCCGACTTGGCCTTCTGAAACTTTGTGTGATGCTCTCTTCTGTATGCTTGCAATGTGGCACCTGATTTCTCTTTTCCACATTTCTCGCTCAATTTCACTTCTGTTTTGATTCCTCAGCCCCACCAGTTGAGAAGTCCCAGTCCAGATCTAAGGCTGAAAGGGAGCCATTTCCTGTCTGGGGCAGAAAGCAAGCTAAAGTCCCATATCTCCCTGCAGGAGGTAGCCTGAAGCCTCTCCTGCTAGTTCTCCTCGTGACCCACAATGCTGGGGGTCCTGAGGAGGGCCTCGCTCCCTGCCCCACTCCCAGCACGATATTGCCCAGGGACTTCCATTACATGTCCCTGATGGTCCTTAAAACACCGAGAAGCTCCCCTGCAGCTACAGCGACGTGAGGGGCTCTCTGGGGAAGGCAGAATCTGCTCTTCTGCCCTTGCTCTGCCATTCATGGTCCTCTTGAAATGGCATTCAGAGGGTAATTATGCCATTAATTACATTGTGCTCCTCTGCAGGCTCAGTCTGAGGAGGAGAGCTGTGCCCTGAATTTGCATGAAAAACACAGAATGGGAGGAGAGATTAGTGAGCCCTTCCATGCATTTCTACATGCAATTATTAGAGTGCCCAGGAAGGGGCCAGGCCTCCTAAGGCTTTCTGCTCTTGGAGCTTAGGTTCATCATCAAACGGCTGAAAGACGCTGTCTGTGGCAGAGACCCTATTAATAAAGAGGCGGCTGGAGAAGGACCTGCCTCCCCCAGGTAATCAAGGTTAACAAGGTCTATTTGCTCTGAGCTTATTCTACCTTGCCAACTGATTTTTTCTTCTTCAAATGGCTGACAGAAACTGACAAAAGCGAGTCCCATTGCAGCTTGGGCATCCAGATTTTGGCTTGCTGAGATTCAGGGCTTCCATCGATCTTCTCCTGATTATGCAGCGTGCAACTCTGAGCAATGTCATTTACAACTTCAATTAAACGGGAGCCCACTTAGCGTTCTGGAGGGGGGGGCGGGTAATTAATGCTTGAAAGTTGTTTGGGGGGGGAACTTGACTTCAAAAGATGCTTTCAATAACTGTAAGTGGTGATTACTTTCGGAAAGTGTGCTTAAAAGTGTGTTACTTTTAAATTACCCTCTCAAGCCTCCTATTGGAAAATGACTTCTCGGCTGCTGTTTGTACAGGATAAGCCACTATTCCAAGGTAGATGGGGGGAAGCAAAGGATGGATGGCCGAGTTCCTTCCCCACTAAATAAACAAATAGCATAGTGTAGAGCAGCGGTTCCCAACCTTCCTAATGCCGCGACCCGCGCTCCGCCCCCACGCCCCCACCCCGACCCACCCCGCCGCCGCCGCCATTTGGGTTCTTTTACCCTCTGCGCCAGTGGTGGGTTCCCACCAGTGCGGTCCACTCAATAGCACCGGTAGCGGCCCGCTGGTGACGTCACAGTACCGGTGCGGTCGGTTGCCGGTGCCTGGGCACCGCTATTTTTTTTAAAAAAAGTTTTTTAATTTTAAAAAAAAATTTTCTTCTGCGCATGCCCAGAAGCCGAGCTTCCGGCACTGCGCATGCGCTGCCTTCCTACCCCACAGTGAGTCCAAGCAGGGGAGGATGGCTGAGGGAGCGCGTGAGACGCTGAAAGAACAGGCGGCAGGAGCTATCTCAGTTCCCCTCCCTTCAGCAGTCCGAGAAGCCACGAACGCACAGTGATGATCCTAGGCATTTTCGCACATTTGAGGCTTCTCGAGCTGCTGAGGGGAGAGGGAATGGGCAGCAGGACCTATCTCAGTTCCCCTCCTTTCAGCAGTCCGAGAAGCCACGAACGCGTGGTTATGATCCTAGGCATTTTTGCATGTTCGAGGCTTCTCGAGCTGCTGAGGGGAGGGGGAATGGGCGGTAGGACCTATCTCAGTTCCCCTCCCTTCAGCAATCCGAGAAGCCACGAACGCGCGGTGATGATCCCAGGCATTTTTGCATGTTCGAGGCTTCTCGAGCTGCTGAGGGGAAGGGGAACGGGCGGCAGGAGCCTAGGATCATCGAATGGGGAGAAGCATTCAGGCCGGACGGAGCCTCCTAGAAGAACCGCTACCGTGGTCTTGCTGCTCCCGCTGCAGGGGGCTGCGTTGCGGGTGGGCAATGCTACCCTGTTTCTCCAGCCGCTGCCAAGCTCCCGAGGCCCACGCCCACATGGTCACATGGCTGGCAAGCCACACCCACAAAATAAGCCACACCCACAGAGTGGTAGTAAAAAAATTAGGAACCCACCCCTGCTCTGCGCATGTGTGAAGCATTCTGCGCATGCGCAGAGGGTAAAAGAATCCAAATGGCGGCGTCCGGGCGATGTCTCCAGATCCGGATGAGGTCTCCACTCGCTTCGCTTGTGTTGCCTCTGGGAGCTTTTCGAGCCCCGTCGCAAAAGGCGTGGGCGACTTCGGTGGGGCCGGGACAGGTGGCTGCCCTGTCTTAAAACATCTTAAAAGTTGCTAACGTTAAGAAACACTGGTTTGTTTGTGACAATGCTCCAGGAAGGAGTGGGATTCTGGCATCTCCTTCCACTGTACCTGTCTCTAACCCAAAGCTAAGCCAAACTACATGAATTATGCAAGGTGGTTGTCAGGCCAGAGCCATTTTATTTGGGATCTTTGGCCTGCCACAATTTATACTATTCTACTATGCATTTTCTACTGTGGGAAAATGGGAGGGAGGATGGTATGAGGTTGTTAGTATGTAGCCATAACAAATTCTTTCTAGAAAGCCAGGGTCTTGTCTCTGCACCTCTGCACCTGCACGGAAGGAGATGGCAGTTGCTGTCAGGTTGGCAGATGAAGATTGGTCAATGTGACGGACTTGGGGGTGTGGGGACAAGGGCTTGAACTTTCAACTGGGTGGAGAAACCCCTGGGACTTCAGATTCGGGTTTCTCTCAGATGTGCCAACATGGCTCTGCTAATAAATTGGAACTTTGAGGAATACTTTGCCTCGGACTCTGATTAAATTTTCGATGCTATTTGGAACCCTGACACAACCAAATCTCTCTTAAAATTCACCCAGTTACCCCGGCTCCTCGGGGTGCTGTTCGGGGTCCTGAGCACCAGCACTGATCTGGTGGGTGGTGTAAAGACTCAGGGAAGATGGAGGAAGAGAAGCAAGCCACGGGGAAGCAGGTAGATGACGGATCACCTATCCATATCGAGACCATTTACTCTCCTTCCCAAGCTGTGGTGGAAGCCGAAGAGGCCGTGGAGAGAGAACGCCAGTCAGGGGCTCGGCGCAAACAGCCAACCCCTGAGCACCTCTCTCAGCTGGAGCGAGCCTCTCAAGGCGCAGCCAGAGGGCTGGCCTCTCCCATGAAACAGCAGTGGGAGCCACACCTGGGTGCGGGTTCAGCCTCGACCCACGAATGGAGACAACCAAAACTCACACTGACTGGATGCTCCGAAGATGAGGGGTCCCAACCGCCGTCGCGTAGCTGACCAATTCGGACGACTAAGCGTAAGTTGTACCAACCCCTGCTCGAGCTCTGAGACACCTAGAAGGAACTTGGCCCAGCCAACCTTCTCCTTCCCCGTGCGAAACCCCTTAGTGCATTGGAGTGGGAATTCAGTCTCCTTCCAGACCGAGAAGAGCGAGTCCCTTGCGAGCCTTGCCGCTGGAGCAAGGCCTACATGGGCGCCCCTCCGCACTGAGGCACAGATGTCCCCACAGCCGGGGTTTGGAGGCCAGCCTACCTGGCAGCAAAGCGCATGGGGGATGCCGACCCCAGGCCAACCACAGCCACTGGTGAGTCAAGCCCCATTAGAGTGGGCTTTCTTTCCGGGCCTGGGATGGGCGCAATGCCAATGGGCATCTGGGCACCTGCAGCAGCCAGCCCCCATGCAGATACTTGGCATGATCCAGCTCCCTCTGCGTATGGTCTAGCTGTGCAAGCCCAACCGCAGTCACAAGTGCAGCCCCAAACAATCGGGGCCCAGCCAGGGCTTGCCCAACTGCCTATCGTATATCCAAAATTCCTCATCCAAATTATCATTGTTTCTTTTACTACTTCTTCCCTTAATTCAACTTGTAACAAATAATTATATAATTTCTTAATCATTTTTTCATCACTATCAATACCTCATCTAATTCTGAAGTTCCCATCATAAATCCATCTTGTTTTTTTATCTTTTTTTATCTTGATTGCATTTGCAAATGTGTGAACCAATCTGTCTTAATTCCCTGTTTCTCTAGCACTTGTTTTGTTTTAAGTTCTCCATTTTCTGTCAAAATACCCTTATATCTTATAACATTTCTTATAAGGTTGGAGGTTGGACTTCAAGGCACCACTCCTTCACTGCAGGGAGGCGGGACCAATTAAGTGGTTCCGCCCCGACCCGGAAGTGTTCCAGAGGGAACTTGGGGAGTTACCTGAATCCTTTGTTCACAATCCATCCGAGTCCCTGGTTGCTGCCTGGAACAGAGCGGCATCGGGGGCATTGGACCGGATTGCGCCTTTGCGACCTCTCTGTGGCAGTGGACTCAGGAAAGCTCCTTGGTTTACTGAGGAGCTCCAGGGGATGAAATGCCACAAGAGACGTCTAGAGCGACGCTGGAGGTCCAGTAACTCTGAGTCCGACCGAACACTTCTAAGAGCCTTTAATAGGACTTATTTAGTGGCGATACGGGTGGCAAAATGTTCGCATTTTTCCACACTTATTGCATCTGCCGATTCGCACCCAACCACCCTTTTTAGGGTGACCCGCTCCCTCCTTAACGTTGAGGGAGCAGAGAAGCCCTTACAGGGTAGAGCTGAAGAATTTGCGCAGTTTCTGGCAGATAAAGTTGCTCAAATTCGGACTCCGATTGGGCAACACAGATCGAGGTGACTGGGGCAGATCTTAGTCCTATTGTGTGGGACAAGTTTGAACTTGCCACTCCTGAGGATGTGGACAAAGCTATGGAAGTGATGAGCTCCTCCACTTGTTTGTTGGACCCGTGCCCCTCCTGGCTGGTTTTGGCCAGTAGGGAGGTGTCATGTAGCTGGCTCCAGGCGTTGGTCAATGCTTCTTTGAGAGAGGGGTCCGTTCTGCGGCTATTAAAAGTTGTGGTTGTGAGGCCCCTCCTCAAGAAGCCTTCCCTGGACCCAGCCGACTTAAAAAACTATTGTTCAGTCTCCAACCTTCCCTTTGCGGGGAAGGTTGTGGAAAAAGTGGTGTCGCTCCAACTCCTACGGTTGTTGGATGATACTGATTATCTAGATCCCTTTCAATCGGGTTTCAGGCCTGGCTACAGCACTGAAACCGCTTTGGTCACGCTGATGGATGATTTCTGGCGAGCCCGGGATGGGGGTCATTCCTCCATCCTGGTGCTATTTGACCTCTCAGCAGCTTTCGATACCATTGACCATGGTATCCTTCTGCGCCGATTCAGAGAGATGGGAGTGGGAGGCACTGTGTTATGGTGGTTCTCCTCCTATCTCTCTGATAGGTCACAGTCGGTGTTAGCAGGGGGACAGAGGTCGCCCCCTAGGCCCCTCGTTTGCGGTGTGCCATAGGGTTCGGTCCTCTCTCCGCTTTTATTCAACATCTACATGAAACCTCTGGGTGAGATCATTTGGCAACATGGGGTGAGGTTCCAGCAATATGCTGATGATATCCAGCTGTACATCTCCACCCCGTCGCAATTCAGTGAAGCGGTAGAAGTGATGTGCCAGTGCCTGGACAATGTGAGGGTCTGGATGGGAGTGAACAGGTTCAAGCTCAACCCCGACAAGACCAAATGGCTGTGGATACTGCCTCCTAAGGATTATATTGACCGTCCGTCCTTGGTTCTGGGGGGAGAGAAATTAATCCACTCAGAACAGGTTCACAATTTTGTGTCCTCCTAGACCCATAGCTGAAATTGGACCAACATCTTGCAGCTGTGGTTAGGGGGACCTTTGCACAGGTTCGCCTGGTGCACAAATTGCGACCCTACTTGGATCAGGAGGCCTTACTCACGGTCACTCATGCCCTCATCACCTCCAGGCTTGACATGGGGCTACCCTTGAAGAGTGTTTGGAGACTTCAACTGGTCCAGAATGCAGCTGCGCGAGCTGTGGTGGGTGCCCCGAGGTACACCCACGTGACACCAATTCTCCGCCAGCTGCACTGGTTGCCGGTCGGTCTCCGGGCACAATTCAAGGTGTTGGTTAATACCTTTAAAGCCCTATATGGCTCAGGACCAGGCTATCTTCGGGACCGCTTACTACCACATACCTCCCTATGACCGGTAAGATCCCACAGAGTTGGGCTTCTGCGGGTCCCGTCAGCTAGACAATGTAGGCTGGTGGGCCCGCGGGGGAGAGCCTTCTCTGTGGCGGCTCCGGCTCTCTAGAACCAACTTCCCCCGGAAGTCCGCACCATCCCCACCTTGTTGGCCTTCCGGAAGGCCACCAAAACCTGGCTGTTCCAGCAGGCCTGGGGATAACTGATCTTATTACGTAAAAACTCTGAAGGTCTCCCCTTTTACGATAAGTATGAATGACAGCCATGCTGAAAGCAGCCCTGTTGGGCGATCCCTGGTTTAACGACAACAAGATCTTGCCGATGAGGGAAGGCTTGGCCTGGAAGGGGTCAAAACTATATGTGCCTGCCAGCCTCAGACTGGAAGTCCTCCAATGAAGCCACAACTCCAAACTGGGAGGGCATTTTGGATTCCTAAAAACTCTCCACCTAGCCCGGCAGCAGTTCTAATGGCCAAAAATGAAAGCTGAGGTGGAGGACCATGTAAGAAGCTGTGCCACCTGCACAACCAGGAAGCATCGCCCAGGAAAACCGCCTGCACTGCTGCAGCAAATGGCCAACCCCAGCAAACCCTGGGAGGAGATCGCCATGGATTTCATCATGTATCTCTCAGACAGCAATGGAAACATGGTGATTTGGATAGTTATTGACTTGTTTTCCAAGCAAGCCCACTTCATTGCTTGCTCAGGCCTACCGTCGGCCAGGAAAATAGCAAAACTGTTCCTCAAGCACATCTACCGCCTACATGGCGTCCCAAAAAGAATAATCTCCGACTGAGGCATGCAGTTTACTGCCAGGTTCTGGAGAGAGTTCCTACGAGCAATTGGATCCACACAAAGGCTCAGCTTGGCTTTCCATCCGAGTACAAATGGAGCAGTGGAACGAATGAACAGAATGGTGGAACAATACATCTGTTGTATTGTTGCAGTTGAGGCCAAGCCCCCAGGCATCCAGCAGGTGCCTATAAAGTATTGGGACATAGAGGGGATGTTCAGTGAGGAAGACTGCAACTACCTCCCCCCTCACCGACCCACTGATTGTGCAATAGAATTTGTGCCGGGGGCAAAGCTCCCAAAACCAAAGATGTACTCTATAACCCCTAAGGAAATGGAGGAACTAAGGAGATACATCACTGCCAATCTGGAACAGGGATTCATCCAGCCGGCAAAGTTGCAAGTGGCCGCCCCAATGCTCTTCAAAGATAAGAAAGATGGGGGGGGGGTGTCAGACTGTGCGTGGACTTCTGGGGGGTCAACACCATTTACATACAAAACACGTACCCCCTCCCTCTGATGCACGACTTACTGAACCACTTAGCCAAAGGCAAGATGTTCACCAAACTGGACTTAAGAGAAGCATATTACCGAATATGCATTAGGGAGGGGGATCAGTGGAAAACTGCATTCAGCTGCCCTCCGGGCTTCCAATTCAGAGTCATGCCGTTTGGACTACAAGGGGCCCCTGCTGTCCTTATGCAATACATAAATGAGGTGCTCCACCCCATTTGTACAAGGGGGTACTCATTTATTTAGATGACATTCTCATCTTCAGTGAGACCCTGGAGGAACACGTAAAACTGGTGCGGCAAGTTCTAGAAAAACTTCTGGCCACCAAGCTGTACACAAAACTGTCTATGTGTGAATTCCACAAAACCTCACTAGACCATCTGGGATATCGCATCTCTAGCGAAGAGATAGAAATGGACCCAGGAAAAGTGAAAGTGGTGCCGGATTGGCAATCCCCTCACACCCGGAAGCAACTACAAAGTTTCTTAGGCTTTGCGAACTTCTATCTGCAGTTCATCCCAGCTTTTGCAGAGGTGGCAATTCACTGACTGAACTGCTAAAGACAGGGCCATCGCCAACCAAGCTAAAGCCAAGCCAGCCTATTGGGTGGACGATGGAGTGTCAAAAAGCCTTCGAAAAACTGAAACGGCTCTTTGCCCAAGAGCCCATTCTGCAACACCCTGACCCAGAACAACAATTCATCATCCAATCTGATGCCAGCGACGTAGTGGTAGCAGCAGTGCTATTGCAGAAAAACAAAGAGGATCAACCCTTGCCGTGCGCTTACATTTCAAAAAAGCTCACCACCACAGAAAGAAGGTGGGCCATTTGGGAGAAAGAAGCCTATGTGGTCCATTGGGCATTGCTCACCTGGAGGCAATTCCTATAAGGGGACGAAGTGCCATTTGAAGTATGGACAGACCATAACAACCTCGACGCCCTGAACAGCCCCAGGAAACTATCACCAAAACAAGTCCGCTGGGCTCAATACTTCAGGAGATTTGATTTCGAGCTGAAACCCATCCTGGCTGGAAAAAATTTGCTGGCAGATGCTTTATCCAGAAAACCACAGTATGACAGCAAAAAGGAACAGGAGGTGCACGCCATCATCCACTCTAACCAGGAAGAGACGGCAGCACAAGTCACTACCCGGGGACAAGCCAGATGACCAGGCGCCCCTAGTCAGGACAAACTGACTGCAGCGCTGAAAGCAGCTCTACCCAGTGACCCCTGGCTCAACGACAATAAGAAAGTCCTAACCATGAGAGAAGACTTGGCATGGAAAGGATCCAAACGTATGTACTTGGCAACTTGAGACTGGAAGTCCTGCAACGAAGCCATGATTCCAAACTAGGGGGGCATTTTGGGTTCCTGAAAACCCTCCATCTTGCCTGACGTCAATTTTGGTGGCCAAAGATGAAAGCTGAAGTGGAGGATTACATTTAAAGCTGTGCCACCTGTGCGACCAGATTGGAAAGAAAGGATAAATCAAAATTTTCCCAATTCTTATCTGATCATTGTTACAGATTTAACTTATTATGCTTAGATTTAGTGGTTTCATAGTTTGTACTGAGTATGGCTTCTCATGGAATTTCATGGCAGTTTGAACAAGTATTTTAAGAAGCAAATGAGAAAGAGAAAAAGAAGGATGCTGCGAGAGAAAGTTTCCCTGATGGAAAAGGCTTCTGACTTACGTGGTCAATCAGTTCCCTTATCATGCCGTTCCACTGGCCCTTCTCATCTTGGGCTCCGTACTTCCCATCCTCCACCAGTCGAATCTCATAGGAGAAGCCAAGGATGCGGGATACTTCTGAGAGGAGGTCCACACAGTAGCCTTCAAAGCGCCTGTTCCCAGACAGAACCGTGTCCGACTTTGCAAACATGACAAATGGTTCTTCCTAATGGCCAGAAAAGATAACACAATCATATGAAGTACACAGGCATTGAATTCAACACACACACACACACACACACACACACACACACGTAAACACACAGCGCCTGAACCAGGGAGTTGTGTCCCCCAATCGTGTGGCCAGCTGGAATGGCTGCAGCAACATTTTCTGGCATTAACCTCTTAACCAACTTGATCATTAAAATCCCCACATTCCAGCATTAGCATATGTAGAATTGGCTATGCTTTGCAGGTTTGGCTGATCAGATTCAAGCAAAATTAAACATTCTGAAATGTCACTAAAAGCACGCTGGCTTCTTACATTGGATTCTGGCTCTTAGTGCTCAAACATATGGCAGAAGACCAGGTTGCTGGTGGAGATTTCTCTTTGTGTCTAGTCGAGCACTTCCTCACGTATATAGATTTCTGCATCCATGAAACTTTGAACTGTTCTTTCTCCACATTACGTAGAAGTCCACACTCAACTCAAAAAGCAATGCATGCCTTGCACTATCCAATAGTGTTAGAATACTAGTGTCCAGACCAGACGACAAAAGTTTGTGACCAGAGTCTTTCTCCAGAGTAACATGACTGAGAAATGTGGACAGTATCAGAAACAATGATGTGGGGCCTGAACACATGGTATAAAAACAGATCCCACGTGTTATGAAATTGGCAACATGGTCAGACTTGTAGCCCATGCCTGGGGGCATCTGGAGGCACCTGACGGCTCCCTGAACCTCAGGAGGCTCCAAAACTGCCCACATTATCCACCAACAAAGCAGCCACGGCTTTCTGCAAAAAGGTTTCCTCCTTCAGCACTCTCCAACACAGAGTCATTCCTAAACTCTGCAAGGCACATATTCAGAGGCTGTTTCACAATTTATTAGTGGAAATGGCCAGGCATTCAATTTGCAAGCTTTCAAGGCTTGCTAATAAATTTATCAGCAAAAGTGCCCTCAATTTCAAGATCTTCACAGTTCTTCTAGGGCCTGAGGAAAGCGGAACCATCTGTTGGGCAACACGAAGCTGCTCCCAACATGTTGCTGCAATATATGAGCAGAAGGGTGTGAAAGGGAGGGAGGGAGTGACTGGAGGCAGCCTTCTCCTTTCTTCCCCTTTTCCCCTTCTAGATCGCGGTTCCCACCAGCAACATTATTACACACAAAGCAGCAAAAAACAAGAGAGCATCTCCCTCCCTTTCCCTCTCCCTCTCAATTGCCCTTGCTCTCGTGTAAGAAAAACAAGATCTACAAACATCAAGGGTTTACTGGGTTCAAATCTTGCAAACACAGAGGCTTTTCCAGTAGAAACTGCCTCTGAGAGACTTGTGTAACAGGACCAGGGGGAAAAAAAAACCTAGCAGGGGTGGGGTGAGTGTCTGCTAGGTTCTTCCATAACTGTTCCCAGATCCAAGTCAGTTCTCTCCCTTCCAATGCCCCTTTTCATCACTTTGATAAGTTTTCTTATTCACCAACAAAGGCCCAGGAAGACATTTCACTGTGTGCGCTGCAGAAACACCAGTTTCCACATAAGTTTCCACAAGAACTAGCATCAAGATCCAATATTTTTAAAAATAAAGCATTATTTATATGATTGGTCACACAGTCAGCCAGATGGTCAGAGTGGAATTGACATTTTTGTCCATCTACGGAAGTCTTCCCAAGGACCTGGAATAGGCAGATGTGGATATTTGTGGTGTTAAAGCAGGGGTGTCAAACTCAATTTCATTGAGGGCTGCATCAGGGCTGTGGTTGATGTCGGGGTGTGTGTGCTGGGGGGGCGTGCCTGACTGGGAGGGTGTGGTCAACTGGCTGGGTGTGGCCAACTTGACATCACTCCCTAAACTGTTGGCATGTTTCCTCTTCGCATTGGGTAAACCGGGCTGAAGCCACACTGGCCTGATCTTTCCTCTTTGCATTGGGTAGACCATGTTGGCTTGATCTTTCCTCTTCACACTGGGTAGTCCGGGCTGAAGTCGTGCTGGCCCGATCTTTCCTCTTTGCATTGGATAGACCAGGATGGCCCCATGGGCTGGATCTGACCACATTGCAGGCCAGATGCAGTCCGCGGGCATTGAGTTTGACACCCCTGTGCTAAAGGTATTGCCACAGGATGTAAGCTATTCCAGGTCAAGCTGCCTTTTGTAATTGACTGATGAGGATTTTGTCAGCGCTACTGGTATTCAAGTGGTGCTCCAGATGTTTTGGGATAGCACCCAAGGCAGCTATTACTATTGGTACTATCTTTGCTTTCTTTTGTCATAGTTGTTCTATTTATAGGTCTTTGTATTTTGTTATCTTCTCCAGTTTTTTCTCTTCTCTTCTGCTGTCTCAAGATACTGCCACATCCACTATTCAGACTTTTTTGTCTTTCTTATTGACAATTGTTAAGTCTGATGTGTTGTGTGGCAGGCACTTGTCTTTGAATTCTAAATTCCAGAGCATTTGAGCTTCTTCATTTTCTATGACTTTGCCTACTCTTTAGTCCCACTAACTCTTTCTTGCAGGCAAATGGTATTTCTTGCAGATCTTCCAATGCACCATTGTTGCTACTTTGTAGATACTGTTGTTTGTAGATAGTCTGTGCCATCTTCTTGCAGCAGCTAACCAGATGGCCCACTGTTTTTTCAGCTTCTCTGCAAAGTTGGTGTTTGCTGTCTGTTGCTGTCTTCTCAATTCTGGCTTTCTATACATCTGCTCCTAAGGCTTGGTTTGTGCAGCCAGAATTATCCCTTGAGTCTCTTTCTTCAACTTTCCCATCCTAGCCAGTGACAGGTTCTTGTTGTTATCTCTTTTGCCTGCTAGTTCTTTTTAAAGTAATGTCCATGTATTACTTTGCTTTGCCATGCCTCTTTTCTATTCTTCATTTGGTCTCTTCTGTTAGACTAGATTGGACTGTCTGCTATTCAGTAAGCCTTTCAATGGATCTTCTTCACTATCCTTCAGGTATTTTTCCAATGCCCTTTTTTTCTTCAACTGTGTGGTGTACCTGTAACATTCCATGACCACCTATTTTCATTGGTCAATAAAGTCTATCAACATTGCTGCATGAAAGGCAGGATTCACTGTCCTTATTTTTCTGGTCTTCCTATCCAAAGCTTCTAGTTCAGCTTGAGTCAAACCCACTATTCCACCTGTATAGCTAATGCCTGGCCCAGGTGTTAATTGCCTTGATGGTATTTCGTTTACTGAGTTTGGAGTTTAAAATCTTCACTTTTCTGATCAACAACAACAACAACAACAACAACAACAACAACAACAACAACAACAACAGAGTTGGAAGGGACCTTGGAGGTCTTCTAGTCCAACCCCCTGCTTAGGCAGGAAACCCTACATCACTTCAGACAGATGGTTATCCAACATCTTCTTAAAAACTTCCAGTGTTGCAGCATTCACAATTTCTGGAGACAAGCTGTTCTATTCACTACTATCTTTTGACTTCAGTGTGTTTGATGTTATCAGCCTGAAGGATGCCCAGATAGTTCTTGTGATCTTCTTTATCCAGACTCCTGATTCTATTTCCATACAGCATGTTGATTCCTTCAGTTTTCATTATTTTCCCCCTGTTGATGGTACAGGTGGCACATTTGTCCACTCCAAACTCCATTGCAATATTTTGGTTTTATATTCGGACAGTGTTGAGCAGCAATTCTATTTCAGATAGTGTTTTCCCATACAGCTTCAGATCATCCATGTAAAACAGGTGGGATAGTCTGGCAGTTGTTTTTGATGTTTGATAGCCATGGCCTGACATGTCCAATATTGTTAACAGAGGAATCAATGCAATGACAAACAGCAGTGGTGAGAGTAAGTCTATCGTCATTGACCAGGAAATGCCATTGATCGTTACACAAAGCTTCTGATGTTTCTACTGACTCCTGTTATTTCTAGGTACTGATTATCAGTCATGTGGCAGGGAGTCAAATTCCTTCTTGTAATAATCCACACTACATTAAAGTTGGTCTTCCTTCTCTTGCAGTTTTCCAGACTCATCTTGCCAAGTCAGAGCTGATCTTTTGTTCCCTTCTGCTCAGGTGGAAAGAGCTTGATTTCAACTAGATGCTGTTGGATGCATCAGCTACCACACCAGTCAGCGATTTCAAAGCTCTTGATAAGCAAGTAATTGGCCTGTAGTCCTTGAGTGAGGGGTCCTTCCCGCAACCGTTAAAGGAAGCGGTTGTGCAACCCCTTCTCAAGAAGCCTTCCCTGGATCCAGCTGAATTAAAGAACTTTCATCCAGTCTCCAAACTACCCTTTGTAGGAAAGATTGTTGAGAAAGTGGTGGCACTTCAGCTCCTACGGTTATTGGATGAAACAGATTATCTGGACCCTTTTCAATCTGGCTTCAGGTCTGACTACAGCACGGAAACTGCTTTGGTCACGCTGATGGATGATCTTTGGCGAGCCTGAGATGGGGGTCATTCCTCTATCTTGGTGCTACTTGACCGCTCAGCAGCTTTCGATACCATTGACCATGGTATCCTTCTGGGACGACTAAGAGAGTTAGGGCTAGGAGGCACTGTGTTGCGGTGGTTCTCCTCCTATCTCTCTGGTCGATCGCAGTCAGTGTTAGTAGGAGGACAGAGATCGACCCCTAGACCCCTCATTTGTGGGGTGCCTCAGGGCTCGGTCCTCTCCCCCCCTCCTATTTAATATCTACATGAAACCACTGGCTGAGGTCATCCGACGATTCGGGGTGAGGTATCAGCAATATGCTGATGATACCCAGTTATATATCTCCACCCCGCGTCAATTCAGTGAAGCAGTAGATGTGATGGGCCGATGTCTGGAAGCTGTGAGGGTTTGAATGGGAGTCAACAAGCTCAGACTTAACCCAGACAAGACCGAATGGCTGTGGATATTGCCTCCTAAAGACTACGTCAACTGTCCATCCTTGACTCTTCGGGGGGAAAAATTGTCCCCCTCAGAACGGGTTCGAAATTTGGGTGTCCTCCTAGACTCATAGCTAAAATTAGATCAACATCTGACAGCTGTAGCTAGGGGGACCTTTGCACAAATTTGTTTGGTACACCAACTGTGACCCTACTTGGATTGAGAGGCGCTCCTCACAGTCAATCATGCCCTTGTCACCTCACAATTAGATTATTGCAACACGCTCTACATGGGGCTACCCTTGAAGAGTGCTTGGAGATTACAATTGGTCCAGAATGCGGCTGCGCGAGCTGTCGTGGGTGCACCTAGGTACACCCACATTACACCAATCCTCCGTGAGCTGTACTGACTCACTGTTGGTCTCCGGGCACAATTCAATGTGTTGGTCATTACCTTTAAAGCCCTACATGGCTCAGAACGAGGTTATCTTCGAGACCGCCTTTTGACACACAGCTCCCAGCAACCCACAGAGTTGGTCTCCTCCAGGTCCCGTCAACTAAACAGTGCCGACTGGTGGGCTCGCAGGGGAGGGCCTTCTCTGTGGCTGCCCCAGCTCTCTGGAACCAGTTACCTCCGGAGATCCGGACTGCCCCCACCCTATTGGCCTTCCGAAAAGCAGTAAAGACCTGGCTTTTCTGGCAGGCTTGGGGCCGTTGATCTCACAGTCGTAATCGACGACGTCCGGCCATGGAATGATACGTATGGGTTTTAAAATGTTTTAATGTTTAAGATGTTTTTAAATGTTTATTCTGTTGTTAAGCCGCCCAGAGTCCTTGGGAGTTGGTCGGCATATAAATTTAATAAATTAAATTAAATTAAATTAAATTAAATTAATGTTTCCTGCAATTTCTTCCCTCTTTTTTCTGACCCCCAAAAAGTGTTAAGGAAGGCCTCTATCAGATCCCTAACGTGATACTGCCATTCAAATGGAGGGGAGGAGGGAGCATGCGGATAAGCTGTATTTTATAACCTTTTTCCTGGCACCTGAGCGCCCTGCAGTATTCTCACCTTTCTTTGGAATATAATAAGGAGAGAGGGTCATGTGGATTGTTTCAGATCATCAAAAGCAGAAGAAGACCCTGGGAACTGCTCCTTATCTGTTCCTCAGAACAGCTGTTACAATAAACATCTTCACACCTGTGGATTGGCTGAAATCCACATCGGACTGGAGGGAGGGATTCTAAAGTCCTATTTCTAACTGTATAGTTTGGAAGAGAATTTAGAGTCTGCTTCGTTTGTCTGCTATCATTTCTTCTCAATAAAAGGTTCCTTTTGAAATACAACATTTTCAAGAGTCTATACTTTCTTGGGAAAGGAGGAGAGGCAGGGCCTGACAGCCTTGTTCGAAATCCCTTGAACAGATCCACATACAAAACCTCCACTCCCCTCTTCCTGTACCAGAAGCTAAAATGATAGGCTAATCCTAAACAAAACTGGAGTTCCTCAATTGTGAGAATCAGGAGACCCTCCAAGGGAAAGCTAAACAGACAAAATGCCAAGAGGACATGCTTATTTAAAAAAAAACCATTTTGAGCTTCTTTTGCATCATTGCCACTTTCATCTTGCCTTCCATCTTGCCTCTTACCAGGGGTGGGTTGCTGCCGGTTCGGACCAGTTCTCACGTACCGGTGGCAGAAATTTCCACCCGCTCGCTGAACCGGCACAATGGCCGGTTCTCTGCCCCCAAACAGGTTCTCTGGTCGCTGTGGCCGGCAACGAACCCTCTGCACATGCACAGAGGCTTCTGCACATGAGGCGTCGCAATGCGAACCGGTAGGGAAGGTAAGTGGAACACACCCCTGCTCAGGGCCATGCCTTGTGGACACCCTGCCACCCAGGCTTGCTTTTCCAAACTCTAAATGACAGTGGTACAAGGATCCTTTCTGAGCCAGTCAGAGATCAGGCACAAAACAGCATCACACCAGATAATAACGATCAACCTCTGGCTCTCTTTCGGCTAACCCACAAAGGACTGGGACTACACTGCAGGGTCTGAGGGAAGAGACTGGAATGGATCCAGATCTGGAACTTCAAGGCCACCACTTCCTCAGTCACCACACCCTTGAATGGAATATTTGGGACAGTCCCTATAATTACAGAAATGTTCCCAGAGAAGACTGCAGGCCTCTTTCAGGCCATGCAGGAGAAACAAAGAAAAAAGCTCCTCTTTGTGCCCCCACTGCCACAGAAGGATTTCCGGTGGGCTTCAAAAAAGGCCCTAATCTATTCTACCCCCATCCTCTTCATTGCAAGTAGCCCCCTGGGAAATAAAAGGGAAGAACATGCACAGGAGAAAAATATTACGTGCCCAGCCCATTAAATTCTTCAGACATATTTAGGAAATCATCCTGATCCAGGGTTGCTTGGAACAAACCATTTTAAACCCCCTGCGGAGGTTCAGAGTAGCTACCAGTCACCAAGTGACCAGAGAATGACCTGCTATGGCAGCTGGGTTACAGAAAGCTCCTCAGAGCACCAGTTCCAGTCACAATGAACATCATTGTGGGGGGGGAGACACCAACTGAGATGGGTTCATAGAAATCTTGAGTCACTCCTGGCTGGGTGGTCTCAATAAGGAGCCTGAAGTCCCAGGACAACAATCCCTAGCAGGTCAATGCCAATCTATCGATCATCTCTGTTAACTCACAAAGAGAATTTATTGGGCAGTTTACAGAATCTCTTCCTGCCTGGTTACCCAGAGCAGGTCAGGGTTTTTGTTTATTCATTTTTTGAGGAATATATTTATCTCAGATCTGAAACAATAGAGGAAAACAGAAGGATTACACTGAATTCCCAAGTAACCTACCAGAACTGTGGTAACTACCAAAGATCGATTGGTCAGGGAATCCGTCACGTTGGGCCCCTGCCTTCGGGCGATTTCAGTGATGTTCAGCCCATCTGAGGGGCTCCACACTCCAACCTGGGATGGGAACAAAGGCTAAGAGTGAGGAGAAAGCAAACTAGAACTTTCAGTCCTGAAGGGAAAAAAAACAGTTGGCAAAGAAAGGTGGTCAAATAGTTTGAAGGCCCTAAATGAAGGCACAGGAAACTTCCTCAAATGTTGCCACCAGTAAACTTGGAAGAAAGTAAAGGGAGAGCTTACTCATGTTTGTTCAGATGGTACTTCCTTCAGTTGAAGGCAAATAGTTTGTCTGTAACGATTGGACTGGGGCAGATGAGAAGGGGAAGTAGAAGATGGACACCTTTTTTTTATCAAGAAGAGAAAGACCGGAAACCAGCTTGTCGCCTTTCTGCTCAGCCAAACAACCTATTTCTCCTTTACTGGGGGAAGAGCTTTCTGGGATTCCTGCCCAGTCCTTCCGCAGATACTACAGTTTCACCAACAACAGCATCTCCCATCTTGGTTTTAAGCAAAGATCTCGACTTTCTGGGACTTCCCTTCCCTTCTTCCAACCAGGAATGACAACTGCTCTGCTCATTTGTAATTCTCCAACTTTCCTCTCCAGCACTTTGTTTTGCAGAGTTTTTTTTTTCTCTTCTCTCTTTGACTCCTTTCCTCCATTCCCCCTCCAACTTGGGTCAGACCAGCAGCAATTGGGGAGGTAAGTGTGTCCACAGGCTCTAGTCTATAACAACATATAGCAGGCTATATTCTCCCCACACCAGTCCTGGCTAATGGCCAGGTCAGCTCCTCAGCCCTCATGACAGCACCTCCCCCAGCCTGTTACAGGCCGAAATGGAGCCTCCGTGGGTTGGATCCAGCCTCGCCATCTCATTTCCCATGGCTTTACTGTATTTACTTTTTGAAGAGCTCCAGAAGAGGCTGACCCACATGGCAGAGAAGCCAAAGTCTTTTATTCAGAAGCCCATGAAGCTGTAAGAAGGTGAGATGTAAGGAAAACAGTTTTCCTCATCTGAATAAAAGACCGGCTTCTCTGCCATGAGGGCCTGCAGGCTTAGTTTGGGCCCAGTCTGGCCAGCAATGAGCAGCCTCCTGCTTTCTGCTGACTGGCTAGTTCGAATGAGCAGCTTCAGGGATTGGGGCATGGCAGCCAATCAACAAGGGGCTTGCAGTTCAGCCCGATGAGACAAAGGAAGCAAGCTCCTCATTGATTGGCTGCTGCTGCTGGCTCAATCCCTGAAGCAGGAGGCTGCTGTGGCCCAGTCCAGGCCTAGGCCTGCTGGCCACATGGCCCCAGACGAAGTCTTTTACTGAGGAGATGGTGAAAATGTTTTCCTTAGATTTCACATTCTTACAGCTTTGCCATCATCTGAATAAAACACTTTGGCTTCTCTGCCAGTGGGTCAGCCTCTTCTGGAGCTCTTCAAAAAGTAAGTAATTCATGGAAAATGGGATGGGGAGGAGTAAGTGAAATCTGGGATGCTAGCAAAGGAGGCCCAGTCTGTGGAGACCCGGCAGGGCAGGATGGGTGGGGAAGCAACTGTGGGGACCCCAGGGGAGCATGAGGTATCTCAGTGGATTGCGGGAGGCCTTGGATGGTCTGCTCCAGCACTAGGTCCAGTGGTGGGTTCCTGCCAGAGCTGTCCGGTGCGTAGCTCCGGTAGGAAGTGGTCGATTGCCCAATTTGTGCACGACCGCTCTGGAGCCGTCTTCGCCGGTCCGTCGCGAGCGTCGCCATCTTTTTGTGAGAATTTTTGGGCGATTTTGCTTCTGCGCATGCGCGGAAGCAAAATCGCGCTGAAATCTCGCGAGGGGACGTACACGCACGAGAGATTTCGGTGAGATTTTGCTTCCATGCATGCGTGGAAGCAAAATTGCGCCGAAAACTCACACACACGTGCGTCCCCTCACGAGATTTCGGCAAGATTTTGCTTCTGCGCATGTGCAGAAGCAAAATTGCGTGAGGGGGCGTGCGGCTGTAGCGAGCGCATGCGTGCCTGAAATGTGGAGATGCGCGTGCAGCGCACTGGCATCGGTAAGTGAGCAACCTGCCCCTGACTAGGCCCTATATGCTCTTCCCCACTCTGAGATACCTCGTGTGCATTTAATGACCTGCGCGTTTGATTAACAAATGCATTGGGAAAAGCAGGAAGGGATCATGTTCATTTAATGTGATTCAATAAAATGAATCTTCGGGTTATGAATGTAATTGGCAGGCTCTATTACATTAGTAAATCGAGGATTTCCTGTATAATGAGAGTGGGGGACGGTCTCAGGGAAGTCCTGCCTTAGCACTTGCCCACCAAAGGTGCCCAGCCCCACAAGTCCCATGCCAAGCCCACCATGGCCATGCCATCCTGGCCATGCCCCGGCCCTCTAAGGTCAAACACAACCCTAATGTGGCCCTCAATTGAATCGAGTTTGACACCCCTGATTTGGACTATTTACTGGTACTTTTGCCCCCCAGTGTGTCAGACAGCTCTTTGTACAACTCTGCAAGCCTTGTCTGGAGCCTCTTATTTTTCTTTCTCTGTGGTATTGTTTTTGTTTGGGCCTTTATTATCTTGTTTTCAAAGTATCCGAAGCATCCTGTACTTTTTTCCCTTTAAGATTTCCAATTCTCTCTCTTAGTTTGTTGAAGTCAGTAACACTAGTTTGATTTTGTTCAATTACCTGTATTATGTGAATTCTAGTATGCATTATGATGCATTATGGTGAATTCTAGTATGAGTCCCCAGGGAGTAGGGCGGCATATAAGAACAGCAATAAATAAAATAAATAAAATAAAGATATGATCATTATGGTGCATTATGGTCAATTCTAATATGATATGGTCATTCACCCCCAGAGTTCCTACCACTTCCACTCCCTCAATCATTCTGTTCCTAATAGTAAGAATTAAATCTAGTATAGTTGACCTCTAGGTCCCTCCATCTTTTGAGAGATAAAGTTGTCAGCTAGACATGTTGGGGAACCTGGTTAGGTGGTCTGTAGTTATGTTCTTTCCTCCTAATATTCCCCCAAATACTTTCAAACTGGCTTTCATCCTTGCTATTGTGTATTTCTGTAAAGATATAGTAGTTCTTTACATACTATGAAACTCCTTCCCCCTCTCTTTTGCATTGGTTCTGTTCTTTTGAACAATGTATATCCCTCTAAGCAGAATGTTCCAATCATGGGTTCCATCGCACCAAGTTTCAGTAATAGCAACAATATCATACCAGTCCTCAGGTACTAGGACCTCAGGTTCTCCCTGTTTGTTCCCCATACTTTGAGCATTAATGTACAGGCATCTGAGCCCTTTATGGTTGACCCAGTGTTTGCTTTCTGCATCTCTTGTTACATGTCTGAGTGCCCCTTCCTTCTCACCACTCATTTCCGCATTGTCTGATTTGTTGTCTTGGGATTTGAGCTTTGGGTTTGATCCTAAAAATTGGTCTCCCTCCTCTTCCAGTTTTAATTGAAAGACCTATGGATAAGCCAAGCCAGAGTTTTCCCAAACACATTCTTCCAGTCTTTGTGAGGTGCAGCCGATCACTTGCCAGAAGTCCTTCCTCTAGGTAATGTAAACCATGGTCCATAATAAAAACGTCTCTTGATGGCACCATCTCTTAAGCCAGTGATTTACCCTTAAAATTCCCTCATTGGATGTTGACCTTACATTGGCAGTATAGATGAAACACCATCTGTGCTCCTAACTCTTTTGCCTTCCTGCCTAGCTGTTCATAGCCGCTTGATATGTTTTTCAGGCTCTATTTTGTTTTATCATTCTTCCTAACATGAAAGAGGAGAAAGGGATTATAATGGGATTGATTATGTGGGTAAGGCTTGTGTCACATCTTTGATCTTTGCATCTGGGAGACAACACAACTCTTGATAGGTTGTGCAGTCCACAAATTGCTGAGAAGTGACTCACCAATCACCCGCTTATGTCTCTTTGGGGATCTCAGCAGACTCTTCTTTGTAACAGTCTGAGCTACTTTTCTTCCTCATGGGAACATCTGAAACTCCAGATGTCTGTGTGTTTTCTTACAGAGGGAGGATATGCAAATGGTTGTTCAACTCCAGTGGCAGGGACCCTCTCCTTGTATTTTTGTCCTTTCAGTGATATGCTGCCATTGGTCTGCCCCATGGACTTCATTTTTTCCTGTAATTGTTTCTTCCTTGCTGCATTTAGCAGACTTCTGCCTTTCCAAGGAATTCCTCAGATGAGATTCAGAGTGGCTAGACATGCCTCTAGATCTTCCATTTTCTCCTCTACCAATCAGATCAGTTTGCACTTGTTGCAGGTGTAATTTGAATCCTCCGTGGGCAGGAATACAAACATAGCACATACCTTGCTGGTTGCTACAGTGCTAGAACTATGACTTTCTTATGCTTCAGGATTTGTGCAGGTACAAATATATTTCTTATAGACTTTCTGCTTTACACTTTTAGTTGTAGGCTTTTAGGTGTGGGGGCTGGTAGCTTGATCCACTGGATTAAGTCCCAGTTCTCTGGAGGTTGTGGTGAGCAACTCTTTGCTCTCCCAGCAACCTTTAGTGCTATGCAAACACAACCAGTGACTTACAAGGGAAGGAGAGAGTTGTTGCATTCAGCTATCACCAGGGCTTTTGCAATCAAGAGTACAGTCAATTGCCTCATTCTGAACAGTGGCAGGATCCTGGGGTTTCTGAACAGCCCTTTGATCTGTTCAGGTTGGTTTGACTTGCTTGGTGGCTGCTTCCTTGCAAAAACTGGAAATGTATACTTCTGTCTGGGAGCTGCCCCTGCCTCACAGATGAGCAAAGCAAGGGACCGCTTGGTTTTCTCTTCAGTGGGAGGGGGCTGTGCTGTGTCACGAAGCTCCTTTGCTGGGTGGCTTTGCTTGAACATTCAATGAAATGAGATTCCCAGCCTCAACT
The DNA here is from genome assembly GCA_023053685.1 of Diadophis punctatus similis. Taxonomy (NCBI): domain Eukaryota; kingdom Metazoa; phylum Chordata; class Lepidosauria; order Squamata; family Dipsadidae; genus Diadophis; species Diadophis punctatus. The sequence goes on along the minus strand of JALIGW010000027.1, from coordinate 6,680,689 downwards.
AGAGACACTTCAGATCCACAGGTGTCTGCTGCAAATCAGCATGTTGAAAAAAAGAAAGAAATATGTGTTGCAACATCACAACCAACCCCAGCCTTTGGTAATTGTGTCAGATGTAAATATGGGACTCATGAGTTATGGCAACATTTTATCTTTGGTTCCCCTCCCTCCCCCTCCCACACATTGGAATGGCCAGATCATCTGGGGGCCAGCAGGGCCGGCATCATCCGAAGACTCCAGTTCAGCCTTGAAACAAGTTGGTCTCTGAAAGGGCAGCTTTAATACGTGTGTTCTTCAGAAAATGTGGAATGTGTGCATAATGATTTCAAATGATCTTTCCAAAATGTTAGGAGATACATCATCGATGTCCATAAAGCTTACAAATGAGAAAGCAGAACATAAAGATTTATTCCCCATTTTCTCAGATGGAGAAAAGGATCCGGTCCCAGTCAAATCACGGAATATTCAAAAACTTCTTCTTTTTAAAATGTTATTTTAGAAAACTATGCTACCCACCTGTTTATACAGTAACCCACAAAAAAAGAAATGAACAGCAATACAATGAAAGCGTTTACTGAAAACACTTTTTGATTTGCTGCTTATCTGAAAACTACCCCCTCCCATTTATCTGACAATAAGCAGTGGGGGTGAATGAAGACTTGTGTGTCTGATGGGAAGCAAAACACCAAGATTCCCACTCCCCTCAGCGATGATGACTTCAGCAAGGCAAGGCCCTCTCTGCAGGAGCCGGAAATCTGATTGCACTCATTGTTGTTTTGCAAATCCCTAACAGATTCCTCTAACTGTGGTAGCTCAAGAGCACAGAATACGACATTACCAATCTGCAAGTTGCAGAAGGCGAGAAAGTGCTAAGCCCGAAACCTTAGCAAATGTGAAATACTGAACAGAAGGCTCGAGTATCAATAGGGATTTGATTCCATTTGGGACGCCATTAATTCACATTACATCCTGACAAGGCCGTCATGCCCCACTCTGCTGAGAGATTTGACGCAGCCACTTTAAAGCCTCTCTTGAGCTCAGAAAAAGCTTTAAACACACACTCAGGAGGAGGGTGAGCACCTGCAGGGGGCACAAACAACCAGGAAACAAGGAAAACAAACAAATGATGTTTGTTTCTTGATGGCAGGGGTCTTTCAGCTTCAGGTTACTGTCTGCAGAAACTGTTTGTGGTAAAGGAGATGTGGAAAAGTGACCCTGCATCAAATTTATATTTAGATTTATTATTAGAGTTGGAAGGGACCTTGTAGGTCATCTAGTCCAACCCCCTGCTCAAGCAGGAGTTCCTACACCATTTGAGACAGATGGCAGTCCAGTCTCCCCTTGAAGGTCGCAAGTGTTGGGGCTCTCACAACTTCTGCTGGCAAGCTGTTCCACTGGTTGATCGCTCTCACCGTCAGAAAGTTTCTCCTCACTTCCAGGTTGAATCTCTCCTTGGTCAGCTTCCATCCATTATTCCTTGTTTGACTTTCTGGTGCCATAGAGAACAGCCTGACCCCCTCCTCTCTGTGGCAGCCCCTCAAGTATTGGAACACTGCTATCATGTCACCCCTGGTCCTTCTCTTCGCCAGACTGGCCAAGCTCAGTTCCTGCAACCGCTCTTTGTATGTTTTATTTTCCAGACCCTTTATCATCCTGGTTGCTCTCTTCTGCACTTTCTCTAGAGTTTCAATGTCTTTTTTGTAGTGTGGTGACCAAAACTGGATGCAGTACTCTAGGTGTGGTCTGACCAAGGCTTTATAGAGTGGTACTAGTACCTCTCTGGTCCTTGATTGTATCCCTCTATTTATGCAGCTCAGGACTGCGTTGGCCTTTTTGGCTGCTGCTGCACACTGCTGGCTCATATTTAGTTGGCTGTCTACCAAGACTCCAAGATCCCTCTCGCAATCGCTGCTATTGAGTGTGGTTTCACCCAGTTTGTATATATTAAATGTCACAAGGGAGATTTTTTTTCCTTCATAAACACCCCTTCACAGAGATACCTTGGCCACCACTACAGGATCCCCGATGGGCACAAGGGAAATCATGGGCCTCCAGGACCAATGGGCCATCCACAACTGCTGGTTGGTGTAGCCACATCAAACCTTTCATTCCCCTGAATGACCTAGGTTGGATTGCCAGATGGTGTGTGTGTGTGTGTGTGTATGAACTAGCCAGTGTGTGTGTGAGAGAGAGGGGGGAGGGGGAGGGGGGAGAGGGGGGGTGCCTCCTTTCATCCCTAGGAAACATGCAAGAGTCTTCCAAGAGCCAAACCATTCACTGCTGATTCAAGGCCTGAGCTGCAAGAAAAGGTTGGACAACCATTTGACTGCGATGGTAAAAGGTCTTGAGCAGGGGATTGGACTAGAAGACCTCCAAGGTCCCTTCCAGCCCTAGGATTCTATAATATTTTCTATATTTTTTAGGCTAATATGAACTATGGAGCTGGAGAAGCTGAAAAAAATGTAATTGGTTCAAAAAGCTTTAAGGAAAGATGAAGCGTCTGAACCCAAGTTGGGCCCAGCCCCCACTCATGCAAGGAACCCACGGCAAAGTAGAGCCCACCATCTTGAGGGGGGGTATTTGTTTCTGTTGGGACTCCAGCCCATCCTCCTCCCTTTGAAGCTGCTCAAGAGGGGGGTTCTGGCAGCCCCCGAGATCTTTCCTGAGATGCGCAAAGAGAAGAGCAAGCAAAGAAGCCACCGACCTTTTCCAGCCCATCTTCCTTGAGGCTGATGATGTCCAAGTCAAAGTCAGTTCTGAGCCCGCTGGTTTTGTTGAAGGCAATTCGTCCTGTTAAGCCCTCCCACTGTGCCTGAAAGGCAGAGAGGAAGGAATGGTGGGTAGGGGTGGCACCAGGGAAGGAGGGGCGATGAACACGTGGCATAAAGGAACTCTGCGCCAAGTGCATAAGTCAGAAGTGAGCTGCCTCTTTTAGCTTTGCTAAACCCATCACTGCTTCCTGGTCTGCAAAACTGGAGAAATCCACACCACCCCCACTGCCCCTTAGAAATGGTTGATGCCCACCGCTTCCGGTTCACTGGAGAGAATGATGAAGTGTTGCTGAGCTCTGAGCCCTGAAGGGGGAAAATCCTTTGGAGCTTTGGGTGAGACAGCCTGGGGGGAAAGCAAGGAGACCCTTCTAAGCCATTCCCAGACCACTTTTCTAGATGTTCTTTCCAAAACCAGCATTCATTCTGGAGCTATCCAGATAATCCATTAAGGACTGGGAGATGTCATGGCCTGTGCTTCCTCTTCTCCCCTTCTCCCTCCATAATGTTATCACCGAGATCACCCTGGCTTCATCCTGCAATTTCAATGGGCCACTGTAGCAGCTGACTATCTGCAGGCAGAGTGCCGGGGTTGGGGGGTTGCGGAGGTGCAGGGTAGATTGCTCAAATCAAGCTTTGTACTGGCAGTGAGGCTAGAGATTTAGTGCAACCAGTCCTGGCTCACTCAACCTAAAAGCTATTCTGAGCCTTGGTGTGGTATCTGCTGCTCCATCCATTAAAGACCAAGCTGGTCACATGCTTCTGTATGTTCCTGGCCGTGGGTGTGAAGAGGTCTGACATGAGCCTTGGAAAATTACATGAGAAATCTCTGCCAGAGGAGCAGGTTCATCTCCAGTGGCCCAAGACAAACTTCTTGGCTGTGGGCCCTAAGGGGCTGATGAGAAAGAGGGAGATAGCAATAGCAATAGCAATAGCAATAGCAATACCATTTGTTTGTTTGTTTGTTTGTTTGTTTATTTATTTATTTATTTATTTATTTATTTATTTATTTGACTTATATACCGCCTCATAGTGCAATCACTCTCTAAGCGGTTTACACCAGTAAGCAATGTATATTTATATTGCCCCCAACAATCTGGGTCCTCATTTTACCTACCTCGGAAGGATGGAAGGCTGAGTCAACCTTGAGCTGGTGAGATTTGAACCGCTGACCTGCAGATCACAGTCAGCTAAAGTGGCCTGCAGTACTGCCTCTAACCGCTGCGCCACCTTGGCTCCATTTAGACTTATATACCGCTTCACAGTGCTTTACAGCCCTCTCTAAGCGGTTTACAGAGTCAGCATATTGCCTTCAACAATTTGGGTCCTCATTTTACCCACCTCGAAAGGATGGGAGGCTGAGTCAACCTTGAATGACAGAGACACTTCACTATCACCATAGCAGAAGTGGACCTGAGTCCTATAAGGGTTTCCCTTTCCTTCCTTGCTCCTCCTGTTGCACTACAGGGGATCCTCTGGCCCTTCAAGTCCAGAAGAACCTTTTTAGTCCTCTCTTTGGTCTGCTGGATCTGGGCTGAAACCCTTGGCCACCACTGGATGGTAGCAAACAGTGTTGCACCCTTCTTTTCTGGCTTCTTCCATGTTTACAGCCTGGATATGACATGGTGACTCACTCTCTCCTCATCTCCAAGGCCCACAGAAATCAGTGGGGAAACCTTGGGGCCTTAAGGATTCTGTGTGGGGTTGACTTAACTGAGAAGGGTGGAGAGACAGCAAGAGCAGCAGATCTTCCCTCCCTCCAACCCTCCAAGCCGTCCTTCTGCTCTGCTCTGCTCTGCCGTGTTTGGGCTGAATACATGGGGCCCCTGGGAGCCAGGTAAAAAGACAGTCAGAAAAAAAAACACTTTGCTGGCCTCCAATGGACACCTAGGTCATGATTAGTAGCCATCAGGTTGGCAGCAAGCAAGGTGGGATGCCAGGGGAGCCTGGCAGTTTCCCTGGGCCTCAGATCACAAGAAGACCAACTTCATTGTATTGGCAATATTGCTCTGTGAAAAGGATTATCAATATTTGCATTTTTTCCATATGTGCCTACAGTAGACTTTTTACTGTTCTCGGTATTCTTTTGTTTATAATTGCACACTGGAATGCTGCTCTCCTCTCACGATCCAACTAATCAGAAACTTTCCAAACTTGAGTAACTAAGATGGCATACAATGAAAGCTCCTGGAATCATATTTTAGGCCAGGGGTCAACTATCATAATATTATCATCATAATTTAGGCCAGGGGTCAACTATCCCCAGGCCTGTGAGTTATATGTATTCTCTGACACCCCAGGAATAATTAGAGGCACGAGGGGTGGAGGGTGACCAGGCCCTGGGACTGAATGTCTGCTTCATCCAGCAGAACTCCTGGGTGGCCATCGCTCTTAATTTCTTACCAAACAGAGGGCAGGTGACTGAGAAAGGCAAGTACAGGGAAAGCAGCTAAGTGACAAAACCCCATTTGGTCATCCCTCATTATTTCCAAGATGCTGAGATGAGGAGAAGGAGTTTGCTGTGCTGCCTCTTCCAAACTGTCCATCTTTCTTAGACAATTGCAGAGTTCTGCTCTTTCTGGCTGGAAGGCTGGCCTGGGTTGGGTTGGGGTGGGTAGAGGATTTCAGCTGGGGTAGTGGGCACCAGTGGTGGGTTCCTACCGGTGCTGTGCGGGACGCCGCACCGGTAGGAGCCCGGCGATGATGTCATTTTTAGGCGCTTTTTTCCGGCTTCTCCGCGTCCTGAGCTGTCGGAAAAAAGCCCTCCCACCCGCCCTTGTTTTAATAACGACCTTTATTCTTCCTCCGAAGCACAGCTGAGAAGCTCCTCAGCTGTGTTTCGGCTTGTAATGTCGTCCTAAGCATGCGCGGAAGTGAAATCGCCCGATGGAACACGAGTTCACTTCTGCGCATGCTCACGATGTGCACCGGTAGCTAAAATAACCGGAACCCTCCGCTGGTGGGCACCCAGAGCCAGGCATTACCTGAGAGCTGGAAGCTGCAAAAAAGGAGCTGCTGAGGAAGCTGGCAAGGGATCAAAAGAGAGGCCACACAACACAGCAGTCCTACCTGCAACTCAGGTAACTTGTCCAGCTCTCATGACAGATTTTATACAATGTGAAGATGTAGTGGAAGAGTTGAGAACGACCATTATTCCAGAAACTGGAATGACGGCCTAAGACAAGGGAGCCCACCTTGGGTGATTGAGGGGGAGCATTGGGTTGTTAGGGCATTAAAGAACCCCTCTAAACCTTCAGTGGGGGAAGGATTTGCCCCTCTCCTCTGCTCCCCAGGGGAACAAGTGACTGAACTCTGTCACCCTGTGATCTACAAGAGCATTAGTTGATGCGCTGACATGAGAGAAAAATCTGCATTCTTCCTTAACGTAGGCACTCCTTGAATGCAGAACTTTAAGTCAGGAGGACCTTTTCAAATAACATGTTTTTTCAAAGGCCTAAGCTTTTGTGACAGGCAGCTACAGCTTATGAAAGTGTATGCCTTTTATTCAAATCTGTTATTTGAAAATTTGTGGTGATGGAGAGGACTCTAGAGCAGGGGTCTGCAACCTTAAACACTCAAAGAGCCATTTGGACCCATTTCCCACAGAAAAGAAAACACCAGGAGCCACAAAACCTGGGTGGGCATGGCCAACTCGATGTCACTCATTCCCACCCAGTCACATGTCACACAATACCTCAGCGACATCTACCCAGGTTTTGTGGCTCCCGGTGTTTTCTGTGGAAAACAGGTCTCTCTCTGTCTCTCTCTGTCTCTCTCTCTCTTATCTCTCTCTCTCTTTCTCCCTCTCTCTCTCTCTCATCTCTCTGTCTCTCATCTCTCTCCGTCTCTCTTTCTCCCTCTCTGTCTCTCTCTGTCTCATATCTCTCTGTTTCTGTCTCTGTCTCTCTGTCTCTCTCTCTGAACCATTTCCAAAAATAGGCGAGGGTTGGTGGGGGTTTTGTTTTTTGGCTGATGTTGTTCTTTCTTCTTCTTTGGGTGCTTTTTGCCATATGATTTAAATCAAGAGTCATTTCAGTTTCCCAGATAAATGAAGCTCTTTTGTCCCCATGCTGTGGCTCCCTGTCGGCTGAACCCACCATTGGCTGGCCCCGCCCCTCACACTCCCTCCCAGTCACTCCTCACCTGGCCTGAGAATGTAAGGGCGATGGCAGGGGATGGAGACTTGCTCCATATTCCAGAGCGGGAGCGAAGCACTCCTATACTTGCCTCCTCTTGCGAGTGCTTCTTCCAGCCCTTGTTGATGCTGCACATACCTCAGTCGCTCAGGGAGACACATGACTTCCTCTCTGCCCTGAGACACTGGCCTGGTCTGGCTGCGGCCGATGCTCCATGTTATAATGGGCTTCAGGAGGAGGAGGGGACACCATCTCCCCCATTGTGAAGCGTGCTAAATTTAACTGTGCTGCGCAAGGCACTGTGAGAGCAGCGGACAGGCCATGGAGGTGGTGAGAACAGCGGCGGAAAGAGCAGCCAGGCTGGGCCAGTGTCTCGGGAAGGAGAGCAAGTTGTGCATCTCCCCGTGTGACCGAGGTGCGCGCAGCACCAAGGAGGGCCAGAAGAAGCACCCGTGAGAGGAGGCAAATACAGGGGTGCTTCGCTCCTGCTCTGGAATCTGGAGAGAGTCTCCATCCCCCACGGTCGCCCTTTACATTCTCAGGCCAGGCAAGGAGTGAATGTGAGGGGAGAGCAAGGGGCGGGGCCAGCCCGTGGTGGGTTCAGCTGACAGAGAGCCACAGCAGGGGGATGGAAGAACCGCAAGCGGCTTTGGAGCCACTGGTTGCCGACACCTGCTCTAGAGGGTCCCTTGGACTGCGAGGAGATCGAATCAGTCAATCCTGAAGGAAATCAAACATGACTGTCCTTTGGCCACTTTGGAAGCTGAAGCTCAAACACTTTGGCCACCAAAAGAGAAGAGAGGACTCCTTGGAAAAGACCCCGATGTTGGGAAAGACGGAAGGCAAAAGGAGGAGAGAGAAGCAGAGGGGGAGACAGTTTAGATGGCGTCAGTGGGCATGGCAGAACACAATGTTGCTAGTTTCTGGGCAAGATCTGTTGTAATCTGTACATATTTTAATCTTGTACTTTACATTTTAAATTTTATGTCATATAGTATGCCTTATTTTAATTGTGGTGCTTCTGACATGAATAAATAAATATTGGGCATGAGTTTGGGGAAAGTCTGGGAGATGGTGGAGGACGGGCGGAGGGATGGTGTGCTGTGGTCCATGGGGTCGCAAACAGTTTCACATGATTTAGCAACCGAACATCAAGGCCTTTTAATCAAATCTGCTATTTGAAAAGGTACTACCTCGCTCCTCCCGATTTTTGGCTGTGATAGACTACTCTCCTACAAGGGGTACTTATTATGACTTTCTCCTCTCCTCTCAGACCAAACATGTTTTTTGAGAAGAGGTAGACCAAGGTTCTGGTTTTCCACTTATCCTCCTTTCCCTTCCATTTTATCTGATGGATAAATTAAAATAATTTTTGCACCAATTGCGACCTTACTTGGAGAGGGAGGCTTTACTCACAGTCACTCATGCCCTTGTCACCTCACGGCTGGACTACTGTAATGAGGTCTAGATGGGGCTACCCCTAAAGAGCATTCGGAGACTACAATTGGTGCAAAATCAGCTGCGTGAGCTGTGGTGGGTGTGCCGAGATACACCCACGTAACACCCATTCTCCGCCAGCTGCATTGGTTGCCCATTAGTCTCCGGACGCAATTTAAGTTGTTGGTTTTGACCTTTAAAGCCCTACATGGCTCAGGGCCGGGTTACCTCCGGGACCGCATCCTACCACACACCTCCCTTCGACCAGTTAGGTCCCACAGAGTTGGTCTCCTCCAGGTCCCATCAGCCAAAAAATGCCGGTTGGTGGGACCACGGGGCAGAGCCTTCTCTGTGGGAGCCCCATCTCTCTGGAACCAACTCCCACCAGAGATCCGGACCATCCCCACTCTTCTGGCCTTCCGCAAAGCCATAAAGACATGGCTCTTCCAGCAGGCGGGGTGAAGAAGATCGGATTCCCCCTGGATGAATGGTTTTTGTTGCTTTTTTAAAAATTTTATGTCATGATTTTAAACTGTTTTTATTTACTGTACTGTTCTTATTCATGCTGTATGCCACCCTGAGTCCTACGGGATTGGGCGGCCTATAAGAACTTTTAATTAAATTAAATTAAATTAAATTAAATAAGTTGGCCAGAGCTGAGTCTAGATTTCAATGGAGCAGATTAACTTTCAAGCCTTGCCTGGTTCCAGCTCTGATTTACAGGGCCTGACCTGCCTCCTTTAGTTCAGCTCAACTGTCCCTTCTTGTCAAAAGCATCTGTTGTGCCCTGGAGGGGATGGACAGCTTCAAAAGGGCCTTCTGTTCAAAGCTGCTCCCAAGAGGGCTGCTGCAGTGGCTGCTTTATGGTGTTGCTTCCAGCAGCAGATTTTGCAAATTTGCAACTAGCTAAAACACAAGGAAGCAGGAGACCCTGGGATAAGACTGATCCCAGAGGAAACACAACAGTTTTAAGAGCATCCAAAGTAGACTTTGCATCTAGATAGCCTGGGAATTGGGAAGAAAGTGAGAAAAGCATTCAGGCCCCTGAATTCCCTTTCTGGCTTTTAGTCCAAGTTCTGTCCTTGCTTACTGCCGGATAGATTGTGAACTGCAACTTGATCAGCCTGAATTTTGCTAATGTCCCTCTCGATTCTATGGTGGAGGCAGCAGAGAAGACTCTAATTATCAGCTGCCTCCTATTATTTGGCTCATTCCATGACTAGTTGTGCAGCAGGTCATTCTCAAGGCTTCCCCCATAACTAGATAGCAAGGAAGTGGGTAGCTGTGTTTCCTTGACAAGCAGTTTTGAGTAGCCTCCTTCTTCTGACCCTGAAAATAATAGGTACAGCCTCCATTACAAGTAATTGCACAGCCATCTTTCTCCATGATACGGCTGAATTATTTTTAAGGCTTTTCAAGTGGCTAGACAACTCTCCACCCCGAGGCAGAAGTGCCACAGCTTGTGGACAAAAACATTTCCTTCCCAATGCCACGTAAGTGGAGTCTCTTTCTCCACATTGTGCATACTTTTACATACCAGAATCACTTCATTCCAATTGCCATTGCAACTGGCAGCCACTTAAAGTCTGATCTTGTATGCATTTTATCACCATTCGGCGATGATCCATCAAGCCTGAGAAACCACAAGAAAGCCTTGAGAGAGCCCTGGGTTACAGAGATTTGGCAGCAATGTCATCTGGTGTTCCAACAAAAGGGACATGAGCCAAATGTAGCATTTTGAGAAAAAGCAATTTTTCAGGAAAGGAATCTGCGTAGGCCAGCCCATTCAAAAGAAGCTGGGTCTTAATCCAAGGACAAAGGTCTGAACAGACTGACTCCCTGTTTCTGTCTTTGTGTGCGCGCCTGCAGGAAGCACTTCAATTTTTCATGCACACAATTATGAGGTCATTGCATGACCTCCTCAACAATCTGAACAGTACTTGAGCGTATCTGCTGCTCTCATGGCAATTACTTCTACTTGAGCCGGCAGGAACCCTTTGAAATTATGCATCTGGTGGAGAGGTGACAAGTGAATTAGTGGGCTTCGTCTACAATTGAGATGATTCAGTCTTGCTTGCTTGAGAAATGTCAGGATAAATACCTAGCTGGCTAGCCAAACCAGGCAAGGAGTAGCTCCACCGGAGCATTCCTTTCATCTAAAAATTGTCCTGACGACATGAAATGTTACAGCCTATAAATCCATCCCTGCCTGGGTTTCTAACAGCCAAGCCCCAGTCCCTCACTCTGTGACTGCCTCTGTCCTGAGCAATATCTATCTGAGTCTAGGGCTCTTCTTACCTCTTTGATAAAATTCATAAAGCGTCCACCAAATCGCCAGGCTTTGTGTCGATGGCACTGAAGAGAGTTGACCGTCATCTGAGGGGCCCGTTGGTAACACACAGAGACTATGTGGACGGCATCATACAACAGGGCAGCGTCTGTCTAAAATGAAGGCAGACAGTAGTTGTTTTGACCACATGCAGCCACTCTAAAAACAATCCTCCCCACCCCCAAATGTTCTCTTGATTCTATAGCTAAGCTCACTGTGAGGAGCCACTGCTTCTACCCTAAAAGCCTGGCATTGGCTGACTTGCCATGCACCCAGGCTTCCAGGAATCAATCCTGAATCCAGGATAATATTATGAGAAAAACTCCCTTCTGCTGCAGCCTCTTTGCTTCAGGGAGTTCCTTCTCCTAGGATTCTTGCCCTCTGGAAGAAGGGGGCAGGAAGTTATTTTACCCATTCAGATGTAATGTGTAGTTCAGCCTGAAGATGCAAGTTGTCAGACTCCTCTTCTGACAAAAGCAGAGGGTGCTAAAAAATTTTTGGCACAGCCTGGCACAAGCCAAATGAGCTGCAAACCTTTTCTGATTACACACCAGCAGGAAAAGGACCAGGAGTTCAAAGTGACCGTCGTACCATCATGACCCCTGCGATCAATCCAGATTCAGGTTTGGGGGCCGTCTGCAACCGCTCCATGGACCACTTATCAATTATGGCAGAAACATGGGGATTATCCACGTTCAAGATGCGGAAGCCGGTCAGGTTTACTCCAGAGTAGCGATATTGTTCAAGATCGATTGCATACAGATCCTGTTGACAAAAAAAACCCCGTTCATCTCAGCCCTCTGCCTGCTCTTCTTTTGGCATGACTGAACGTAAAAACTGTTGCAAAGTAAGAGAAAAAGAAAGGTTGCTGAGAAATGTCACCCACGTTTCTGAAATTCAGCTTTTTGGGGGAATTCGCAGATGCTTTGCCTGAGTAAACAACTTTAAAATTTAGGTGCAGAAATCAGTGTTGGTTCCAATTGGGAAGCATATCTCAGCCAAGAATCAGTTAATTATGATGATTAATTGAGCATAAGGAGAAAAGATAAAACGTTTGAAAGAAAAATCAATGAATGGGAAACTCCGATATTAAGCCTTGTTGCTATTAGCACTTGCAGGAATCAAAAGCTGTGTGAAATGCCAAAGTGTGTGGAAAAGTAACTCTTCTCTTGGGTGCCTGAGACACAGCAGTGAACTTCTAGCCTTGGGAACCATCCTCTCCATATGTGCCTTCTTTATTTATTTAGCGCATGGCATACCAGACGTGGACATGCGATACATATTAACATTATGCCTAGATTAAAAATAATGCAATAAAATATGAATGTTAAAAAGATCTATATTCAGATACAAATATCTAGGCCAGGGGTGTCCGACACAAGGCCTGTGGGCCGAATCTGGCCCATAATATGGTCGGAACCGGCCCAAGGGGCCGTCCTGGAAAATGTAAGTGGCTGACCCACATTGCCTCGGCCCAGTCTACCCAATGCAAAGAGGAAACATCGGGCCAGCGTGGCTTCGGCCCGGTCTACCCAGTGCGAAGAGGAAACATGCCAGCAGTTTGGGGGGTGGTGTCAAGCTGGCCACGCCCAACCAGTCAGCCATGCCTAGTTAGTAGCGTCAAGCTGGCCATGCCCTCCCAGTTGGCCACGCCCACCCGACTCCCCAAGGTCAGCCCTGATGCGGCCCTCAATGAAATTGAGGTTGACACCCCTGGTCTAGGCCATCTAAGTAATTAATAATTAATTAATAATTAATGAGAAACTTCCTAACAGTGAGGACAATTAACCAGTGGAACAGCTTGCATTCAGAAATCGTGGGCGCTCCATCACTGGAGGTTTTTAAGAGGAGACTAGACAGTCACTGATCTGAAATAGTATAGGTTCTCTTGCTTGAGCAAGGGGCTGGACAAGAAGGGCTCCAAGGTCCCTTCCAGTTCTATTTTATTCTAACCATTGAAGCGCAGCATCCTTTATATGAAAAAAATAAGAAAAACTAGACTGGTATACAGGTAGTCCTCAACTTACAACCACAATTCAGCCCAACGTTTCTTTTATTAAGTGAGATGATTGTTAAGTGAATTTTGCACCATTTTACGAGCTTTCTTTCCATGGTTGTTAAGTGAAACATTGCAGTTGTTATGTTAGTAAAATGGCTGTTAAGTGAATCTGGCTTCCCCATTGACTTTGCTTGTCAGAGGGTTGCAAAACGTGACCACATGACCCCGGGCCACTGCAACCGTTGTGAATATGAGCTAGTTCCCATGTGTCTAAATTTTGATCACATAACCATGGGGATGCTGCAATGATCTTGTGTGAAAAACCATAATAAGTCACTTCAAACCGTCATTAAACAAATGGTTGGTAGCAATGGTTTTTTCTGCAGTTCTAATTATCCATTGAAGTCTGTGTTTGTCTTGTTACCAACCTGGGCGGCATAGAAATCCATTAAATTAAATTAAATTAAATTAAACCTGCCTTCCATTGAGGATCTGTATACTGTACGAGTCAAAAAGAGGGTGGTGGAAATATCCACAGACCCCTCACATCCTGGACATAAATTGTTTCAACTTCTACCCTCAAAAAGACGCTATAGGGCACTGCACACCCAAACAACTAGATACAAGGACAGTTTTTCCCCGAATGCCATCACTCTGCTTAGCAACTAATTCCCACCACACTGTCAAATAATTTACTAAGACTATATTACTATTATTCTTCTCTTCCTTACTAGTATCTATCTTTTCCCACATTACTATAACCATATTGCTTGTATCTTTAAATTATATAGTTTTGATTTGTTTCCTAGTATGATTTGATAGCTTATTAGTAACCTTGACTATCACTAAGTGTTGTATCTTTTTATTCTTGATGAATGTATTTTATTCTCCTTATGTACACTGAGAGCATATACACCTAAGACAAATTCCTTGTGTGTCCAATCACACTTGGCCAATAAAGAATTCTATTCTATTCTATTCTATTCTATTCTATTCTATTCTATTCTATTCTATTCTATTCTATTCTATTCTATTCCATTCCATTCCATTCCAATTCCTATTCCTATTCCTATTCCATTCTAGAGGAAAAGCTATACTGGATTTAATTCTTACTAATAGAGGAGAAGAAGTGATAGAAGGAGTTGAAGTTGCTGGAACTTTGGGCAAGAGTGACCACGTCATACTGGAATTAGCAATAGCAATAGCACTTAGACTTATATACCGCTTCATAGTGCTTTACAGCCCTCTCTAAGCGGTTTACAGAGTTCAGCATATTGCCCCCAACAATCTGGGTCCTCATTTTACCGACCTCAGAAGGATGGAAGGCTGAGTCAACCTTGAGCCGGTGAGATTTGAACAGCTGAACTGCTGAACTGCAGTGCTGCACTTTAACCACTGCGCCACCTCGGCTCTTCAAATTCAATAAGAATTCAATAAGAAAGAAAGACCTGAAATCCACTTGGATAACCAGACTGAGTCACTGGAGCAAAGAACCAGGGGAGCAGAAACCAGTCTCCTTCTTCCTGACAATTCAAAGAATCAAAAAAATAAAGTTGCAAATTACCAGATGAAATGTAAGTCCACTGGGTGACTGTACTGCAAACTGACTGTGAATCTGGCAGAAGCTGTCAAAGGGGATTTTGCATCTGCTCACTGAGTCTTTTGCCCAACAGGCATCCCAAGCCAGCTGTGAAATAACAGGAGCTGGTTATTGTGTTATTTGTAAATAACTGTGCGGTATAAACTCATATGTTACATGCTCCAAGTTCCATATTTTATAGGTGCTTTTAATTTTCTGTAAACTTCTCAAGACCTGGTTGTGTTGCGTCATCAGGCACTGAAATCTCAAGGGACTGGTGAGTTAATGAAATGGCTCCATTTTCTGTAAGATCTGATGCTCTACCCTTGCCTTTTAATCATATATTATTGTTTTAATTGGTTTTTATATTGCCATTTTAGAGGGGTTTTTTAAATTGTAAACCATCCAGAATCATGGTCTGCGAGATAGGCGGAAATATAAATATGTTAAACAAATATAAAATCAAAACATTGATTACCATCAGTAATTAAAGTAATTAATAATTACAAGCTATTGTTTTCAGACAGGGAAAGCTCCCCTTATCATGTCAGAACCACAAGAGGATTGGGGGGCGGTTTAAGATTCACTGTCACGCTCATTATGTGCATCTCACTTTTATTATCATTTAAAAAATCTTTTTATTACATCCTTTATTTACGTGTAATAAAATATCACATCACTTTTCTCACTTTATGTGCTATGATTTAAAACCTTAACCCCATTAAATACATTGGTTGATTAAAAGGCATGTACCAAAAGTTCATGTCACATTTTATGACCCCATTTATCCTGCCCTTTTCTTTCTCAGCCCACCAAAAGCTGCTGCTCTCTTCGGTCCCGGCTTCAAGTCTTGCAGCTCTGAAGACAGTCTGTTCCTCTCCTCCTGAGGGTTCCCAAAGGGTTGCACTGGGTTTCCTCTGCAACACTGCCAGGCAGAGGGTGGCACAGTGGGTCACCCAGATCAGGCAACAGCTGCTCCCCCCATTCATTTGTCAAGCTAGTCATTTGAAATGAGAAAGATCTAGTGGGTAGATCAATGTAGCAAAGTGGGGCTGGGCATCCTTTAAAAAGCTGCCCAATGACAACATAAATTAAACACATGGATTAATTCCATAAGAAAGAGTTTCTTCAATTTTGTGGGTCCAGAAACAACCACCTTCTTAAACAGGACTGCCTTTTTTCAGCCCCCTGGCATTATTTTACTGGCTCGGTGTTAAACATTATATGTCTATAATTTGAAGGTGCTTGTGACACGAATAAAGAAAGATCACCTTGGCATCACAACCTCAGCAATCTGCTCTAAAATGCTCAGCCCCATTGGTGAAATCCAAATTTTTGTGGGCGTGGCTTGATGGGCATGGCTTGGTGGGCATGGCTTGATGGGCATGGCTTGATGGGCATGGCTTGGTGGCAGGGGAAGGATACTGCAAAATCTCCATTCCCACCCCACTCTGGGGCCAACCAGAGGTGGTATTTGCCGGTTCTCCAAACTACTCAAAATTTCCACTACCGGTTCTCCAGAACCTGTCAGAACCTGCTGGATTTCACCCCTGCAGTCAGCCCCCAAGAATGATATGTGGGATTACTTCTGAGTGGTTTCCCTTATTGTTCTTTACCTGTAGCCAGAATCCTGTCAGACTCAAGGAACTACAGGTAGTCCCTGACATACAACAGTGTGTTTAGTGACCGTTCAAAGTTACAATGGCATAGAAAAAAATGGCATGACCATTTTTCACACTTATGACCCTCACAGCATCCCCGTAGTCACGTGATTTAATTTGGATGCTTGACAACTGGTTCATATTTATGACGGTTGCAATGTCCCAGGTTCATGTGACCATGTTTTGCTTCTGACGAGCAAAGTCAATGGGGAACCCAGATTCACTTAACAACCGTGTTACTAATTTAACAACTGCAGTGATTCACTTAACAAATGTGGCAAGAAAAGTTGTAAAATGGGACAAAACTCACTTAACAAATTTCTCACTTAGCAACATAAATTCTGGGCTCAATTGTGGTCGTAAGTCAAGGACTACATGTATTTGCATACCTACAGATATACTCTGTGAACTATCAGGGAGGGGCTGCCTTCGCCTTCTTCCTGCCTACCAGACATGCCAAGATCTGCCGCCTCTTTGCCCTCTGGAAAGCAGCCCCTCCCTCTTAGAAATCCAGACTATGTTACACCACAAAAATAGAATTGAAATTGTTAAATTGAAATCCTCAGGCAATAAGGTGGCCTTGGGATGAAAGCCGGGGTGAAATTCAAATTTTTTCCCTACAGGTTCTGTGGGCATGGCTTGGTGGGCGTGCAAAATCTCCATTCCCTCCCCACTCCAGGGGGAAGGATACTGCAAAATCCCCATTCCCTCCCCACTCCAGGGGGAAGGATACTGCAAAATCTCCATTCCCTCCCCACTCCAGGGGAAGGATACTGCAAAATCTCCATTCCCTCCCCACTCCAGGGGAAGGATACTGCAAAATCTCCATTCCCTCCCCACTCCAGGGGAAGGATACTGCAAAATCCCCATTCCTCCCCACTCCAGGGGAAGGATACTGCAAAATCCCCATTCCCTCCCCACTCCAGGGGAAGGATACTGCAAAATCCCCATTCCCTCCCCACTCCAGGGGAAGTATACTGCAAAATTCCCATTCCCTCCCCACTCCAGGGGAAGGATACTGCAAAATCTCCATTCCCTCCCCACTCCAGGGGAAGGATACTGCAAAATCTCCATTCCCTCCCCACTCCAGGGGAAGGATACTGCAAAATCTCCATTCCCACCCCACTCCAGGGGAAGGATACTGCAAAATCGCCATTCCCTCCCCACTCCAGGGGAAGGATACTGCAAAATCGCCATTCCCTCCCCACTCCAGGGGAAGGATACTGCAAAATCGCCATTCCTTCCCCACTCCAGGGAAAGGATACTGCAAAATCTCCATTCCCACCCCACTCCAGGGGAAGGATACTGCAAAATCTCCATTCCCACCCCACTCTGGGGCCAACCAGAGGTGGTATTTGCCGGTTCTCCCAACTACTCAAAATTTCCACTACCGGTTCTCCAGAACCTGTCAGAACCTGCTGGATTTCACCCCTGCAGTCAGCCCCCAAGAATGATATGTGGGATTACTTCTGAGTGGTTTCCCTTATTGTTCTTTACCTGTAGCCAGAATCCTGTCAGACTCAAGGAACTACAGGTAGTCCCTGACATACAACAGTGTGTTTAGTGACCGTTCAAAGTTACAATGGCATAGAAAAAAATGGCATGACCATTTTTCACACTTATGACCCTCACAGCATCCCCGTAGTCACGTGATTTAATTTGGATGCTTGACAACTGGTTCATATTTATGACGGTTGCAATGTCCCAGGTTCATGTGACCATGTTTTGCTTCTGACGAGCAAAGTCAATGGGGAACCCAGATTCACTTAACAACCGTGTTACTAATTTAACAACTGCAGTGATTCACTTAACAAATGTGGCAAGAAAAGTTGTAAAATGGGACAAAACTCACTTAACAAATTTCTCACTTAGCAACATAAATTCTGGGCTCAATTGTGGTCATAAGTCAAGGACTACATGTATTTGCATACCTACAGATATACTCTGTGAACTATCAGGGAGGGGCTGCCTTCGCCTTCTTCCTGCCTACCAGACATGCCAAGATCTGCCGCCTCTTTGCCCTCTGGAAAGCAGCCCCTCCCTCTTAGAAATCCAGACTATGTTACACCACAAAAATAGAATTGAAATTGTTAAATTGAAATCCTCAGGCAATAAGGTGGCCTTGGGATGAAAGCCGGGGTGAAATTCAAATTTTTTCCCTACAGGTTCTGTGGGCATGGCTTGGTGGGCGTGCAAAATCTCCATTCCCTCCCCACTCTAGGGGGAAGGATACTGCAAAATCTCCATTCCCTCCCCACTCCAGGGGAAGGATACTGCAAAATCTCCATTCCCTCCCCACTCCAGGGGAAGGATACTGCAAAATCCCCATTCCCTCCCCACTCCAGGGGAAGGATACTGCAAAATCCCCATTCCCTCCCCACTCCAGGGGAAGGATACTGCAAAATTCCCATTCCCTCCCCACTCCAGGGGAAGGATACTGCAAAATCTCCATTCCCTCCCCACTCCAGGGGAAGGATACTGCAAAATCTCCATTCCCTCCCCACTCCAGGGGAAGGATACTGCAAAATCTCCATTCCCACCCCACTCCAGGGGAAGGATACTGCAAAATCTCCATTCCCTCCCCACTCCAGGGGAAGGATACTGCAAAATCTCCATTCCCTCCCCACTCCAGGGGAAGGATATTGCAAAATCTCCATTCCCTCCCCACTCCAGGGGAAGGATACTGCAAAATCGCCATTCCCTCCCCACTCCAGGGGAAGGATACTGCAAAATCGCCATTCCCTCCCCACTCCAGGGGAAGGATACTGCAAAATCGCCATTCCCTCCCCACTCCAGGGGAAGGATACTGCAAAATCGCCATTCCCTCCCCACTCCAGGGGAAGGATACTGCAAAATCTCCATTCTCACCCCACTCTGGGGCCACCCAGAGTTGGTATTTGCCGGTTCTCTGAACTACTCAAAATTTCTGCTACAGAACCTGTCAGAACCTGCTGAATTTCACCCCTGGATGAAAGACTAATGGAAAAGATACTCCACACAAGGACCTTCCTTTTAGCTGATAGCTCCTTTTTATAATAAAAGCTCAGAAAATTTGGCCCTTTACTCAGCAAGCACAAGACAGGAGAGATATCTTGATATCCCTCTTAAGTGAGGGATAAATAATATTGCTTCAGGAAGGTTGTGGATTGTTGGTTTTAACTCAAGTATTCTATTTTCGTTTATTATTTGTATTGTAGATTTGTAATTTTTTCTACTCCATGCAGAGTTGCACGATTGGGAAAAATTGAAATAATTCTGAAGGCTGTCCCAAGTAAGACGCATCAGATGTAATCCAAACTTTGGCTTTGACTTGGGATGCTGCAATGTTGTGCCCCGAACTCTACAGAAACAAATAATTATACATGCATACAATAATCTGGGAGAAACAGTTGTTCTTAAACCATAATTATGCACATCAAGTTTTATTTAAAAAGAATCAATAGAAGTTAAATGCTTCATTAGGTGGTTAAACCCCAGCATTTTCAGTACAATTAGAGTTCAGATATAAACTCATCCTGCCTGCCTGCCTGTCTCCCTTCCCTAGGAGGCTCTGCAAAGCCTGGTGAAGGATCCAGCAGGCTTCTGGCTTTGCCTGGATGCAGAAGCCTGATCCCTGCTGGATGCATTCTGGGCTTTCCTTCTTGCTGTCTGGATAAGGCAGCTTTTCAGGTGGAAAAGGTGTCTTTGGCTTGGCTAAAAGGTCAGCAACAGGACTGACCTGGAGAGAGGATTCCAAAGATAATGGTTGTCTGGATTAGATCCACAAATGTCACTTGTTCCAGTACAGGCATCTATGGGGTAACTGAGGGAATCCTGACATGGAGATACAAACTCTGCCACTGTTAAACTGACATCACAACACCACAACTACTAAAGGGCAGGGCTTGCATTGCAACGGCCTATGGGCCTCACTATGCCTTCATTTCTGGCACCTAGAATAAAAGAATAAGAATTGCTCTTCTGCTGCTTTGTGCTCGATAAATCAGCAAGAATTGGTCCATCTCTGTTTGGCTGAATCCATCTTGCCCAGAGTCTACCCACAGACTTCTCAACTGGCAAAGCCAAGGGATGACCCACCGAAAGTCCCCTTGGTCTTCTCTAGGGATGTGAAGACTGCAGTGTACAAGCAATGCTGCAGACGATATGGTCTTCTGTATAACACCTGATCATTTCAGTCCTGATGTCAGCAAAAATCCATTAAAGGGTTATCAGAGATAATGAGATATCTAGTTTAACCTTGACTTTATATTTCTTTCTTTCTAAATGCACTTTCAGTTCAGTCTCAATCTTGTCAGGTCAAATGTGTTCCTCTTCCATAATACCTTTTAGACACATCTCCATAGAGGTAGGTGTGTCTATTGATATTAAAATTAATGGCTTTTAAGAGGATGAAATGGCATACTGAAGACAGTTCTGAAAAGCAGAGCTGGCAACTGAAGTTGGCATGTAGACCATTTTTAATAATTCCTCTCCTGAAAAGGAGAGGTCTTGAGATCATCTACAAATGCTCCAGACAGCTGCTCCTCATGAACAGAGCACATGACAGTGGTGAGCTTAGAGCTTTGGGAGACAAGGGATTAACCACCTTGCTCAAATTTATCACTAAAGTGTAGGAGATGACTCGGCTGAGCCCAAGGGAGGGGTCAAAAACAACATCAGTCTCAAGTTCCTTTGCGGCCACAAGAGATTTAAATCCAACCCACTTTGAGTTCCATTGACTCTTATCTACGCCAATTTGCTTTGGCCACTACTGTTCAGGTTCTTCTAGAGAGCATAAGCTTGCAATAAAACTTTATATTAATTTGAATTGTCTGGACTTCTGATTTCCTGCGCTTGACACTAAATTTGCATACTTCCATTTCTAATTAGTTTTAGAAATTGCTTCTTAACTGTTTTTCAGCAGTAGGAATCTTTGGATCGACAAATTTGATAGCAACGGGGAAGTTTTCTTCAGTCCTCAGCAAAAGAAAGTTTTAACTACAAGTTTAAGAACTTTCCATGGGAAATACTTTTGTTTTGATTTAAAATAATAATATTAAGGTTTTAAAAATTGGGCACTAGAGGGAATTAGAGGAAAGAAAAGATTGCAATTAAAGGAGAAGAATACATAAATTTGAATTACAAGTACAGAATGAAGCAAAATATCCTAGCACTGAAGATATTGAGGGACATTTTTCAGCAATGGACTAACAATCACAGTTTTGATGTGCTGAATAGTTGCTTACACTAACAAGTCCTCTAGTTGAGTTTCTTTTGAATAATAACCCTTTATCCTAACATGGTATTTATCATGTTGTGTGAAACAACCCAATGCCTACCTTTTCCTATGGGGCCAAAAGAAACTCCTCTTTTTTGAAGGATTGGTAGCTAGGATGATATATCTGATAAACCTTATACTTTGAAATTCACACTTAAATCTTATTAGGAGTCCATGATAAGCTGGTGCAGTGTCTTTGGCACATTACTTGGAGTTCTCAACCCCTATGTTAACATCATTCAGGCAAGTTAAATTTATAGGCTGTAATAAGTGAGGTATGATCTTCTGGTGATGTTGACAAAAAAGCCTTTCTATTTGGACATCTCAGACAAGAGAGACTGAAACATTCAGCATCCTCGGCATGACCCCAAAACACCTGACAAACTACCTGAAGAACTTCTCCTGCTTTAGCGGCCTGTGTGATTTGTCGCCAGATGTGATGGCCCACTGGGTGGTTCTGCTCTATGCTACTTACCTAGATTTTAGGATCACAGTTCTCTCTGCAGGATGATAATCAAGGATTCGCGATTGGTTACACTATCAACTTCCTTCCATATAGATAGAAATGAAAATATTTGAATCTAAGTAGCATTCCAACATATTGGTTTTTTTTTTCAATCTGATTCATGAAATGAGTGTCTTGTTGCAGTATCTTTTTTCCTGCAATAAAACATCACTCAAACTATTCTTCAATTTTGTGACATTATTTACCTTTCCCATGAACCTCTAAGCTTGTTTCTAGCATGTCAGTTTTGGCATAACTGCAACTGCCTTTACTTTCGCCTTGTCTGATTTAATGCCATCTTTCATTAATATTCCTACAAAATACTGTACTTCTTGTACTTTAATATTAGATAACCTGTTTGTTTGTTGGTTGGTTGGTTGGTTGGTTTTTGTTTGTTTGTTTAAATCAGCTTTCATCAGTGTCACACAAGAGTGCCCTTCATGTATATCCTGATTCCTGGAGTGCCTTTCATCAATTCTGTGGTGCACTGAAACACTTCAGGCCCAGAATATAACCCACACTGCCCGCCTGCACTGAAAATTGGCCTGATGTATTAAAAATACATAGCTAAGTGTTTTTTTCATCCAGTAGTATATATCAAAATTTAGCTGATCCATTCAGCATTGTGCCTGTAAGTTCTGCTAAGAATATCTATGGAGATTCTGCTAAGAACTCACTCATATCAGGCTGTTATAAGACTCTGATTGAATATATTTGTTTAATTCTTTGTAGTCTGGGCAAATCCTCAGATTTCCATCTTTCTTGTGAGCTAAAGCCAGGGAATGTCTCCTTCAGTTGCTTCTTCAATTCAAGGAATTCTTCCCCTCATTTCCATTCTGCCCAGTTCTGCTTTCGGCTTTCTTTTCCATGCTACTGATATATTTCTCATAGCATACCCTGAACTAATTTTCTGCAGCGTGGCTTTAAAATTATCAGGTTCAACTGCATGACTCAGTAATAAATGCCTTGCAAAAAGCCAGCAGGATCTCCAGAGCTATGGCCAAACCCCCCTCTCTTCCTGGGTCCTGCCAGATGGCTCTCTCTCTCTCATGGACGAGACCCAGATCTTGCCTCTCCTGTGCGAGCTAATGGGTCAGGTAGATATTAGTGGGGAGAGAAAAGTCCCATAAGTCACACGGCTCAAGCCATGAAGGACTTTATAGGTGACTCCCAGCACTTTAAATTGCACCTGGCTACACATAGGAAGCCACTGCAGCTTGCAGAGCAGTGATGGATGACCAGCAGCACAACTGCACTTGCTGCTGTGTTTTGCACCAGCTGAAACGTCTGAATGTGCTCCAAGGGCAGCCATGTGGGGAGAGAGCATTGCAGCAATCCCACAGCATGGGCGCCTGTGAGCAGGACCTACATCTTGTCTACAGTTTTAGATTTAGATTTATTATTAGAGTTGGAAGGGACCTTGTAGATCATCTAGTCCAACCCCCTGCTCAAGCAGGAGTTCCTACACCATTTGAGACAGATGGCAGTCCAGTCTCCCCTTGAAGGTCGCAAGTGTTGGGGCTCTCACAACCTCCGCTGGCAAGCTGTTCCACTGGTTGATGCTCTCACCGTCAGAAAGTTTCTCCTCACTTCCAGGTTGAATCTCTCCTTGGTCAGCTTCCATCCATTGTTCCTTGTTTGGCTTTCTGGTGCCATAGAGAACAGCCTGGCCCCCTCCTCTCTGTGGCAGCCCCTCAAGTATTGGAACACTACTATCATGTCACTCCTGGTCCTTCTCTTCGCTAGACTGGCCAAGCTCAGTTCCTGCAACCGCTCTTTGTATGTTTTATTTTCCAGACCCTTTATCATCCTGGTTGCTCTCTTCTGCACTTTCTCTAGGGTTTCAATGTCTTTTTTGTAGTGTGGTGACCAAAACTGGATGCAGTACTCTAGGTGTGGTCTGACCAGTTCAGCTGACATTTCAGGGAAACAACACTTGTGGTGATGTATCTGGTCTTTTATTTCCATTATTTTCGTCTGCCCAGAAACACCATCTACTTATCTTCAGTTTTAACGTCAGAAACAAGGTTCCAGCTCTGAAGCTATCAGAGAGTTGCAGAAGCTGCTCCAGAAAGATAACAATGGCAGTGGTCAGCAAAATATCACTTATACTGGCAGGCTGGGTACCGGGGGGTGGGGGGTGGGGGGAGGAAGGATGTAATTTAAAAAACTTAATGTGTTGTTTCCATGGACAAGATTTGCTCTGGAGATAAAGTCAGGCCCCAACAGACACCAGCTGAAGTTACGGGTGCTGGAAGTGACACGGTGGGACAACAAGAGAAACTGAAGGGATTCTTCCCCCCTGCCCCCTTCAAGTTCTCTTCCCAGGTGGCCGAAAAAGATGCATTTCTTCAACCAGCGGGCCATCCCATGGCCTCTGTGACATATCACTCTGCGTCTCTTCCCATGCTATTTTCCTTTCCTTCCCCCAAACAAGCTCCTTGCAGCAAAGCACAAAAGGGTGGGAGTAACTCCAGGTACAGGTAATCCTCAACTTACAACCATTCATTTAATAATGGTCTGAAGTTAGTTACAATAGCCTTGGAAAAAGACACTTACAGCCTGTCCTTGAAATTATGAGCATCACACTGTCCCTTAGTCACATGAAGTTGCAGTTCAGGCACTTGGCAACTGACTTGCATTTGTGACAGTTGCTGTCACGGTGTGAATATTGTCAGTTGTATGTCTATGCAGAGTGATGCACCCCTATTCTAATATTATGGTATATGCCAATACAAGCAGAACATGTGATATGATCTTGTACGCATGTCCACATTCCTGATCCACCATTAATCACTTTTTGACTTGGCTCTTGACCGGAACGGTCGCATTTATTTAGCAAAGATGTAATTATTCAGGATTTATTGTTTTTGTACCGAAATAAATATGTCTATTAGACTTTTAATCTCGGCTTTATTTCTAACTGCCTGAATTCCAAGTAAAGATCCAAATCGCCTCTATGAGATTTATTCTCATCACTCAACAGTTGCAGTGTCTTGTGGTCACATTATCATGATTTATGACCTTGCCTGCCAGCCTCCAACAAGTAAAGTCAACTGGGGAAGCTGGATTTGCTTAGCAACCACGTGATTCATTTAAGGACCATGTGATTTGCTATCAACCCTCCCAGGTAAACCAGACAGGAGACACAACTAATGAATTAATTTTATTTCATTGTAAGGCTGATGTAGGAGATGACCACAATCAGTTTGGAATCTCTATGCCCTTAAAAGAGACCCAAGTCCAACCCCACTTGACATCCGTTGACTCTTATCAGGGGCCTGTTAGTAGATCAGATTCTTGTGTCATGAGTGCTTTTGAACTCTATCCTGGCTGCTGCTTTCTTGAGCCTGACAACTACATTGCCATAGAATCTACCAAGTCTGAAGGCACAAACTTCCCCCCTCCACTTTCAAAGGTTTGATCTATTAGGACAGGTGCTTCTAAGTTTCTTCCTCTGACCGTTAGGTGACAGGGATTCCCCCTTGCTCTTCTTTGTTTCCTAGATAGCATCTCTTCCCTCATTCCCCAAGGTCATCCATGCATTCCATTCCATTTGCTTAGACTGTGATAACATTGATCATGAAATTGGCTCTGATTATGTGATTACTCACTTAAGAACCACATTGCTTAGTGACTGAAATTGTGGACCTAATTGTAGTCATAAGTCAAGGACTAAAAATGGCACCAGTGTATATTGGAGTTCTGATGGGGAAATATATTCTAGATTTCTTTTTTTCCTATACAGCATATATGCACACATAAGCTAAGAATTGTAAGCTCAAAAATACACCCCCCAAAATTGGGTTTGGTTTATCCATGGATAGTACATTCAATATTTAAGAGTTTACGCTGTTGGCCAGATTAGATCTGAACCCAAGATCCATTACAGCACATTTGTTTTCAGAATGCCTATACTCCTTCACAAAAAATACTATGTGCACGATCCTCATTTCTTTGTCTCTCAAGAACATCTTCCCCTTTCTGGCCCTGATTAGAGTGACTTCCTCAGAGACTAAGAGTGATCAGACTCAGTTTCAGAGGTGGGATCCTGCCGGTGCAGTTAATAGCTGTTGTTTGGCGCAGAGCCGAAGACGGTGCTGCCGTTCGCGGAGCGGGAGCTTTCCCCAGGCGCTTTCCCCGCCCGCATGGATGCCGCCAATTGTGTTCTTTTGCCCTCTGCGCATGCGCAAAGCGTTCCGCATGCACAGAGGGCAAAAGAACGCAATTGGCGGCATCCATGATGGCGGGGAAAGCGCCCGGGGAAAGCTCCCGCTCCGCGAACGGCAGCAGCGTCTTCGGCTCTGCGCCGAACAACAGCTATTAACCGCACCGGCAATCAGAGGCAGGAACCCACCTCTGCTCAGTTTGTGGAAGGCAAGGCTGATAAATGAGTCAAGATACCTTACCAGTGTGGTGAAGATGAAGTGGTAGTATTCTGTCATCATCCCCATCGCCATGGCCTGGGAAAATGCAGAGAGAAGGAGGTTAAAAGACTACTTATGAAATTGGGCCCAAAGGAAGAGGCACCCAAGGCCTGATCAGAAAGGACCACTTTGCTGATGGACAAGCAGCTCCTGGAAGCTGAGATCATCCCCTTTGCTAGGAGGACCAGTACTGGTCAAGAATCCCTACTTGTTAGGCCTGAGTACCCTTCTTGCAATATGAAACATCTCCCGGAGGTTTGATTGCACCATGACAGCTGCCATCTTTTTTTTTTAATTCAAAAAGTTTTATTAGTACAAAATTACATAGATAATAGCTAAATATTAAGTAGAAAGTACAAACATTTTTTTATTTTTCTCCCCCCTAACCCACCTCCTTCCCTCCCCCCCTCCCCCCCGGACTTCCCAGAGAGCATACAGGGCATGATATCAATTAAATAAATTTAAATTAAGTTAATTTAAAAAAAAAACCTTGTTAGATTTCCACATTATTTTTTTAAAACTTCAACTCCAAATTGTGCACTGATAATATATCGTCTATAAATAAAGTAATAGAGATACAAAAAAAAAATTTAACAATACAAGAAAGATACAAGAAAAACAAAAATAAGAGAAAAAAGAAAAAAAAGAAAAAAATTGGCAAACAAAAAAAACCATAGGATTGCATTGGCTTTTTTGGCTGCACACTGTTGGCTCATATTTAATTGGTTGCCCACTAAGACTCCAAGATCCCTCTCACAGTTATTGCTATTAAGCCAGATTTCACCCAGTCTATATGTGTACTTTTGATTTTATTTGCCTAAGTGTAAGACACTACTTTTCTCTACATTGACTTTCATTTTGCTAGTTAGAGCCCAGGGTTCAAGTCTGTCAAGATTGATCTGGATCTTGAGCCTATCATCTATGGTGTTGGCTATTCCTGCCAGCTTAGTATCATCTGCAAATTTGATGAGTTTCCCTTCTATTTCCTCATTTAAGTAATTTATGAAGATATTGAAGATATTGAAGAGTACTGGGCCTATTCTATCTCTCTATTAATGCAGTCTTTGATTGTATTGGCTTTTTTGGCTACTGCCACACACTGCTTTCTTATTTAAATGATTGTCCACTAGGACTCCAAGATTCCTCTCACAGTTACTGCTATTGAGCCAGGTTTCACCTAACCTGTAGCTGTACATTTGGTTTTTCTTGCCTAAGTGTAGAACCTTACTTTTCTCTCCATTCAATTTCATGTTGTTAGATAGGGCCCAGTGTTTGAGTTTGTCATGATCCATCTGGATCTTCTGGGCTATTGGCTATTCCTGCCAGCTTAGTGTCATCTAAAAATTGCCATTGACAGAGTAGGAAGGACTAAGAAGAGGGCAACGAAGAGGATTCAGGGACTTGAGGACATGCTTTATAAGGACAGGCTGAAGGAACCTGAGATGCTCACTCTGAAAAAAGACAACTTAAAGGAGACATGATAGCCACATTCAGGTACACGAGGAGCTGCAAGAAAAATGAACTATCAACAACTATTTCCATGATGTAAAAACCAGGACCAGAAACTACAGATATGTTACAGGTGCTCCCAGACCTTGCTCCTCATTCTACTTCTCATGTCTGCTCCAAATTGAAGCCAGTATGGCTAGCAAGGAAAGATTGAACTGCAGTCACAAACTTGAGTTTCATCACTGAGCAGAGATATGAAAAGCACCATCAGAACTGCTAGGCCTTGTAATACACACACACAGACACACACACACACACCCTACCTGCTTGAGGATATGCACAGCCATTGTGTGGGTGCAGTCAAAGATGATCCGGAACTCTCTTCCCCGTTTCATCTCCTTTAGCAGAGGCCGGGAATCTTCTGTGTCGAGGGGCAACTGGCGGATTTTCAAACGGATGTTGTATCTGGATGGAGCCATAATCAACTCCTGCAGCCGGATAAGGCCTTGGGGAAGAAAAGGACCAACACAAAATAGGAGGCATGAGTTGTGCGGCCATTCTGACCCATGCCACTGCTTCCCAAGAGAGGACAAGGCAGTACAGGGTCATGAGATGACAGAATATCTTCACTGGAGAATTCCTGGTGTGTTATGGACTGATCCAGGTTGGTGAATCTAGCACTCTGAATTATGCAGGGCAATAAAAAGCCATCTTCCCAATGTCAAATGGATTTGAAAGTTCAGACAAACGCTCATTAGGGAAAATTTATTCCATTGTACGGAAGAACAATCTGTGATTGCAATTATGCTATTGTGTTATCCCAAAACAATTCAGAAAAACACCTGGCCCAGAGAAAGTATCGCTGAATCTACATAGGTGAGCAGGTTTTGCAATTACAAGTGACAGCAGCAGCAGCAGCAAGTTTAAGCTGAGGAAATGAAAGCTGAGAAGAACAAGTGTCATTAAATGGCATCTAGTGCCAGAAGCAATCCTTTGACATCTTCTCCTCCAGAAAATGTGTGCATGCTGTTGTGGCTCAAGTATCTCATAGAAATGTAATAAAAATAAAATAAATAAATAAATAAATAAAATAAAATAAATCTCCTTGATGGAGGAATCACCAGTTCTCTCTCCTCTGGGGAAAGGCAGCAGAACTGGAGCCTTCCCTGTCTGAGATCTGAAGGGGAAAGTCTAGCCTAGCAGTCAAAGCCGCTTGGTAGCGATTCATCTGAGGGAGGCCATCAGACTGCTCTGAGAAAGACAATGGGACAGGAACAGGGGCAGCCTCTTCATATTGCAGCCAAGGAGAGACGTTACCAAGGAGGCCCAAAGGTGCTTTTTCAAAAGGCAACTGGACTTCGCTTTTCCTTGAAGATGTTTTGCTTCTCATCTGAGAAGCTTCTTCAGTTCATGGCAACATGGACAACCATGACCTGGGTGACTGAGAATCTCCATATACATGACCATGGAGACCCACCAAAAGACATGAACAAGTTCCAGCAGACTAGAAGAGGCCAACATTATTCTTTAATATGCTAGGAGCACTCATTTTGCAGCCACTCCAAAGTGAGTTAGAAATATTATTTAGTAGCATATTAATATTATTTTAATATAGTTATACTATATATTTATTTAATTTATTTATTTATTGACCACCCATCTTACCCCAAGGCAACTCTGGGTGATTTGCAATATTAAAAAGATAAAATTTTACAAAACCTACACACAATAGAAGCAAAATAATAGAAAAAGATAAATACTCAACCCTAACTAAAAGTTCCCGAGGGAGGGAATAGGATGAGTGGGGTCTGTGTGAGAGATCTGTTATTAGTCCCAATGTGAAGCCCTCCATGGGAGCCCCGAGCCAGCTGGCAGAATCAGGTCTTTACTCAAAGAATGGCATATTATAAATAATTAGTTAAAATGTCCACAGTGCCATAATTTAAAACAAGCAATTCTAAACTGCCCCCACCCCATATTGAGTGAGGAGGGAGCCAAGAGGGGTCTGCCAGGAGGAATCACAGTTTTCATGCTCCTACAGAAAAGGCTCTGCTCTGTGACTTCATCACATGACAGAACCTACAATGTGGAGAGAAAATTAAGGATTGCTCAACGAAAGAGGAGTTGGAGCACAGGGCAGCCCACACTAGTGGAAACAGGACTATCACCATTGTATCTCGCATAGGAAGGGCCAGGGGAAATAGCTGCAAGAGACTCTGGTGACAGAGTCAGTCCAATCCACTCTCCTGAATGTAGGCAACTGTAACACTTGTTCCCTTCCTTGGTAGCCACCATTCATATTTTTCCTGAGGCTTAGGGAATAGGGCTAATGGAGACATTTTTGACAAGGGATACATCCCCAATCCAACTTACCTGTGCTGTCATCGTACACCACAGTGGCTGACCTCCACTTCAGGTACTGTACAAGGTCCAAGATGGCATGGCTGAGAGAGGCATAATCCGGGTAGAGATTGACATAGAAGGTGTCCTTATTGTCCAAAGGGTGATGCTTCCACCGCAGCTGTATGTGAGGAACCTCCAGCGCATTGCAGATGGACTGGACCGCATTGGTGCATGAGCCCTGAGAAGGCCCAAAAATGGCTACAACGCCCAGGGCAAGCTGGTCACAGGCTGGGAAGAAAAGGATCCAGACCGTTAGCCAGACTTACTCTGGACAATATCAGGCGTGACTTACAGAAGCCATGGTGTGGCTGACCAACCGCCCAGGAGCCTCCCAGGTGTTACTCTGTCTCACCAGCAAGTAATTGTAAAGTTCATTTAGCTCTTTAATACTAAGCATGATGTGTCTTTCTGTGCTTCTTTCTGTACCCATTAGCTTTTCATTCTTACTTTAAGTTTTCATTTTCCCTAGTGGTTTGTACCCTGTGACTGTGTTTTCATCCATTACCAGTACTGGTCACAGCTTTTCAGTGGTGTGTGCATGGTGCAGTTGGCATGAATCACACAATGCAAAGGTGCTTAAACAAGAACAGACTAAGCCATCTTGTGACCCTACTTGTTGTGAAACTGGCGCAGCACCATAGCAAATTGGTGCTATGTCCCCTCCGAAGGCTTCCTGGATCCCTACAAGAACTACATCATCTTGAGGGCAGTGCTGTCCAATGGCTAAATGGCCATAAGCTTAGCCATTCATACATCATTTAACTTTATTCACAAAAGTCTGTATTACAGCAAGCTTTTCACAAATATCATAAAGAGAACACAGATGTTAGCTCTGGCTTTGGGTTCAGTTATGATCAAGATATATGGAATTTCCATTCCCGGCTATTAAAGGCAGATCAGAAGAGTTGTGTATCTTCAGAGTTTTAGCCCAGGGCTCTATATTTGTTATCCCCTCAGGCTTTCCAGGGTTGTGACACACAGAGTACACACATCCTTCAGCAAAATGATTTGTGACACTGAAATATTTCCAGAATACCACGAGACTGGTGGAAAGAGATTTCTGAAGGAAGATGATTCTTGGGGCCTTTAGGGATGGGCTGCAGGCATTTCTAGACCAAGAAGGCAAATTAGGCCTTTGAAGAAGGCATGAATCAGTCTTGGTACTTCATTTTGAGCCATAAAAGCCACCTGACCTGCCTTGCCAATCAGAGAAACTCCAAAGGCCACCCAACAGCATGGCATATCAAGCAAGGCTGATTGGCTTCACCCAGGCTTTGAGTCAAGTGGCATCTGTTTATGCACTGAGGACATGCAGAAGGGCAGAGAAGGGGCTGAAGAGAAGCAATGGAATGACAACAGATCCATGACATGGCATTTGTACATGTGGACTGGAATAGCTATATATACGTTCCAGTCCACATGTAAGAGTGTCATGTCATGGATCTGTTTTTGTGACTGATTTTGATCAACATCCTTAAATCAAATGCCTCCATTGAAACTTACAGCATTGCTAATGCAAATGTTAACTTAGGCAGAGAACTGAAGTTGTGGCAACTGATCTATGTGAACTTCGTGAAACAGCCTGCCTCCAGAAGTTGTGAATGCTCCAACACCGGAAGTTTTAAAGAACATATTGGATAGCCATTTGTCTGAAGTAGTGTAGGGTTTCCTGCCTAGGTAGGGGGTTGGACTAGAAGACCTCCAAGGTCCCTTCCAACTCTGTTGTTATTATTATTTATAACTTTATGTCCACATAGGATACACTAAGGTTGGAGGCACGTGAATGCATGCTAGTCTGGCCATTTCGGAGCTGGTTTGCTGAACTCAACAAAAAATTAGGTATAGGTTCTGCTGAACCGGTGCAAACCGGCTGAATCCCACCACTGGTCCAAATGCATACACTGTTTCAGAGGTTTTTAAAGATTAATATACAACTGAAACCAGAACTTTTCCTTCTGGGACTACTGAATAAATAGTTGGGGAAAAATGGAACATTGTTTTTATATATTATAACTGCAGTGAGCTTATTGTACATACGAAGATTGAAAGATCTGCAATACTACAATGGAGGAATAGTTGGTGAACATGATAGAACTTTCTGAGATGGTCAAATTGACCTATTTGATTAGAGCAAAGCAAACAACAGTTTCCAGTCTGTACCTTTATTACAGACTGGAAACTGTTTCTATAAAACAAGAAAAAATGAACTTGTGATTTGTGATTTTGACAATTGGATAGGACAGACTATAGAAAGAAAAGATCATGATGGAGACGGGGGAAGGAGAGAGAGAGAGAGAGAGAGAGAGAGAGAGAGAGAGAGAGAGAGAGAGAGAGAGAGAGAGAGAGAGAGAGAGAGAGAGAGAGATTGTAGAAGACTGAATAAGTAATGCCATGTGTATTTCTGTGTGGAGGTGAGACAGTGAAGAACTGTCTTTCCTCGAGTACACATAGGAAATGATTTTTGCCATAACGTGAAACTCAAATACAGTAACAGAATTAATCTGTACAGATTAATGTCAATTTTGCAATGCACAGAAACAACAGAAAATACTGGCTTCTGGCTTCCAGTGAGGATCGTGGTGAACTGGAGAAGATAAGAAGAGAAGGATTAGGAAGGACATGATAGATATCTTCCAGTACTTGAGGGGTTGTCGCATCGACTTATTTTCCAAAGAACCAAACTGCAGTACAAGAAGTAATGGGTGGAAGCTTGTAAAAGAGAGATCCAATCTAGAAATAATGAGAAATTTTCTCATATTGAGAACAATTATCAATGGAACAGCTTGCCTCTGGGAGTTGTGGGTGTTCCATCACTGGAGATTTTCAAGAAAAGATTGGGCGGCCATATGTCTGGGATGCAATAAAGTCTCCCATCTTGAGCAGGGAGTTGGAATAAAAGATCTCCAATGTCCCTTCCAGCCTTATGATTCTACA
Organism: Diadophis punctatus similis; assembly: GCA_023053685.1. Taxonomy (NCBI): domain Eukaryota; kingdom Metazoa; phylum Chordata; class Lepidosauria; order Squamata; family Dipsadidae; genus Diadophis; species Diadophis punctatus. The sequence goes on along the minus strand of JALIGW010000027.1, from coordinate 6,647,808 downwards.
GTATGTCTATATCTATGTCTAGACTCTAGAGCAGTGTTTCCCAACCTTGGCAAGTTGAAGATGTCTGGACTTCAACTCCCAGAATTCCCCAGCCAGCATTCGCTGGCTGGGGAATTCTGGGAGTTGAAGTCCAGACATCTTCAACTTGCCAAGGTTGGGAAACACTGCTCTAGAGGTTTCCGAAGGAGTGGGACAACTTTGTGAGATGAACAGCAGCCAGAGGCTGAATGGTGGCTGGTGAAGTCTCTTTGGATAAAGGAGAGATTGTGAGAGTGCTCACTTGTACTCTGGACAGTTGCTCCTCATGAGTAAACTGCAGAAATTGAAGTTTTTGCAGACAGCTCACGAACTGAGCAGCTGTTCTAAGCTCTAACCACTTAAGCTCACAACAGTGGTGGGTTCCTACCAGTGCGGTCCACTCTATAGCACCGGTAGTGGCCCGCTGGTGACGTCACAGTACCAGTGCGGTCAGTTGACGGTGCCTGGGCACCGCCATTAAAAAAATTATTTTAAAATTTTTGTTTAAATTTTCTTCTACGCATGCCCAGAAGCCGAGCTTCCGGCACTGCGCATGCGTTGCCTTCCTATCCCACAGTGAGTCCAAGCAGGGGAGGATGGCTGAGGGAGCGCATGAGACGCTGAAAGAACGGGCGGCAGGAGCTATCTCCATTCCCCTCCCTTCAGCAGTCCGAGATGCCACGAATGCGCGGTGATGATCCCAGGCATTTTCGCACGTTTGAGGCTTCTCAAGCTGCTGAGGGGAGGGGGAACGGGCGGCAGGAGCCTAGGATCATCGAATGGGGAGAAGCATTCAGGCCGGACGGACCCTCCTAGAAGAACCGGTGCCGCAGTCTTGCTGCTCCCGCTGTGGGGGGCTGCGTTCCGGGTGGGCAACGCCCCCATGTTTCTCCGGCCGCTGCCAAGCTCCTGAGGCCCACGCCCACCCGGTCACATGGCTGGTAAGCCACACCCACAAAATAAGCCACACCCACAGAGTTGCAGTAAAAAAATTAGGAACCAGCCCCTGGCTCACAACCTTAGTGTAGCCTATGTGGACATAACGTTCAGGTGAACTTCATTTTCTTCATTTCTTAATCCCTTTGGATTTAATGAATTTATAACTGTAGAGGGGGTTTTTGAGTGACAGGAAAATATTTCACTTGGTGAGTTATCTTTTTTTTTTAATCAGAAAGCAATAAATGAAAAAACAAATGACTTACAATGTGTTTTCTGACAAAAAGCATAAGAAGGAATTAAAGTAAGAAAGATTTTGACAGTTAAAGGGGACAATTATTTTGAAAGACTGTTTTTTAGTGAAACTGCTTTAGACCAAATTGTACTAAATTAAATTAGGCAAAAGAACTGCGTCTTCATGGAAATGCTTTTTGTTTATTGTCAAGGAGTGCAGACAGTTGGGGAATTATACAAAACAAAGCCATAATATAAGCCAGAGTATGGTGTTGATTGTAACTATGGAGATGTTGGATTGTGATATTGATTGCAACTTTGAAGTACCTTTGAAGATAAAAGTATTAAAGGCAAAAGAAGACCTCCCCAAAATGGGAGGGAAAAATAAAAGAAAAGGGGAGAAGATTGCTTTTACCATTTCACTTGAGTGAGATTCTTTCATAATGGCAACTACTTGAAAAACTGCAAGAATGGAGGGAGGATGGAACTGTTAGAGCAATGCGCAGAAAGGAATTACACCAGAATTTCTGCAGACATTATTTGAGCAAATGAGAAATACTGTAATTAGAAGCACGTGACACCAAACTGACAGGTTTTTTTTTAAAAAAAAGAATGGCTGAAAGACTTGTAAAGATGAAAGATGAAATAAAACAAGAAGTTAATAAGATAGAAAGCTCTGTACAACAAACCTCTGCTGAGATAAAACAAACTAATGACAAAGGAAATTATACTGAGTAAGATAGACACCATAGGCTGAGATTGGAAAGACAGAGAATTTGGCACCCCTGGAATTGAAAGTGAAGGAATTTAGCTTGAGACTTAGATGCTTCTGATGAAGATATTAGAGAAAAGATTATTAAAGCCTTGACAATTTTTGGGGACTGGGAAGTAGGATACAGAGGCAGAAATTGATGATGTTTATAGAATAAATTCAAGGTTTGAAAGAACAAGAAATGTTCGAAGGGTTTTTTTTGCTACACTTTGTCATTTCCCTTCCCCATTTCCCTATTATCTTTATTTTCATTTGTATTTTATATTATGAAATTTAATAAAAAAATAAAAAATAAAAAGAAGATGACAAGGGATCAGATTTACAGCAGGATTTTAATATAAGACTAAAATTGATAATACAAATATTTATTTATTTATTTATTATTATTTATTAGACGCTCTTATAGGCCGCCCAATCCCGTGGGACTCAGGGCGGCGTACAACATGAGTAAGAAGCGTACATTTAAAAACAATAATCATAATTAAAATATAGTTAAAAAGAAAAACATTATAAACACAACATTCAGGGGGAATCTGATTATCCTATTCACCCCATCTGCCGGAAGAGCCATGTTTTTAAGGCTTTACGGAAGGCCAGAAGGGTGGGGATAGTCCGGATCTCTGGTGGAAGTTGGTTCCAGAGGGACGGGGCTCCCACAGAGAAGGCCCTCCCCCGTGGCCCCGCCAGTCGGCATTGTTTGGCCGACGGGACCCGGAGGAGGCCCTCTCTGTGGGACCTAACCGGTCTTAGGGAGGTATGTGGTAGGATGCGGTCCCGCAGGTAACCTGGCCCTGAGCCATGTAGGGCTTTAAAGGTAACGACCAACACCTTAAATTGCAACCGGAGACTAATTGGTAGCCAATGCAGCTGGCGAAGGAGAGGTGTTACGTGGGTGTATCTTGGTACACCCACTACAGCTCGCGCAGCTGCATTCTGTACCAACTGGAGTCTCCGGATGCTCTTCGAGGGTAGCCCCATGTAGAGCGCGTTACAGTAGTCTAGCCGTGAGGTGACAAGGGCATGAGTGACTGTGAGCAAGGCCTCCCTCTCCAAGTAAGGTCGCAATTGGTGCACAAGACGGATCTGTGCAAAGGTCCCCCTAGCCACAGCTGAAAGATGTTGATCCAATTTTAGCTGTGGGTCTAGGAGGACACCCAAATTGCGAACCTGTTCTGAGGGAGCCAATATAATTGTTCTTAAAGGAATTCCTATCAGAATCTTAGTGTGATTGTTATGTTTAAACAGCAGAGGTTTAGGCTGAATTCTGTCCAGATGATGAGATAATTTTATTCAAGGAAGAATTGAAGGAGATGCAAATGGAGCACTCAGAGGAGACTACCAAAAAAAAAATCCATCAGAGAAAGAAACTGAAAGGGATGATGCTAGCTGTTACTAGTATTGATTTTTTTCAAATGGCTTGATTATGGATTACAAATGTCTTAACATGAATATAAATGGAGCAAATGCTCCTCAAGAGATGAAATATTCTATTATTTTAAAAAAATTGAAACAAGATACAATCTGACTACCAGAGACACATATTAGAAAAAAGATATAAAACATTTGATTTTTAAAAATCGGATGAAGAATTTATTCAGCAGAAGCAAAAAAGCTGGAAGATATACAAGACAGTTTAGATTCTCTTAGTGGGTGTCCTCAGTTGCAGGAGAAGCACATAACTGCACAGTATTTTCCCATCATTGTCTACTTCTACATTTTTATACAGACTGTGCAGAATTTCTGCTCAGAACTCTAATGTGAAATCATAGGATGGATCGTTTTAGGATATCAAGGGCAGGGATTTAGATTCCTGGGTGCAAAAATTTACTTTGAAGAATCCACAACTGATAAGTATCAACTTTTTGCAGACATCTGCGGTCCTCGGGAGAGTTTTTTGAACCTTCCTAAGATATTTCCTATAATTTAAGATAATTTCTTCTTGAATAGAATAGAATAAATAGAGCTGGAAGGGACCCTGGAGGTATTCTAGTCCAGCCCCCTGCTCAAGCAGGAGAACCTATACCATTTCAGATAAGTGACTGTCTAGTCTCTTCTTAAAAACCTCCAGTACTGGAGTGCCTACGATTTCTGAAGGCAAGCTGTTAATGCAGTGTTTCCCAACCTTGGCAACTTGAAGATGTCTGGACTTCAACTCCCAGAGTTGAGCTTTGCTGGCTGGGGAATTCTGGGAGTTGAAGTCCAGACATCTTCAAGTTGCCAAGGTTGGGAAACACTGTGTTAATGGTTAATTGTCCTCACTTTTAGGAAGTTTCTTCTTAATTCTAGATTGCATCTCTCTTTGATTAATTTCCAACCAATGTTTCTTGTCCTGCCCTCTGGTGCTTTGGAGCAGAGGTTGGTTGCTCCTGGTTCGGACCGGTTCTATAGAACCATTGGCGGGAATTTCCCCCCCCCCCCCCCACTCGCTGAACTGGGAGTGATCGCCGGTTGGTCACACTCCCGAATAGGCTCTAATGGCAGCGCCATAGGCGCCGCCATTTTGTTTTTAGTTTGTGCACACACGCAAAAGCTGTTTTTTGTTTCTGCGCGTGTGCAGAAGCTTGGTTTTTGGCACATGCTCACGCCCATGTAGCGTGGCAGGAAGCAAACCGGCAGCGAGGTAAGTTAGAACCCACTAACTTTGGAGTTTAACCCATTGCTTTGGAGAATAATTTGACCCCCTCTTCTTTGTGGTAGCCTCTCAAAAACTGGAATACTGCTATCATGTCACCCCTAATTCTTCTTTTCTTTAGACTAGCCAAACCCAAATCCTGCAGCCATTCTTCATATGTTTTAGTCTCCAGGCCTTTGATCATCTTACTTGCTCTTCTCTGAACTTTTTCCAAAGTTTCAACATCTTTTTTGTAATATGGTGACCAAAAGTGGTTGCAGTATTCTAGGTGTGCCTTACTAAGGTTTTATAAAGTAGTACTAATACTTCACGTGATCTTGATTCTATGCCTCTGTTTATACAACCCAGGATTGTATTAGCTTTTTTGGCTGTTGTGCTGCTGCACATATTCTTTGCTCATATTCAAGTCCACTAGAACTCCAAGGTCACTCTTGCAGTTACTGTTTTTGAGTCAGGTCTCGCCTAATTTGTAATCTTTGATTATTCCTGCCTAAATGTAAAACTTTGCTTTTCTCCACATTGAAATTTATTTTGTTCGATAGGGTCCATTGTTCAACTTTGTCAAGATCTTTTTGGATCCTGAGCTTGTCTTCTGGGGTGTTAGCTATTCCTGCCAGCTTAGTATCATCTGAAAATTTAATGAGTTCCCCTTCTATTCCGTCATCTAAGTAATTTATGAAGATATTGAAGAGTACTGGGCCTAAAACGGAGCCTTATGGTACCCCACTGCTTACTTCTCTCCATGTGGATGTAGTACCATTAAGGACTACTCATTGGGGGCTAAAGAAATTCACTATCTCATAATACATATTCTGAAGGCAGCCAGAATAGCCTTTGCACAAGTATGGAAATCCGAAAGCAGTCCCCCGGACAATATGATAATAAAAAAAATAATGGAATGCGCAGAAATGGTGAAATTGATGTTAGAATTACAAAATCGTGAAGAAAAAGAATATTATATGGTATGGGAAAAACTTATACCTGGTTAGAAACTAGAAAAAAGAAGTAAATGTTTATATAAATGTAAACGTAAATGTAAATATTACTCACAATGTAAATGCGATGGAATAATATAAATAAATAACCAACTAATTGTCGATGTCACAGAAATGAAGAATATGAATGTGTATACATGTTTTTAAAGTCAAAATTTAATAAACAAATTAATAATTTAAAAAAGGACTACTCATTGAGTTCGGTTTACAGCCAGTTACAAATGCTTCTAGTGGTCATGTTGTCTATTCCACATTTTCCTAGCTTACCAAGAAGTAGGTTGTGCTCTACTTTGTCAAATGCCTTACTGAAATCTAAGTATACTATGTCCACAGCATTTTTTTTGGTCTACTAATTTAGTCACTTTATCAAAGAATAAAGTGCCAAACCAAATAAGATTGGTTTGGCATGATCTGTTTTTAACAAACTCGTGCTGGCTACTAGTTATAACCTTATTTGCTTCTAGTTGTTCACAGATCTGTTTTTTTATTATCTTTTCCAGGATCTTCCCAGGTATTGGTCTATAGCAGGGGCGGCCAAACTATGGTTCTTTGAGGACCTGTGGACTTCAACTCCCAGAATTCCTGAGCTAGCCTTGCATGCATGGCTGCCTCAGGAATTCTGGGAGTTGAAGTCCACAGGTCCTCAAAGAACCATAGTTTGGCCACCCCTGGTCTATAGTTTCCTGGGTCTGTTTTTCCCCCCTTTCTTGAAGATGAGAACCACATCAGGCCTACTAAAACCAGAACTGGCATTGGTGTTGACAAGGGATTGGAATGAGTAATTTCCCATAACTGAATAGAACAGTGTTTCTCAACCTGGGCTGCTTTAAGATATGTAACTTCAACTCCCAGAATTCTTTGCTTTGCTGAGAATTCTGGGAGTTGAAGTCCACACACATCTTAAAATAGCCCAGGTTGAGAAATACTGGAGAATTTCTGAGAAAAAAGAGTAAAATCATTCTAGACAAATTGCCAACTTTTTTTTAATTTAATGAACAGGTTTGGGCTGATTGATATTTGGAGACAGGAAAATGGCAACTCAGGAGAATAGACCTACTTCCTAAAAGGACATAAGTCCTTTTTAAGAATAGATATGATTTGCATTTCAAAGAACATGTTTACTAAGGTTTCTAATTCTGTAAATTTTGTTTATAAAAAGAAATCCAGTTCCTTTAGATAGAGATTAAATGAAGTGCTTTTACACAAAGCAGTAGTGGAGGAATGTAAATTAAAATAATTTTTAAAAGATAATTTAGGCAAAAGCACTAATTTAAGATGGTTTGGGATGCAAGCAAAGCTTTTATCAAGTTATTTTATATATTAATAGTGAACTCAAAAAGAAGAGTCAAGAGAAAATACAAGCTTCCAGAGAAATTAGTATTTCTCAATAAATTAAGTTATTACAATGAGAGTGTTAACAGTAAGAGAAAAGGAAAGAAAATTGAATTTGCAAATAAACCAAGGAAGTAACTCACATATAAATCATGAAAAGAAAAAGAAAAGAAAATGATGTTGAAATGATAAGAGGGATATACGGTATTAATGTACAATGTGGCCATATAAAAATATTTTATCAATATTATTTTAATTTGCATAAAGCAAAATACATAGAGAAAATACATGATCTAAAGAAACAAAATTTATCAAGGATTATAGAAGAACAAAGGCAATGTATAAATGGACCTATAACAATAAGGGAAATTTCTGAAGCTATAAAAAGCCAGGAAAGACAAGACTGATTATCAGGGGTTTACTATAAATGCTCGGAGGATGAACTTTTATAACCTCCACAAAACATGATGAATTCTATCTTATAAAGAGAAAAGATGCCAGAGGGTTAGCAAGAAGGTAATAAAGCACTAATACCTAGAGTATAGGGAAGTTTCTCTATAGAGAAACTATAGAATGATACCATCTATAGCACTGCAACTACTTCAGTGACTGCTAGTTCAGCAGTTCAGCTGTTCAAATCTCACCAGGCTCAAGGTTGACTCAGCCTTCCATCCTTCCGAGGTGGGTAAAATGAGGACCCAGATTGTTGGGGGCAATAGGCTGAACTCTGTAAACCGCTTAGAGAGGGCTGTAAAGCACTATGAAGCGGTATATAAGTCTAAGTGCTATTGCTATAGAATGATACCACTACTGAATAACGACTATAACATGTTCATTATTATTTCAGCTGAAAGATTGAAAATAATTTTGCAAGAATTTACTCATAAGGATCAATGTGAGTTTTTATCTAAAAGACCATTAAGGGACAATATGAGGAGCAACATAATGAAAAGCAAACTGTATTGATCTTGGATACAGAGAAGGCTTTTGACTATTTAAATTTATTTATTTATTTATTTATTTGGCTTTTCTTATATGTCGCCCAACTCCCGAGGGACTCAGGGCGGCGTACAACACAAGAAAAATACAAGAAATAACCAATAAACAGAATTAAAAACATAATATAAAAATTAAAAATTACAGTATAAAAGAACAACCATTCAACAACCAAACATACCCGGGGGAGAGTTCAGCTGGAATTAAGCTCTGCCCCCTGCCTGCAGGAAAAGCCACGTCTTAACGGCTTTTCGGAAGGCCAGCAGGGTGGGGATAGTTCGGGTCTCTGGAGGAAGTTGGTTCCAGAGCGCGGGGCCTGCCACAGAGAAGGCCCTCCCCCTAGGACCCGCCAGCCGGCATTGCTTGGCTGACGGGAGCTGGAGGAGGCCAACTCTGTGGGCCCTAACCGGTCGAAGGGAAGTATGAGGCAGAATGCGGTACCGGAGATAACCTGGTCCTAAGCCATGAAGGGCTTTAAAGATGATGATCAACACCTTGAATTGGACCCAGAGACTAATGGGCAACCAATGCAGCTGGCGGAGTATAGGTGTCACGTGGGTGTACCTTGGTACACCCACCACAGCACGCGCAGCCGCATTTTGTACCAGTTGGAGTCTCCGGATACTCTTCAAGGGTAGCCCCATGTAGAGCGCGTTGCAGTAGTCCAAACGGGAGGTGACAAGGGCGTGAGTGACCGTGAGTAGAGCCTCCTTCTCCAAATATGGCCGCAACTGGTGCACAAGGCGAACCTGTGCAAAGGCCCCCCTAGCCACAGCAGTAAGATGATGCTCCAATTTTAGCTGTGGATCTAGGAGGACCCCCAAGTTGCGGACCTGGTCCGAGGGAGTCAGTTTCGCTCCCTCGAGAACCAAGGAGGGACAGTTGTCGTAGTCCTTAGGAGGCAATATCCAAAGCCACTCAGTCTTGTCAGGGTTGAGTCTGAGTCTGTTCCTCCCCATCCAGATCCTAACGTCGTCCAGGCACCGGCACATTACATCAACTGCCGCACTGAAGTCAGACGGGGTGGTGATGTACAGCTGGGTGTCATCAGCGTACTGGTGGAAACGCACCCCATGTCTGCGGATGATCTCACCCAGCGGTTTCATGTAAATGTTAAACAGGATGGGCGAGAGAACCGACCCCTGAGGCACCCCGCATAACAGGGGCCTAGGGGAGGATCTCTGCCCTCCTGTTAACACCGACTGCATCCTATCGGCGAGATAAGAGGAGAACCACCGTAAAACGGTGCCTCCCACTCCCAACTCGCCGAGACGATGCAGAAGGATACCATGGTCGATGGTATCGAAAGCCGCTGAGAGGTCAAGTAGCACCAGGATAGAGGAATTTCCCCCATCCCGGGCCCGCCAGAGATCATCTATCAGAGCGACCAAGGCAGTTTCTGTACTGTACCCGCGCCTGAAACCCGACTGATAGGCATCTAGATGTTCTGTTTCATCCAGAAGTCGCAGAAGTTGAGTAGCCACCACCTTCTCCACAACTTTCCCTAAAAAAGGTAAGTTGGAGACCGGACGATAGTTCTTCAAGTCAGCTGGATCCAGGGAAGGCTTCTTCAGGAGGGGTCTCACCACCGCAGTTTTTAACGACTGCGGTACGGATCCCTCCTCCAAAGAAGCGGTGACCACCGCCCGGATCCAGCCGCGTGTCACCTCCCTGCTGGCCGAGACCAACCAGGAGGGGCACGGGTCCAATAAACAGGTAGAGGCTCCCATCGCCCCCACGGCTCTGTCCACATCCTCAGGAGAAACAGGCCCAAACTCCTCCCACAACGGTGGACTAAGACTAGCCCCCGTCAACTCCATGGACTCTGCCCAGCCAGAGTCCAGGTTCGACCGGATCCGAGCGACTTTATCCGACAGAAACTCTGCGAATTCCTCAGCTCTACCTTGCAAGTGTTCCTCGCTCCCCCCTTTAGCAAGGAGGGAGCGAGTCACCCTAAACAAGGCGGCTGGGCGAGAATCTGCGGACGCAATAAGAGCGGAAAAATAAGATCGTTTTGCCGCCCTTATCGCCACTAAATAAGATCTGATGTAAATTCTTAATAGTGTTCGATCGGATTCGGTCTTGCTGGACCTCCAGCGGCGCTCCAGACGTCTCTTCTGGAGTTTCATCTCCCGGAGCTCCTCGGTAAACCAGGGAGCTTTTCGGGATCCACTGCCACGGAGAGGTCGCAAAGGCTTCCTTGTTCAAGATATTGAAAGACATCAACTTTGGAGAGATTTTTATAAAATGAGTGAGATTGATTAGCCCTTCACATAAAGCACAAATAATTGTTAATGGAGTTCTAACAAAACTATGCAAGTTACAAAAAGGAATAAGACAAGGCCGTCCATTGTCTCCTCTCCTGTTTATTCTAGTTCTTGAAATACTGAATAGACACATAAGATGATGAGAGGATTGTGGGAATAAAGAAAGGAACCTATAAACTAAGAGCTTTTGCAAATGACTCGATCTTGGTTTCAGAATATTCTTTAAAGAAACTTGAAATTTTAATGGGTAAATTAAAAACATTTGGTGCATTTGCAGAAAACAAAGATGTTAACAAAAATATGAAAATACAAGATCCAACTGTCAGATCCAAGTTCAAAGATGAAACAGCAAAATCCAATTGAGTCCAGTTATTTGTTTATACTAATAGACAGAATCTTGCCAGATTAAGTTACTAGATATTTCCTGAGAGACTCCACTGTGTGGCTATCCTGAATCTCTTTCTCTTTCTTCCATCTGGCTGGGGATGGTGCAGCCTCTGATTTTGAACCTCTCTGTCTGGAATGTGTTGCCTCCTACTTAGGGAGCCATAGTGCAACTGATGAGATCTCCCCTCCTTTTCCAGTTGCACATTCCATCACATCACTCCCCTCCTCAAAATTGTTCCCCTCCCCTCCAAGTTCTCAGGATTGCTGGGCAGTGAAGGCAGGGACGAAAGTGCAAGTGTTGAACTTTCATGAGTCTGACAACCCTCCCAAGTGAAATGACTTGTCCTGCAAAACAGCCACAGGATTAGAGAACAATTGCCCGCTTTCACTTCAGAACTGAATACCGGTGGTAAAAGTCCAGGACATTCTGGCCTTGGTTTCATCTTGCCCTTCTGTCCCCTGTGAGCAAACTCCCACTCCACTCACAATAGCAATAGCACTTAGACTTATATATCACTTCACAGTGCTTTACAGCCCTCTCTGAGCAGTTTACAGAGTCAGCCTCTTGCCCCCAACAATATGGGTCCTCATTTTATCAAGCTCAGAAAGATGGAAGGCTGAGTCAAACTTGAGCTGGTGAGAATCAAATTGCCGAACTGCTGGCTGTTGGCAGTCAGTAGAATTAGCCTGCAGTACCACATTCTAACCATTGCACCGTGGCTCATGACTCCTCTTCTTGCTTGGAAGCATCTGGAAAATTGAGGAGCTGGAGAGGCCTCAGTATTCCCGAGGCCTCTCCAGCTCCTCAATTTTCCAGACACTTCCAAGCAGATGAAATCTTGAAGTGCGGATCTGCCTTGCATTCTCCCACGAACGCATATTAAACACCAAATTCCATTCCCTCTCTCTTCCCCATCCACAATCACAGGTGAGGGTGGTGGATCCCGGGATTACACAGAACTGGCAGGCGGTTCCTTGAGTAGCAAGGAGCAATGAAAAAGAGGGTGGAATGTTATCAAAATTTAGTACCTGCAAGTAAAAGGCTACTGGATTTACCTGTTGCATGATGGTGAAAGGGCCTACAAGTTTAGAGTCCAACTTCTTTAATGGCTTGGTTGAAATGAACAGAAAGCCATCCTTTGCTCCCTTCTAAAATCACTGTCTAGGAGCATCTGCTGTTTTCTTGTATGCTGTCTTTGGCCTGAGCAATTGTTCCTTTAATAGGTCATGAGCTACTTGCTGTTCCTGCTGCACTAGGAACAATTCCTTCCTGGCTGGTTGTAGGTAAAACCCTTGGGTAGATTCCATACATTGCTTGGAATTGATGAGTGCATAAAACTGCTGAATTCTGCTAATGGGAGAAGTTCTCTTGGCTGTATACATGCTCTAACATCAGATTCTGTTGTAATACAGGTACTCCTTGACATACAACCATTCGTTATGACCGTCTATGGACCGTTATGACCGTCCAGCTCATGGTTGCCCCAAAGATGCTTTTTCAAAAGGCAACTGGACTTTGTTTTACCTTGAAGATGTTTTGCTTCTCATTCAAGAAGCTTCTTCAGTTCTTGGATGAGAAGCGAAATGTCTTCAAGGGAAAATAAAGTCCAGTTGCCTTGTGACTTATGACCATTTTTCACACTCATGACTGTTGCACTCCCTGACTTGGAGATATATTATCAATCAGCAATTCTACTCTGGATAAAGGAATGGATCATTTTAAAAAATGACAGAATATTAACATTAGAAAGTCACAATATTCAGGAAGGTTGGCACGCCCATTTATGGGAAAAGAAGAATATTAAGCATTCACATTTTCAAATGCACACAATAAGAGGTGTACTATTAAATACTTGGAGGAAAATCAGAAATAAACATTACATGGAGGTACCCAGTTAACTATCCACAATGGAGGCCATGATCCACCCCAATACATTGGAAAAATCAAAAATGAAAAATTACGATGAATTATTGGATAAAAATGGTAACCTAAAGACTAGATAAAAATTAGAGGATTCTACAATTGGTTAAAAATCAGAAAGAATAAAAAAACTTTCTAAATGATTGTAAATGTAAATATTATATAAAATGACAATGTGATGGAATTATATACTGTATATGTATGGTGACTTTGAACCAATGTCACAGGAATGAAAAATGTGATTATGTATATATGTTTTTTTTACGTTTTAAAAATTTAATAAAAAGTATTTTTAAAAAAAGAACTCTGGGATGTAATCCACCAGGTATCAATGATTTGTATTCGTCAAGATCAGACAGGTGTTCTCTTACCTTTTTTGGCTTATTTTAACTTTTATTTCTAGAAGAGCTGAAGTGGTGCAGTGGTTAAATGCTGCGACTGCAGGCTGACTGCTAGTTCAGCAGTTCAGCTGTTCAAATCTCACTAGGCTCAAGGTTGACTCAGCCTTCCATCCTTCTGAGGTCGGTAAAATGAGGACCCAGATTGTTGGGGGCAATATGCTGAACTCTATAAACCGCTTAGAGAGGGCTGTAAAGCACTATGAAGCGGTATATAAGTAAAGTGCTATTGCTATTGCTATAGTCTGTCTTTTACAGTTATGTTTTTGGTAGGGTTAGGGTTAGGGTTAGAGACTATTGTTTCTGTAGGGATTGCCTTTCCGTCTAACTTAAGAAAGCACAAACTTCTGAGCTGAGTAGTTCAAAAGGATTCTTTTATTAAGCAGATGTGAAAGCATTCCATTCGAAGCAAGATCTGAATACCCTTAGGCAAAGCAGGTACCGATATAACATTAGAAACCCCTCCCCATTAGTCAGAATGTAGAGCCTGGCCAATACACATGTGTGAAAGGTTTTACTATCTATTTTTTCTGCTTGGTTGGGTGGTCTGTAGCATACACCTATGGCAATGTCATTCTTTTTTTCTTTTATATTGACCCATATTCATCCATATGCAGATGAAGAACAAGTGAAAGAATGTATGATAAAATGAGGTAAAAATGTTGATTACAGTATACAAATGGATCACTGGGAGAAAATGTATTTATTAGATCTTTATCCCACCTTTATTATTTTATAAGAAACTCAAAGCAACAAACATACCTAATATTCCTTCCTCTCATATTTTCCCCACAACAACAATCCTGTTGTTGTTGTGGGGAAAGAATGACCAGCCCCAAGTCACTCGTAGCTGGCTTTCATGGCTAAGGCAGAATTCACCATCTCCTGATTTTTAGGCCAGCACCTTGACCAGTGTAGCATACTGGCTCTCAATATTTCATTATGTGGTTTCAATATGTGATTGAAAAGATTGAAATTTACAATATGTTCTATTCTTAAAAGTATTTTTATCAAATCATCTATTATTGGTATTTGTCACCAAAGAAATTGCCTGAAATTAAGGTACTCTGAATCTTTGCTGGAATGAATGGAGATTTCATCATCTGATGGATGTCTAAAAAAGCCAACAATGTAGATACAAATATATACATTAATTCAGAAGATTTTAAAGACTAAAATGCAACCTAAACCAGACATTCGTCTTTTGGGATTAAAGAACGGGCAACTAGAAAAAAAGTCATGGGACTTTTATATATGACACCTACAATGAGATTATTATATGCCCTATTATATGTGTATAATATGTTACATATTAAAAGTGGAAAGGTTAGATGCTTCAACAATGGAGGGACGGTTGGTGAAGATGGCAGAGATGGTTAAACTGACTTCCTTGTTTAGAGAAAAGATAACATTTGTATTTATGGCTGCTTGGAAATCCCTAATGAACTTTTTACATGAAACAGAAAAAAATGCATTTATGATTTGTGGTTTGGAAGATTAGGGAAAAGGGGATTAAGAAAAAGTGAGCTTGTTTGTAATCACAGATTAATGGATAACTTTGTAATAATATTTGCATTTGCTACAGAGGGAATGGAAGTTTCTTTCTATTTCTTTTTATCCTTTCTTTTTATCCTTCCTTCCTTCCGTCCTTCCTTCCTTCCTTCCGTCCTTCCTTCCTTCCTTTCTTTTTTTCCAAGCTTATTTTTTCTCTCTGCCTTTGTTTTCTTTATTCTGTATTACTTTTTTATTCTCTTAAGAATATTTTATATTCCTTTAAAACTTTTAATAAAATGTATATATTAAAAAAAGAAATCACAACCAATCTCAAATGGCTAATTTATTATAAGGTACTAAAATTTTGTCAAAAGGAATGTAAGATAAAATCAGGAGAAGATATGATGGCAGAGGGAAATGTTTATCAATGCTTTTCTTATGTATTAAAAAGATTTTATTTATTTATTTATTAATAGTTCTTATATGCTGCCCAACTCCCGAGGGACTCAGGGCGGCGTACAACATATTACAAGAATAATTTAAAAAACTATAATAATGGATTAAAATACTTACAAAAATTAAAACAAACCAACATTTAATGTAGATACAAGAACATTTAGGTTTGAGCATTGCAATATTGAGTTTGAAGCAGAATTGTGTAAAATGAATATTTACTTGCTAAAATTGTATAAACTGTTACTGAAATTTGAAGCAGAAGAAAAAAGAGATTTTGAATGGGCAAAGATGGAGAGATTCAGTACTGCCCACAATGGAGAAATGATTGGTGAAGATGATGAAACTTTTGTGGTTTCTTTGAACAGAGAAAAGGCAATGCTGACAAAGCATCTTTGTAAATTTTTTTGCATGAAATGGAAAAGAAAGAACATTTATGTCTTTGATGATTAGACAGAATAGATTATAGAAAAAATTGAGTTACGCTATAACCATAAAGCCGGAGGTAAATTTATAATTCTACTTATAACTGTTGTAAAGAAAACCAGAAGCTACTTTGTATTTTCTTTCTTTTTTTGCACTTTTAGTTCTTTCATTGATCTCTCTTTTCTTTTTCTCTTTGTCTCACTTTATATTAATTTCTATTAGTTTTTTTATCTTTTCCTTAAAAGTTTTAATACATTCTATTTTAAAATGGCAAATGTTGGCTCCCATCTTGAATTTGGCTGAGGAAGCTACTTGTGTTCTGAACTGGTGGAAGGAGTTTGCTAGGGCCAGCCAAGTCCTTGAGGCAGAGAACCTCCCCGCAATAAGAAGTCCCCGTTCTCCTGGCTCATGGTTCTTTACGGGGACCGATCTATGGGAGACCAAGAGCTCCAGAAGCCATATCGCAACCATCTGCTCCGATGCTTCACTCTGTGAGTGTGTGAACATAGATATGCTCATGCATAATACACTTACAGAGAGTGGGTTGCAGTTCTTGTGCAAAGGAAGCTGTCATCATAATCTTATTCACAAGCCTTAAGCAGAGGAACATTAAACACTAACACAAAGAAGAGGGTTTTAAAAAAGTGATTAATCTTATTTACTCATCACATTTCATTAGCATAGCCTCTAAGTCAGTGTTTCTCAACCTTGGCAGTTTGAAGATGTGTGGACTTCAACTCCCAGAATTCCCCAGCCAGCGTTGCTGGCTGTGGAATTCTGGGAGTTGAAGTCCACACATCTTCAAACTGCCAAGGTTGAGAAACACTGCTCTAAGTGGAATGATATAAAAGTTTAAAATTCTTCAACAAGAAGAATCAGATAAATTTAGGTACAACGTAATTAAAAAAAAGATTCCACAAAGATTTTCCAGGTATCGGAGCTAAGAAAAGGGATTTCAGTTTCTGCACATCCTTTCCTTGACTTCTCTGTGCACAGGGTGCTCTTTGTGGGGCACTGATCCGACTTTAATGCAAAATCAATGCAATGAAAGTAGCAATCGGGACAACCAAGCAGCCGCTCAGCTGCTGAAGTGCTGAAAAGACCCAAACAATCTTCAGTTTAGCTCCTTGGACTTCTGGCTTCATCCCTGGCATTTTTCTCTCCCAACTTTTACCCCCCACCCACCCTTGTCCCCTTTGGCACCTGAAGTATTTGGCACCCTGACTCACAGCTGGTTTCCCAGCACCCTCACTTGCTTCCTCACCCACCATCTTTCCACAGTCTCTGCTGCCCTCCATCCATAAAGTATGTTTCCCAATTAATTTCTCCATCACTGACTTTCCTTTCCTCAATTCCACATTTGGGACTGACAGTCAATCTGGGTCTTTCATGAACTTGCAGCTTCTATGGACTTTGGACCCAAGAAGGATCACTTTTCACCAGTTCACTTACATAAAATCCTTCATCGGACAAAACCCCAAAAGCTGAGGAAGAAAATCAATCCTCCACACTCACCTTTCTTAGTGGCTTCAAAGCTATCGTGGAAGTGTATCCTCTGGATATCATAGGTTAAGGTTGTGTTGGGTAACAAAGTCCTATTCCTGTTGATGATGTTGGCTGAGAATCGGAATGCTTGTTCCTCGGCGTTCATTATCTGGGCATTTGGGCCATCGGCATATTCAAAGATTCCTCCTGCAAGACAATTACAGACTGTCATGGCCATCCTGCAATTCCAGTCAGGCCCAAGCTGAGATTGCAGTTCCAGAAGAAAAGAAAATGTGAAGAAGATACATGAACCCTCAATGCAGTAAAAAAAAACTGTTTAGTTTAGTTTAGTTTAGTTTAGTTTAGTTTAGTTTAGTTTAGTTTAGTTTAGTTTAGTTTAGTTTAGTTTAGTTTAGTTTAGTTTAGTTTAGTTTAGTTTAGTTTAGTTTAGTTTAGTTTAGTTTAGTTGCCCAGTGAACAACTATGGGCAGCTTCCAACATTAAAATATTGAAATCCTAACAAATAAATATATTTAAAAGAATAAAAACATAATTGATGGGGAGGGAGAGAACAGGATGTGGTGGGGGGAGGTGGGATTGCCTCTTCATTCAACCACCTTCAAGGCGATGTTCCCCCATCAGGGCCACAGGACACCTGGCAGAGCCAGGCCTTCAGGCTCCTGCAGAAGGACAGAAGGGTGGGACCCAATCTCACCTCACAGGCAAGATGTTCCAAAGGGCAAGAGGGGTCACTGCTGGCCAATGGGGGGGGGGGAATCGCACCAACGCCAGCTCCACAGCCAAGCTTCGGAGCAACGCCACCATGGCAAGTCCCGCCGGGATGGGATTTCTTCCCCGGAGTGGGATGAGTGCAATGCCAGTGGACCCCGAGGTACCCCCTGCAACCAAACTTCGTGCCCATGATGGGGGCAGTGCAGATGGCCCCTGCAATGCCGGGCCTGGCCGCGCCAGCCCCTCTGCAAACAGGGGCCCCCTCCCTATGGACGGGGCCACAGGGGGGGGCTAGGCCAGAAGATGCAACAAGGAGGGCCCCAGATCGGAGGGCCTTCACAGCCAGCCACTGCTCCGCCGACCGTTGCAGTGCCAGCCGCCACCCCACGGGTCCAGGAAGCCACCCCTCGATTCCGTGCCTCGTTTGATGGCCACCCCACAAAGCTGGCCTACTTCCTCCACCGGGTGTGGGCATACATCGATGAATACGGGGCGCTATTCCAAACAGATAGGCAGCTGATTGACAAGAAAACCGAGGGGATGAATGAGGGGGAAGCAGCAGAGTGGATGGCCGAGCTCCATGATGAAGCGGCCCCTGAGCTGAATAACACAGACGATTTCATCCAGCTAATGAGAATCAGGTTCCGCGATGAGGCCCAGCAGGTAGATGCTGAGGCCCAGATCAAAAAGCTGAAGCAAGCGGGACGCACAGTGAAGGAACTGGTGTGGGAGTTTAGAAGAGCAGCAGGGAAAGTGCGGGACTGGCCTGAGCGGCTTTTGGTGCACACGTTCTGAAATGCACTGGATCCAGAGTTGACAGAGGCATGCAAAATCAGGGGGCCTCGTGC
Source organism: Diadophis punctatus similis (assembly GCA_023053685.1). Classification (NCBI taxonomy): domain Eukaryota; kingdom Metazoa; phylum Chordata; class Lepidosauria; order Squamata; family Dipsadidae; genus Diadophis; species Diadophis punctatus. The sequence goes on along the minus strand of JALIGW010000027.1, from coordinate 6,629,482 downwards.
CGGGTCCAAGATTGGTATTCCACTGCCATCACTCTGGACCCTGTAGTAAAAGCCTGAAAGAAGACAACCTCCCGACTGGCCCGCTAGAAGGCAATTGGGCCATAGGGTTCCCCCCAGGCCAGCAGTGACCCCATGCTTTGAGCCGACAAGGGGAGTGAAATGCTATAGGTGCGGTCAAGCCGGCCACCGAGCAACTGAATGCCTGGCGCCAGCCCCCATCCCTCTGCCGAGGACCAGGCCACCTCCCTCTCCTAAGAGAAAGCCCACAAAGCCACCGGAACTGGGACGGTTGGCCCTGCAATCGGAGGGACCCCCTCCCCCTCTGGACGACGGTGAGGCATCACCAACAGAGGAATCGGCCCCTCCTTGGGAAGAGGGGGTCAGCGATGGTGAGTGCAGACAGTTCGCCCTTTTCTCAAAGAAACCAAAATTGCGCTGCCCGAAATGGGGAAAGAAGGGGAGGTAGATGCCATAATAGATTCGGGCTAATCAGCAAGATAGTGGTAGAGAAGCTAGGGATCCACACTAGACCCCTAGCCAGCCCCATCCGATTTCAACAGCTGGACGGATTGCTAATTGGGGGGCACCACTCTCCTCACCAACGCCGTAGAATTAAAGTTTGGGCGACACCACAAACTAATTCGGTTCATAGTAGCCCCCAAGATGTCAGAAGCCATCATCCTGGGCCTGGCATGGCTAGACAAGTGGACACCCACCATAAGATGGGAGGATGGGTACCAGAAGCTAACCGTGTATGTAGGGCCGACACCCCCCCTGGGGAACCAGAAGCACCGTGAGGAGTTGATGCCTGGGGAGTTGGCCGAGCCTCAGCTGGCCGCCCCTGTGAGGGAGACCCCTCCCACACTCTCCCAGAGAATGCCAAGAGAATATCAAGACCTAGAGAGGGTGTTTAGTGAGGAAGAATGCAATGATCTCCCTCCTCACCGGCCTACGGACTGCGCGATAGAATCCGAACCGGGAGCCACGCTCCCGAAACCAAAGATGTATTCCATGTCCCGGAAGGAACTGGGGCAGCTGAGAAGGTACATCGACGCCAACTTAGAGAGGGGGTTCATCCAACCAGCAAAATCGAGGGTTGCCGCCCCTGTGCTATTCAAAGAGAAGAAGGACCGGGATGTGTGTGTGTGTCAGATTATGTGTTGACTTCCAGGGGATAAATGCCGTGTTCGTGCAAAACACCTACCCCCTCCCTCTCATGAAGGACTTGCTAAACCACTTATCCAAAGGCAAGATATTCACCAAACTAGACTTAAGAGAAGCATACTATCGCATCAGAATCAGGGAGGGGGATGAATGGAAAACTGCCTTCAACTGCCCACTGGGAAGCTTCCAATTCAAGGTGATGCCCTTTGGACTGTAGGGAGCCCTGGCAGTCTTCATGCACTACATCAACGAGGTGCTCCACCCTCACTTGTACAAGGGGGTGCTCGTTTATTTAGATGATATTCTCATCTTTAGTGAGACGCTGGAAAAGCACATGAAACTAGTGCAACAAGTCTTGGAAAAGCTCCTAGCCGCCAAACTATATGCAAAGCTTTCCAAGTGCGAATTCCCCAAGACTTCACTAGATTACTTAGGATACCGTATCTTCAAAGACGGGATAGAGATAGATCTGGGGAAAGTGAAAGCGGTGCTCGATTGGCAGCCCCCACGCACCCGCAAGCAATTGCAGAGCTTCCTGGGCTTTGCAAACTTCTATAGGCAGTTCATCCCGGCATTTGCTGAAGTAGCCCTGCTGCTGACAGAGCTGCTAAAGACGGGCCCGATGCCCAACAAGCCCAAGCCTAACCAGCCAATTGGTTGGACAATGGACTGCCAGAAAGCCTTCGAAAAACTGAAGCGACTTTTTGCCCAAGAGCCAATCCTACTGTTCTGTCCCCACGAAGCACACAACCACACAAGCAGATTGTACACACTTATTTAATGAAACAAAGGCTACTAATACAACGTCTTAGTAGTAAACAAGATGCACACACCAATTTACAAACAAACTGTTATCAGCAAGCAACCAGCTATCAATTAAGCTTCATTAATAGCTGGTATCAGTTCAAAGAGTTTGAAGACAATGACGAGTAATTGAGTCTGTTTATCTTACGGGGTTTCCAAGAGTTGGCAAAGTTCCTAGAAATTAGTCCTTGATAATCCAAGCCAATGCAGAGAATGCCAAAACAAGAGTCATGGAGCAAGCTATGATCAGACAGGTCTCTTTTTCAAACGTTGTTCTCTGCAGTTTGTTAGCTGCAACTGATGACCTTAAATAGACTAGGGGAGTGGCCAATTAGCTCCAAGTCTTACTCCCGAGTAGACCTCCTTCAGAGTAAACCTTCCTGCCTCTTGGCAGCTCTGCGTGCTCTTGCATTCAGCAAAGGAGTAGCCCCTCCTTTCTCAGCACTGCCAAGAGGTACTGAAGGCTCCAAAGGCCCAGGCTGCACAAGCTGTGGGCGACCACAACACCTACAGCATCCCGATCCAGAATGACAATTCATCATTCAATCGGACGTGAGCGATGTGGCTGTGGCGGCGGTGCTGTTGCAGAAAGATGAGAAAGGCCAACTCCTGCCCTGCGCTTACATTTCGAAGAAACTTACCGCGACCGAAAGGAGATGGGCCATTTGGGAAAAAGAAGCCTATGCCGTTCGTTGGGCACTGCTTACTTGGAGGCAATTCCTGGAAAGGGGCCAAGTACCTTTCGAGGTATGGACAGACCATAAGAACATTGAGGCCCTGAAGATCCCTAGGAAGCTGTCACCAAAACAAGTACGATGGGCGCAATACTTCAGGTGATTCAATTTTGAGCTGAAACACATCCTAGTGGGGAAAAACTTGCTGGCTGATGCGTTGTCCCGAAAACCACAATATGACAGTCAAAGAGGAGAAATTCCATTCGGTCATCCCCTCCTCACCAGCAGGAGCAGCAGACACTCCCCCCTCCAAGGGGGAACTCATAGCCCCTGTCTTCACCAGAAGCCAAACCCGACAGTCAAGCGCCCGGAGCCAGGAGGAGTGGACTGACAAATTTAAGGCAGCCTTGCCCAATGACCCCTGTCTCAATGACAACAAGGAAATCTTTACTATGAGAGAAGGGTTGGCTTGGAAGGGGGCCAAACTATACGTGCCTGCCAGCCTCAGATTGCAAGTGCTCCAGCGAAGCCACGACTCCAAGCTGGGAGGACACTTTGGGTTCCTGAAGACCCTCCACCTAACACGATGGCAGTTTTGGTGGCCAAAAATGAAAACGGAGGTAGAGGACTACGTGAAAACCTGCGCCACCTGTGCCACTAGGAAGCACCGGCCAGAAAAACCATCTGAACTCCTGCAGTAGGTGGCTGACCCAAGCAAACCCTGGGAAGAGATAGCTATGGACTTCATAGTAGAACTCCCAGATAGCAAAGGAAATACAGTGATCTGGACAGTCATTGATTTATTCTCCAAGCAAGCCCATTTTGTTGCCTGTTCCGGATTGCCTTCCGCCAGACACAGTAAAGCTTTTCCTCAAGCACATCTACCGCTTGCATGGAGTCCCAAAGAGAATCATCTCAGATAGAGGCATACAATTCACCGCCAAGTTCTGGAGAGAGTTTCTATGCACAATTGGATCCACGCAAGAACTCAGCTCGGCTTTCCATCCGAGTACCAATGGCGCCACGGAACAGGCCAACGCAATGGTGGAATAATACCTCCATTGTTATGTAATTACCAACAAGACAATTGGGCAGAGCTGCTGCCATTTGCAGAAGTAGTGTATAACAATGCGGTCCACAGCAGCACCGGCTTGACCCCTTTCCAGATCACCAGCGGCCAAGAGTTCGTTCCCATGCCAGAACTACCCACGGAAGCACCCACTTCCATGTCCCTAGCTGAATGGATGGAAGCATTAAAGAAAGGATGGGAAAATACCAAGAAAGCGCTGACTGACTCTGCTGAAGCCTATAAAAAGCAAGCAGACAAGCACCGAGCACTTCAACCCCCTTTTGAGTGGGGAAATAAAGTTTACCTGTCCACAAAATATATCTGTCTAAGATTGCCCAGCAAAAAAGCTGGGGCCCAAATTCTTATTCTTTCACAATAGTAAAAATAATTAACCCTGTTACCATACAGCTTTCATTGCCAAGAATACTGGGAAAAATCCACCCAGTATTTCACTGCAGCTTATTAAGACCCGTAATACGATCTAATATAAGGCCACAAACCCTACCACTGCCTCCCCCAGTAGTAATACAGGGGGAGACACATTACGAAGTGAAAAAAATCTTAGACTCCCGAGTATTTAGAGGTCAATTACAATACCTCATTCATTGGAAAGGGTACCCTTTGGCCGAATCCACATGGGTGAAAAGTTGAAAAGTGAAAGCAGACAGATTAGTTAAACAATTCCATGACTACCCAGATAAGCCAAAGGATTCCCCTGGGGGAGGGAGGGGTGGTTAAGGCTGTTGAGTTAACCCCCTGTGTTCTCTCTCTCTCTCTCCTCTGCAGGATACGTTTTTTTCTTGAGGGGGAGGCTGCCTGTCGAGCGATGCTGGACTTAGGGCATCGTTCGCCACATTATTTCTTTTTTTTTTTTGTTCAAAAAGTTTTATTAGTACAAAATTACATAGATGGTAGCTAAATATTGAATATAAAGTACAAGCATTTTTTTATTTTTTCTCCCCCCCTAGCCCACCCCCTTCCCTCCCCGCCTCCCCCCCCCGGACTTCCCAGAGATAATACAGGGCATAATAATAAATTTAAATTGTTAATTAAAAAAAAAAAGAACATTATTTTTTAAAAACTTCAACTCCAAATTATACACTAATAATATATCGTCTATGTATACAATAGTAAAGATACAAAAAAGAAAAGAAAGGAAAAAAAGAGAAATCTCTTTAACAATACAAGAAAAACATAACTAAAATAAAATAGAGAGAAAAAAAGAGAGAAAAAAAATAAACAAACAAGCCTCCTTCCTCCTCCCTTCAATCCTCTACCTTATACAAAGTAAATATTATATAAATAATAACTAAATATAAAATACAAAAATCTTAAACTAATATTATTAACATTAAGAATAACCTCAAAGATAAATAAAACTTAGCTAAATGTTATGTAAGTAATCATTAAATATTAAATTTCATCATAATATTAATAACATAATATTATTCTAGATTAACTTATTAACTTCAAAAAACAAAAAATCTTTAAAGTCTTTAAAAAAAAAGAAAAAAACCCAAATCTTCAACAAGTTGTATATATCTAATATTATTAACATTAAAAATAGCCTCAAAGTTATATAAAACTTAGCTAAATATTGCATAGGTAATCATTAAATAGGGAAAAGGAAAAGTACAATCATATTAGTATCTATCCGTCCAATATATTTCGACACCACATCTTTTTGTATCTTGATAGTTGCATCTTTTAATAACTCGATGATTTCGAATTTATCAACTCGTCTCCCATCTGGTCCCAAACCTCCATCTCCTTTTCCCCGACTGTCTGGCTCTGGCACTCCTTTTGGTTTTTTAAATCTATTTCCTTTTGATCCAGCAAAGATGGCTTCCCCTCCTCCTCCTCTTTTATTTTCATACATCCTTCCTCTGGAATTTTGGATATATCAGCCTTTAAAACATTGACATAGAATTCAGTAGCTTTTTTTATCGTATTAAGCCGGTATCTTTTTCCAGAAAATTTCACTGCTACTCCGACTGGCGCTTCCCATTTATATTGTAAATTTAATCTTTTGAATTCATCAATCAAAAAAGTGTAGCTTTTTCTGGCTTTAAGCATTTTAGAGGGGATTTCTTTCCAAATCTTTAATTCCTGACCATTCACCTTGAGATTATTGTTGAACGTTGCCTGTATAATTCTATTCCGTAGAGCTCTTGTGGTAAAATATATGACAATGTCCCTTGGTAAATGTTTTTGTTTAGCATACCACGAATTGATTCTGTATATTTTGTCGATTTGTGTTGCCAGTTCCACTTTAGAAATTCCAGACACCTGATCCAATGCATCAACCATCCTTCCTTTTAAATCTTCATATAATCCCTCTTTCAAACCTCTGACCCTTATAGCAACTTCCATGGATCTAAACTGTGTCATCAACACCTCTGTTTCAAAATTTGCAATGTCATTTTGGATTTTATCTATGTATTTCACCGAGGTTGCCAAAGCTTGTTTATTTGTTTCAATACGTTCTGCCAAAACTTCAATATTTGTTGCTAAACCTTTGCAAACCTCTAACACATCCAATCTGAGTTGTTGATTCATATTCTTCAAAGCAGCCTGCATTTTTTTGTCTATCTCACTAATTTTCTGATTAAATTCCAAAGTCAGTTCATGTTTCATAATCTTTAAATTATTTAATAAATTTTCAGGTGTCAAAGGCTGTGGAGGTGTTAACTCAGTATTAAGTTGCGTTTTAGAAATATATCCAGAGGGATAGTCATTTCTTTTAGTCAAAACAATCTTTCCAGATTTTGAAGCCATTATGGTGTTTCAAAAGAGTACAAAGAAAAAAGAAAAAGGAGAAAAAAAGAAGCCAGGTGCCTGATTAAAATTCTTTCCAGTTTCAAAACCAGGTAGTCTTTTATTATTATAAATCTTTCAATTATAACTTTAATCCAGGGTTAGGAGACAGAGAAAGAAAAAGCCATTTTTCCAAGTTAAAAGTTTCCATAAGAGAGAAAAAAAAAGCCTCTGGGAAAACGAAAGTCACTTTCACTTCTCAATCGCCATATTGTTACTTTGTTTCCTTTGTTTCCTTGCCGAAGTGAAAGCTTACCCAGGAGTTGAAAAAAAAGAAAAAAGAGGTTTCAATACTTGCCCATCTCACGCCTGTTTCTCTCTGTCTGCTTCTATAGTTCAAAAGTAATTGTAAATCCCATTCTGGAAGCAGCGGCTGGTCACGACATCTAGCTCCGCAAAAGCGGAGGTTTCCTGATCCTCGGAGCTGGAGACAGGCTGCATGGGGAGCTCTCCCTTCGCGCCCCTAGATGGCTCCTAGGGCGCTGGGGGGGCTCTACCCCACCTGTCAGGCTCTCATCTCTCCCCTTTGCCCGGGGAAGAGATTTCAAAGCCGCCAGACAGCTGTTCTGGTGGCTTTTTACGAGGATCGGAAAGGCGCCCGACAAAGGGACGTCCGCGATGGCGCGCTCCAAACCGGAAGTCTCGCCACATTATTTCTTAGAAGGCCGCTGACTATGGGAATCTGGGAGGGGGGATTGCATGAGGGAGTAAATGCAGACATAACACATTCTTACTAGATCTTCAAGGTCATCCTTTGTCCACCACCTGTCCGGAAACTGGGAGGAGGAATGGCCACGCAAGCTGAAGATGAGTGGGCAACATGACCTTGTTGGATGTGTGGGACAAGGGTGCTAACTTCCTACTGGGTGGGAAACTGGGGGAAAATCAGATTCGGGTTTCCCTTGAACGTGCCAACATGGCTTCAGCAATAAATTGGAACTTTGAGGAATACTTTGCCTTGGACTCTGATTTACGCTTGAATGCTATTTGGATAAAGTGACCAGATATATTTTTTTTAAGCGGGACACCATTGACGGGGGCGGGGCCGCCTGGATGCCGCCATTTGAGTTTTGCCCTCTGCGCATGCGCAGAACACTGCGCATGCGCAGAGGGCAAAAGAACGCTAATGTCGGCGTCCAGGTGGGTGGGTGGGAGGTGGGAGGCCTTTCCTCGCCTCCCGCCTCCCCTTCGGGAGCCAGCAGTGGCTTGGGCTGGCTGGCTGGCAAGCGAGCGAGCGGGGCTGGCTTGGGAAGGGGAGCAGCCTGGAGATGGTGCTCCAACCCAGCATCTCTTGGTCTTGGCTCTCCTCCTCCCCCCCGCCTGCCCGGGGGTCCCGCGCCGCCCGCTGACCTTGCGCACGTCCTGCAGGCACTCGAGGACGGCCAGGTTGTTGGCCCAGCTGTGCTTGGGGCAGATGTGCATCACATCTTCGCGGCACACCGGCTCTTCCGCCAGCTTCCAGCCGCCGCCGGAGGAGCAAACGCGGGACGCCCGTCCGCCGCCAACGCCGCCCATGGCTGGCCCGAGCTGAGATGCCTGCTGCTGCTGCTGCTGCTGCCCCTGCAGCTGGGCCCCCAGTCCCGGCTGCCCCGGCGGCGGGAAGGCTGCGGCGGCGGCCCCGGCCGGCTGAGCCAGCGCCGGCCCGAGGGCCATCTTGGATGCGACTCCTTCGCTCGGGCCGCCCCGCCCACCATGACACCGCCGCGGAGACACGCCCCCGCATCCTTGTGCGCGGCGTCACGGGACGGGATGGCCGTTTTGAGAGGGCGGGGCTGCGCCTCCCCCGTCGTCGGGGCAACCGCTGGGCCAGCCAAGAGATTTCTCCGGCTCGCGCGCGCTGCTGCTTCCGGTTGCGAGCCGTCAGGGCAACGTAACGGGCAAAAGGTGACCAGACGTCCTGCTGTTTCGGCATTCTTTCCAAAAAAGCGTGACTTTTTGGAAAGAATGCGGGACGCGGGACACACGCTTGAAAAGCGTGTCTGTCCCGCCAAAAGTGGGACGTCTGGTCACCTTATATTTGGAACCCTGACATCAAAGCCTGCACCCCACCAGCTGGAATTCCTTGACCAACATGGCCCACCGCAAGCCTTCTTGGCTGGGGTGGCTGGAGTGGACCAGTCTCAGAGGGGTGAGAGAGTTCCTCAGGTAGCCTGGACCCACACTGTGAAGATCTTTAAACCCTGAACTGCACCCAGAAGGAGACCAGCAGACGGTGCAACTTGTGGAGCAGCAGTATAACATGGGTCACCCTAGGGAGCGCAAGAACTGCCCTTGCCTCCACAATCTGCATCAGCTGAAGCTTCCAAATGTTCTCCAAGGGTAGCCTGATGTAGAGCGCATTGCAGTAGTCCAGAAGTGAGATGACCAGCACAGGGAATATGTCTCAGACAGATGCAAACGTTGTTGTTTGTCCTGGGTTTGTGCCTGTTTTTTTTTTTAATAAATCAATTTTTATTACTATTTTTTGTCGTCCCCCCAACATATATATTTTATGAACAAAGTGTTGTCCGGATCATTCTTACATATCTTTTCATATACATAATCCATTTTACATCATATCTCTGTTTTCCATTTCAGTAATATTGTTGTTGTTGTTGTTGTTGTTGTTGTTGTTGTTGTTATTGTTATTATTATTATTATTATTATTATTATTATTATTATTATTATTATTATTATTATTATTATTATTATTATTATTATTATTATATTGTATCACAACGGCCAGTTGTTCCGCCGGATTTGGCATTGATTACTAGTCGAGCCCCACCCAGGGGCCTAGGACATTGTAATGTATTTTCGAAGTATATGCTTTTCTTCTTCAACTGTTTGCTTTACTTGTAGTAGTCCTCTGCCACCTGATTTTCGGGGCAGGTAAAGTCTATCAGTGTCACCACCTGGATGTAAACTGTAGTGCATTGTCATTACTTTTCTGGTTTTTCAGTCCAAAATGTCCAGATCAGGTTGTGTCCAGTTAATTATACCAGCCATGTATCTTATGACTGGTATTGTCCAGGTATCCATGGCCTTGATAGTGTTTCCACCATTTAATTTAGATTTCAAAATTTTCCTGACTCTGTTGGTGTACTCTTTTCTGACGATAGTTTTCACTTCTCCATGTCTGTTGTTGTTGTTGTTGTTATTGTTGTTGTTATTGTTGTTGTTGTTGTTGCTGATTCCTGACCTAAACTAACAAAAAAAATGATTAATGTGCCTCCTGCATCATTTTGATTACCTCCATGATATTAACCATTCAATTGTTAAGGTATCCAAGACTTCTAAATCCTTTGCTGGCATACTCTTTATAGCACAGGTAGCAGATCACATGAAGATACATATGAATAAAATCCACTTATATCAATCATTAGGGCTCATATAGGGTATTAAGAAAGAAAGAGAGAGAGAGACAAGAAAGAAAGAAAGAAAGAAAGAAAGAAAGAAAGAAAGAAAGAAAGAAAGAAAGAAAGAGAGAGAGAGAGAAAGAGAGAGAGAGAGAGAGAGAGAGAGAGAGAAAGAAAAAGAAAAAGAAAAAGAAAAAGAAAAAGAAAAAGAAAAAGAAAAAGAAAAAGAAAAAGAAAAAGAAAAAGGAAGGGAGAGAGAGACAAGAAAGAAAAAGAGAGAGAGAAAGAAAGAGAGAGAAAGGGAAAGAAAGAGAAAGAAAAAGAAAGGAAGAGGAAGGAAGGAAGGAAGGAAGGAAGGAAGGTAGAGGAGAGAGAGAAAGAAAAAGGAAGAAGAGGAAGGAAGCACCACAAACCCTGCCACTAGACGTGGCTTCTTCTGAAGGACACTTTGAAACAGCATAGCAATTTAGGGCTGGAATATATCTTGGAGGTCATCTAGTCCAACCTCGTGCTGTAGCAGGAAAACTTAAATTGTCTGGATTATTTGGGTGCCTCTAACAGAGAGGAAAATTGCCAGAAAGGAGGAGGAGTTTACTAGGACAAGGCTGCCATGCAGAGGAAGGCAGAGATAGTCCTTGACTTATGACCAAAAAGGTCATAATGTGCCAAAAAGGTGCACGCACGTGCAATAGCATGCACGTGGGTGCCCACACCCATAATGCAAAGCCCTCCCACCATGCAAGCTGCCCTGCTACTTACCTTCAGATAGTTGCAACCAGGCCTCCCACACCTCGACCCATTTCTTCTGCAGCCTGCAAGACTTTCCTGAAGGCCTCTGTAGCCGATAACAGAGCTCCAGATCGATCCGGAGCTCTGTTATCGGCTGCAGAGGCCTTCAGAAAAGCCTTGCTGGCAGCAGAAGAAATGGGCTGTGGGAGGCCTGGCTACAACTGTCCAAAACCGAAGAGTTCCTGAAGACCTCTGACAGTGAAAAGGAGGCTGGGGGTGAGCACACAAGTGAACTTCTGGTTGGGCCGTTTTTCGCCGTCCCCACACTGTGGAGAGTGAAAATGGCCAAAAAAGAAGGCTGAAACTCAGCTGGCCAGTGTGCGCACATGTGTGCTGGAGCTGACATAGGGCAACGCCTCGCGTGCCCTCAGATATGGCTCCGTGTGGCACCTGTGGCACGTGTTGCCATAGGTTCGCCATCACTGCCCTATACCATTTCAGATAGGTGGCTGTCCAGTCTTAAAAACCTCCAGTGATGAATCACCCACAACTTCTGAAGGCAAGCTGTTCAACTGGTTAATTGTCCCCACACAGGAAGTTTCTCCTTAATTCCAGGTTGCTTCTCTCCTTGATTAGTTTCCATCCATTTTTTCTTGTCTTGCCTTCTGGTGCTTTGGAAAATAAGTTGACCCTCCCTCTTCAGACAGGAGTTTTAATCCATTATTTTCTAGCAGACCAAGCAACTTCTTGGCTGATATTCTGCTTCCAGTATGTTTCAATTGTTAGAAATTATTCTGACCTTTCTGTATTTACTAACACATTTCTACTTTGTTTTTTATTTTCAGTGCATAAACCTCCTTGATTCTGTGCCTAAATCACACAATAAGCTTTTGTTACCTTCAAGAGTCCTGGAGTGATTAACTTGTATTCCAAGTTCCCCTTTAACTAATTCCTCCTCCTAATCATGCTACATAATTCTGAAGTTCATCAAGCTGTAGCTGAATCTAGTCTTAGCTGTTTCCACTCTTTCCAGCCAGTCTTGCCTGCTCTACTTCTTGTCCTGGGTCAAAGTGGCTGAGTGATGGGAGCAGAATCTCTCTCCTCTGCCAAATTTTGTGATTTACTGAACTAGCTCTCTTTCTTGCTGTCTGTTAAAAGAGTACTAAGTCTTCTGTTCTCATTTCCCCATCTCAACATAGCAGAAAAGTGGACTGCGGTTTAATTCAAGGGTTTTACTTTTTTAACAGCATTTCTTTTATACTTGAATTAGTTTGTGGTAAAAGTTGGTGATAGAAAAGAAACAAAACCATAGCTTTCTAAATGCCTCTTCCCTCCCAAGTGCATTTTAAAAAAGGCACTTTCATGTGAGCTTGAGGTGCACAAACAAGAATAGTCTTAGAATTATTGATCATCATTAATTGATGCCAAAGTTTCTGTGTTTCAATGGTACCGCTCTCCTGTAACTTCCCTTGTGTCTATTATAGTGAAAGTTGTCTACTTGCTGTAACTTCTGAAAGCATAAATTGCCCTGAATCCTTTTCTATCTTACTAGACAATCTGTATGCTATTGGGTCACCTTTCAGAGATCATTCCTTAAATGACCACCAATGGGCAATAGGGAGCAACTTTTGATTTCCTGCCGGTTTCGGCATTGACTATTGGGGAGCTGTCAGAGATTGTTGGAAGTGAGGATCGTATGATCACAGCTGACTGTGGCAGCATTGCAACAGCAGTGAAGCAGCAGCAACATGGAAACACTGAAGCACCCACAACTCCCCACATTTTATTCTTGTGTGAGTCATTTGTGATGGCATTCTGTAAGTGAAACCATTTAAGTTACTATACCTTGGTTCAATAATTGCTGCCCCTTGTCTTTCAATTTCACACAATTAAAGGTCACAACCAGATAGGAGAATTTTAGTAGTATATAGATAGTGTAAAACCTTTTCTTTGGTTCAAAAATATAATTGCTCAGGATGTTGAAGTTTCAAAAGAACACTTACATCTTAAAACTTCCATATTTCCATCTAAGCATTTTCAATAGATATCCTAGAAGAAATTGCTTGCATCTTTTCTGATAAACAAGCTTTACTAAAAAGGCAAAAGCGTTTGTGAACTGCAGCCACCTCATCAGATACACAGAATGGCTAAACTGATCTGGATTTAAATTGGGAGGCTGAGTAAAGGAGGAGAAGGCAAGGAAAGACAGGTTGTTTATGCAAATATTGGTTACATGTGGGACAGATTACACTGTTCTACAAATTTTCAATTTTTTTTTTAGTTTCAGAAATGAAATGTGCCATTATTTAATGAATTTCACATGCTGAATTCAAATATTGGCTCCAGTTTTCATGCAACGGACATTTTACATTTTCCAACTACAGGTAACAGGCAAATAATGCACCAAAACTTAATACGTATATATAAGCCCGTATATTTTTATTAAAATTAAGTGAATTATATTAGCAACAGTGAATACATGAAATAATCTATTGTAAATGTTTATCAAGAAAAATTAAATTAGTAAACAAGTGTAAAATGTTCAAAAGTTTAAATTTCTCATTAATCTTGCCTTCAGTTTGTGTCCCTTTTGCTTCTCTTGACTTTTCTTTTGTATTCAAGGAAAGGATAGTCTCTTACAATTGTCCAACAGTAGTCTGCAAGCATTGATGGGCTCCATTTACCTTGATATCTTTTTCCCATAGCTGCAACGTCTTGATGGAAGCGCTCCCCATGCTCGTCACTCACTGCTCCACAATTTGATGGAAAGAAATTCAGATGAGAATGTAGAAAATGAATTTTGAAGGACATGTTACAACCAAGATTTTTGTAGGCCTGGATGAGATTTTTTAACCACTTCCTTGTAGTTTGCTGCTTTATTGTTTTCAAGAAAATTTGATGTCACTGACATGAATGCTATCCATGCAGTTTTTTCCTTGCCATGCAACAGAGAAAGAAACCCATCATCGTTAATAAGTTCACGGATCTGTGGGCCAACAAAAATTCCTTCATTTATTTTTGCAGGACTAAGCAATGGAAATTTACTTATCAGGTACATGAAAGCGAACATCACTTGCCAGGAAATTCCACTGCTTTAGTCTTGAACCTAAAACCTCTGCCTTGTTCGTCGGAAGATCCAGATCTCTTATTAGGTCACTCAATTCCATTTGTGTTATGAGGTGCGGTTCAGCAGATGTGGATGGCAGATAATCCGGGTCATGTAAGGCTGTTGGTTCATCACTACAAGCTTCCTGAGGTTCTTCCTCAATGGACTCAACTACGAAAAATGCAGGCACTTTTGGAATCAGTAGTCCTTCTCTATGAGGTACTGGACGTATTGCTGATGGAATGTTTGGATACTGCACAAACAACTTTTTTTTCTTAGTAAGGCCTTTCTCAATTGGAGGCACCATACAAAAATAACAATTACTGACATGATCTGTTGGTTCTCTCCAAATCATTGGCACTGCGAAAGGCATAGAAGGCTTATTCCCATTCAACCATTGGACAAGTCTCGATCCACATGAATTACAGCATATGTGTGGCGCCCAGTTTTTGTCCTGGTCTCCAATTTTGCAACCGAAATTCAAGCTGTAGGCTTTCTTAATCATGGTTGTGATCCTTCATTTTTGGGATGCAAAAGTAACTTCACCGCAAATATAGCAGAAATTATCTGCTTTATTTAAACAGGTTCAAGGCATAACTTGGCTGTCTAACTTGCCAAGCAACAGATACTGTGACTTTTATAGAATTTGGTGACATAATATTAGCTAATATTGCATCATCTTGGTACGCGTGGCGGTTTTCTATTGGTCACCAATACTGACTATGTAATCTATGGTGTAAGTTGCATCATACATTTTATAAACCTTACTTCATTAGTTGGTTGCTTATATCATGGAAACTAGAGGCCAATATACATTTTTTAATGTTATTTTCATTTTTAGCACCCCAAAATTATGTAAGAACAACTGTTTTCATGCACGCAACTTTTTACCTGTAGAACAGTGTTACAAGTATCCCATCAATTAACAATTATAATGGGTTAATAACACATTATGCTTGTTGCAACCTTCTGAGATTGCTGGAAACCTTCTGATGTATGTGAGTAACAGTCTCTCGCTCAATTTTTTTGGTAACTCCTAGTCAATGCTGACTCTGGCAATTGCCAGGACAAGTCGCCACAGTTTTCTTAGCAGCATTTTTTCAAGAGGTTTGACCTTGCCTCCTTCCTAGGGCTGAAAGGGAACGACTAGCCTAAAGCCACCCAGCTGACTTGGTGCCTAAGGTGGGACTAGAACTCACAGTCTCTCAGTTGCTAGTCTGGAGCCTTAACCCCAACATCGAACTAAGTACTGGTTTCAAACTTGTGTTCATTAAATCCTTTGCACAAAGTCTTCCTGGTTGTCCTACACAGAGGTACCATGTTCATCCCACCAAGACTTTCATGGATGCTGCTGACATGTCCATCACTGCTACACTTCTGGATCAGTATTTTTTTTAGAATCAAGGCCTACATGCAATCCACTGACATCTCCTTCTCCCTGGTTTATGGTAACTATAAACACAACACTTCACAATTACTAGCTCTGTGGATCCTCAGCAGGAGTGTCCATGTTCCTATTTGTGAACCAAAAGAATTTTGGTTTCTGTTGTATCACTGATCCTAGTAATATCATGTCACAAAATTAACCTGAAATCCAATTTTAAAGATGGTTAGAATTTTTTAAAAAGGGCAATAAGGCCTCTACTAGAGCCACCTTTGAAATTTTCCATTCAGAGGGTCGTATCAATCTCTGCCAAAGCTTCTATTTGCTAAAATACATGAAGAGACTAAGAAGTATGGAGTTCTGGATGCTCTCTGACCTTGGCCTTTTCCTTGCAGAGATTTTTGCTTTTATTTTATATTCTAATGGCTTGCTCTGTCAGTGTTGGTGGTAGTGATTTTGGTGGTTCCTTGATTGGGCCAAAAAAGAAAACAAAAAGACCAAAACACCTCCTCATCAGCAATCAACACCCAGATGAGCAGAGATTAACATTAAACCAATAATCAAGAAGCAAACAATACCCCAATCAAGGAACTGACAAAGAAGCTAACACTGAACAACAGCCCAATCAAGGAATCACCAAAACCACTTCCACCGACAGGGCAAGCCACTAGTACCGGGGTGTCAAACTCGCAGGTCACGAGCCGGATGCGTCACGTGCTGGCTCCACCCCTGCCCAGTTTAGCGAAGGGGAAAAAAGTCTGTGACGATGCGAGTTTGACACCCCTGCAATAGTATATAAAATGAGAGCAAAATCCCCACTCCCCACTTGCACTGATGATATTACCTAGCTGGGTAATGAAATGCTTGCAAGAAAACAACCAAGCTCAGAGAGGATAAAAGACCCCATAGTTCAATCCCAAGATACAAATATTCTCTTCTATTGAGAGTAAGAAGTAATTTGTTTTCAATGAGGTCAACTGATAATTGGCCATGGGTTGAAGCTGGCAAGTGGAGGAAGCCCTCCCCCCGCCCTCTGCTGAGAATGAAATATTTTGGGGAATATTAAAAGAAGCAGAATATTATATTTCTCCAAAGGAAAAATGGAGAAACTTGTTCTTAAAGGCAGAAAGCAACCCCAGTCTTCCTGCATAGTAAAACAGCCTCCAGCAGATGCCTGAAGTCTTTAGAGATGAATATTTTGTACCTATTAAGTAAGACTGGGCCAATCTATTCACAAACAAAACACCTTCAGCCACAGCTCCACCAGGCTGAAGTTGATGGGATTAAGAATTTACACCCCACACCCAAATTCTAAGAACAGGACATGACCTCTACGACATAATAAGATTAACCCACCACCATTAGAATAGCAAAAGGCACAAGACTCCTACATTGCACAACCCCCTAGAGCATCTCAAAACCTATAAAAAATCCAAGAGGTCAGCCACCCCAGAAACATGCTTCTGTCAATGAAGTTTCTGGAATCCAAATAAACCTTATTTCCTTGCAGCCAATCAGCCTCCATTTTATTTCCAGCGGCTTTTTCCCGGTTTGGAACCAGACTCGTGTTTCTTCCAACACGAGTCAGGAACAGATGATGCTTAGACCAGGCAGAAGTACTGTATAAATGTGGAACCAGGGTCTGAAACATGCAAACTGGGATGAGAACAGCTAAGACTCCACTGACTCCAAAGCAGGGGTGGGTTCCACTTACCTTCCCTACCGGTTCGCATCATGATGGAAGTGCGCATTTTGCACATGTGCGCTGGCTTCGCGCACACCAGCGCCCACATCACGTCACACAAATGACCCTCTGTGCATGCACAGAGGGGTCTTTGCTGGCCCTGGCGACTGGAAAACCGGTTTGGGGGCATGGACAGCCGGCCATCACTGCCGGTTCGGCGAGCAGGTGGAAAGTTCCGCCATCGATACATGTGAACCGGTCTGAACCAGCAGCAACCCACCACTGCTCCAAAGGCAGGAAAAAAGGGCCTAGGATTGAAATGCTGCAAGTGAGGCACAGAGAGGCTGGACTTCGTCTTCTGCAGGAGACACGGCTCGTGAGTCTTCCTTGACTGCAATTAAGGAACTAAATTAGGTGCATCGTGTCTATGAACTTCTGCTATCCATAAATATCAGGTTGCATTTCTGCAGAGTCCATGCCTATTGCCATGGACAGGGAAGTCCACCCCAATACCAGTTGTAAAATAGTAAGACCCAAACTCTAGCAATAAATGGGATTATAACTTGAATAAAGGAGGACATTAAGGCGATAGGAGAGCCGGATACGTGATTCTTAAAGACTAAGTGGAAAGAAGATTCCAGACAAGATTTCATTTTTGTCAGAAGTAATGTCATGGATTAAGATTGCCTTAGATCCCATGCCAAATCCTCAATGTTGGCTTGTTCTTTTCAAGATCACCCTAATAGTTACACTTTTTAACCCTAGTTCAGATGTAAAAAGCCAAGTTACAGGGTTTCATAGCTCTTCTTGATACAATGACAAATATTTAAGAAAACTGTAGTATTTCTCAAAGCCCTGCAATGTAATGCTAGGGCATATATACTAAGATATGTTCTTGGTCTTACACCTGAGTCAGGATTCTTATTAATTATTTGCTTGTATTTGTTATGGGTACTTCTATGCTGTTCAGTTGAGCAAGTCAAAATAGCATAAAATCATAGTAAATAAAACCACACACATCTGCGATAGCTAATTATCACATCCTTAATCCCTAAATATCTGCATAACAGCTTTCTTTAACAGCTTTCTCGATATTAATAGTGAGGTTGCAATACTTGCATCTAATTATTTCACAGGAAGGATACTCCACACACAAATCTCCAAATCCCTACTTACATACTGCAAGGAGGGTGATGAGTCTTAACACATACTCTCTGTTGGCCTAACTTGGTCAATCAGAATTTTCCAGAAACAAGCAGTTTGACAGATACTAAGCCATGTAGGACTTCATAGTTATTACCACCATCTTAAATTGCACCCAGAAACAAAAAGACAATCAATGACGCTCTTATAGAAGGAAGGTTATGTGGGAGTAATACAACACTCTTGTTAGTATCTGGGCTGCCATATCTGCACCAAGTCTAGTTTCTCAGCAATCTTCAAGGACAGTCCTATGCAGAGGGGACTTAAGATAGACCAACTGCAAGATGACAAGGGTGTGAATAAGTATCCCAAGTGCCTCCTATCCCATGACAGTCATATTTATACTCACACTCAACTCCAACAAAATGGACAAAGGTATTTTTGGTTACAACCTCCACCTGCTGATTCAGCAGGAGCTGTGAGTCCAGAAAGACCCCCAACTTACAAAACAGTTCCTTTGTGGCAAATTCAACTATATTTAGAATTAAAACTGAAACCATTTTGGAATCAGTTGGCTATTCATATTGTTTTGTTTGGCTTGAGCTTCATCCTCATCCAAACCTTATAGAGTTCAGATCCTGGGTCAAGATTTTCACTCTATCTCACATTTGGTCTGGGATGGATATTCTGTATAACTGGGGATCATCAGTCTGCAGATGATATCATACAAATCATCAGATTAATCCTCCCAGTAGCTTTATAGGGATATTAAACAAATGAAAGAGAGGATTGAGCATCATAAGTGAAGTGGACATCATAAAGTGAAGTGCCTGAAGGTTTGATGGCTTGATCTCTCTTCTCTCATACACATCAACTGGAATTGCCCCATCAGGAAGGAGCAGAACCACTACAAAGTAGTGCTTCCAATCAATGAATTTCACAGAAGGTTCTGAAGAATACCACAGTGATACTGAAGGGAAGTCTCAGCAGGATAAGTAAGGCAATGTTCCACCATTTAAGCCCATAACAGGTCATCCATAAGAGCAACCAATCATGCCTGGATCTCAATTCTGCAACAGATAATCTAGTTCTTCCAGAACTTTTTTGTAATTGCCACCCTACCTTTTTTTCAGTAACCCACCCCCAAAAGGAAATAAAGACTGGCTGATAGTTAAAGATCTAAAGTTAGCACTGTGAGAATGGGATGCAAAGGGCTTTCTCTTCAGGCTGTCAACACTGTCATGCTTCCATGACTGGAACATACAGCTAGAGGGATTTAAATTGCTCAAAAGAAACAGAGCTAATAAAAGAGGGGGTGGAATTGCAATCTATATAAGAGATAGATACACCTCTTTAGAAATGCAAAATAAGGATGAAAACCTCCTAGAATGCATACGGGCTAATAAAAAAGGAAAAAAGAATGGCACTGCCATAGGTGTACACTACAAGACACCAAACCAAGCAGAAGAAATAGATGAACTTTTTGCTAACCAGTTAACAGATGTATGCAGAAAAGACACCATAGTAGTAATGGGGACCTATAACTATCCTTTTATCAACTGGGAGACAAACTCTGCAGCAAGTGGGACATTAAACAAATCCCTGACAAACCTAGCAAACAATTTTGTCTCCCAAAAAGTAGAGAAGAGAACAAGAGGGTCAGCTATACTGGACCTAATTCTTAGTAATAGAGAAGAAATTATAGAAGGGGTTAAAATTGAGAGAACTTTGGGAGTGAATGAACATGTCATATTGGAATTCAATATAATGCAGACACAAACCACAGAACAACTAACTAAGACACAACTAAAGTGTCTTACACTTTATGAGAGCTGATTTCCACAAAGTTAGAAAGAGCTTGGGAAGGATTCCATGGATGAAAATCTTGAAGAACGTTTAGTCCAACCCCCTGCTCAAGCAGGAGACCCTATGCCATTCTGGACAAATGGCAATCTCTTCTTCAAAACCCCCAGGGATGGGAGCACCCACAACTTCTGAAGGCAAGCCATTCCACAATATAATTGTTCCCACTGTCAAGAAATTTCTCCTAAATTCTAGTTGGATCTCTCTTTGATAAGCTTCTCTCCATTACTTCTTGTCCTACACCCAAGTGCTTTGGAGAGCAGGTTGACCCCCTCTTCTCTGTGACAGTATAAAGGCACTTCAAATTTATATTGGAAATCTGAACATGAAGGAACATTTTATATGTTTGGTCAATATGTAAAAAAAACCCCTAGAAAATCCTGGATTCAGATGCATGTACTGATTCAAAGGATTTTAAAGATTAATATACAATTGAAAACCAGAGAATTTTCTTTGGGGCCTGATGGGCAAACTGCTGGGGAAAGGGCATAGAACTCTGTTTTTATATAAGCAAAATTATTGCATGCACAAAGTTGAAAACATTTGGTACCACCTACAATGGAGGAACGTTTGGTGAAGATGAGGGAACCGAGATGCGCAGATTGACTTCTGTGATTTAAAAAATTGCTGAAAAAATTGGGACACTCTTTATAGCCTTTTTGCATGAAACAGGAAAAATGAAGTTATGATTCATGTTTTACTTTTACTTTCTCTTTTATTTATTTCTTCTTTTATTTTTCTCATTTCGCATTACTTTTTAATCTTTTTAAATAGTCTTTAATACAGAGAGAGGGAGGGAGGGAGGGAGGGGAGAGAGTGCTGAACAATAACCAAAAGAAAATGGAACAGCATCAGAATGTACCAGCCAACCCAATCATAAAGCAATTGCTTTCTAAACAGAAACCCTCCAAACAAATTACAGCAAGAGAAATTTAATGGCAAGAACATCAAGAGAATGAAAATTTTAAATACATTTTGTAGTGGTGGAGTTAGAAAATGCCATTAAGCTTATGAAATCTGGCCTGGGTGACATTCAGTCTAATCAACCACCTTGGAATGACTCTTGAAATTCTGCCATCAACTTCCAAAGACGGGCCAGCAACTCCACTCTGGAAGAGTCCTTCACTGCCACCTTGCTGGGACCAGCTCTACCAGGTGTCAATTATGGACACCCCCTGAGACTGGCATTCGAGGTGCTCTTGTGCAGAATTCACCCTGACCACAACCCTGACCACCATCACCATGCTTATATTATTCAAAATATTGTTATCTTCTGTTTCTTGGATGGTTTTCCCACTCTATAACTCTGCTGTGGAGCTTTGGATCCTTTTTAAAATTTGCAACTGGCACACTCACATGTCCTTGTGTGGTGCACTATTTACACACCGGATTGCCGTGGCCCCGCCCAGTATGTCATTCTTTCACCCAAAGTAATTCAAACTAAAGAAACTGGATCTCAATCAGGAAAGCCACATGTGGGCAAAATGTTGAACTTTACCCAGTATAGTTTTAATCGATGCCAAATCAGAGGCACAGTCGTTGTGGCCTTTGGACAATATACAACCCTGTTAACCATCGTGTGCTGCTATGGAAAGCTCCCATTTGAACGGATACAAATGATCGCTCGCTGAAGCATTGCTGAGTTTGGCGGCCAGATTACGGTGGATTCAGCAGAAGAGTTTCTTATCCCCAGGAAATGTGCTGGCATCCCTCTTCTTCTTTGTCAACTAATCCATGTAAGCACAGAAAGCTTCATTTGTGGTGATGCTCAAACCACGGGAATTTATCCAGATTAAAAGACACCAAGAGCAGCATTAAAAAAGCTGAACATCTATTATTCTACCAATCAAGTGAGCCCAAATGCAGTTAAGGTTCAGGACTTCATTGCTCAGTCAAGACGCAAACCAGAATGAAATGTTAATGGCCGTGGGCCATGTTTGACATTCTAGAAAACCCAGTAAACCTTGGGCTGATCCTGGGCTGTTGTCGCTGCTTACTCCCAAGGAAGCTTGACTGACCTGGAATGGGGAGGGATGGGCAACTCTGGCAACATGGCTGGCTCAGAAAGTCCGGGGGTTGAAATTCACAGGTTGTAAAGTTGCCGTAGTCGTCCACCCTGACACAGAGTCTTATTGAAGGGGGAAAAACAAAGGTCGGTTGCCAAAATCTTGGCAACTGAACATGTTTACTTGAGAAGCTCATTTACCTCTTAAGTTTGTTAAAATGCAGTTCTTTTTTTTAATTTTTTTAATTATTATTTTTTAATTATTTTTTATTGAACAAATAAAGGGAGGGAGAGAGAGAAAAGGGGGGGACATGTCTGCACAAAACAAAACGTATAACAAACAGGTGGGGCATTTGTAGCCCCCTATCCATCAAAAGCTATTGTCGGATGACCACATTCTATACAGTACTTCATTCAACATTCACATTACTCTCACGTCACCTCTCCTATTGTACAATATACCTTCCAAAACCTTTACAAGATTACATGGAAATACACCTTTATACTTTTCTTTTACTCTATCTTACTGTTAACCAAGGCATTAGCATCCCCAATAGCAATTAAATTCTCTACTCCTAGTTCTGTAAATTTATGGTGTCATTCCTTATAAGATTCAAATTGTTTATCATTTGAGGCATAGTGTGTTGTGAGTATAGCAAGTAGTCCTAAATTCTCTTTTTTGATATATACTTCTTGGAGAGCAGTTACATTGATGTCAAGTTTTTCCTTTTTTTTTTGTTTTTTGTTTAAAAAAAATGTTTGAGTTCTTTACTTCTGGTTCTTCAGACAGTATTATTTATAATATCTTTTAGTATGCTTCATCTCTCTTAGCACTCTGCCTTGCATAAAATGCAGTTCTTTATGATGAGGGTCGGCTTTGTATAAGGTGACCAGACGTCCCGATTTTGGCGGGACAGACCCGCTTTTTCATCATTTGTCCCGCGTCCCGCCCGTCCTCTAAAAAGTCCCGATTTTTTGAAAGAATGCACGACTAGGGCATTCTTTCAAAAAATCGGCCTGAAAGGGCGGCGTGCGAGATTGGGGGGAGGAGTTAAACTTTCGGCGGGCACTGGAGGGCGGTGAAGAGGCGCCTGATGCAGCCCCGCCCTCTCGAAACGGCCGGCGTCGCGGTGGGCGGGGCGGCCCGAGGGAAGGAATTGCATCCAAGATGGCCCTCGGGCCGGCGCTGGCTCAGCCGGCCGGGGCTGCCGCCGCAGCCTTCCCGCCGCCGGGGCAGCCGGGACTGGGGGCCCAGCCGCAGGGGCAGCAGCAGCAGGCCTCTCAGCTCGGGCCGGCCGTGGGCGGCGTTGGCGGCGGGCGGGCGTCCCGCGTTGTTGACTCCTCCGGCGGCGGCTGGAAGCTGGGGGGAGGGGGAAGGGAGGCTGCTCCTCCTCTCCTTCCCCCGCCCCATCCCTAGCCCCGCCCTCGGAGGCGCCGCTGCTGTGAGCTTACGAGCGGCGCAAACAGCCCTTCCTCGTCCCCCTCCCCTTTCTTCCCCCCGTCGCCTCGCTGCCGCCGTTGCCCTGGGGCCGGGCGGGCGACCGGGAGACCGCGGCGCTTGGATGCTTGGAGCAGGTAAGCTGCCGGCTGCCTCCTTTCCCCGTCTCCCGCCTCCCGTTCGTTGCTTGCCAGCCCGGCCGAAGGGGAGGCGGGAGGCGAGGAAAGGCCTCCCGAAGGGGAGGCGGGCTCCCGAAGGGCTGCCAGCTCCCGACGGCATCTCCTGCCATCAGCCACCCACTAAGTAAAATGAAGAGAAGCCCAATGCTAAAACAATCGAAACCCTTCCAGCCAAAAATATCCTGACTTTTTAAAATGATTCACCTTAAGCAATTTCTAAAATTAATGTCTGAACAACTTTATCCCTACTTTTTAAAATGACACCAAACAAAACCAGGCAAACAAAATAGCCATGACAGTTTTTCTCCTACTCCTTTTTCCTTGGGTCATAAACTGTTTTTCTTGTCTGGGATTCCTCTCCCCCCCCCCAAAAAAAAATTCAGGACCTTGCAAGCCTTGCATCCAATAGGTAGGAAGCATCTCTCCCCCCCCCCCCCCCCGGGGCTGTGTAGAGGGACTGAAACCCAGCTCTCGCTGAGTAACAAGCAACTCAAAATAATTAATAGATGAATGAAAAACACAAATGCAGCCAGGAACAGATGGATCCGCCAATTCATTAGCAGAAAGCAGATCTTCTGTTTCAGTGTCAGGAGACCTTGTTGGCTTTTGTATTTTAACATTTGCAATTCTCTAGGCACTTAATTAGATTATATTGATTTGTATTTCTCAGTTTCTTCCTCCAAATGAGCTCAAGGAGCAAAATATAAGATCTGCCTCCTTCTGTTCTCCGAACAATCCTGTAAACTGGATGAGACTGAGAGCAGGCGGGATCCAAGCTCAGGCTCCGTTCAACACAGCATTTTTCTAACGTTATTCCCACCCTGGATATGCAAGGGAATCTCCTTTTGACTTCAGGGTGAGCTTGTTCTACACAAGAACGAGAGAGAGAGAGAGAGAGAGAGAGAGAGAGAGAGAGAGAGAGAGAGAGAGAGAGAGAGAGAGAGAGAGAGGGAGGGAGGGAGGGAGGGAGGGAGGGAGGGAGGTAGAGAGAAAGAGAGAAAGGGAAAGAAAGAGAGAGAAGGGGGAGGGAGAGAGAGAAAACCGGGGGTGGGGACATGTCTGCACATATGTTCTGTTTTCTTTGTGGTATAAATGGAAGAGAAGCCTGTAACTGCTGATTCATAAATGAAGCCTAAATGTGCTTCAGGCTCTCAATTTTCATCTAATTCCTTAACCTTAACTGTGCAGCTGTACAAGCCAGAGCTTCTGCAGGCTCTTCAGAATGGATGCCAGGGCCAGATCTGCTGTTCCAAAGTTGGTTCAGATACTCAGTTCTGCTCTAATCCCATCATCTTGTCCCAGGATCTCCCTTTCATCTTTTTGCCAAGATTTTAGTGAAGCCTCCCAAAAGAGATGTAAACAGGTCCTAATGTAAAGCAATATACAGTATTGACTATAAGAAAAATATTTTACACCCCCATATTCAGGCAGCTAGTATTTATAAATATATATGATAAGTGATATAGGGTCTGCCGCTTGAGCAGGGGGTTGGACTAGAAGACCTCCAAGGTCCCTTCCAACTCTGTTATTTCATGTTCTGTGTTCTATTTTTTTTCTAGCTAGATTATACATTTGTGGGATCCAACTGGAAAAAATATAAAGGAGTGGGAAAGACCAATGAACCCCACTTTTACTGTCAAAGCCTTCCCAAAATACTAAAATCAGAAAAGTGTGCTTTCCCTTTCCCTTTTAATCCCACAAAGATGCACCAGACTGAAAGATGGACGCTACTCTCAACTTACAGCTTCTGGCCCCAGCACCACCCTGCTCTGCCTTACTTCCAAAAACAGACAGACAGACACATGGCTTGGCCCCTCAACTGGCCTGTCATGTTCTCAAGCAATTAAACAGGGCACGACTGGTGAGCTTGCAGAGGGAAACCCAGGCAAGGCGGGAACAGTCTTCAGAAACCCGCATTGCTCTCTCAGGTAAAAGAGGGGGAGCACATTTGCTCCCATTAGCCCGATGGCTCAGACAGGCAAAGGGGAACCCGTTACAAGAGCTCCCCTTTGGCGCTTCCGCATGTTCCGAGCAAGATGCCAGCACTGGAGTCCAAAGCGGAGACAATCCCGGCCAAACCATGGAGGCTTCTGTTCAGGGTTCTGAAATTGATGTAGTGCAAACATAATAATGTGGGTATCCCCTGTCCTGAATGGCAGAGGGAATGGTGGGGCTTGGGGTGGGTCAAAATATCCTAGCGGTGACAGGTATGGGACGTTTGGTGGGAGACAAGGACACGCTCGGGAAATGCGATCTTGGTCCCCAAATTCCAATTTTGCACTTCAGTTGCCTGAACTCTGCCCCGATACCAAATCAGCAGGACCTTGGAGGCGTTCAGATGTGGCTGCTAAATGCCAAGTTGGTCTGCCACAGGGTCTCTCTCCTCTGCGATCCGAGTGCAGAAAAGAAGGCTGAGCTGGCATGTATTACCAAAACCAGGTTTGGACCTGAAGAAGAGGGGACCCTTTTGGAAATATGCCCAACCGAGTTTGGGGTATGGCATCAATCATGGACCTGAGGCAGGACGAGGGAGTGACCATTGTCATAGGGGAGTCCCTTGCAGCCATGTCCCTGCAGACTCTCCACCCTGAATGGCAACCCTGGTGGGCGGGATGGGGCCAGACAGTGGTGGGAACCGGTTCGCTGAACTATGCAAAAAATTAACAACAGGTTCAGCCGAACCGGTGCAAACTGGCTGACTTCCACCACTGGTTGGCAGTGGAGTTTCCCAGGCTTATGGTCCTGGAGTGTCACGATGTGGATATTGCCAGTTGAGCACCTCTACTATTTCTAGGTTTATTGTATCAAGCAGACATGTGATATTTTTATTGCGCATGTGTGCATTCCAAGAGTTTGTCTCCTCCTACCCCTTCTTCTCCTGGCGCCTCACCCGAGGCAGACATGAATTCTTAGCTGAGAAAATGTACCTTATTTAAGGTTTATATTCTTTTGTTACTTTTGTACTAAAATAAATATTTTGTTAATTAGAATTGAATCCCGGTTTTATTTTCTGAGTACGAATGACTTCAAAGAAGCAAGATCTATATCACCTCTTTGATAGGAAAATTCCTATTCATCATGGAGGTTTAGTCTGCATTCCGTGAAAGTGGGGTCTGGGGTAGTTCAGGAGTTCATGGCCATCTTGACAGTCACAGACCTATTCCAGGTCATTCAGGGCCAAAAACAAACCAGTGGACTCACACACCCAATCTGGTCTTCTTGTCCTGGCAGCGACACTATGCTCTGGAATTGGGGGACGTCTCTGGGGCTTCCCTGTCCTGGTCAGCTCACCCACTGATAACCAGGGGATACTGTAGCACTACTCCCACCACCACCACCACTGCAAGAAGGCAGGGCTCATTCGATTGGTCTGCCACAGTGACTGAAAGATCCTTACATGTTTCAAAGGGAGCTCTTTGGGGATCTCACCTAGTATTACTGTATTCCAGTTTCTTTTTCTGCAGTATTAAATTCCTCCCAAGGTTCCCATTGCTTTTATCTCTGCAACTAACTTTTCCTTATTGATTAGGATCAAATTTAAGACAACTAATTTCCTTAAAAACCTTCCTTTTTTCACCTTCTGGAAATGGAATAATCAGAGTGACAAGAAAGAGGGAGAGACAGAGGGAGGGAGGGAGAGAGGGAGGGAGAGGAAGCTTTTCTATTTTAAACCTTGGTAAATTTAGGGGACCTTGGTAAAATATCCATTTATTACTGTGTCTCTCCACTCTAAAAGTTCTGTTATCACATCTGAGAGTCTTAGCTTGATCTTCTGCCTGGTATGATGAACTACTGCACATCTGTACAATAATATCTTTGTTTCCCTACTTTTGTATTCTTATCTAGATATCGTGGGTTGTACTTTCATGCTTTAATGTTGATTCCTGGTTTCAGTAGAGTTACGCACTCCATTCAGATATAATGCAACACTCCCTCTGCCTTTGAATGCTATATTATTTCTTTATTCAGCGTATTTGTGTGCTGCTGCAATCAAAAATGACTCAATGGCTCACACAAGAAAATGCCATACAAAACCGACCCCACAGAAAAGCTGGCGAGGAGAGTCTTTCATCTCCTGAGTTGTTCCAGGCGGCCCACCTGTCTGATGCTCAGTGGGCTGTAAGGAACTGGCTTCTGCTGGGAATGAAATTGAAGCCTTAGAAACTGAAATGACTTTATTACAGTCTTTGACCAACATTACTAGTAAGCAGGGGTGAAATCCTCTGAAGTCTGCTACCGGTTCGCTTCATGCGCACGCATGCACGCCGCAGACACTACTGTGCAGCGCTGAAAAAGGAGCATTTTGAAGCCATCAGAAGTCAGCAAAGGTAAGTAGAACAGCGAGGGGGCGGAATCAGCTGTGCTGCGCGATTTAGATTAGCTAGAAAGCAGGAAATCCTGCTTTCTAGCTAATCTAGATCGTGCAGCACAGCTGATTGTCAGATATACCGATTCGCCTAAACCGGTAGCATTCTTTACTACCGGTTCGGGAGAACTGGTCCAAACCGGTAGCATTTCACCTCTGCTAGTGAGAGGAAGAAAATGTATTGCTACAGCAAACCCATTACCAAAAATTATCATAAAACAATAGAACCATACATCTAAGTCAAACATTTAGTAGCATTTGTATGGCTCAGTAAATTGGCAGTTGGTAGTCCAGAATACCAGTGAAGGGTTAACATCATTTAAAAAGATAATGAACAGGAAATGTATCTGTCTGTGTACCAAATTTGGAAATACTAGAATTGGAGAGAGCAAAGCACATCTTAGCATCTCATATAAGGCACACTGGAAGAAAAGATAGGAAAAGTTTCTATCTCCCTAAAGCCAGAATTAAGCTTGTCCATGAGGATAAGGGAATCAAAGGAAGCTTAATTTTTTTGGCGGGGGAGAGTAAAAGATATGTGGCTCTGAAGCACCCAATTGTGAGAACCTTGGGGAAGGCACATTGGCAAGTGTGGCCCTCAAGAGCCCAAACACTCTATTTGCCTGCCCTTAAAAAGATTAAACCAATGCTGAACATTCATGGTGATTCATAGATAAAGTAGCCTTGAAGAAGCACCAACCTGCATTCGGATGAAATAATAAAGATCAGTTTCTTTAACTGTAGTTCTTCAAGTCTGCATGCCTACATGCCTACAAATCCAAATGCCTACGGTTACAGATAAGTAGCTAGTTCTTCATCATAATTGGGATTCACACACACAGTTGAAGACCAAGCTTCTTGCTTGGAGGAGTATCCAGTCCTCATTGATGGAATAAGAATTTACGGCTAGAGGTGATAAGATCTTTTTCCCTTGAAAACTAATCCTTGTCAAAATAAAGCCCGACAATAAAGTCTAAGTAATAAAATATTTATTTCAGTAGAAAAGAATATTAAAAACTATAATCCTAATAGCTACATTTCTGCAATCTAAGAATCACGTCCTCCCTCAACAGAGGACAGCAGCCGAAGAAAAAGAATGCAATGGAACGTTCCTGTCCTAATGTACACATATATTCTTACCTCTTTTACTCTTATTCATGCTTGTACTATTACATATATATTCAATCATGTTTTACTGTTTATACTTTGCTTATACTCATATATGCTTGACAAATAAACATACAAATACAAATACTTGACTCAAAGTCTTGGAGAGCTTCAAATCCTGGGACTTCTACTAATACATTCCTCCACTTTGCTGTGAGACAGCTGTATTCACCCAGCCATTCACACCTCTGTGCAAGTTCTTTGCAAGTCATTAAAGAGCCTAATCACCAACTTAGAGCTGTTGATTAATGCATAATCTTAATCATGATTACACAGTGTAATTGATGTTAATTTGGAGAGCCAGTTAATTATGAAAATAATTGTTACAGCTTTTCTGTTTTAATAAAAAGGAGTGGATGTGCCTTCCATAAGCCATAAATTAAACAAGGTCTAGGTCTAGGTTAGTGCTTCTCAACCGGGGCTGCTTTAAGATGTGTGGATTGCAAATCCAAAAGCAGATTGGGGAATTCTGGGAATTGTAGTCCACACATCTTAAAAAGGCCCAGGTTGAAAAACACTGGGCTAGGGTGATACTACTTTTCTGGAAAACTGAATAGGGGGATTGGCACAGAAAATACTTTATTTACATTGAAAAATTTCCCTTTGCCATGGGACATTTTGTTTTTCTAATCATCCATCCATCCTTTATCTATTTGCTAAGAAAAATTTCCTGAAAGTCTTCAATTAAACTTGGAAATTGCCAAACATTCTTAATGTTGCATCAATAGTGGGCAAACTATTGATTTCCCCCAAAATATGTTGGAAGTGACCTTGGAAGTCTCCCATTCCAAACCCCTGTTCAAGCAGAAAACCCTATCCCATGTCAGACAAACCGATGTCCAATCTCTTCTTAAAAACCTCCAGTGTTGCAGCACCCAGAACTTCTGGAGGCAAATCATTACACTGATTAATTGTTCGGTCAGGAAATTTATCCTTAGTTAAAAGGGCTACCCTGTATTTTCTCTTATCACTCTTTACTTCCTCTTTTTCTGCTTTTTTATTTCAACACTTCAGATTTTGTTCTTCACACAACAGAGATCAGTGTGTGCAGAATTAATGTAATAGTGTGTAATAGTAGAGACCAGTTTACCCTACTATACTTCCTAATTGCCTGAATTTCTGGACTTCCAGACTTTAAGAGTCCTCATCAATATTTCCTTATCAAAATAGAGAGAAGGACCATAGAATTGTAGGATGAGTCAAGTGGAGTGAATCAAAATTCAGTCCTTGGCCTCTTACTGTTCAATTTCTTTATTAATGAGCAGTATGAAGAGTTCAATGAAACTCTGATAAAATTTTTCAGAGGGCACAAGACTGGGTGGGTTATTACCTGGGTGGGTGTTGGCCCAAAGTCTTGCCTTCATCATCATGAAATGGCATTCAACATTGCATGTATTGGACAACATCCACAGAAGTGGATAACTATTATTATTTTCTCTGTTATTTTGCAAGCACACTGAGTACTTCTGTACCCGAGACAAACTCCTTGTGTGTCTAATCATACTTACCGTATGTTCTGGCATATAAGATGACTTTTTACCCCTTGAAAATCTTCTCAAAAGTCGGGGGTCATCTTATACGCCGGGTACTGAAATTTCCGAGCCGGGGGGAGCTCAAAAACAGCCGCGGCCGCATCCCCACCGTTCTCCGGCCAAGTGGCCGAAGGAGCCCTGGAGCCCCGACGCTGCCCTGCATCTTGGTCTCCTGCTGGGAAGGCTGTGGCCGCCACCACCAGCTGCAGTCTTCTCAGCAGGTGGGAGATGCAGGCAGGAGCCTGCCGCTGACGCCACCACTTCTGGCATCCCCACGCCTCTCGCCCCGCTTGCTGGGTGCCTCTGTTCTGCGGTCCCTCCTGCACACGCCCACCGAAGAAATATTGTAGCAGTGATAGCAGCAGTGGCAGTGGTAGCACACACTCTCCTTCCCTCCCATGCGCGTTAACCCTGCCGGCACCGCAGTCGGGGACTCAGTCGGGTAGCTGGAGCCCCACGGGAGACGGTGACAGAGGCTCCTTCTTCCTCTGAGGGGAAGGGAGGGGAGCAGCCCACCCACCTACCTCGCTTGGTGCGATTCCCCGCACTTGGCGTCTTGGAAGAGGGCTGGGCGAGGGAGAAAGGAGCCATGGTGGGGATTGGTTTGCAGGGAGGGAGGGAGGGAGGGAGAAAAAGAAAGAAAGAAAAAAGAAGAAAGAAAGAAAGGAAGAAAGAAAGAAAGAAAGAAAGAAAGAAAGAAAGAAAGAAAGAAAGAAAGAAAGAAAGAAAGAAAGAAAGAAAGAAAGAAAGAAAGAGATGGTAGGAGGGGTAGTCTTATACGGCGAGTATATCCCAAACTCTATATTTTAACTGGAAAAGTTGGGGGTCGTCTTATACGCCCAGTCATCTTATAAGCCGGAACATATGGTAGTCAATAAAGTATTCAGAATAACAGAGTTGGAAGGGAGCTTGGAGGTCTTCTAGTCCAACCCACTGCTCAAGCAGGAGACCCTTTCCCATTCCAGACAAGTGGCTGTCCAGCCTTTTCTTAAAAGCCTCCAGTGATGGAGCACCCACAACTTCTGAAAGCAAACTGTTCCATTGGCTAATTGTTCTCACTGTCAGGAAATTTCTCCTTAGTTTTAGATTGCTTCTTTCCTTGGTTAGTTTCCGTCCAGTGTTTCTTGTCTTGCCTTCTAGTGCTTTGGAAAATAGGTTGACTCCCTTTTCTTTGTGGCAGCCCCTCAAATATTGAAACACTGCTATCATGTCACCTCTAGTCCTTCTTTTCTAGGCTAGACATTCAATTCAATTCGATTCAAAAGACTCTCCCAAATTATACAGCTATAATTAAACACTACCACTATTTCCTCCTCCGTCTCCTGCTAATATTAGAAGAAGAAAGTGAGAGCTTCCCTCCATTTCAGAATGCTGCTTTCCACACCAGCAGTGAGAGGAGAGGAACCCAGCAACTGAATTAGAGTCAATTGGAAGAATCAGGAGCCAACTCAATTCAACTCAATGCCAGCTGCAACAGAGCTGTAACCTTCCAGAGACAGGGCTTGGGACACAGAAGCTACACTGTCTGCACGGCTGGTTAAGAAAGCTGGAACATGGATCTCCTCCCCAAATAACTGCACTTTGTGAGAGGCATCAGGGACAGCCTGACACATTCTGGTGATGAAGTCCTAACTTGGCAATTGGCATCAAGGGAGAAGCTCTGCTCATTAGCAAATGGAAAACAAGTACATTTAATTGATGAATACTTAAGTCAAGACTAGCTGTGCCACCTTCCCGTTTTCCACAAGGGGACTGCACCCTTCCCAGTCTTTTGTCTTCTTCCTCCAAGGGGCTATTATATCTTGAAGGAAATGCTGCATTATCAAAATATGTAAAAAGCTGAATTGAAAGAATGGTGGAGGCTGTACAAGAAGTATTGATATAAACTCTTCTTATATTTTAAATCAACAGGTAAAGGACTTTACAGTCTTTGCTGGAATTCAAAAGCAGGCTAATTGTTCCCTGGGGTACCTCAATCAGGAAATGAAAGAAAAAGCTAATTAGAATCAGCTTCCTTTCGACTAGAGAGATGTTTAACTTGCTGGAAACTTTTATATTCATAAGCCAGTCTTCTTCTCTCTAGTGTTTTCCTTTGAACCAGTGAAAAGCCAATTCCCCCTCCTAAAAGGTCTCACACCATCCTGCACATATGCACAAACCCCTGAGGCACCATAATTCATCTGAAAGAAGCCATAAGCTTGGCACTCAGAAGCGGCAGCAGATGGCCATTAATGTTGACCATCAACAGTACTTGAACGTCTGGAAAAATATTCCTACTGGCCACGTTGTGAGCAGATGAGCAAAGAGCCATTCAAGAAGCAAAATGCCCTAATTGGATTGAGGGGGGGGAGCAAACAGGGATGCTTTTGTGGAGAAGGAGCTGGGAGTTCCCTTTCAAGTTCCCTTCAAGAATCACATCTGACCAAGAGTAGGTTGAACAACAGGCAAGGTGGATGATCAATGGAACTGGGGCTTGAAGAATCAATTAACAACCTGGACTTCCGGTTTGGTGTTGCAGCGAGACGGTCGGGATAGTAGGGCTCCGCGAAATCCCGGCCAAGTTTTCCTCGTTGGGGGCCCCTAAGGGGCTAAAGTCACCCTGGAGGGATGACGAACAAAGGAGAGATCACTTGCTGATTGCAGGAGATCGGCGGCTCTTCCGTTTGAACCGAGATGCCCTCCCAACCAACAAAGAAGAGAGACGGCCATTATGGCCAAACTGAAGCTGAGGCAACCAAAGAAAGAAATGAGCTGGAGTGGTTTGTGAACAGTGGATTGTAACTGGATGAGACGATTTTCAACTTCTTTATTACAGACCCACCCTAAATAAAATAATTTTTGAAAGACTCCGAAGCACTAAAAAGCAGTGAATTAACACACGGAGATAAATTATAGACCCAAAAGAGAAATGAAATTTTAATGGAAGAATATGAAGTTTTAAAAGATAGAAAGACTGAACTGGAATTTGTGGTACTGTGAAAAGTGATTTTAATCAGTTGGAAATACTGTCTGACTGCCAGAGGAAATTGCATAAAGAAAATTGAAATTTTTTGAACTTTGACAATCAGCTGTGATAGCTTCTGCCTTGTTTTAATATTGGAACTAAGAACTGGGATGCCACCTACAGGCAAAATATGATAGTATATTATTATATGGTTGCAGAAGACCTTGAAAAAAAAAGTCAGGACTGATAAAGAAGAAAGGAAAGTCAGGATTGATAAGAAGAAAGAAAACAAAGTGAAAGGCAAACAACATCTGGAAGGCCATCTTTTTGTTTTTGCTTCTCTATCTACTTGTCTTTTGGCAGCTTGGGAGTAATTGGTGAGCCTTTTGAAATTTTTCAAAGTAGTGTGGATTATAAATAATAGGAATTGTCCTTGAAACGGAACACCTGACTCTGTGAACTATTGAGACATGGGGAAATTTGGTGGGCCATTCTACTATATGATAGAACATCTTACGAGATGAAATAAGAAAAATTAAACAAGACCTACAAATTTGAATAACTTGGAGGGAGCAAACCGACAGATTCAGAGGACTACAAACATCGTGGATTCTGAGGAACAGTTCAGGGATTGAGTACATTTTTCTGATATTGGCTTTTTGGTGTTTTTGGACACTTGGGACATTGGGATTTCGATGAATTACTGAGTAACTTTTAGCAAATTAAAATAAAGTAAAATGTTACAACAAGGGAAAACAAATACACTAAAAAAATACTATTAATGCTTCAATGTATTTAGGAAGCGATGACAAGGAACCATAGGGAGATGATGGAAATAATGCATGATACAGATGTAGGAATAAGAAACTCCCAGCAAATGACAATGAAGAATAAACAAAAAATTCAGAAAATAGAGGAGAAACTAGAAGGAGTAGAGGAAAGAATAGAGGAGATAAATCAACAAATGATACAAGCAGATAAAGATACGAAAGAGATAGTAAAAATTCCTGAAATAGAGCAAATAGATTATCTCGCAAGAGGTCAAGGTAGATTATCTCGCAAGAGGGAGTAGAAGAGGGAAAAGAGAAAGATCTCCCAGAAGTGATGATAAGAGTTACTGATGGGTGTTTCAGAGATTAGACAGTGAGAGGCAGATGTGCAGGAAAAAGAAATACTTAGATTAAACATGAGTGATGTAAAGGGATACAAGATCCCAAGGGAGGAGCATGGGAGACCTATCAAAAAATCAATAAGAGTTGAAATACTAAAAGGACAAGAGATGACGGATAGAGATAGAATACTTTTTAATATGGGATTGGTTTTATTAAAGATTTATTAATAAATTTAATAAAGATTCATTAA
Source organism: Diadophis punctatus similis (assembly GCA_023053685.1). Lineage (NCBI taxonomy): Eukaryota > Metazoa > Chordata > Lepidosauria > Squamata > Dipsadidae > Diadophis > Diadophis punctatus. The sequence continues at coordinate 6,594,714 of JALIGW010000027.1, read as the reverse complement.
AGATTTCTAGAAGTAGAAATTAGAAAATGGGAAAATATTACTATGCATATTGTTACATGATACAATTTACTATAATTACTATAGTATATTATGTATACTATGTATACGTAAATGTTAGAAGTTGGAAGATTACTCAAAAAGTCAATAAGAGCTGAAATGCTAAAAAGGACAAGAGATGATGGATAGATATAGAATACCTTTTAATATGGGATTTCTTCTATTAAAAATTAGAAAATAGAGGTAGAAACTGAAATTTGGGGAAATATTATGTGTATTGTCACATAATATAACTTACTACAATTACTACATATATGTAAATGTTAGAAGTTGGAAGAGTACTACTATGTATACTTAAATAGTATTAGTATTGTTATTAGTATTGTGTATAAAGTAAATCAACAGAGACAATATTTATTTATTATTTATTTATTTATTGGTCGCATTTGTATGCCGCCCACTCCACAGAGACTCTGGGCGAACCATATATCAGTGATGGCGAACCTTTTCGGCACTGAGTGCTGAAAAAGTCACACCGAAATGTCGCACGCAGTCATCAGGGCTGCGCTCCAGAAAAGCCAAAAGTCCGGATTCTAGCACACATGCGCACCTGATGATCAGCTGGCCAGAGCACATGCACAGGCCGATTTTTGGCACTGCTGCACATGCGAAGGGATTGCGCTCTGGAAAGGCCGAACTTCTGGGTTCTGGTGTGCATGCGCACCCGACAATCAGCTGGCTGGCACACATATGCAGGCCGGTTTTCAGCACTGCCGCACACACAAAGGACAGCTGATCATCACACATGTATGTACGCCAGAAACCCAGAAAACAAGCAGGCAAGGGCACACGTGCCGGGTGACATTGCTTCACGTGCCACTTTGGGCACGCATGCCATAGGTTCGTCATCATGGCAATATACTGTTCACTAAGCAATCATGTTTGTTAAAGAAAAAACTATAAATATATATATATATATATATTTAAAAAGAATCAATTAACAACCTTATACTGAGCCTGGGCTCTGAAGAAGCATTGCAGACACCTCCACTCCAAAGATGTGGAATTTCATCCAAGGCAAGAAATGGCAACAGAATGATGACAGATCACAAGACAAAAAATAGAAAAAGACAAAACAATGAAGGCATAACAGAGGTTAGCATGTATACCAACCCAGGTGGATAGAGCAGGTAGGGAGAACTACATGTCTGAATGCTCTGTCACCAATTAGTGCTCTGTCCTGGATTAGTGAAAGCTAGCATATCGAGTAGGAGGATTTAAGGAGGATTGATGGATAGTGTCAGATCCGTGATCTGCCATTCTTCAGGGGAAGGGGGAGAGTTGGTTCCTGGTACCTTATATTTGTATTATCCTTTCCATGTATCCCACATCCTGCATTGCATTCTTTTATAAACTTTAACCTGATTTATCACCGTTGCCTGGTGCTGCCAAATACTTTCTCACCTCTTGGGGAATGCGAGGAGAGGGTGGGCCATGTGGGCTGCAGTGCCGGAGGAAGGCCCTTTATCTCTTTCTCAGGGTGACCGTACAATAACATCTTCACGCCTGCGGATTGGCTGAATCCACATCGGACTGCTGGGAGGAGTCTTTAATTTCCTTTATCCTAAATGTATGCCCTGAGGGACCTCAGAGCTTGCCTTCCTTTTGCCCTGCTTTCACCTCTTTCCAATAAAAGGTTCCTTTTGAAATCACAAGTTTCAAGAGTCTTTACTTTTTTGGATAAGGGGGAGAGGCTGGGCCTTACAGATAGATGGATGGATGGATAAACAGACAGAGGATAGGCAGAACTTTTGCTTTCTATGGCAAAGCATCAAAACAATTCCCATGCCCTGCCTGAAACCATACCAGATCCAAAGACAGCTGTGAAATGTGGAGAGGTGCCCTGTGCCCTGAAGGAGCCTCTCTTGGCTCCAGGCAGCTTTCCAAAAAGGAGCTTTGCAGACTCCACAAAGGCTTGAGAGGGCACCCCTGGCTGCGCTCCTGGAAGCTCAGTCCTGCCCTTCAGTTCTCTCCTCCTGCTAGCTCAATAGGCCGAGTCTCAAGCCAAGTGCCTTTCGCGTAAATGACTCATGATTGTTTCATTTACGATGGCCAACCAGAAGAAGAAAAGGAAGAAAAGACCCTCCCTCAAAAATATGTGAAGAAAAAACAAATCTGAGTGGCAGCGCTTAAGAGGAGGGAGGGCAAGTTAATTGCAGCATAGGAGCCCTCCCTCTTAGTTTTTGTGCTTTGACAAACAGACTCTTTTGCTAACATTGACTCATTTCTTGCTGCTATAGAGATCCCAATAGATCCTGCTAACCTTTGGGGTGTCCATTCTTCAAAAATGATCTCAAATAGAATTAAGATTTTATCTCTTGTCCAAGAAGCAGGTAAAGGTAAGTCAAACCTTCCCAGTGCTTCCTAAGCCACTTGCCCAAGAACAGAACAACACATGGGATTATCACACCTCTTGCGTGCAAAAGTGTGCTATTCTGCAGTGCTAATAGGACCGGCCAACGGAGTCCCTCTCAGAAAGGGAAACAACAGAATAATGACACAATGATAGCACCATCCTTCAAACAGTTCATCCTGCTCAAATGGGTTAATTTCTTCTTTCTCCCCAAAGTCCATTGTTCTAAACTATTGTAAATTGTTTTATTGACAGGAAAGCCCTGACGATGCATGAACCGAGGTTCTATGCGGACTCTGATGGAGCGCAGCAGGCCCAGCTACAATTCCAATTTTGGAGAGCTTCGCCACAAGCTAAGGTAATGGAATGTGTGTGTGACCTGGGGGAATGAGGGGAAGAGATACTGCCTAGGAAACAATCAGAAAAGAGAGGCAGGAGCACCCAGTTGCTCAAAGGTAGAGGAAGAAACTTAGGATGGACCCACCTTAATGGGTCAAGCAGTTAAACATGGCAGCAGGAAATTTGTACAATAAAATATTGTTCACACTAGAGCTTTTGTAATCTATGAGAAAAGCAGAGAACTCTTTTTACAGAGTCACAAACTGATCTACTGAGGAAGATTTCAACTATGGAGCCCAAATTTTTGTGCAGTCAATGAGCCTTTTATTTTAAGACCTTGGCTCTGTCCAAATATTGAAAACAGTTCTTTATAGCCTATACTTCACTACTCTGCTAGAGAGCAAATTCAAGAACATAGTCTAGAATAAACCTGCTTGACCCTCCAGCTCAGTGGCAGTTGGAAACCTTCAGAGAAGGTGGGTGTTTGGTTTTTTTTTGCCTTGTTCCTTTTATAGGGATCTTCACTGGTACCAGATTGTCAAAGGCTGTCAAAAAAACATGGTGGATGGACACCATCAAAGTTGACACCAGCCAGAGCATAGAAAAACTCAAAGAAGTAATGCAAGATCAAAAGATGTGGAGGGACCTGGCCCATTGAATTGCCAAGAATTGGACACAACTAAATGGATATCATCATCCTCATCATTATCTGGTACCAATTTTTATGTCTACCTGACATTCAGAAGGTCATTGTATTCTCCTTTTAGCAGACAAACATCCTTGTTTCATCTACAAAGTACCTACATTTTCTGTTTGTGATTGTAGAGTCCATCTGGATATTGTGAAGGAATCTGCCTCTAGTGTAAAACTCTAGGAATTAGAGACAAAAAGAGTCCATGTGGCACACACTGTGGGATCAAGCATCAAGCACGGCTGTGATGTTTTCCTCTTCAAAGGAAGGGAATTGCATCTTCCAGAGTTGCATACTGAAAGATTTTTCTAGAAACCAGCCAAAGAAGTGTTCTGAGATTTGCCTTCAGGGTCCCATCTCATATACCCAATGTGCTTTCCAGTTACAGGCTGACTTCATCTCCCGAAAGGCAAGAACTCGGCTAATCAAAATCAGCTATTAGCCGAAACTGGTTTTTACTTTGGAGAGCATCCCTTATATTTGCTGACAATTTGTGACCAGGCTGGATAAAAACACTAGATTGAAAATACTTGACACGTGTCTTTCCATTTTGAGGGAGATGGCCCACAAAAAACCTGAGAAGTTGTTAAAGAATGCAATAATACAAAATGCTATTAGAAGGGTACATAGAAGATATCCTCAAACAAATTGTTTTCACCAGGAAACTATTTAAATATTATGGAGGTCCCAAAACAATGCAGAACATTCATCCTGACTGTTCAGATGCCCTATTACTACTGTAGTGCATGGAAGATACAGAAAGATACCTTATGCTCAGCATTATGTTCATATCCAGAGAGTAGTGAAGAATCAATTGACCATATTTTATTATACTGTTTGTTATAGAAGGACATTTGGCACAGGTACACAGGTCCCTATTATGTCATTTTCAGGTAGATCAGACACTTTCTATGTTTGCTGTTGTTGGCAGATTTAAAGTGAAACACAGAGAGGGGAGGGGAGGAGAGGGTCAGCCCTGGAAGCCATCTTTTCCGTTGGAGCTTCAGGGCTGCCACATTTAGTGCCTGGGGAAATGGGAGGGGGGATGGCAAGGAGTCTGTGGGGGATTAGCCCTAACAACATTCCTTTCTCTGGAAGTCAAGGGCATTCGGCCTGCACCTGGATGGGAGCGACTGGGGCTGTCTCCAGTTGGGACGGTGAATTGATTGGACCATGTGATGGACTTGTGAGTGCAGGAGATGGATCTTTGACTTTCTTTTGGGTGGGGAAAACCTGGAACTCTCAGATTTGGGTTTTCCCAGATGTGCCAATATGACATCTCTAATAAAATGGGACTTTGAGGAACTTCAAGCCTTGGCGTCTTCTTTTGTTGGGGGTGTTATTTGGAACCCTGACGAAGAGGGGAGGGGGAGGGGAGAGGGGAGGGGAGAGGAGAGGAGAGGAGAGGAGAGGGGAGGAGAGGAGAGGGGAGGGGAGGGGAGAGGAGAGGAGAGGAGAGGAGAGGAGAGGAGAGGAGAGGAGAGGGAGGAGAGGAGAGGAGAGAAGAGAAGAGAAGAGAAATATTTTTGCAGCAACCTGTAATCCACCCTCCCAGGAGACAACTAATTTTTTTGTTCCCTTTGGCATTAAACATTCTGTTTTCATTATATTAGATATTTTCTGTCACTTGGGGTGACAGTATTCTCCTGTGCATAAACCATTTAACAGAAGAGCAGTCAAGGAGCAAAGGAACTACATTATTAATGTTTCAAGTTAAATTAACTGATTAAAAAAAAACACACACTCCCTAGGTAAAATGTATATATCAGCACTTTATGCAGATTAAATGAGAAATTAATGGAATATGGTAGGTGATTTTGTAACAAACATAAAACATAAAGTGTCTAGAAAAATAATGGGATTTCTATGGCAGAGAGGGAGATGAAAGAGATGGAGATGCAAACCAAGGAAGATCCAAAAGAATGTTCAAAATATTTCCAGAAGATGATCTAATGTGGTATTTCTCTGGATCAGAGCTTGCAATACCCAAATCTCTGTAGCAGCCTCTGTAGCAATCTATGGGCAAGCGAATAGGCCTTGTGAGCAAAAACACCCTGTGAAGGGAACCTGAAGAAATATCCACTCCTTGTAGCCAAGCTTGTAGTCCGGGAAGCCCAGGTTGCTGTTTCCTCTGTCCAACCTCCACTGCTCCACTTCCTTGAAATTAGCTGGATCAACGGATACCTAGCCAAAAGTCAGCTTTGGCCAGGTGTCAAGAGCTGCAAATGCAGTGCTTGGAGGAACAAAACATGTCTTGGAGGAAGAATGCTAAGAGAAGCAAATAAATAATAGAAGTAAAAATTAGCTTGTGTCATTGTATCTGCTGTCTGATTTACCTGGGAGAGCAGACAAGAAATTTGAACATATGCAAGAACTCACTTGTTCTTACAAAGAACTTCACAATACTTGGAGCCGAGGTGGCGCAGTGGTTAAAAGCAGCACTGCAACCTACTTCAGCTGACTGCTAGTTCAGCAGTTCAGCTGTTCAAATCTCACCGGCTCAAGGTTGACTCAGCCTTCCATCCTACTGAGGTTGGTAAAATGAGGACCCAGATTGTTGGGGGCAATATGCTGAACTCTGTAAACCGCTTAGAGAGGGCTGTAAAGCACTATGAAGCGGTATATAAGTCTAAGTGCTATTGCTATTGCTATTGCTACTTCGCACATGAGCAGAGATAAATTTTGGTCTAAATATCAACCCAAAAACATGGCAGCATTGGGAACCTGGAATTATCTGCTCCCCATCGGGAAAAACATGAATGTTTCTAGCCTTTTCTATGTCTCCTGTAATAAAGACTGCACATTCAATATGGTGCCTAAGGGAATTTATTCATCACATTCTTACCGAGCAACAAGGCCACTGCCCTGATCCATAAGATCCAAAGACCACTCATGTGTGGTCTTTGCTTAACTAGAAGTTGGAGATCAAAGGACTTCAGTGCAGCTGAATGGGATTGACCCAATAATACAATTCTTGAGGAGGTTCGCATTGCTAATTAGAATAAACGAAAATGAAAATGGCTCCTTCCCCCAGGTTTACTGGGAAGCTTTAGTAATCTGAGAAAAAAATAGTCATAAGAATAATCTGGGTAAGCACCAGCAAAATATCCAACTATTTTTTTTAATTTTGAAAAGAAGGATTTCAGCCCAGAGCAATAACTAGGGGAAATTTGTTGGTCTGATTGGAGGTTCCCATCATGGGGGGAAAGTTGAGCTGGTCAAAATGGTGAAAGCGGAAGCAACTCACAGCTCAGCCGAGGCTTTCAGACGTTATGTTTGCACACAACTGTGGGAATGTTCCTTCTGGCCAGACCAGAACTCTTCCTACGATTTGCTTAGTGCTGGAGTGGCAACTTTTGACTGTCTCTGGGGCAAAGTCTAACCAGGCAGAGCTTCAGCGAATGATGTGATCCACAGGAGGTGGCAAAGAATCATCTCAGCTGAGCAGATCCACAAAGTAGCACGGAGCTTTTACTCCCCAGACTGACGCTTCAGCTTATGGTAACTGAGAAGCCGCCACAGACCTTGAGACAAAGTGAGTGATCCTGAGCAGCCCTTCATGAAACCAAGAGTGCCGTAGATCAGCCCAGGCCTAAATAGCATTGAGGCAAGGGAAGGGTTGCATTGGGGTGCACAGGTTCGGGGGGGAGCGTTATGGGTGTCCCCTTCAGCACTCTTTCCCCTCGGCTTCAACCAACCGAGCTACCATCTATGATCCAGATGACCATGAGTTAGCAGAAAAGCAAGTTCTCTGTATTTCTTTGCAGCTGGTGCCCAGAGAGCTCTGCTCATTTCTGCTTCAAATAAGCCTAGTCAAATCCTAAAACAGGTTTCATGCTATTTTAACAGATTAACAGAATTAGAAGGGACCTTGTAGGTCATCTAGTTCAACCCCCTGCTCAAGCAGGAGACCCTACAGACACCAGTTCTGACAAATGGCAGTCGAATCTCTTCCTGAAAGTCTCAAGTGATGAAGCTCCCACAACTTCCGAAGGCAACTTCTGTTCCATTGGTTGATTGTTCTCACTGTCAGAAAGTTCCTCCTTATTTCTAGCTTGAATCTCTCCTTGATCAGTTTCCATCCATTATTTCTTGTCTCTCCTTCAGGTGCTTTGGAAAATAGCTTGACCCCCTCCTCTCTGTGGCAGCCCCTCAAATATTGGAACACTCCTATCATGTCTCCTCTGGTCCTTCTCTTCGCTAGACTGTCCATGCCCAGTTCCTGCAACCGCTCTTCATATGTTTTAGTCTCCAGTCCCCTAATCATCCTGGTTGCTCTCCTCTGCACTTTTTCTAGAGTCTCAACATCTTTTTAATAGTGTAGTGACCAAAACTGGATTCAGTACTCTAGGTGTGGTCTACTACGGCTTTATAGAGTGGTATTAGTACCTCACTTGATCTTGATTGTATCCCTCTGTTAATGCAATTTAGGATTGCATTGGCTTTTTTGACTGCCGATGCACACTGCTGGCTCATATTTAGCTGGTTGTCCACTAAAACTCCAAGATCCCTCTCACAGTCACTGCTATTAAGCCTGGCTTCACCCAGTTTATATGTGTACTTTTGGTTTTTCTTACCTAAGTGTAGGACTTTACTTTTCTCTACATTGAATTTCATTTTGTTAGATAGGACCCAGAGTTCAAGTCTGTCAAGATCCATCTGGATCTTGAGCCTATTTTAAGGAAACAAAATCTCCCAACCTTTTCAAAAACTTGGAAAACAATGAAAAATCCCAGCCCTGCCCAAGATTTAACACAGTCCTTCTCATTCTGCAGCATTATCCTGCTCTTAGTGACTTTTGCACCACCCCGATGTGAAGTGTAGCCTCCCAAGAATTGCCCAGCCGTGGTTTGGGGGGAGGGGGGACTCTCGATTGTTCCTTTTCCTTCAATTCTAAAAAGGGATGAAACAAGTCAAAGCATTTCAGTTCAGCCTGAACAATCGAAGGAGCCTTGACATCCTTTTTGTTGCTCCCCTCAGCAGAAAGAATCAGGCAGGAGCCGAGAACCAGCGCTTGAATGAGGGCAATTGTGTTCATGGCTTTTGCCCAAAATACAAGAGTGGAAATAAATAAAGCTTTCTTTAATTATCTTTAGTTGAGCCACCCACTATTAGCGCTATTAGTCCATGGCAGGTTAAAGAGGCGGTAGAGACCACCTGACGTGGGGGACAAGCACAGCAGGTGAATCCTTCTTCTGCTTTCTGCAAGGAGTCAGTGGACATCAGGGAGAGGTGAGTCAGCAAGTGCTGGTCATTTTCCTACCTGACGCAGAGACACAATCATCTGTCAAGCGACTCAGACCCAGGAAAAAGTTCTGTCTTGGTTTATTTCACTTAACTCTCCGAAAATGGAAGGACTGAACCCAAGAAAACATCAAAAGCAGATGTTCAGCTGGCTTCCACCCTACAAGCACATTGCAAGTTTTCAGACAAAACAGAAAACACAGTTCTGATTGCAGACAATTCTGACATAAATATCTTCTCCACTAGAATTTCGCTAGGCAGCCCTATTCACTTAAAACTCTCTCATCCACCCAGCAAAAACTTGAGGCCAGATACAGCACTCAGGATTAAGGCAGGTCAAAATAGGTCCTCCTACTGGTTTAGCAGAATTCAAAGGTGACCCCCAAAGTCCTCTGCAAGAGGGGCTCAAAGGCAGAGTCTGCCACCTTCTGGAGCAAAAGCCTGCAGCCTGAAAATCTCCCTGTCCCAGTTCTGGCCTGGCTGTGGAGAAGAGCTCAGAGGCAGCAGCCCTTCCTGACCTTCTTCTCCTCCAAACCCACTTTGGGCCGAGCCTGTTAGGCCAGGTGGTTGCTACACTTGAAACAAGGAGGAGGAGGGACATGGGCACTACGCCCAGAGAAGGACGCGGACAATGAAGCTGCTTGATGGGCAGCTACTGAGGGTAACCTGGGAAAATGCTGTTCTAGACATCCTATTCCCAGGTCTTTATCCTAGAAAATCACAGGGAATATCTTCTGTGAGGATGGGCTATTAGGAGGAGGATACGGGGAATCCCAAGGGGAAAACAGTTCACCACGTCTATCATTTTATTCTCTTGTTTATTGTCGCTTACGTTGGCATTTGATATCATTGCTTAAACTTTGATGCGGTAAGTCACCAAGAATCTGTTCAATAAATTCAGTAAACAGCAGACAAGGGGAGGGAACAGAGTATTTAGGGAAAGACAGATCTCACTGCTCCCCAACTCCAAGCTGTAATGTTTGCCAGTTCTGCATTTCCCCAGAACCCTCCTGATTTTTCAATACAGCATGTATTTAATCTCACTTATGCAGCAATTTTTCAAATACTTATTTAAAAGTGGGGAGGTAAACTTCATTTTCTTGGCGGGATGGGGGGGGGTGTCATGATTGGTAATTTAACTCCCCCAAGATACAGTGGAGAATGTGCCTTACTAAGCCACTTCTGAAATAATCCAGTGTTTTTCTTCCTGCCAGGGTTGCAGGCCCCAAGGTGCAGAAGGACTTGAAGCTGTGGAAACTCTCCCATCCCCACTCAGCGCATGGGGCAGAGGGCATAGACCAGGTGGGATGAGGTTGGCCGTTGGTCTTGCAATTTTCTGTCCCCAAACATACATCAGTATGTTTTCATTGAAATGAGATAAAATGAAATGAAATGCGGTTTGAAAAAACACAACACACACAAAAGAACCTCACAGGTAAGATAAAGTACTAATGAGTCTCTGTAATAGTAACATATGCTTCTGCAATAGTGTGTTAATTATCTGTGCAAGCCTAAATCTAAAATATTACAATCTATGAAATAAAATGTGTACTGCCTGAAACAAGATAGATAGCATGTATTAAGCCTAAAGTGATAAATTGAAGTGGTTATTTCTGTGACCAGTTATGCCTTGTGGACAGGTATGCTCGGTTAATGGGGTTTTGGCCTCGCAGCAATGCGGATGATGAAGTGTTACTGCAGGTTTTGAAATGTACTTTCCTCAGCTTAGGAAAAGCGAGATTTTTGTACGTATCTGTCTGGTTCCCAAGTGCCCTTATTATTGTGGCGTGAAACTCCATATCCCTTGTTCTTTGAGTGAGCAGTCGTTGGGTTTGGTCATACTCTAAAGAAATTAAGAATGGTACAGAGAGCCCACAGAGTGCCAATTTCTGCTCTACAGCTTGTTTCAATATATGTTCATTTATAATAGAATAGTGTCTAGAATACTAGTTAGCTCGTGTCCTGTTGGATCATCATTACAGAGATATTTGATTACTTAAACAGAGAAACAGAATGACCATGGGTAAGCAAAAAAGCAGTAGGAGCAGGGGCAACATCTGACTTCCTGCCTGCTTCCCCAGTGACTTTCCCTGTGGAAGCCGGCAGGGAGTATTGGAACTGTGAAATTGTGGTTTCTTCCCCAAACCCCAAAAACTTTAACCTTAGACTGTCTACAATCGACCTCACCCCATTCCTAAGAGGTCTGAAAGGGGCGTGCATAAGCGCACCATTGTGCCTACCGTCCCTGTCTTACTGTCCTATTTTCCAAATTTACCTGTATCTACTTTGCTTTTGTTTATGTTTATACCAATACCTGCTATCTTGTACATGTTTTGACAAATAAATAAATAAAAATAAATAAATAAATAAAAATAAACTGGAATGACTCAGCTCCTCTTCTATACATGTCCTTGGCCAGCAGCCTCTCTGGGCCAATTCATGGGGCCATTAGCCAAGCAGGAATGCAGGCCACACAGACCCTTTCTCTGAGGCAGCAACGCACAGCCTCGTCCTCTCCCTCTCCCTCTCAGGGGCCCCTGGAAAGGCCACCTCTGCTGCCTCCCCCCCCCCCGGCTGCATATCCATAGCCCTTCCCTTCTCTGGAGCCATCCTCTCCACTCCAGCTGGTTCTGCTGCACTGTGGCAGGAACTCCACATATGCTGCCTTTTCTTTTGCAAGCTTATCAGTGGAACATCTATGGAGATTCTCAATCATCCAGGTCACAGTTGTCCCAAAGGTGCTTTTCCAAAAATCGCCATACTGTGAAATCCACTCAAAAAATAATAATGAAAAAGTGGGCAGTTCTTAAGTTCATCAGATATAGAGCGAGAGGAAGAAAGATCACTGCCTATAATGAGATCTAAGGTTTATAATATAGATACTAGAATCAGATTTGCCCAGGCACGAGTGAATGGCTGTGAGTTGAAGTTAACCAGGATAACTTCTCCTAGGAGAAAACTTTTCCTGCAATTTCATTATCAAAATCTTAGCTTGATTTCTTCTGCTTTGAATAATTGAACCTTTACATGTATGAAATGAGGCTGCTTGCAGTATTTCAAGCCGGAATTTGAACCCAGTATTAATGACGGAGAATGTTAGTGCCTAGTCTGGCATTAAACATTCCTTTATACAGGGAATAGTTCTGCAGAAAGGGGGAGTAACAGAATAACAGAGTTGGAAAGGACCTTAGAGGTCTTCTAGTCCAAACCTGTCACGATGTGAATATTGCCAGTTGAGCACCTCTACTATTTCTATGTTTACTGTATTTTCTAATCAAGCAGACATGTGATATTTTTATTGCGCATGTGTGCATTCCAGGAGTCTCCTCCTTTCCTTCTTCTCCTGTGAGCCTCGCCCGAGGCAGACGTGAATTCTTAGCTGAGAAAATGTAGCTTATTTAAGGTTTATATTCTTTGGTTACTTTTGTACTAAAATAAATATTTTGTTAATTAGAATTGAATCTCGGTTTTATTTTCTAAGTAAGGATGACTTCAAAGAAGCAAGCTCCTATATCACCTCTTTGATAGGAATATTTTCCTATCCGTCAAAACCCCTGCTCAAGCAGGAGAGCTTATACCAGTGGTGGCCAACCTTAAGCATACCATGCGCCAATTTTTTCACAGACGAGTTCAGATGCGCCATACAACTCAAGCATGTTTTTTTACCTTCTTACTTTCACGTTTGGGGTTGTAAAATAGGGATGGGGTAGGATCTGCTTTGCTTAAGGGAGGGAAAGGAATAACTCAATCACGCAATTCAATTAATTAATTTACGCCACTTCAAAAGACACATGTTTATTGGAGCACCAATCTACAATAGTTAGAAATAATCTCTTGGACAAGAGGGTGATCGCTGTCGTGGACCCCACTGGTGGTGCTACAGCTGCCGGAGAGTCTCGTTTGGTGAAGATAACTCTGGACCACAGTTGTTGGATGTGATGAGAGAGAGAGAAAGCTCTGAGCGAGATGAAGCACTGAGAGCGAGATCAGCTTGGAACTTCGTAATATATATTTAATCTTGAATCTGTCTTTCAATCACTCTCAATACAAAACCACGCTAGTACAGTCAATAAAACACTGCTTCAAACTCCATGCCACGATGTGCCTGTCCTGGGGATTTCATGGTAGATGCCTGTAATTCTCACGGAGCCCTTTTGCACATGCAGCCACTGGACAACTGCACCTCAATAGGCTGGGAATGAAGCTGATTTAAGAAACCCCTTGCCACATTTTATCCCCTTCCTCTGCTTTGCCCAGGCAGTTCCATCTGCATAATTCAAAAGGCTCAGATTTGTAGATACTCTGTGCTTCCTAGACCAGAGAGAGAAAGAAAAGAGAGCCCGGGAGCCACTCTTTCTGTCCTCTGTCTAGACCAGTGTTTCTCAACCTTGGCAGTTTGAAGATGTGTGGACTTCAACTCCCAGAATTCCCCAGCCAGCGTTGCTGGCATTGGAATTCTGGGAGTTGAAGTCCACACATCTTCAAACTGCCAAGGTTGAGAAACACTGGTCTTCTCTAGACGGTTAAGGGGGTGGACTCCATTTCACCTGTTTTAAAAAGGAAAAGAAACCCAAGACGAGGTCCATCCTTTTAGCCTTCCATCAACAATTTTAAAAGGGAGTGGGGGACCCCCAGTATCTCATTGTTTAACCCATGAAGATGTAGGTGAAAGCTGTTCCATTGCTGTCCCAAGGGTGCTTTTCCAAAAGGCTACTGGACTTTCTTGTTTTTTTTTCTTTGAAAATGTTTTGCTTCTCATCCAAGAAGCTTCCTGAGGAAGTGAAATGTTTTCGAAGAAATTGCAGAATCGTGAATCCCAGCCCCTTCCCAGAAGCAGGCAGCACAAAATAGCAGGGACAGGCTCCCGAAGAGGTGGCGCACCAGCAGAGCCTCCCTGGTGGGACAACTCACGTGGCTTCCCCCATCACTAACACAAAGTAACAGAAAGTTTAGGCATTAAGAAAGCCCATTACAAAGTCTCATAATAAGCACTCTCGGGATTTATCGCCAATTATGAAAAAAGGAAAGCAGTAGGAAAGCTTATAATGGATGCAAATCAAATTAAAAACCCTTTTAAGTTACCTTGGCAGAGTTATTATGGGGTGAAAGGCAGGCCTGCTCTATGGAGTACTGGCTGATTCTGCAAGCTCCCAGTCCTGGTCAGCACATTGGCGGCTCAGCCACACATTCAGACCCAGCTCCATCCCCAGGCAACCAACCTGAATGCAGCCTCCCCAGGAAGCTTGGAACTGGCCAAGCACAGGTCTCCCTCGAGACGGTTTAGGCAAGTCCAGGAGAGACCATACAAGTTTTAGGGGAGTCCCCCTCCTGCTGCAGCTCAACAGCATGGAAGATGGTGGCCTCTAGAAGGGCAGCAGGGAGGGGATTCCCAGACTTGCTGGCTGGGGAATTCTGAGGGTTAGAGTCAAGGTGGATAAAAATCGATGATTAATTTTTTTTAAAAAAATAGGATTTTTAAAATTTAAATCGGATTTTTTTATTTAAATTGGATTTTTTTGATTTTTATCAAATTTATTTTAATAAACTGCTTTTGGAGTAAAAATCTATCTAAAGATAGTTTTCTATTTAAGATACATTAATAATTTAGTTTATTCAGCATGAAATGGAGCTTAGGTATGTAGCATGAGGCTGTACATTCGGCAATATTTACATTTTTGGTAAACTCATTCAATGAATCCAAGCTCTGCAAGCTGATATAACATGCACTGCATTGATGCATTCACACAATTTCACAGTAACCCTGAGATAAATCATAAAACACAGTTCAGGAATATTCCTTTATCCCATTGTTTTGCAAATCTAGGTACACTACAAACTGTATGATTGTTTGAAGAGAAATGCATTTGTACCACCAGGTTCTAAGTGTGAAGAGGAAGGGCAAGCAGTAAAAATGAAAGTGAAACCTTCTAAGCAGCTTATAAATCTATTAAAGAGCACCTGTCATTTCAGATCCATCATGGCAGCGCCTGTTAGCGGGCATCCATTCACCTGCTGCCTGCCACGTCCCTCACCTTGTTGTAGTCACTGCCACATCACCAGCCGTTCCATTAAAGTGAATGGGACTGTCAGTGAGTCAACAGTGGGTCAGAGGAGGAGCCGCTGCAGGACAGAGATGACAGTTGCTCTTTAAAAATTAAATTAAATTCAATTAAAAATTAAATCAAGTTGATTTAAATCAAGCCTTTTTACTGGATTTAATTTAAATCGACTCAATTTAAATCAAATCCACCCTGGTTGGAGTCCATCCATCTGAGAGCCACCAAGGTTGAACGATGTTGATTTAGCCAAAGCTCTTTGCAGGAATCACAAGAGAGTTTGGGCTTGATCTAAGCTCCAAGCCAGCCACCTTGGCTTGGCCCCTTCCAGATGCTTTATTTTATTTACTTACTAGCTCAGTGATGGCGAACCTTTTTTCCCTCAGGTGCCAAAAGCGCGCGCGCGCGCGCTGTCACACACGTGTGAGTGCCCACACCCATAATTCAATGCCTGGGGAGGGCGAAAACTGCCTCTCCCGCCCCCACAGAGGTCCTCTGGAGGCCGGAAATGGCCATTTCCCGACTTCCGGTGGGCCTGGTAGCCCGTTTTTAGCCCTCCCCAGGCTCCAGAGGCTTCCCTGGAGCCTGGGGAGGGTGAAAACACCCCCCAGAGGCCCTCTGGAAACATAAAATGCCCTCACAGAGCCTCCACACGAGCCAAAAATCAGCTGGCCGGCACGCACATGCATGCTGGAGTTGAGCTAGGGCAATGGCTCGCATGCCGGCAGATATGGCTCCGCGTGCCACCTGTGGCACGCGTGCCATAGGTTCACCATCACTGTACTAGCTGATAACCCAGCGTTGCCTGGGTATTTATAGATGTTGAAGGGTTTGTCTGACAGGGAGCCATTGGGAGGGGCCTTTCTTCCCCCTACTCCCATGCCCATCATCCCTGCCCTCCCCCTTCCCCCTCCCATGCGCGCCTCTTTCCCACCCTTTCTACGATCCTGGCACTTTGCAAAATGCGCACTTCCAATGCAATGCGAACCGGTAGGGAAGGGAAGTAGGACCCACCCCTGATGAAGATGGTGTAATTTTTAAGCAAAGGTAATTGCTCAGGTGAAAGGAATAAGAAGAGGAGAAAATGAAGTGACATGTTAAAAATAGCAATCTCCAGATTGCCCAGCCATTTCTACTCTTTCCCATGCCTCATGTGACACAGAATAACCCAGACCAGACCAGAGAATATGGCCTTCTCTATCAGCAAACCTGATCTCAGTGTTTGCCACCAGTTTTCCATTGTGCCACTTGAGGCCGCTTGGAGTGCTTTGCTTAAGAGGTTGACATTGCAAAGGAGATGCGATTCTCCTTATGGAGAGGCAACAAGGGGGCACAATCCATCTCATGAGTCCCTTTGCAAGCCCTGCCACTTGTCCAGCACTGGCAATGCCCAGCCTGGGCTTTAGGAGGGAGAAACCATGTGGCTCAGGGAAGCAGCTTCAAGGGCTGCTTTGTCAAAGCAAACATCAGATCTGCACTGCACAGAAGGCCACACACAAAGGCCTGGGAAAACCTGCTGCTCTGAAGCTGCTGCCTCCTGGTCTCGGGGCTTGAGTGAGCCGCCTCCCTTTCCCCACTCCCTGCACAGAGAAGGGCTTCGCTGCAACCTGCTTTAAAGTGGTTAGGCAAACTAACCATTGTGTCATGCAAGCCACAGAGCTGGGCAAGGGTTTCCCCAGAAACTGAAGAACTGCTGCCTTCACAGCAGGATAGACAACCCTACAACATGCTTGTTTTTCTTTCCTTTCTTTTTCGCAAATGGCCTGACAAGCACAACCTGTGGGGATGAGCAACATTATTTGTAAATCAATCAATCGATCGATCAATTGTACTAGCCACAAGTACAAAAAAAGTGGCCCTAGCAATTTACTCTCTGTATCTCTGTGTGTGCATGTGTAACATAAGGAGTCCTGTTGGCGCAGTGGTTAGAATGTGGAATTGCAGGCCAACTCTGCCCACAGAAAGGAGTTTCATCCTGACCAGCTCAAGGTTGACTCAGCCTTCCATCCTTCCGAGGTCAGTAAAATGAGGACCCAGATTGTTGGGGGCAAGATGCTGACTCTGTAAACTGCACAGAGGGCTGTAAAGCACTATGAAGCAGTATATAAATCCACGTGCTGCCTGATAAATTTACCCCAGGAACTGTGGTAGCTCAGGATACCTTTGAATCTAATTTCTGAGCTCTCCCATTGAAACCATAGAGTTGGAAGAAGCTATTTAGACCAGAGTTCAAACCTCATTCAGTCCAGGAACCAGAGTGGCCACAATAAATTAAGGTGACCAGACGTCCCGATTTTGGCGGGACAGACCCGCTTTTTAATCATTTGTCCCGCGTCCCGCCCGCCCTCTTAAAAAGTCCCGATGTTTTAAAACAATGCCCGACTAGGGCATTCTTTCAAAAAATCGGCCTGCAGGCACTCGAGGACGGCCAGGTTGGGCCCAGCCGCAGGGGCAGCAGCAGCAGCAGCAGGCTCTCTCAAAATCGGGACATCTGGTCACCTTAAGCTACTGGGGAAAGTCCAGGTAGGACGCGCGTCTCTTGCTGGGGGTTGGGCGGGCGGGGCAGGACTGGCGGGCGGGACGGGGCGCGCGTCCTACCTGGGACTTTTCCCAGTAGTTCCAGTCGCGTTCCTTGCTAAGCGCCCAGAGCAGAGCAGCCCCTTCCAAAAGATCGCGAGACGTTATCTTTTGGAAGGGGCTGCTCTGCTCTGGGCGCTTAGCAAGGAACGCGACTGGAGCTACTGGGGAAAGTCCAGGTAGGACGCGCGTCTCTTGCTGGGGGTTGGGCGGGCAGGGCAGGACTGGCGGGCAGGACGGGGCGCGCGTCCTACCTGGGACTTTCCCCAGTATTAAGAGTTTTAAGAATTAAAACAGCGCACCGAGAGCGTCACCTGACGGTTGTAAGGATCTTGCCTGCCAGCCAGCCCAAGCCATTGCGGCCTCCCCCCCCATCTGGACGCCAACATTTGCCTTCTTTTGCCCTCTGCGCATGCGCAGAGGGCAAAACTCAAATGGAGAAACCCACCCCCGTCAATGGTGTCCCGCTTGAAGAAAAAAAAATCTGGTCACTTTGCAATAAATGGCTGCCCAACCTCTGCTGAACATCAGCAATGAACAGAAACCCACCTCCTCTCTGGGTCATTGATTCCACTCTCAAGCTGCTATTATTTTATAACATTGAAGTAGAGTCTGTTTTCTTTTACTGAAATCTATTATTCCATATCCTGACTATGGAGAGCAGATGTTGACTTGTATGACATGTCCCAAAGGTACTTTTCCAAAAGGCAACTGGACTTTCTTGGCTTTTCTTTTATTTGAAAATGTTTTACTTCTCATCCAGGAGGAACTGAACTTCTTCAGAACTGAAGGAGATTCTTGGATGAGAATCGAAATGTTTTCAAAGAAAAGAAAAACTAAGGAAGTCCAGTTGCCCTTTGGAAAAGCGCCTTTGGGACGACCATGACCTGGCTGATTGAGAATCTCCATAGATACTTGTGTGACATCCTTTCTTGCATTTGAAGAGGGCTACCTTATCCCCACCCAACCTGCTATTCCCCAGACAAAACATTCCGAGCTGCTCCACTGTCTCTTATCCCTAGATCCTCCTCCTTGTGCTTCTCTGCTCCTCTTCCCCTCAGTTACCTGATGGGAGCACGGACTGGCTCCTGGTGCTCATGGCTCCTTCTTGGCATTTTGAGGCCACTTTGCAAGGGACGAGGATGGAGAGAGACCAAACACCAGACCTCTCTTGACCATCTTCACAAACCTGATGTGAGGCAAGGGCCACCCAGGGATTTGGGCAGTTAGCAACCTTAACCAGTTCAGCTTCTTGCACAAAACCAGTTTCCAAAGTAAAAAGCTTGCTCTCTCCTTCATACAAGCATTCCCATCACACACAAACAATTCACTCCCAACAGCATAACAATGTTACACAATGCTGTAATAGATTTCCTTAATTAAAAAGAGGCAGTAACTCATAGAAATGGATCTCACAACCACAATAATTAAAATATATGAGTTGGCCATTTGGAAAAATCAATGCTTCTCTTGCTGGTTCCATCTCCGGTGTAAGCTAAACCCAGCTCTAGGGAACTCAGTAGTGAAGCATGATCTGCTCTCTTGCAAGAAATCAAAGGACTAACTATTAGGAAGGAAGAATATAAGATTCAAGCCTTTGCCGATGATCTGGCCTTTATAATAGAAGATCCACTTGACTCAGCAATGAAATTAATAAAATTAATCGAAGAATTTGGAGAAGTTGCGGGACTCAAAATAAACAAAATGAAAATGAAAATTATAACTAAAAATCTCATGAAATCTCAGATTAACCAATTGGAAGAAATAACAGGTATGCAAGTGGTCAAAAAAGTAAAATACTTAGGAATTTGGCTGACGGCAAAGTGCTCAACAATAAAAGAAGAAAATTATATCAAAATATTAACACAAATTAAAAAGGATTTGGAAAATTGGAAAAATATTCAACTATCATTATTAGGAAGAATCTCCTCTATTAAAATGAATGTCCTACCAAAGTTGCTATTCCTATTTCAGGTGATCCTGATTAATCCAGGGAGATCTTTTTTCCTAGATCTGACAAAGGCAATCTCAAAATATATTTGGCAAGGAAAAAAACCGAGAATAAAACAAACCTCATTACAAGATGTCAAGGAAAGAGGTGAATTCGGAGTCCCAAATTGGCAAATATATTACCATTCTGCAGCTTTAACTTGGATAAGAGATTGGATAGAACTCAAAAATAGTAGAACTTTAACGATCGAAGGACATGACCTCCTACTAGGATGGCATGCATTTATTTGGGACGATAAATATAAAGCACATACTTACTTTAAAAAACATTTATTAAGAAATTCACTCCGCCAAATTTGGCTACATATTAAAACCCAACACTATCCAAAAACTCCAATTTGGATCTCCCCAGTTGAAGCAATAAAACATCCAAGTCTAATGTCACCTGATAAAGCAATAAAATATAAAGAATTGCTAAATAAACAAATGAATTGTCAGAAGGTGGTATAAAATTAGACTGGTGGACTTATACCCAAATTCAAGCAAAATTCCAAAAATACAATAAGACACATGGATTCCAGAAGGATTATAGCATTACTGGATACTGAGAATAAATTGATAGCAAAAATTTATAAGTTTCTAATAAGTTATAAATTAGAAGAGGAGATAGTGAAGGAACCAATGCTTAGATGGGCACAAAACTTTGGATACCAGATAGAATTAGATAAATGGGGAAAAATTTGGATGACAAATTGGCAGATGACAATGTCAGTGGCATTCAAGGAAAACCAGTACAAGATGTTTTACAGGTGGCATTTACCACCGATAAGAATTGTGAAAATGTTCCCCAATTCATCAGCCTTGTGCTGGAAATGTAAAAAAGAAATTGGCACCTTTTATCAAACCGGGTAGACCTGTACAAACTAAGAAATACTGGAATAATATAACAAATTGGATAAAAGAAATAACACAAGAAAATATTGTTTGCAAACCCAAGTTATTTTTGTTAGGTATCACTGATTCAAGACGTAATAAAGACATCCAATACCTTATCATACACATCTTGACAGCAGCTAGAATCACCTATGCACAATTCTGGAGAAACACCAAAATACCTAAAGAGGACGATATTAGAAAGATAATGAATTGTGCTGAGATGGATAAATTAACAAAGGAATTAAGGGATAAACAAGAAACTGATTACTACAAAATATGGAATAAATTTTATGACTGGTTGAGAGAGAGAAGGAATAATACAAAATAAGATGTATAACTGCTAACCCTGAATAATATAAGAAAATAGCGCTCAAATGATGTATTCGTGAAAGTAAATACAACAATGTATATATGTAAAGATTATAGATGCAAAGACTACATAGATATATTTGTATACCAATATATTGCTTTATGGAAAAAATAAAATTTCTGATAATATCCGATGAAAGCTTATTTTATATAGGAGCTAAATAGAAAAGCCCCAAATGTCTGTTTAATGTTGTTTGTGTTGAATGTTGTATTGTCATATGTATATAGTTTAAAAAAACTTTTTAAAAAAGAGAAGCATGATCTGGCTCAGGAGGAAAAACATGGAACCCTCCCACATCGTCTCCTGCCAGGGAAAAGAAAGTAGATTATAGCAATAGCACTTAGACTTATATGCCACTTCACAGTGCTTTATATCTTAAACTAGCTGATTACCCAGCGCTGCCCAGGTATTTATTTAACCCAATCTTGTATTAGACAGGAAAAGGAATGAATTATATCTATAGTGTCAAATCAAACAATTTTATTTACAGGGTTTTAAAAGCATAAGGACCTTGTTCAAATCCCAGCTACGGAACCTGTGGACAGCTGGGATATTTAGAAGTGCCACCCCCCTGCCTCTGACACCCCCCATTTTACTATTCCCTCAAACCGGGCCTGGGACTGGAACATAAATCCCCGAGCTGGCCCATGCTGCACCTCCTCCACCCCTGCTGAAATAGGCTGGGTCTCCTATCTGGCCTCCATACCTGTTTCGCCTCGGTTGGGGTGGTCCCGTCCTTCACGCAATGAGTTAGGGCAAAGGACGATCCTGGGAACACGGGTTGAAGCTGTGAGGTGGGGGCAGACGATCCGCTGAGGCCGTGGTGCACTCAATCAAAGGCCTCTGTACTGGCCTAATCAGGCTCCCTTCGCTTCATAGGCCTACTGTGTGAGGGAGGCCTAGGCCTGAGTTGAGGAGAAGTACGATCCTGGGAACACAGGCCGAAGCTGTTCCCTGCGAGATCGGGCCACCGCAGTGAGGTGGGGGCGGGCGATCCGCTTAGGCCATGCCTAAAGTGACCAGATTTTTTTTTCTTCAAGCGGGACACCATTGACGGGGGTGGGTTTCTCCATTTGAGTTTTGCCCTCTGCGCATGCGCAGAACGCTGCGCATGCGCAGAGGGCAAAACAGCAAATGTCGGCGTCCAGGTGAGGAGGGGGGAGGGGGGACGCGGGAGGCCACTGTACGTCCTACCTACCTGGGACTTTTCCCGGTAGCTTCAGTCGCGTTCCTTGCTAATAGCGCCCAGAGCAGAGCAGCCCCTCCCAGAAGATAACGTCTCGCGATCTTCTGGGAGGGGCTGCTCTGCTCTGGGCGCCAATTAGCAAGGAACGCGACTGAAGCTACCGGGAAAAGCCCCAGGTCGGACGCGCGCCCCGTCCCGTCCGCCAGTCCTGCCCCGCCCCCCCCAACCCCCAGCGCGAGACGCGCGTCCGACCTGGGACTTTTCCCGGTAGCTTCAGTCGCGTTCCTTGCTAATAGCGCCCAGAGCAGAGCAGCCCCTCCCAGAAGATAACGTCTCGCGATCTTCTGGGAGGGGCTGCTCTGCTCTGGGCGCCAATTAGCAAGGAACGCGACTGAAGCTACCGGGAAAAGTCCCAGGTCGGACGCGCGCCCCGTCCCGTCCGCCAGTCCTGCCCCGCCCGCGGGGGCTCAAAAATCGGGACTTTTTAAGAGGGCGGGCGGGACGCGGGACAAATGCCGAAAAAGCGGGTGTGTCCCGCCAAAATCGGGACGTCTGGTCACCTTAGCCATGCCACACTCAATTAAAGGCCTCTGTACTGGCCTTTATATACATGTACATATAGGCCTACTGTGTGAGGGAGGCCTAGGCCTCTTCAGAAAAACGCTGAGCTAGGCTCAGTGTACAGAACATGACCGTTGTTCCAAAAGGCCACCCCTACGTGTGCTAGGGGTATCTTACCCCCACAGTATTTTTCGCCAGATAGTAAGTCATATGTGTACCAAGTTCGGTTGAAATTGCTCAAGGTGTTCCAGAGTTATGCTGGAACATAACATACATACATACATACATACATACATACATACATACATACATACATACATACATTTTATTTATAGATAGATAGATAGATAGATAGATAGATAGATAGATAGATAGATAGATAGATAGATAGATAGATAGATAGATAGATAGATAGATAGATAGATAGAGGGCATAATGGGGAAATTGTGGGGGGTGGAAGAGAGGGAAGGGAGGGAAGCTAAAGTCCCAGTAGAATAGAATAGAATAGAATAGAATAGAATAGAATAGAATAGAATAGAATAGAATAGAATAGAATAGAATAGAATAGAATAGACTTTTTTATTGGCCAAGTGTGATTGGACACACAAGGAATTTGTCTTTGGTGCATATGCTCTCAGTGTACATAAAAGAAAAGATACATTTGTCAAGAATCATGAGGTATAACACTTAATGATTGTCATAGGGTACAAATAAGCAATCAGGAAACAATCAATATTAATATAAAGCGTAAGGATACAAGCAACAAGTTAGTCATACAGTCATAAGTGGGAGGAGATGGGTGATAGGAACGATGAGAAAACTAATAGTAATAGTAATGCAGCCTTAGTGAATAGTTTGACAGTGGTGAGGGAATTATTTGTTTAGCAGAGTGATGGTGTTCAGGGAAAAACTGTTCTTGTGTTTAATTGGCTTGGTGTGCAGTGTTCTATAGCCTCGTTTTGAGGGTAGGAGTTGAAGCAATTTATGTCCAGGATGCGAGGGGTCAGTAAATATTTTCACGGCCCTCTTTTTGACTCGTGCAGTATACAGGTCCTCAATGGAAGGCAGGTTGGCAGCAATTGTTTTTTCTGCAGTTCTGATTATCCTCTGAAGTCTGTATCTGTCTTGTTGGATTGCAGAACTGAACCAGACAGTTATAGAGGTGCAGATGACAGACTCAATAATTCCTCTGTAGAACTGTATCAGCAGGTCCTTGGGAAATTTGAGCTTCCTGAGTTGGCGCAGAAAGAACATTCTTTGTTGTGCTTTTGATGTTTTTGATGTTAGGTGACCATTTTAGGTCTTGAGATATGATGGAACCTAGAAATTTGAAGGTCTCTACTGTTCATACTGTGTTGTCTAGTATTGTAAGAGGTGGTAGAATGGGAGGGTTTCTCCTAAAGTCTACCACCATTTCTATGGTTTTGAGTGTGTTCAGTTCCAGATTGTTCCAGTCGTATCACGAGGCTAGTTGTTCAACCTCCCGTTTGTATGCGGTTTCATCGTTGTCACAAATGAGACCAATCACTGTTGTATCATCTGCAAACTTCAGTAGTTTAACAGATGAATCGTTTGAGATGCAGTCATTGGTATATAGAAGAGAAGTGGTGAGAGTACACAGCCTTGAGGGGCCCTTGTGCTAATTGTACAGATATCTGATGTGATTTTGCCTAGCTTCACCTGCTGCTTTCTGTCTGTTAGGAAGCTTGTGATCCACTTACAAGTGTGCTCAGGTACCGCTAGCTGATTTAGTTTAGTTAGAAGAATGTCCGGTATGATGGTATTGAATGCTGAACAAAAATCTATAAAGGGGACCCTTGCGTAGGTCTTTGGAGATTCAAAATGTTGTAGGATGTAGTGCAGAGCCATATTAACAGCATCATCTGTTGATCTATTTGCTCGGTATGCAAATTGCAGGGGGTCTAACAGTGGATCCGTGATGGTTTTCAAGTGGGACATCACTAGCCTTTCAAAGGTTTTCATAACTACAGATGTTAGAGCAACTGATCTGTAGTCATTCAGTTCCTTGATGGAGGGCTTCTTCGGCACTGGGATGATAGTGGAGCGTTTGAAACAAGAAGGAACATGGCATATCTCTAGTGATTTGTTGAAGATTTGAGTGAAGATGGGGGCCAATTGGTCAGCACAGACTTTTAAGCAAGAAGGAGTTATCTTGTCTGGGCCTGGGAAAGGAACCTTGGAAGTTCTTTTCCCAAATGAAATCATGATGCTCTGTTGTATTTTCCTCTCCCTTACTAGGAAAAGTAGTAACTAGGGAAGACATAGAATTCGGTGTCAAAATCAGAAAGGGGAGGTAGTGATGAATCTGAAAACAAATCAGAAAATAAAGTGCTGTAACGAGGCTTGGAGAGAAAGGCTGCAGGGGAGGATGGCTAGTGGAACACTGTGTCCAGTTCTGGTCAACACAATATAAAAAAGAAGTTGAGACTCTGGAAAGACTGCAGAGATGAGCAACAAAGATGATTAGGGAGCTGAAGGCTAAAAATGCAAAGAACGGTTGCAGGAATCGAGTATGTCTAGTTTAAAGAAAAGAAGGACTGGGGTGACAAGATAACAGTATCCCAATATTTGAGGGGCTGCCACAAAGAAGAGGGGGTCAGCCTAATTTCCAAAGCACCAGAAGGCAGGACAAGAAGCAATGGATGGAAACTAATCAAGGAGAGAAGCAACCTAGAACTAAGGAGAAACTTCCTGACAGTGAGAACAATTAACAGCCGTGGTGCTCCATCACTGGAGGTCTTGTAAAAAGAGACTGGATAGCCATTTGTCTGGAATTGTCTAGGGTCTCCTGCTTGAGCAGGCAGTTGGACTAGAAAACCTCCAGGGTCCCTTCCTGTTTTGTTAGTCTATGTTGTTCTAGTGACCTTTCTTCATTCACATTGTTGATTTTCTTTCCCAGATGCTGGGTGTCAAACGGCAACACAGTTCGCACACCTGAGGCTGCTTGTGAAGAAAGCTTGTGAGTTTCCAAGAGATGGCAATCCCCAGAATCCCCCTGCAGGCCGTGGCGCATCAGAGGGATCACTCCTTAGCTATTGCAAATATCTGGAGTTTGTCAAAAGTGGCTTTGACAGAAAGCTGATGCATCCGAACATTCCTCTCAATCAAATGACAGCTAGAAGATGCACTTGGATCTGCAGAATCCAATAAAAGAGAAGAGGATACGGTGATGAATCTCAGAGTACAGGCGAAAGACAGCAGAAAACCTGCACGTGCCAAGAACAGCTCGCTTGTCCTTCATCTTCAAGCAGAGAGCGAAGAGAACAGACAGAGCAATTTCAGAGGATGCCAAAGGAGACTCCTTGTCACCTGGTTTTCTATGAGGCACGTTGAGAACATGATGCTCCACTGGAGTTGGACAGACATAATTCAGGCAATCTACAATATAGTGAAAGGAGGTTTTTTTTCCAATCCTGATTTGGCTGAACTCCTACACTCTGAATACTGTACTTAATAGGGATTTTTCTTTTTATGGAGAATATACACAGACGGTTTCTAAGTCTTTCTGACATATATTATTTATTGCAGGCAGTGAAAAGTTATATTTTAGAAGAGATTTCTCCAACTCTTATAAATATGTATGGGGAGGAAAAATAACCAATGGCAATTTCCCTTTCTCTTCTCATTTTAAAAAAGACTGAAATATGCTTGGGTGCTAATGAGCAGAGACTCTTTTCAGAGTTAATGATGGCTCAACCGGGGTCACCTCCTGCCTGTGTCAGAAGTTGCCTTATGATCCACTTAATGTAGCAAATAACTTTTTGCTCCTTGGGTAGCAACTTTTGCTGCCTGCACCGAGGCAACGCGTGTATAAATAGGCAAGAAGGCAGAGAAGGATGTCCTTTCCTATCGCTCACGACTTGGGACTTCTGGCTCTTCAAATCTTTTCAGGCGTAACATCTCAGAGAAGGAAAAGCAAGAGAGAAACCTAACCTGGCTCAAGGCAGCCACCTCGAGGAATGGACAGACTTGACCCAGCCGTTTCTTCTCATTGATTTGGGTGATGGCATATTGATCGTCCTTCCTGTTCCCACCTTCAGTAGAAAGCAGCTGCTGTCCTCCAATTGCTTCTACAACAGGTTCCGTCAGGGGAACTACTTCTGGAGGTGCAGCTGCTTGGGATTTTCAAGACTTTGGGCAAAGTCCCCAAGCAAGCAGCTACATGATATGGAAGGAGTCTCCTCGGTCCTCAGGAGCAGATTTACACAACAGGAAATAACAGGTGAAAGAGGGTGAGAACAACAGACTCCTTTAGAATTTCTCAGCTTTTTGTAAATGTATTGATTTTAATTAATGGAGTATTTAATTGAATAGTGTCCTGCTTCATTTATTGTGATTTGTTATTTTGATGTGTTCCTATTGCAGTGGCATTACTTGTGTTATTTTATTGTAAACCATTGCAAGTTGATTATGATTTGGTGGAATATATGTTCAGTTTAAAAATAAATAAATAAAATCAGAAGTTGCTTATACAAGGGACATGGAAACTTATGGGCTTAAACCATTTGTCTTCATCCTCAATCATAAGCTAGAATTTTGAGGAAGCAGGACTTTCCAAGTAATAATGATTATAATAATATCTGCCACATAACACCCCAGATTTAACAATTGTAGATAAGAAAGACAAAAAAGTCTGGATAGTGGACGTGGCAATGCCCGGAAAGAGCAGAATACAAGAGAAAGAACTGGAGAAGATAACAAAATACAAAGACCAGAGAGTAGAAATAGGACAACTGTGGCAAAAGAAAGCAAAGATAGTACCAATAGTAATTGGTACAATCCCGAAACAACTGGAGCACCACTTGAACACCATTGGCATTGACAAAATCATCATCAATCAATTGCAGAAGGCAGCTTTACTTGGAACAGCTTCCATCCTGCATCCATAGCACCATCAAACTTCCACATCTGTCTCTCAAAGGTCCTTGGAAAGGACTCGATAGGTAGACAAAAATGCCAAATCCAGTCTGAACATCTGGTTGACTGTCTGATGAACCATAATTATTCCAGGAAATAATCAATTCTGTTTTATTCATCACTTCAGGTTTACTACATGTTATTTAAGTAATACCGGTGTGTATGTTTACCTTACAGATTGCAATATTTTAGGTAACGCAAGTGCATGATGGTGATACACCATCACAGTTGCGAATGTTACATTTTATTATAGAGATTGCTTGTTATGCTAGCATTTTATTTCACCCATTTGGTTTTACTTTTGTGTTGTATATTTTCTTTTTCTTTTTTTCAAAATTAATGGTCTTTGCCTTTCAAAGTCTTTCAAAGTTTTTCATTATATTTCTTTTTCCTCGAGGCATCATAGATTTATGTTGCTCAGTTACTTGACAATGTTTGTTAACCACAGTTCAATAAAAAAAGCACCACCAAAAAGCAACCCACTGCAATCATAGCAGCCTTTATAAGAATAATAAATAAATCATTAAACACTGGGAAAATGTTATTTTCTCTTTCAATAAAATATTAAGTTCTGTGAACAGTTTTGGATAAAGTTTAAATAGTTTTCCAACAAAATTTAAAATATTATTGCAAAATAACACAACACAGAAGTTCCAAGATTTCAAAATAATTATTTATTGGAAGAATAGAATAGAATAGAATAGAATAGAATAGAATAGAATAGAATAGAATAGAATAGAATAGAATAGAATAGAATAGAATCTGGAAGGGACCTTGGAAGTCTTCTAGTCCAGCCCCCTACTCAAGCAGGAGAACCTATACCATCTCAGACAAGTGACTGTGTCAGGGTTCCAAATAACACCCGTCAGGCCTTTCAGACTGTCTAGAACCGTGGTGGCGAACCTATGGCACGCGTGCCAGAGCTGGCACGCAGAGCCATAGAAGCCGGCACGCGAGGGTTCCCACCGGCAAACCGGAAGTGCGAAAAAACGCACTTCCGGTTTGCCGGTGTGCTGTTTTTTGCACTCCGGAGGGTTCAGGGAAGCTCCCTGAAGCTCCGGAATGCAAAAAACTACAAAACGGACAAACCGGAAGTGCACTTTTCCGCACTTCCGGTTTGTCCGTTTTGTAGTTTTTTGCATTCCGGAGCTTCAGGGAGCTTCCCTGAACCTCCGGAGTGCAAAAAACAGCATACCAGCAAACCGGAAGTGCGTTTTTTCACACTTCCGGTTTGCCGGTTTCATCGTTCCAGGCTCCGTTTCGTCGTTCCAGGCTCCGGTAAGTGGGCCTGTGCGTGGGTGGTGGGGTGTGCGCATGCGCAGGAGGCAGCATGGGGGAGTGTTGTGCGCATGCGTGGGGGGGGAGGAAATGGGTGTGGGCATGCGAGCGCGCACGAGCGCGCCCCCCCCTTTTTTGGCACGCGAGCCGAAAAAGGTTCGCCACCACTGGTCTAGAACTATAATGGCGAACCTATGGCACACGTGCCGGAAGTGGCACGCAGAGCCATCTCTCTGGGCACGCAAGCCATCACCTGTTGCTCTTCTGGGTTCCAGCGTGCCAGCCAGCTGGTCTTCATGCATGCGGGAGTGCCAGAAACCGGAAGAGCAGCTGCCTGGCGCGCATGCGTGTGCCAGGAAGATGATCTTCCGGTTTCTGGCAGGCGCATGTGTGTGCTGGAAAGATGATCTTCCAGTTTCTGGCACGCATGCATGTGCGAAGACCAACTGTCCAGTGCGCATGTGCATGCCGGAGCCCAGAAGTTCATCTTCCCGGCGTGCACATGCTCTTCCAGTTTCCGGCACGTGCATGTGCACCGGCCAGCTTGTATTCGCGTGCATGCGTGCCAGAAACTGGAAGGTCATCTTCCCGGTGTGTGACTGCTATTCTGGTTTCTGGAACGTGCCAAAAAGGTTCGCCAACACTGATATAGGGTCTCCTGTTTGAGCAGAGGGTTGGACTAGAAGACCTCCAAAGTCCCTTCCAACTCTGTTATTGTGTAATTCTATACGTAAGTTAAAAGATGGTTAGAGTTGGAGTTGCTATGAATTTCCTGGAACAGACCAGTTCCTGGGAAAATGTTAAACAAACTTGTGGAGGTCATCCTGGAGCACCTCTGTGATTTTGGCTCTCCTGGGAGGCTACCCTCAGCAACTGCCCACAACCACTCTTGGGCACCTGAGACATACAGCATCAGAAATCTACTGGAGACCAGCAGGGTTTCCCCAGGGAGTCAAAGAAGTCAAGATTGTGACTGCGACTGCAAACTGAACCTCCACCATTCAAGAGGGGTGGGGGATTGGGATTGATCACACAGACTTCTGCCATAGCACCACCACCACTGCAGAGAGCCTTGGGAGCCACCACTCTGATAAGAGGTGTTATTCATTCTCATATCCTTCTATATTGAAGCACCTGTGTCAGGTGCACAAAATCAGGAACTCAGGCTGTGCAAATGAGTTTATTGCATGCTAACACTCTACAAGAATATGAATAGTAATGGTCAAAGCAAGTTGGAGATATATAAAAGTCAACAGAGCTCAAGGTTTTAGATCTATTGTGGGTATGAAGGGATTTGAGATTGATGACCTGTTTGACTCCTCCCTCAAGCTCAGCCTTGTCATCTCCTACAATCTGATTCCAAACTCACTCTCGCATTATAGACTTGCTGCAATGGCCATGCCTCCTTCAAGAGCATGGACAAGAATAGTCAGGTCACAACTCTCCTAAAACCTCCATGCTCAGAAAATCACACGTGAGGGATCCTTGGTGCTCTCTGAGCTTCGTTGTTTTCTTGCAGACGTTTCCTTATCCAAACTAAGTAACATCATCAATGCTAGTCATTAAATCATATACTGTATTATTCACAGCAAACACTCTGAAGTACCATGCACACCTTCCTGCCTCTCCTAGGCTGGAAACCCAGCCAGACTGAGGGGAGGCCAAAGCTGCCCAACCAACCCTCAGCCTCCCCTGTCTCAGCAGCTGCACCTTGGCTGTCCTTCTTCTCCCTGAAGACGCATCAGCCATCAGCAACCCACTAAGTTAAGAACTTTAAATTAAATTAAGTAAAATGAAGAGAAGCTCCATCCTAAAACAACCCAAACCCTTCCAGCCAAAAATGTCCTGATTTTTAAAAAATATTTTCCCCCAGCAATTCCCAAAATTAAAATTTGAACATCATCTATCCCTGATAACCTAAAAATAAAATAAAAAAGTATGTACTGTAAATAGCACTATCAGTTATTTTCCCTTAAAATGGTTGCAGTAAAATCTATCCAAAGTCCTCACCCCCATCAGCCACACCAAAATTATATGCAACTATCCAGTTTGTGAATTTATCCAAGCAATTGACCACATAAATAACACTACCAGGATTTTTCAAACTCTCCTTCAATCTCCCATTCATTCATCCCACTCTTCCACCACTCCTACCTTCAATCCACACGTCAACCTCTCTCTTTGTTCCAACTTACTATCCCTTCAAATCAAACAATACCACATATACTCCCAGATAAGTCAAAAAATTCACACACACACACACACACACACACACACACACACACACACACACAAACGTAGACTTAGGTAGGCATATATACTCACATATAAACCTAACCATAGATAGGCTTAAATGTGAATGTATATACCAACACTTTTTGAAAGTATCCATATTTCTCATTTATATTTGTGTATAAGATCATCCATAGCTAAGCAGACCCTCTAATTTTTCACCAAAATCCCATGATAAAGGTGGGCCAGCTTATCGATGGGTGGCACATTTTTCATGTGAGTTTTGGTTGAACATTCAAGGAAGGGACATTGCACAGCCCAAACCCACAGTCTGCTGTTTCCTCCATCACAAGTTCTCCTTCTCCTTCCTCCTTCTCTTGCTTAACTAGATATGTTTAGCTGAATGAAGGGAAGGCTCAGGGGAGATATGACAGCAGTCTTCCAATATCTGAGCGGCTGTCAGAGATTTTCAAGAAAAGATTGAACAACCATTTGCCTGGGATGATATAGTCTCCTGCAGTAGTGGGTTCCACTTACCTTTGCTACCGGTTCGGGAACGGGAGCGCGTGGGCACGCGCAACACTTCTGCGCATGCGCAGAGCGTTTTTGATGACGTCCGGGCAGGTGAGCAGAGCTTCCCGCCGCCACCACTACCAGTTTGCCAAACCAGTGCGAACCTGTAGCAACCCACCACTGGTCTCCTGCCTTGGGGGAGTAGAAGACCTCCGAGGTCCCTTCCAACTCTGATTCTATGAATTCTTCCTTTCCCTGAAACCATAACTTTGCCATCCTTCATTTTCTCTCCATTCTAGCTTCCTCCTCTTAACTGTTTATCTACTACTACAACTCTACCACCTTCACATTCACTCCCCCCCCCAATATCGCCTTCTTCGTCTTCCTACATGTTCACATCTTTCCTTCATTGGATTCACTACGCAATTAGAAGTCTCACAGCTTTTCCCTCTTTTTCACATATCTGCTCTTCTCCACCAGTTCAGCTGTTTCAGGGAACTTGCTAAAATTATTTTTAAGGAGATTCATTTTCAAAATCCTCCTGTTGTCCAAGATTCATACATGGCTTGCTCAGGCTTGTCACATATGCCATCTCACCAAGCCTTCTCCTTTATTTCTCCTTCTTTCCCTTTCTTCCCCAACAATTGCAAATCTTTCAGATTTCCAAGAAGTTAAAAGAATATTAATGTAAAAATTGCCAATGCCCCAAATAAAAAGTATCACTAATTCCCAGCGCATTTTCTTGATACCCTTGGACCTCTGGTTATCATTGCCTTTGGCCTTCTGAAAAGCTTCTTGACACCACTGTCCCTCCTCCAGGGCTTCCCAAGTTCAATGCAAGACTTCCTCGGCTTCTCTGATAAACTGGGAAACTGACAATTTTGCATTTAGCCCCTTCACCTTCTCTTCCCAGGGGACAATCCGCTGGCACTTGTAGCATGCGAATTTCTCAGCACTGGTAGGGAGGAAAAGAGATGTGGAACATCCTTGCAGATCATATTTCGATCCACCTCTGTTTCTCTTCCTTGACCTCCTTTGCCAAACCTCTGCTCATTTGCTCAGTGAGCTTATTCTTATGGAATGGGCTTCCATCTATGCCTCCCTTGGCTGCCTCAATTAGGTCATCAGCAAACAATGCTCTAATCACTACCCTGAGCATTCAGGGAACAGTCAGCAGCAGCCAAGCAGGGCCAATCCATCTTTTCCTGTTCCTTCATTCTTTCACTTTCTCCTTCCTTCTTCTGCTTCTTCTTTCACTTCAGTGAAATCATCCTGCCAAACTCTTATTGGCTCTTACTGTTCATTCTCTCAGTGAACCTGGTCTGATGCAATTTATAAAATCAAGGGCACACACATCATGGCTTAGAAAGCTGTGTGAATTAAGCCAATTCACAGAGCTTACCTCCTGGAGTTGTGGCTGCTCCAACTCTGAAGGTTTTCAAGAAAAGATTGGACAAACATTTGACCGGGATGATATAAAGTCTCCTGCCATAGGCAGGGGGTTGGACTAGAAGACCTCCAAGATCCCTCCCAGCCCTATGATTCTATTCTATTGTGTTCTGTTCTGTTCTAAATTATGACCTATTTGCTTAAGCAAGCTATGGCTTATTCCAATTGAGCACTCAGGAAAGGGATGGCAGTTTATTTTACAACTTTATCATCCTGGATTCTTTTATAGTTATGGTTATAAAATAGCCCTTCTGACTCTCAAAAGTGTCACATATATTTTGTATGTGCTAGTACAGACTGCCTTTCATCTGCCAGATAGATTTACACTTCCAACACTCTTGAAAAAAATCCTACTCATGATACATGACAGTGGCAATTGTTCTGACAGCTCATAGAACCGGATAGATTGACAGCCCCCATTTTGGGATTACATCCTTCAAGGAAATTTTGCTGCAGGGACAAGAGAGGTAGAAGCTCAGCAAAAGTAACTGCATAGAGTCTTAGGGGCCTCCTTGTGTTGTCAATGGGCGCATCTCAGACAGCAGCCCCAGGTCCTCAGTCTGCCTTCTCATTCCTCACTTAAAGGGCACCAATGTTTCTTGTCCATAGTGGTCAAATTAATACTTAGTGTTGTGGTCTGCCAGTGGCCTGCGGAGCTGGCAGTGGAGTCGGACAGCAAGGAGGCTGGGGAGGAACATGGGCCAGGCCTGGAGAAGGCTCGGTGCCAGAGGCAGAGATCCAGCCAGGACCATCTGGGAGGTCTGTGCTCGTTCCAGAACCTCCAGAGGCTGACATGAGTGAGGCAGAGGAACATGGGGAGCCTGTTCCCAATGCGCACATGCGCAGAGCTGCCAGAAGGCAAGTACAGTTACAGAGGAGAAGGACTACTCAGGAGTAAGGCTTGGAGATAATTGGCCCCTCCCATAGGCTATAAAAGTGGAGCAAACAGAGGTGCTCGTTGTAGGAAGCAACTTTGTTCAACTCGTGTCATTTCAGTTCTGACTCCGTGTTTCTGTTTGGCCTTGCAAAGCTCCTTGCTAATTGGTCTTTGGCAGCATGTCAAGAAAGATAAAAGTTTGTGTGCTTATTTGCCTTCTTCCGAAAGACTTTTGTCGGACTCATTAATATTGTTTGGGACTTATTACGGCTGGGAATGAACATAATTCCCAGCTGTTAAAATAAAAGAGGTTTTTGGGATGCCGTTTGTGCTGTATTATTTAACAGGAAGCCTAGGTCAGAACACTTAGGCAAGAAAAATGAACAGAAATAGAATAGGTGCTACCTAGCTGAATAGCATGAAAGGGATTTAGATGTCCTAGTGCAGGGGTCAGCAACCCGCGGCTCTGGAGCCGCATGTGGCTCTTTTATCCCTCTGCTGCGGCTCCCTGCGCTGGTCGGCTCCACAATTGATAGGGCTTTTGATTAGGACAGGTAGAGGAAAAAGGATGCCCCCTCTATGGTGGGGGAACCGGACTTCTGGTCAGCAGAGGAAAAAGGACATCACCCTAGGAGACTATTATGGAGGAACCGGACTTCCGGTCGGCTCCAGAATTGAACAGGCGGCTTCCGGTTAGGACCTTTGTGGCTCTTTGAGTGTTTAATGTTGCCGACACCTGTCCTAGTGGATTATCCACTTAAGCACTGTGCTGCAGCTCCCAAAAAAGCCAATGCAGTCCTAGGCTGCATCAACAGAGGGATAGCATCAAGATCACATGAAATGTTAGTACTGCTTTACTACACTAGTAAGACCACACTTGGAATACTGCATCCAGTTTTGGCCACCATGATACAAAAAAAAAGACACTAGAAAGTTGCAGGAATTGGGTATGTCTAGTCTAATGAAGAGAAGGAACAGGGGCAACATTATAGCAGTGTTCCAATATTTGAATATCTGTCACGGAGAGGAGGGGGTCAACCTATTTTCCAAAGCACCTGAAGGCAGAACAAGAAGTAACAAATGGAAGCTTTGTTGAACTAAGGAGAAATTTCCTGACAGTGGCAACAATTAATCAGTAGAACAGCTTCCCTCCCTAAGTTGTGGGTGTTCCATCACTGGAGGCTTTCAAAAAGAGACTGGACAGCCATTTGTCCAGAATGGTATAGGGACATCTGTTTGAGCAGGGAGTTGGATTAGAAGATCTTCCAACTTTGTTATTCTAAGTTCTAACGTCACCTGATACTTTTCCAGTAAGAGCAACAGTTGAAGAAAGAAAGAAAGGAAGGAAGGAAGGAAGGAAGGAAGGAAGGAAGGAAGGAAGGAAGGAAGGAAGGAAGGAAGGAAGGAAAGAAAGAAAGAAAGAAAGAAAGAAAGAAAGAAAGAAAGAAAGAAAGAAAGAAAGAAAGAAAGAAAGAAAGAAAAAAAAAAAACCAGAAATGGTTTTACAGGGATCCAAGAATAATGATTGAGTAAGTAAGTAAGTAAGTAAGTAAGTAAGTAAGTAAGTAAGTAAGTAAGTAAGTAAGTATATTGGCCACCCATCTTAGCCAAACTAACTTAACCCAACATCTGGATTTGTTCAATGTTTATTAATGTCAAGATTTGTGCTTAAACAATCACTCTACCAATATGGTCCTAATGCAGCATTTACAGACCATGGCCATAACCTGTAAAATTTAAGAGCATAAGAATATCAGCAATGCCCTATTTGGATTGGACCCTTGGCTCATTTACTCCAGCAATCTATTCTCCCCGTAGCCCAGTGTTTCTCAAATAGTGGGGGGCGCCCCCCTGGGGGGGCGCAGAGCGATGCCAGGGGGCACGTGGTCCGTGGGCACCGCCATCTTTTTTTTGGAATTTTTGGTGAAGAACAGGGGCCGGCCACGGAGGCGTCTCAGCCCGGTAAGCGAACACGAGTCAGCCAATCTGCCTCCCGGGAATCTCGCGCTCTCCTCCGAACAGACGCGCACACAGGCAGTCGGAACCGAGTGAAACAGCCCCCAGACCCGGAGTTGCAGGGAGGGGGGGAAAGAAAGGTGTGTTTGCGTGTGGGGGGGGGAAGCAGGCAAGGCAGGGTTCTCGTTGCCCTGTCCTCTTCTTCCCAAGCTCCGAGAAGAAAATAAACACAGCCTCACTCACTCATGTCCAGATGCACGGAGAGAGAGGGGGGGAGGGAGAAATAAATGAAGGGTGGCTTTCTTAACCAGGATGGCATTCAAATCCAGAGAAACTTCGATGATTCTGCCCTTCGGCGGTGCCCCGATTTTTCCAATCATTTATTTATTTATTTATTTATTTTGTTATTCTTATATGCCGCCCAACTCCCGAGGGACTCGGGGCGGCTTTACAACCAGGAGAAATACAAGAATAAACAAAGAAATTACATAAAATTTAAAAACAAGTACAAAAATTTAAAACAATTATTTAAAACAGCAACATCCATTCGACACATACATACTTGGGGGGTAGGCTCAGGTGGAATTAAGCTGTCCCCCCCACCTGCAGGAAAAGCCATGTCTTAATGGCTTTACGGAAAGCCAGCAGAGTGGGGATAGTCCGGGTCTCTGGGGGTAGTTGGTTCCAGAGCACGGGGCCAGCCACAGAGAAGGCTCTCCCCCTAGGGCCCGCCAGCCGACATTGCTTGGCCGACGGGACCTGGAGGAGGCCAACTCTGTGGGCCCTAACCGGTCGGAGGGAAGTATGAGGCAGAATGCGGTCCCGAAGATATCCTGGTCCTAAGCCATGAAGGGCTTTAAAGATGGTGATCAACACCTTGAATTGGACCCGGAGACCGATGGGTAGCCAATGCAGCTGGCGGAGTATCGGTGTCACGTGGGTGTACCTTGGCACACCCACCACAGCACGCGCAGCCGCATTTTGCACCAGCTGAAGTCTCCGGATACTCTTCAAGGGTAGCCCCATGTAGAGCGCATTGCAGTAGTCCAACCGCGAGGTGACAAGGGCATGAGTGACCGTGAGTAGCGCCTCCTTCTCCAAATATGGCCGCAACTGGTGCACCAGGTGAACCTGTGCAAAGGCCCCCCTAGCCACAGCAGAAAGATGGTGGTCCAATTTTAGCTGTGGATCTAGGAGGACCCCCAAGTTGCGGACCTGGTCTGAGGGGTCAGTTTCGCACCCTCAAAAACCAAGGAGGGGTAGTTGTCATGAACCTTAGGAGGCAATATCCACAGCCACTCAGTCTTATCGGGGTTTAGTCTGAGCCTGTTCCTCCCCATCCAGATCTTAACGTCGTCCAGGCATCGGCACATTACATCCACTGCCTCCCTGAAGTCAGACGGGGTGGTGATGTACAGCTGGGTGTCGTCAGCGTACTGATGGAAACACACCCTATGTCTGCGGATGATCTCACCCAACGGTTTCATGTAGATGTTAAACAGGATGGGCGAGAGAACCGACCCCTGGGGCACCCCACATAATAGGGGCCTAGGGGACGATCTCTGCCCACCTGCCAACACCGACTGCATCCGATCGGCGAGATAAGAGGAGAACCACCGTAAAACGGTGCCTCCCACTCCCAACTCGCCGAGCCGATGCAGAAGGATACCATGGTCGATGGTATCGAAAGCCGCTGAGAGGTCAAGTAGCACCAGGATGGAGGAGTTCCCCCCATCCCGGGCCCGCCAGAGATCATCCATCAGGGCGACCAAGGCAGTTTCTGTACTGTAGCCGCACCTGAAACCCGACTGATAAGGATCTAGATGGTCTGTTTCATCCAGGAGCTGCAGAAGCTGAGTCACCACCACCTTCTCCACAACTTTCCCTAAAAAAGGTAAGTTGGAGACTGGACGATAGTTCTTCAAATCAGCTGGATCCAGGGAAGGCCTCTTCAGGAGGGGTCGCACCACCGCAGTTTTTAACGACTGCGGTACGGATCCCTCCCTCAAAGAAGCGGTGATCACCGCCCGGATCCAGCTGCATGCCACCGCCCTGCTGGCCGAGACCAGCCAGGAGGGGCACGGGTCCAATAAACAGGTGGAGGTACCCATCGCTCCCATAGCCCTGTCCACATCCTCGGGAGAAACAGGCCCAAACTCCTCCCACAAAGATGGATTAAGACTGGCCCCTGTCAACTCTATGGACTCTGCCCTGCCAGAGTCCAAGTCCAACCGAATCTGAGCGACTTTATCCGACAGAAACTCAGCAAATTCCTCAGCTCTGCCTTGCAAGTGTTCCTCGCTCCCCCCTTTTCCAAGGAGGGAGCGAGTCACCCTAAACAAGGCGGCTGGACAAGAATCTGCGGACGCAATAAGAGCGGAAAGATAGGATTGTCTTGCCGCCCTTATCGCCACTAAATAAGATCTGATGTAAATTCTTAATAGTGTTCGGTCAGACTCGGCTTTCTTGGTCCTCCAGCGGTGCTCCAGACGTCTCTTCTGGCGTTTCATCTCCCGGAGCTCCTCGGTAAACCAGGGAGCTTTCCGGGATCCACTGCCACGGAGAGGTCGCTTAGGCGCAATTCGGTCTAGAGCCCCTGATGCTGCGGTGTTCCAAGCAGCCACCAGGGAGTCAGCCGAATTGTGTACCAGGGTTTCAGGTATTTCCCCAAGTTCCCTCTGGAATCCTTCCGGCTCCATTAGGCGCCTGGGGCGGAACCACCTAGTCGGTCCCGCCTCCCTGCGGGGGAGGAGTGGGGTCGTGAAATCCAGCCTCAGTAGGAAATGATCTGACCATGACAGAGGGGTGATGACTATGTCCCTTATCTTCAGATCATCTCTCCACTGCCCCGAGAGATATACTAGGTCAAGCGTGTGACCACCCTCATGAGTCGGACCCTGGATTACTTGGGTTAGGTCCATGGTTGTCATGGAATCCATGAACTCCTGAGCTATCCCAGAGGTTTCACCAGCAGATGGCAAGTTGAAGTCCCCCAGCACCATAAGCCTGGGGAACTCAACCGCCAAGCCGGCTACTGCCTCGAGCAGCTCAGGCAGGGCCTTACTTACGCAGCTGGGAGGCAGGTACGTTAAGAAAAGGCCCACCTGAACCCCTAAGTCCAACTTCAGAAGGAGCGTCTCACACCCGACAATCTCCGGGGCAGGGATCCTACGAGGATGCAGATTTCCACGCGTTATAATTGCCACTCCTCCCCCCCTTCCCTGGGGTCGAGAATGGTACTGCACTGAGAAACTGGCTGGGCATATCTCAGAGAGGGCTAGTCCCC
This sequence comes from Diadophis punctatus similis, assembly GCA_023053685.1. Classification (NCBI taxonomy): domain Eukaryota; kingdom Metazoa; phylum Chordata; class Lepidosauria; order Squamata; family Dipsadidae; genus Diadophis; species Diadophis punctatus. The sequence goes on along the minus strand of JALIGW010000027.1, from coordinate 6,555,865 downwards.
CCTCTTGCCCTAGCCAGGTCTCGGTAACACATACCAGGTCTGCCCCCTCCTCTGTGATTAAATCACATATCAGGGGGGCTTTGTTGATAATTGACCTGGCGTTAAGCAGTAACATCCTGAGCCCAGGGCCCTGAGAACCCTGGTTGCCAGGTATCCGGGCTGAGCAAGATGGAACCAAAACAGAGGGGCCGGAACAAGGGATCGCTTGAAGACAGCGAGGTCTTATTCCCCGAGAGCGGCCCTCCCCTCTGCTCCCGCCATATCTGCCTCTTCCCATAATGACCGAGATGGTCCGGCTCTCTTCCCCACCAGAGACCCCCCACCCACTGGCCCCCTTCCTTTCCTGCAGGCCATACATACCATTCTCATACATACCATTCTCATAGATACCATCCATCCTCCTACGCACTCATACCCATACACATCTCAAATCTCAGAGGAGGAGAAATACAATTTAAAATAAGTGTTATTAAAAAGAAGGCAAACTCCTCCGAATAAGGGCACACTAGGAGGACAGGTCCTTTGCTTTGACTCAGCCTTTCCAGATGGTCTAATAGTCCAGGGATATTCTATAATCCAGGGGTGATGAAAGCCCCCCTTCCTCCGATGTCTTTGGGGATCTGAGGTTCCCTTCCCCACGGTCTGCAACCGAGTTGGACTCGTGGGGGGGTTCCACATCTTCAGCGCAGTCACTCTGTTCATTAGGATGACCCGGAACACCCACGGAGGGAAAAATATTTTCAAACTGGGCATCCAGTATAGTTATCAATTGTCACAGATGTAAAAAAGCTCCCTGGATATCGCTGGTAGCAGTGGGGGGGGGGTGCAGCAGTCCGGGAAGCAGCTTTTAAGTAATTAATCCGAGCCAGGTTCCTCCCCCAAAGTCGCCTGGCAGTTGAAAAAGCCAGGCAGGGGATGTATGTAGAATTCTCGCGATCTTTCCAAGGTCTTTCAACGACCTCTAGGCCCTCAAAGAATAGTGATTATCTTCAATACGTCACACTGCCCTAAGAACAATGGCGGTGAGAGTCCCGAAAATCCACAATTAAGAATCAAATAGCCCCTGCTCTCAGTCCCGAACGTAGGGCCAAACAAAAATAATCCACAGTGGCCCAGAAAACAGCCCCACCTCAATCCGTGCCAGGGTTCAGTTCGCTCCAACAATGCTTACCGCCTCAGTGCCGATCTTCTGAAAATCATGTTTGTGCAGAAAGAAACATCAAGTGCTCTCTGAATGCTTCAGCTTCCCAAACTGCATGCCAATGGGCCAACTCGAAAGAGACAGAGACAGCAAAAGACACAAATTCAGGAGGGCGAGGGCATTTAGCTAATAAGCCTCTGGTTGCAACCCCTGGAACAAACAAGGCAAGCGAGGAGGAGGGTGTGTGTTAAGGAGTTATTGTGCTGTTAAGCACATACACAGCAAAATGTGTTGTAGTAATGGTGTTGAAGTTTGATATGAATGCTATTCAGTCAATAAACAGAGTATCTTTAGTATGTACAAAATAGTTTTTACTTGAATAGTAGCAAAGTTAAATAGGAAGTCCAAGTCATACACAGTTATTCAGTCAATGCGAAGTTTCTTCTTCTTGCCTATCTTTGTTTTAACTCACAAACAAAGATTACAGCTATTACTCAATTCTATACTATACTCTTTTCTTCACAGCAATTCCATACAGTCATAAAGTAATCTACTTATCAGTAAATCAGCAGAGAGTCTTCAATCCGGAACACACCGTCAAATACACTCACTACACTAAACCACACTGAACCATAAACCACCAACCACACTGAGCATGCTCTCTTACTTGCTTATATAGTAATCATCCACAATGCATTTAAAGCAATATACACATAACAATGATTTGTGGCTTAATCATATATTAACTCACACAATTGTTTGAACAGGGTTCTAACAGTGTGGGTTTGCGGGGTTGGGGGAGAAATGCAGCAGCTGGGCCGAAAGGTAACTCTCAGTTTCTTGCCTATAAGCTGCTTTTTTAAAAAATTTCTCCTCTCTCTTCTTTTTGCTGGCACAACACCGGTGTTGAAATTATTTTATTATTATTATTATTTCTTCACCCGAAGCACAGCTGATCAGCTCCTCAGCTGTGTTTCAGGCTGAATCCTGCTATTGATACTATTTACAGTCACGGGAGAGTTGGGGGCCCGTGAAATTTATTTATTATTTATTTATTAAACGCTCTTATAGGCCGCCCAATCCCGTGGGACTCAGGGCGGCGTACAACATAAATAAGAAGCGTACAATTTTAAAAACAATAGTCATGATATACATTATAAATATAATTAAAAAAAACATTGTAAGAGCAACATTCAGGGGGAATCTAGTTGTCCTATTCACCCCATCTGCCGGAAGAGCCATGTTTTTAAGGCTTTACGGAAGGCCAGCAGGGTGGGGATGGTCCGGATCTCTGGTGGAAGTTGGTTCCAGAGGGACGGGGCTCCCACAGAGAAGGCCCTCCCCCGTGGCCCCGCCAATCGACATTGTTTAGCCGACGGGACCCGGAGAAGGCCCTCTCTGTGGGACCTAACCGGTCTTAGGGAGGTATGTGGTAGGATGCGGTCCCGCAGGTAACCTGGCCCTGAGCCATGTAGGGCTTTAAAGGTAACGACCAACACCTTGAATTGCAACCGGAGACTAATTGGTAGCCAATGCAGCTGGCGAAGGAGAGGTGTTACGTGGGTGTATCTCGGCACACCCACTACCGCTCGCGCAGCTGCATTCTGTACCAGTTGGAGTCTCCGGATGGTCTTCAAGGGTAGCCCCATGTAGAGCGCGTTACAGTAGTCTAGCCGTGAGGTGACAAGGGCATGAGTGACTGTGAGCAAGGCCTCCCTCTCCAAGTAAGGTCGCAATTGGTGCACAAGACGGATTTGTGCAAAGGTCCCCCTAGCCACAGCTGAAAGATGTTGCTCCAATTTTAGCTGTGGGTCTAGGAGGACACCCAAATTGCGAACCTGTTCTGAGGGAGTCAATTTTTCTCCCCCGAGAACCAAGGAGGGACAGTCGACATAGTCCTTGGGAGGCAATATCCAGAGCCACTCAGTCTTGTCTGGGTTGAGCCTGAGTCTGTTCACTCCCATCCAGACCCTCACATCGTCCAGGCAGCGGCACATTACATCAACTGCTTCACTGAACTGACACGGGGTGGAGATGTACAACTGGGTATCATCAGCATACTGCTGATACCTCACCCCATGTCGTCGGATGATTTCACCCAGCGGTTTCATGTAAATAAATGTTTACTTTTTCCTTGGGGGGGGGTAACAGAAAATAATTGAGAAGCACTGCAGTAGCCCAAGGAATCCCCATGAGTCTCCCAACAGATGGTTTTCAGAGGCAATCCCACTAACATCAAGGCTAACAGCCATTTCCCCCGACTTCCATGAGTTGTCTATGAATTCACTTTTTTGAAGCTATCCAAGCTGGTACCACATCTCACAGTGTGGTGTGCATGCGTACTAGTGTGTGTGTGTGGGGAGAATAGAGAGAGAATATGTCACAGAGTCATGTGGCCTTCCATGTTTGTAGATCCCAGCTGGCTGCATGGATTACCATCCTCAAAGAATTGGGCACCAACATTTCATGTACTTATCTGGTAACCTGACAAAACACCATGCTCCCAGGATGGTAAGTGCTTAATATATGCAAAGAAATACAAAGATAAAAAATTTAAAACAATGCAATTATAACAGCAGGAGACAATGATGAGGCTACACAATTATAACATTTAACAAAGGACAAACATAGAAGACAAAGCCATTTGATCCAACGAAAGCTTTGAACTTAAAGGCTTTGCAATAATTAACAGATATGTCAAATTGTGTTCAGGAATGAGCTTGAGTCACAGCAGAGGTGGACAAGACAAAAAGGGAAGGAATGAGGCAGACGAGAATCAACTCCAAATTAGGCAGATGGTGCTGCTGTCATCAGCAGCCACCACAGTAAGAACCCATCACTCTTTTCAGAGCAGCAAGCTAAAATAATCAAAACACAAAATACAAACTTGAAGATCATGACCTTGATGATGATCCTCACTCAGTAAAGGACCTTGGAGTACTTATCTCTAACGATCTAAGTGTAACCTAAGTGTAGCTCACAAAATTATCTGCCACAACGTCCTACCTGTTAACGACTACTTCAGCTTCAACCGCAATAATACATGAGCTCACAACAGATACAAACTTAATGTAAACTGCTCCAAACTTGATTGCAAAAAATTCGACTTCAACAACAAAGTGGTCAACGCCTGGAACACTTTACCTGACTCCGTAGTTTCTTCCCCAAACCCCAAAAACTTCAACCTCAGATTATCTACCATCGACCTCACCCTATTCCTAAGAGGTCGGTAAGGGGCGTGCATAAGCGCACAATCGTGCCTACCGTTCCTGTCCTAATGTACCCATATATTCATACCTCTTTTACTCTTATTCATGCTTGTACTATTACAAGTATATACAATCATAATTTTACTGTTTATACTTTGCTTATAATCATATATGCTTGACAAATAAAACAAACAAACAAACAAACAAAACAAGATGGGAGCAAATGGCTCTCCACAGAGTGGAGCAGTGGGGCAGGCCCAGAGTAACTAAATACCCAAAGAACCACGTATAAGATTTACATGTTAGACAAGGAATGTTGATAGGTCTATCGGATTACACAATACCTTTGCAGTGCAAAGAACTCCCTTCTTCCCAATGCCTGGATCAGAAGCCACACTTTGAAAAGCTGAAGGCATCTCTCTTCATCTTCCCTAAGTGAATTTGTTTAAGGACTTGACAATTGCAGTCAACGGAATCAGGATTTATTGGAAAATAAAACAGCCTTCAATAACTTCCAGGAGAGGACAGAGAGAATGACGGCCCTGTCATCTTGCATTGCTTGTAAACTGTATTTGACCTTTTGCTTAGAGCAGAAATGAAACAGGTTGGCTCCAGGTTGGCAACGGAGGGAGACAGGACTTTATATTCTCCCCTTATTTATTCAATCTATACACCAAATATATATTAAGGGAAGCTGGATTGCAAGATGAGCCTGGTTTTAAAGCTGAAGGAAGAAACATCAGTAATCTCTGCTATATTAATGATATATGCAAGCCAGTGGTGGGTTCTAAATTAGATTGCCACTAGTTTATTTTATTTATTTATTTTATTTTATTAGTGAGATTTATATACCGCCTCACAGTGCAAGCACTCTCTAAGCGGTTTACACCAGTAAGCAATGTATATTTATATTGCCCCCAACAATCTGGGTCCTCATTTTACCTACCTCGGAAGGATAGTTCACATGCGCGCTTGCGTGCACGCGCAACACTTTTGCGCAGAAGTGTCCCGGGCGGGTAGGCGAAGTCTCCCGCTGCCGCCGCTGCTACCAGTTCTAAGAACCGGTCTGAACCGGGAACAACCCACCGCTGGTGCAAGCCCTTCTACTTGCACTATACTATACTAAAAAAACCACAGTGAAAAATGGCACTAAAATTAAATGTAAAGAGGACCAAGCTAATGAAAACAGGTAGAACAACCCATCTGAGAATTGATCATGAAGATACCAAATGGTGGAGAGTTTCTTCTTTTTAGGATAAACAGTAAAGGAACAAATATTCAAGAAATATGCCAGAGAGCAGCCCTTGGAAGAAGAGCTGTGAAAACCTGGGAAAATTGTTTCAGATAGCAATAGCAATAGCACTTAGACTTATATACCGCTTCATAGTGCTTTACAGCCCTCTCTAAGCGGTTTACAGAGTCAGCCTATTGCCCCCAACAATCTGGGTCCTCTTTTACTGACCTCAGAAGGATGGAAGGCTGAGTCGACCTTGATCCGGTGAGATTTGAACAGCTGAACTGCTGAACTAGCAGTCGGCTGAAGTAGCCTGCAGTGCTGCACTCTAACCACTGCGCCACCTCGGCTCTTATGCCGTTGTGTGTCTATACTTATAAAGATCCTAATTGTGCAAGCCATGGTATTCCCTGTGACCCTCTATTGAAGTGAAAGTTGGACTTTGAAGTAGCAAGATAGAAAGAATATTCTTTATTATTTTGGATGTTCATGTTGCAGAAAATTCCTAATAATACTATAAGCAGTCAAGAATAATTAAATAAATCAACATAGATCCAACCTGGAAACAAGGAGGAATTTCCTGACAATGAAAACACTTATTATTTATTTATTTATTTGGAGGTTCTTCTATGCCGCCCTACTCCCTGAGGACTCAGGGCGGCGTACAACATTTTAATAAAACAACCAACCAAATCATTAAAAAGCTATTAAAAAAAACAATTTAAAACACCTATAACACACAAACATACATGGGGGAGACATCCGATGTAATGTTGTCTAAAAATTACCCCGCCTGCAGGAAGAGCCATGTCTTAATGGCTTTTCGGAAGGCCAGCAAGGTGGGGATAATCCGGATCTCTGGGGGTAGTTGGTTCCAGAGAGCAGGGGCCCCTACAGAGAAGGCCCTCCCCCTAGGGCCCGCCAATCGGCATTGTTTGGCTGACGGGACCTGGAGGAGACCCATTCTGTGGGACCTCACCGGTCGAAGGGAAGTGTGTGGGAGGATGAGGTCCCGGAGGTAACCTGGTCCTAAGCCATGTAGGGCTTTAAAGATGATGATCAACACCTTGAATTGCACCCGGAGACGGATGGGCAGCCAATGCAGCTGGCGGAGTATCGGTGTTACGTGGGTGTATCGTGAAACACCCACCACAGTATGCGCAGCCGCATTTTGCACCAAAAATGCACAATCAATGGAACAGCTTGTATCCTGGATCTGTGGCGCTCCATCATTAGAGGTTTTCAAGAAAAGATTGGACAGCCATTTGTCTGGGATGGCATAAAGGATTCCTGCCTTGATCAGAGGGTTGGACTAGAAGACCTCCAAGGTCTCTTCCAGTCCTATGACTCTGATTCTCACTGGAGGCACAAATTACTAAGCTCAAATTATCCTACTTCAGACACATGATCCAAAGACCCAGGACCTGGCAGCTTAACTGACAATTAACTTCTGAAAGTTCACTCTTCAGATTTCTGGGGCTAGAGAAAATTCATGGAACCATCCTACCAATTCTTCTTCTGGTAAACTGATATCTTATAATTCACCACATGGACTGTGTCAGCCATTTCTGAATGGACAAGAGCTTTATGGCAGCCATTTTCTGTAAGACTACAGAACATTTTTCCTCAAGTCCTCTTGGATCTTGGTGACTTCAAGGAGAGATCCATTTCCTTAGTTGTAATACAGAACTGGTTGCCATTATCTTATTTTGGAATTTTTTTTAACTTCCTAGTTTATCCAGATACCATGCTTAGTATCTAAACCCAAACCAGATCAGCCAAAGGCTGGGCACTCATAATATAATATCAGCTGGGCAAAAGTGCTCACTGGCCCAAAAATGTTTAAGGACCTCAACCTCAAACTATGCAGGCCGTCTATGCAGCCAAAGAACACAATTCTTTGCTCTTTATTAAATGCACTCTATTTGTTTGTTTTTTTCTGATTCCCAATGGAACCTTTCAAAGGTGGTTAACCTCTAACACCAGACTCCCACAATTAACTTCTTTTTCTACTAAAATCTGTCAAAAACAGTGTAAGGGAAAATATAAGGGAAGGGCTGGAGAACTGAAGAATGTTCTTGGATAAGAAGCAAAAAGTTTTCAAGGAAAATACAAGAAAGTCCAGTTGCCTTTTGGAAAAAGCACCTTTGGGCCAGCCATGACCTGGATGATTGAGAATCTCCATAGACATTTAGGCATTGCAAAGGCTGCTGCTTCACCTGAGAAGCCAGCCTTGCTCAACAGCTGCCAGGCCTACCAAAGCGCAGCTGGAGCCCCACAGCTGCAGAAATCATTTGTCAATGTATTTTTGAAGCAAATAACCAGATACCAAATTAAATGGCAAACAGACCCCCCACCCAGGTCTGGAGAATAGCGAACGGGCCTCCTATGTGAAAAGCAGGATTCCACAGCTTTTCCCAGCCAGCCTGCCAGCCAGACTCTGCCTCCTGGGTCTTCCTTCCCACTTAGAAGTGCCTGATAGCCATGGACTTTCCTGAGTTTCAGGGGATGTCAGGCGCTTCTTTTGTTCATGCAAGGCTCAGATTGGATGAAAGAGAATGTCAGGGTTCCAAGTAACACCCCCAACGAAAGAAGACTCCAAGGCTAGGCATTCCTCAAAGTTCCATTTTATTAGAGATGTCATATTGGCACATCTGGGTTCCCGGCCCAAAGAGCCGGTGCCTGGGCAAGCTGCTCAGCCAGATCTTACTCTATGGAGTAAGGCTGCGGGAACCGCGCTACCCCAGGAAGCAATGGCCGGAGAGATGCTGTCGAGCCAGAGGATGGAAGTGAGTAGAGCGGACCAAATCCCAGCCTACGAATGGAGGGTGTCGAGACTGGCTGACCCCAGACGCTCTCGGGAATGGGGATTCCCGCTGCCTTCACGCAGCCAGTCGTTAGCGGGCCTCCCGGAGCAGTTCGGCCAACTCAACATGGGAAGCGCCACTCAGCTCTCTGGGGCTGGGCAACCCCGGTGGACTCTGGCTCAACCCATGTTCACCTTTCCGAGCCTCGAAGCTGCAGCGCTATCGAGTGGAGCGTCGGCCTCCTTTTTCTCGGCAAGAAGTGGATCGTGCCACAGCCTCACATGTTGGGCCGGGTCAACCGAGGGGACAGCCGGTGCTCCGCTTCCATGGATATCTTGGAAGGAGAAAAGGTTCGTTCTCCTTTTACATTTGAGGGCAGTTTTCACACTTCATGAGAGCAGAAGTGGCAGATTGTCTGAAAAACGGGGATCCTGTTGGGTCTCCAGCTGGGGACCTTGTTGGGCACCTCTGTGTCACTCCAGGCAGCAGAGAAAGACAAGGGCAGAGCCACCTCAGAAAGGTTCTTGATTAAGGCCTGGGAGGAAAGCAGGGAACCCTTGGCTGCCCTGATCCAGTCCCTGGATCATTTCCCCTGAGCAGCCCAGGTGATGGGGAACTCTCCTGCCACACCAGGACCTGGAGGGGCCCTGTCTTATTAGTGGGGGGAGGCTCTTCCATACCGTGCACCGAGGTTTTTCAAGTCCACAATCCATCTTTACTTCAATGAGGTATTTTTTATATACAATGCCTCATCAAAAGGAAACTAGCTTTTTAGAAGTAGAAAATAGTAGTGTTGAGGTTTGGATTTTTAAAAAAATTGTTTTCAGCCTCAGGTTGTGCTTCAACCTCACATCCTCATGGCTGTGCTCCAAAGGAATGGAAAGAAGAAACTAAAGAAAGGGGCCAAATCTCACAGGGCTGAAAGCATTTTCCATCTTTTCTGCCCAGACTTGCCACATGTAAGGTGACCAGACATCCCGCTTTTGGCGGGACAGACACGCTTTTCAAGCATGTGTCCTGCATCCCGCATTGTTTCCAAAAAGTCACGCTTTTTTGGAAAGAATGCCATTTTGAAAAGAAACAGCGGGACGTCTGGTCACCTTACTCTTGGCTCTCCTGCTCCCCCTCCACCAGCGCTGGGCTGCTGGAGTGACAGGGGGAGAAAGGAGATCAGGAGGCGGCGGCGGATCACAACAACCCCAGCGGCAGCTCCAGGCAGAGAGAGAGAGAGAGAAGCGAGCAAGCAAGTCACTCCACCCCGCGCGCCTGTATGCGTGTGTGTGTGTGTGTGTGTGTGTGTTCGTGAGCGCGCGGAGTTACTTGCTCACTCGCTTCTCTCTCTCTCTCTCTGCCTGGAGCTGCCTGTCACTCCAGCAGCCAAGCGCTGGCGGAGGGGGAGCAGAAGAGCCAAGAGACGCTGGGTTGGAGCACCATCTCCGGGCTGCTCCCCTTCCCAAGCCAGCCCCGCTCGCTTGCTTGCCAGCCAGCCAGCCCAAGCCACTGCCGGCTCCCGAAGGGGAGGCGGGAGGCGAGGAAAGGCCTCCCGCCTCCCACCCACCCACCTGGACGCCGACATTTGCGTTCTTTTGCCCTCTGCGCATGCGCACAGCGTTTTGCGCATGCGCAGAGGGCAAAACTCAAATGGCGGTGTCCAGGCGGGCCCGGCCCCGCCAATGGTGTCCCGCTTAAAAAAAAAATCTGGTCACCTTAGCCACATGGTCTTCCTCATCTCCATTCTATCCAAACTGTAACAGCACAAGCTCCTTTCGCACATTTTGGAGAGTGGGGTTTTATCCCGTCCCTTGCATAGTGTCTAAAACATTAGTTTGACCTGGTTCAATCACCTCTACCTGCATTATGTTGAATTCTAGTAGGACACAGTCACTCTGCCCCAGGGTTCCTATAACCTCTGCCCCTTCTATTCTGTCATCCCTATTAGTAAGAATTAAGGCCAGTATAGCTGACCCTCTAGTTTCCCCTCCACCTTTTGAATGACAAGGTTGTCAGCTAGGCATGTCAGGAGCCTGTTTGATCCCCAACCTGGTGTAGAGTTTATCTACTAGTAACTAGTTGATGTCAGGATCATTAAAGTCCACAATTACTATTGTAGGGTGCTTCCAGCACATCTTGATTGTTTTTGTAGTTTAATGTGTTTAAGTCACAAGAATCTTATCCAAGATTGTGTGTTGTGTAAACTGAAACAATTTGTTTATGGCTCAGCACAGGTAGTCCTTGACTTACGACAGTTCATGTAGTGACCAATCGAAATTACAATGGCATTGAAAAAAAATGACATGACCATTTTTCAGAGTTGCAGCATCCCCATGGTCATGTGATTTACATTTGGATGCTTGACAACTGACTCACATTTATGACGGTTGCAGTGTCCTGGGGGTCATGCGATCACCTTTTGCAACCTTCTGATAAGCAAAGTCAGTGGGGAAGCCAGATTCAATTAATAGCCGTGTGACTAATTTAAGAAATGCAGTGATTCACTTAACAAATGTGGCGAGAAAAGTCATAAAATGGGGGAAAACTCACTTAACAAATTTCTCACTTAACAACATAAATTTTGAGTTCAATTGTGGTCATAACTTGAGGACTACCTGTATATTACATAAACCCAGAAAATGGTTAATTCAGGAAATAGACCAAATGGACAATATGAAAATAGCCAATATCTCTCTTACAATCCCCTCCTACTCTATTTGCTACTCTATCAATACATTTGTTGTATTCTTTGCTGGAGGGATCCTTCTTATCTAGATCACACATAAATTGGCCTCTTTCTAAGAATGAAGACACCCAACAGAATACACCGAGGCAGGACACTGACATCTTGTTGGAAATATGTCTGGCAGTGGACAATCCCTGTGGCTCTCAGATGGGCTGGCCCAGCTTCAATGAACTCTAAAGTTACCTGAGTTCTTCCACCCCAAACCAACATTTTTTGTACTACTGATCAAACGCCCCCCCCCTCTCTCTCTCTCCTTTCCTCTCCTCTCCTCTCCTCTCCTCTCCCTTTTTTTAAGAATATCGTGTTTTGAGAAACCAGTCTTCCCATATTTTTGTAGGTTTTCATTTATAGAAATTGCATATACAATTCATGCTCTGGGTTTTTCCCCCCCTATAGACTCATCTAGTATAATATGTGGGTGAAAGTGTGTCTAAATCCATCAATTTTTTAAAGCCAACTGTGATCACATAAATCAAATCAATTTTCCCTTGGATTCCTAGAGATTTTCACAGGCAATGAGGCGCCATAATGAGTGCCAGGCCAGGATGAGGGTTTCCACCCTGCTTGAGAGAAGATGCTGCTGTGCTCTTGGTCAACCAAGAGTGGCAAACAGGTAGATGAACAATCCTTCAGCATCACTGAGTCAGTGAAGAAGGAAACGCATGGCAGAAATATGTCTAGGGATTTCTCCTTTCGTTTAATTATGAGGTCATGTGTGCCGCTGCATTAATACCTTTCAGCTACAGAGTTTGAGAAGGTCAGATATGAAGGATGGTGAAGGGCAGGCATACCTCGCCATCCCACCAGGCTGGTTACCAGTTGAAGAGCCTGAGTTGCTGCTGTTTCCATAGCAAAGGCCCGAAATGCTCTGGGGCCTTCTGCCATGGGAGTGCCTTTGCCCTCCCCATGAGAACCAGAATAACAAAATAAAATAACAGGATAACAGAGTTGGAAGGGGCCTTGGAGGTTTAGATTTAGATTTATTATTAGGGTTGGAAGGGACCTTGTAGGTCATCTAGTCCAACCCCCTGCTCAAGCAGGAGTTTCTACACCATTTGAGACAGATGGCAGTCCAGTCTCCCCTTGAAGGTCGCAAGTGTTGGGGCTCTCACAAACTCCGCTGGCAAGCTGTTCCACTGGTTGATCGCTCTCACCGTCAGAAAGTTTCTCACTTCCAGGTTGAATCTCTCCTTGGTCAGCTTCCATCCGTTATTCCTTGTTTGGCTTTCTGGTGCCATAGAGAACAGCCTGTTCAAACTGGCACATCAGGTTTGTTGGGTTCTCATGCAGCCAATCCCAATTTAACCCCCAAAAATGGGCAAACAAACAATTTGTGCATCAGGCTAGTCATCTCTTGAGTGAAGAACTGAAGCAAATAAATAAACGTAACTGAGACCTCTGCTTAGTGGCTTTATATTCAAAATAATCTTTGCCAGTATTGATGATCTAGATGCGATTGGAAATAGGAATAACTTTCATGATACTGATTGAGTGATCAGTACATGCTGGGGACTTGCCAATTCTGCATCACTTATTGCAAAGGTGGGCAGCTATGGCCCTTTCTGTGAGTTGAACTCCACAGATTGTAATGGGGCCCCAGTTACCCACCCCTGAATTAGCAGTAGCTTTTGATAACAATTCTCCTCCTTGGTCCCTTTGCCCAGATAAAACTAGAACAGACTCAAGAGATGGTGAGACTAGAGTCTGCTGTTTTCCTGAAGAAAATATCCAGTAAGCAACTCTAGGTAGCAGCTCTTCCATCTTCTAGTGATTGGTTCTACCTTGTCTGCTCAGCTGTATTACATCTACATGGAAAAAACGTAAGCAGTGGGGTACTACAAGGTTCCGTCTTAGGCCCAGTACTCTTCAGTATCTTCATAAATGATTTAGATGAGGGAATAGAAGGGGAACTCATCAAATTTGCAGGTGATACTAAGCTGGCAGGAATAGCCAACACCCCAGAAGACAAGCTCAGGATCCAAAATGATCTTGACAGATTTGAACAATGGGCTCTTTCCAACAAAATGAAATTTAATATGGAGAAAAGCAAGGTTTTACACCTGGGCAGGAAAAACTAAAGGTACAAGTACAGATTAGGTGAAACCTGGCTCCAAAACAGTAACTGTGAGAGGGACCTTGGACCTCAGTGGACAATCACTTAAACATGAGCCAGCAGTGTGCAGCAGCAGCAGCCAAAAAAGCTAATACAATCCTTGGTTGTATAAATAGAGGCACAGAATCAAAATCATGTGAAGTATTAGTACTGCTTTTTTATAAAGCCTTAGTAAGATCACACCTGGAATACTGCATCCAGTTTTGGTCACATTACAAAAAAGATGTTGATACTTTGGAAAAAGTGCAAAGAAGAGCAACTAAGATGATTAAGGGCTTGGAGACGAAAACATATGACGAACAATTGCAGGATTTGGGTTTGGCTAGTCTAGAGAAAAGAAGGACTAGGGGTGACATGATAGCAATATTCCAGTATTTGAGAGGCTGCCACAAAGAGGAGGGGGTCAAATTATTCTCCAAAGCACCAGAGGGCAGGACAAGAAATAATGGTTGGAAACTAATCAAGGAGAGAAGCAACCTGGAATTAAGGAGAAATGTCCTAGCAGTGAGGACAATTAACCAGTGGAACAGCTTGCCTTCATAAGTTGTGGGTGCTTCATCACTGGAGATCCATAAGCAGTCCTAAAGGAACACACTTCCATTGGGACAAATGTAGGAATGTTTGTGCATCCTTGCAAGAAGAATAGTTTCAATGCAGTCATTTGAGTCAGTGGCCATCTTGGACATTTTGATATGAAACAACATATGTGCAGTTGTGCACAATAGATCCCACTAGTCTTCGCAACTAACACTCTGTAGCATTCATATTGCTGGTGAAGTGTCCAGAGCACTACAGAGCATCATCTGTCATATTTTTAAAAAGCTAAGATTCAAGGGAAAAAAATTATAGTATGGAAAATTACTGCAAATTACTACTCATATCACTCACCACCTTCATAGATTTGTGTCCAAAAAGAAAATTTCAAAATGATATGATGGGCAAAATGAATCGCCAGAGAAATAGCAGCAGCTGACTTCCCGAAAGCAACTCCATATCGCACTTGCAACACAGGACAAAATATCTATTCAATGTTGCCCAATAATTCTACTCAGTCAGCTGCCTTTTTTCCCCATCATCTCCCCAGTCAGGTAGTCCTCGACTTATGACCATAATTAAGTACAAAATTTCTGCTGCTAAGTGAGACTTAAGTGAGTTTTGCCCCACTTTATGACCTTTCTTGCCACAGTTGTTAACTGAATTGCTGCAGTTGTTACATTAGTAAGACAGTTGTAAAGCGATTCCGGCTTCCCCGTTGATTTTGCCTGTCAGGAGGTCGCAAAAGGGGATCACATGATCCTGGGATCCAGCAACATACCAGTTGCCAAGTGTCCAAATTTTAATCACATGACCATGGGGATGCTACAATGGTCATAAGTGTGAAAAACAGTCATAAGTCATTTTTCTCAGTGCCGTTGTAACTTCCCATGTTCACAAAAATGAATGGTTGTACATCAAGGACTATCTGAATTGTTTCCATTTTGTTCAAGCAGGGCAGTATAAAACCCGTCCCCCAAAGTAGTGCCCAGGGGCCCCCAAGTGCCTCCTGAAGGACCCTTTGCATCTTCCCCCTGATGGATAGGAGACCAAGTGCCCGGGACAAAGAGGTCAATGAGCATTTTCCCCTTGAAAAATGAAGAGCCCAAAAGAACCGTCATGGTTTACATCCTTCGGAACGTCCTCAGCTGTGGAAGCAGAGCTCCTGTGCAAGGAAAGGAATGGGACTTTTCTAGTATATGCCTGGTCTCTTGTTCCTTTATTTATCATCCTAAAATATGCAGCAGGAAACCGAGAGAAAATGGTCTTTTCCGCATGCTTCCAAGAGACATGGGTGGTTAAGAAACATAAATAGGACCAACCATTGCACAATAAGCATTTGTGCCTGTGTGTGGAGTACATTGTTAAACACGTCCACCAGATTTACAGGGAACACAAAGTGTGACTGTTATAAGTGTGACTGTTTCCACAACTTTTAAACTAAGCAGCCTTTAGGGAGACAGAAAGAGTTGGGAAGATGGGTTCATAGGTTGTCATGAGTAACAGGGGTAGGGAGGGACCTGCGGGGGTAGGGTGGGACGGGGTGTGATACCGTCTGGAGAGCCACAGACTGTTCCAAGGTCACCCAATGGAATGCAACACCTCAAAGTCCAGGCAGCTGGGAACTGTTACCAAAACAATTCTTTTGAATATAACTGGGCACCCACCAATAACCGTGAGGAGGATGGAGCCCAAGGGGGAAGGTTAACTGCTTGGTTTGAGCTTGAAACCCTAGATTCGGCTTTGCTACCCTGTAGCCACTTGCCGCTTTCAATACTCGGGGCCTTGGGAGTCTTTCTTTTCTAGTGACCAAGTTGGGAACGCTGGCAGCTATTCTTATACAGATGAAGGTATTTTCCACATCATGCCACCCTTTTGTCCCCTGTAGGCACCCTGGCCTTCATATCTCAGTGGGAAGCCCACTCTTCATTTGGGGCCTGGGTACAACTTGCTGGGACTGGAGGCTGAAGCGCCCAATGCTTCACTGCAGGTGGTCTGTCTTGCTGCAGATTTCTCTCTGGGGAAAAAGCCACAGCTTAGCTGCTATGCATGCGGCTGGGCCGGAAATTCTTCCTTCTCTGAAATGTGGAGATGCAACAGGCAGTGTGGATAATTTGACAGTGCATGGCGACCTTCAAGGCCCCTCATCCAGCATTATTTTTCTGATTTTTCAGTTACAATTTGCTTTCAGGATTACCGTATTTTTCGGAGTATAAGACGCACCTTTTTACCCTCAAAAAGAGGGTGAAAACTTGGGTGCGTCTTATACACCGAATGCAGCCCCACCCAGCCACCCCCACCCTTTGGCCTCTGCCTGCCAACAATTTACCTCTTTGCAGCAAACAGTGCAAAGCACAAGAAGAGCACAAGAAGAGCTGATCTGCCTCCCGATCTACAGCTGACTGAGGGTTGCAAGCCACGTGGTAAAATGAAACTAACTACGGTGGCTGTAATGTGACAAATTGCTGGGAGATAAACTGCTGGCAATATTAGGCTGCTGAAATCAAATGGAGGCAAGCTATAGCTGCTATGGCTCAGAGCTAGAGTTCTTGCCTCACAATCAGGAGGTTGTGAGTTCTATCCTAGGTACAGGCAGATTCTGTTAATATGTTATTTTGTTAAATGTTTGTAGAGTGTTCAAATTATTAGACTTATTTTTTAAAGACTGCTTTATTATTGTTCTAGACAACTTAACAAAATGAAGAAGCTTTTTAAAATAAATGCTTGCTCTGAAGAGGCCCAGTGCTATTGTATCTCCTTTTAAATATCAGAGAATACTTCCAGAAAGCCACATCAATTTTAAAGATCTGTAAAAGTACAATCTGAAATGTCCTGTTTTAGTATTAAGTATTAGTATTAAAAGAAGGCAGCTGAGAAACCCTGACTAGTCATGTTTGGAGTAGATCTATTTAAATAATTAGGAGGAGTTAGTGTGATTACATTTAAGAAAACTTTCTGGGATTAATATACTGCCATGAATGTACATTTCTCCAATTCTTTGCCATTTCTATGGGTCAGGCACACATGCACAGAAATACACAGCAAACAGTGTATATCCGTGGTGGCGAACCTATGGCACGCGTGCCAGAGCTGGCACGCGGAGCCATAGAAGCCGGCACGCGAGGGTTCCCACCAGCAAACCGGAAGTGCGAAAAAACGCACTTCCGGTTTGCCGGTGTGCTGTTTTTTGCACTCCGGAGGGTTCAGGGAAGCTCCCTGAAGCTCCGGAATGCAAAAAACTACAAAACGGACAAACCGGAAGTGCACTTTTCCACACTTCCGGTTTGTCCGTTTTGTAGTTTTTTGCACTCCGGAGCTTCAGGGAGCTTCCCTGAACCCTCTGGAGTGCAAAAAACAGCATACCGGCAAACCAGAAGTGCGTTTTTTCGCACTTCCGGTTTGCCGGTTTCATCGTTCCAGGCTCCGTTTCGTCGTTCCAGGCTCCGGTAAGTGGGCCTGTGCGGGGGTGGGGGGGTGTGCGCATGCACAGGAGGCAGCATGGGGGGGTGTTGTGCGCATGTGTGGGGGGGAGGGAATGGGTGTGGGTATGCGAGCGTGCGCGAGCGCGCCCCCCCCCTTTTTCGGCACGCGAGCCGAAAAAGGTTTGCCACCACTGGTGTATATCATCTGTACTGTTTGCTGTTTGCTGTTTGGCAAATTGCTGGGAGGCAGAGGCCTTTTTTCCTTGTTTTCCTCGCCCAAAACTAAGGTGCGTCTTATACTGCGGTGCGTCTTATACTCTGAAAAATACGGTATTTTCTACTGCTTTGCAAATATTAGCTTTACGTGGGACAATAGATGCAAAAAAGGATCATAAACACAGAAGTGAACATCTTTATATAAAGACACATGAACGCTGATGCTGGGTAATCTGGGACTGAGAGTTGCTTTAGCAACCATTCAATAAACGCTGGAAGTTATGCAGGTATTCCTCAACTTATGATCACAACTGAGCCCAACATTTCTGCTGCTAAGCAAGACAGTTGTTAAATGAGTTTTGCCTCATTTTACAATCTTTCCTGCCACAGTTGTTCAGTGAATCATCCCAGATATTAAGTCAGCAACATGGTTGTTCCGTGAATCTGGCCTTCCCATTGACTTTGCTTGTCAGAAGGTCACAAAAGGGGATCATGTGACCCTGAGACACGGTGACGGTCATAAATATGAGCCAGTTGCCCAGCGGCTGAATTTTGATCACGTGACCACAAGGAGGTTGCAATGGTCGTGTGAAAAATGGTCATGTGTCTCTTTTGTCAGAGCCGTTGTAACTTTAAACAGTTACTAAAGAAATGGTTGTAACTTGAGGACTATCTGTACTGTAACAGACATGGATATGTATTCAGCAGACTACAATTCCCAGGATTCTTTAGGGGAAAAGGCTGGTTATTTTACATATAATATCTAGTGACGAGCAAGCCCTCCTTCCCAGCATCCCATCCAACACACATGCCAAGAGGCAGCTCTGTGTGTAGAGATGCCCCCAAGCAAGTGTCCGACCTCGGAGCAAGATGGAAGTTGCAACTCAGTGTAATGGGAGCTTCAATTAGTTTACTAAGGTACGAACGTGGGAAAGAAAATACAGGTAGTTCTTGACTTACGACCACAGTTGAGCTCAAAATTTCTGTTACTAAGCAAGACAGTTCTTAAGTGGATTATGCCCCATTTTACAACCTTTCTTGCCACTGTTGTTACGTGAATCACGGCAGGTGTTAAGTTAGGAACATGGTTATTAAGTGAATCTGGCTTCCCCATTGACTTTGCTCGTAGTAAGGTCACAAAAGACAATCACATGATCCCAGGACACTGTGACAGGCATAAATATGAGCCAGTTACGAAGCACCTGACGTTTGATCACCTGACTATGAGGATGCTGCAACTTTCTCCAGTGCCATTGTGACTTTGAATGGTTATTAAATGAAAGGTTGTAAGTCGAGGACTATCTGTGTACCATGTTTCATCTTTGGAGACAGCTCTTTCAGATCATATAACAAATATCAGCATCTCCTGTTCTGTTCTGTTCTTTATTATTTGTACAACCCAGCCCCTCTTTCACTATTACTCACCACCCCAGCAACATATGAACCCCGGCAGGGCAGGGCAGGGCAGGGCAGGGCAGGGCAGGGCAGGGCAGGGCAGGGCGGACAGACAGGAAGGAAGGAAGGAAGGAAGGAAGGAAGGAAGGAAGGAAGGAGGGAGGGAGGGAGGGAGGGAAGGAAGGAAGGAAGGGGGTCCCAATAATGTTAAGCCCCAGATATTTTGCCATTGTATCCAACCGATGTTTTCTATACATCTGATTTAAAATCAATGGATCCAGAGACAAAGAGGGGAGTCAGGTGCCGGACAGTCTCACACAGTGGCCAGAGCAAGCAAGAGCAGGAGGGGCACATCTGTGTTCCATGTAGGCCTACAACCTAGGAGAGCCTGGACCCCAGTGATGCTGGAAGATATGGGGGTCCCAGTGTCTGGGGAGCGGCTGCTCTCAAACCTACTCACTATGCTTCTCGTTAGGCCTGGCTAAGCAATGGGGGGCAGAGGGAGAGAGCCCCTCCCCACTGGAGCATACCACCCAATGTGTGTGTCTTTGTTAGGCTAATGTCAAGAGTGCTGCACAATTCAAACAGTATTCCCAGAAAAATTAAATATGTTCACTGACACAGCAAAGTGTTTTCACCCTCCGTGTAACCTTCACGGTTTCTGTACAAAATCTATCAGTGTGTAAACTATTCCTCTGTGAATGCTTACCAATTATTATGCTAATGCTTTGCAGTACGTTACTGCTATTCTCTTTAAACACCAAGAAGTGCATCTACCGAGAGCTCCTCAGCTGCATTATAGTCCTATCAATAAACAGTGTGGGATCTGTAACCCCCGTTTCAGCTGCGAAGGCAAAACATGGATTATTCCTGCAGGCGCTCAGGATCTCCTTTCCTCTTAGCCCTCCTCTGTGCGCACTCGGCTGGGCCCAGAACACGGGACTTGCTCAAGGGCCCTGGGAGCTTCCATGCTTGACTCTTGCCCACTTCCTCTGTGCCCATCTTGGCCTCCAGCAATCACAAACAATGACTGATGCAGAGTGGAAGTGATTGTGGGCGGGGGGGGGGGGCTGTAACAGAAATATTGAATAGGAACTCATGAATTTACAAATGTAAATCAATTGCTTTCTGCCTCCGCCCCCACAAACTTGTTCAAAAAGTGCCTTCGGGTGGACTGGCTGCAAGAGCTCTCTAACAGCCCTGTCAATCAATGACTTCTGTACTCCCATTCCCATCACAAGAGGTGCTATATTTTAAGCCAAAAGTCCTTCCTTCCTTCCTTCTTTCCTTCCTTCTCCTTCTTTCTCTCCTTCTTCCTTCCTTCCTTCCTTCTCCTCCTTCCTTCCTTCCTTCCTTCCTTCCTTCCTTCCCTCCCTCCTAACTGCTACCTCAGGGCTACTGTTTGCTGCCAGCCAGAGCTTTGGAGAATGCAGAAAGTTCAAATCTCCCCATTCCACTACTTGCCCCCTTGCACTGCATCACATCTGGCATCTGGGTCTTGACTGACTTGGGTGCAAACACTGAGGACTTTCCAAGCAACGGCTTCCCCAGTTTCTGGAAGGAGCCAGCAACTGTTTCTGGAGGGTTGGAAAGGAAGTTCCCCACTCTCCCTTCCAAAGCATGTTTCTCTACTCCACATCCAAAGACTTTCTCTCCCTTAGCTGAGTGACCCTGTTCTATTTGGAGCAGACCTGCCCATTCATTGCAGTTGAGAAGCAAGATATCTGCCAGCTGCATCTCTCATTCATTTTGGAGCTACACTTTCCATGGGTATTCTATGTGCACAATGGCTATAACTCTTGCTTGACAAACAGTAAAATGCTGATATGAAACCCACCAGATTTTTTTCTTATCATTAACTCCCCCCCCCCTTCCCTGAGCTTCCCGGTTTTCTCTGTACATCAAAAAACAGAATACCAGACTTGGAAGGGATCTTGGAGATCTTCTAGTCCAACCCACTGCTCAAGCAAGAAACCCTATACCATTTTGTACAAATGGCTGTCCAATCTCTTCTTAAAAACCTCCAGTGATGGAGCAGCCACAATGTCTGGAGGCAAGCGATTCCATGGGTAGTCCATTGTTTTACCATTCTTTCCATCTTGGCTGAATACTTTGCAAGGTCATGCAAGGTGCCTCCATCCAAACAGGACTCTCTGAACTGGCTTCAAGCCAAGCCATCAGAACCCCAGGCAGGAGCAGTGAGACGAACCAAAAGTATAATGTCAGGATCCTGGGAAGATCATGCAAAAGATAATCAAACAACAGATCTGCAAACACCTAGAAGCAAGCAAAGTTATAACCAGAAGCCAACATGGGTTTATCAAAAACAGATAATGACAAACAAATCTTATTTCATTCTTTGACAAAGTGACTAAGTTAGTGGATCAGCAAAATGCCGTGGACATAGTATACTTGAATTTCGGTAAGGCATTTGACAAAGTAGACCATCATTTACTTCTTAGTAAGTTTAAAAAATTGTGGGATAAACAGCCATACTCAATGAGTAGTCCTTAATGGAACTACATCTACATGGAGGGAAGTAAGCAGTGGGGTACAGCTTTATAATGCCTTGATAAGATCACACTTTGAATACTGCATCCAGTTTTGGTCACCATAATATAAAAAAGTGTTCCCATATTTGAGAGGCTGCCACAACGAGGAGGAGGTCAACCTATTTCCCAAAGCACCAGAAGGCAGACAAGAAGCAGTGGTTGGAAACTAATCAAGGAGAAACACAACCTAGAACTAAGGAGAAGTTTCCTGACAGAACAATTAACCAGTGGAAGGGCTTGCCTTCAAAAGTTGTGGGTGCTCCATCACCGGAGGCTTTTAAGAAGAGTCTGGACAGCCAATTGTCTGGAATGGTATAGAGTTTCCTGCTTGTGCATGGGGTTGGACTACAAGACCTCCAAGATCCCTTCCAAGTCTGGTATTCTGACCAAGAACATTCATTGCTCCTCTCTAATTAGCATCAGTCAGGTGGTAGAGTATCCCAATTTGACTAGCACATAAGCACAAAATGAGCACATCCAGAAGACAGCAGCCAAGATGATAAAGAATCAGTAAGAAAGGAGGAATGATTGGAGGCATTACCATGGAGAAAATAAGAGTGTGAGGAAACATGCTGCCCTCACTTACCTCTATATGAAAGAATGCCATGTAGGTTGATGGAGAAGAATTGATAAGCGTTGTTCTAGAGGACGAGGACAAAAGACAGAAACTCAACTACAATGAAGTAGATTTGAATGATTATCACAAAGACTTTCCTAGTGATGAGATATTCAACAATGGGATGCCTCCTTTCTCAGCAGGGGATAGACTCTACTTCGCTGAAAGTGTTTAAACTGAGGCTGGGAGGGCATTTATCTGGAATGCTGCAGCCAGAGCTTTCTGCACTGGACTGGGGGAAAAGAAACCTTTCAGGCTTTAAATTCTGTTATTTTGCTCTGTTTTTAGTTGTCTGTGAAATAGTTTGGCTCCAAGCTAGGAACAACTATTTTGTGCAGCTTGACATTTGACCAGTGTATCAATAAAGTTTTGAGGTTCAGACTGCTCCTTTAAATGGAATCTTCTGTAAAAAAAAAACCTCTTCCCATAGATCAGCGGTTCCCAACCTGGGGGCCGCGACCCCTTTGGGGGTCAAACAACGATTTCCCAGGTGCCGCTCCGGCATCCTCAGCTCCCCCCCCCACTGCCACAATCCTGGCCATGATATCGTGCCCCACAACCCGCAACCCCACCGCGACCCACCCCGCCTCCACCATTTGGGTTCTTTTACCCTCTGCGCATGCGCAAAGTGTTATGCGCATGTGCTGAGGGTAAAAGAACCCAAATGGCAGCGTCCGGGCAAAGTCTCCAGATCCAGCCGAGGTCTCTGCTCGCTTTGCGTGTGTTGCCTCTGGGAGATTTTCGATCCCTGTTGCGAAAGGCATGCGCGATTTCAGCGGGGCCGGGACAGGCGGCTACCCAGAGAGAGCCATCCCCTTCGCAGAGTCTCTCCCATCTACCTGTAGCGTTCGGAGTGAAGCCATGAAGGGGGTGGCTCTCTCCGGGCAGCTGCCTGTCCTGGCCCTGCCGAAGTTGCGCACTTTTGCGATGGGGCTCGAAAAGCTCCCAGAGGCAACACACGAAGCAAGTGGAGACCTCACCCGGATCTGGAGACTTCGCCCGGACGCCGCCATTTGGGTTCTTTTACCCTCTGCGCATGCGCAGAATGCTTCGCGCATGCACAGAGGGTAAAAGAACCCAAATGGCGGCAGCAGGGTGGGTCGGAATGGGGGCGCGGGGGTGGAGCGTGGGTCGCGGCATTAGGAAGGTTGGGAACCGCTGCCATAGATGGACTGAGACATTATCACTAAATCATTTTCCCTTTGGGAGGATTATTAAGTTTCATGTACAGTAGGGGTTCAAGCCTCCATCCCCTGCCTTTATTGATTGGATTGGCCACCTTGAATGGGCAGAGTTTGTGGTAACAATCTTCATCAGTTCTGTTGAACTCCAGTTCAGTTCAGACCAGTCCAGGGATGGAGCCTAGAATAATGTCTAACCCTAAGTCTAACATTTTTTTATCTACATCACAACATTGGTTCATGTTCAATTTGTGATCATCAAAATCCTTCTTGCATATACTCCTACCCAGAATGGGTCACACACATTCCATATCCTACACTTGTACTATAATTATGAACTAAAATATAAAACTTTGCAATTATCTTTGTGGAAATTTATCGTGCTGGATTTTGACCAGTGTTCCAGCTTGTCAGTGAATTCCATCTTGTTCTTGTAGGGTGTTGTCATCTGTAAATGATAATTGTATTTTCTCACCCCTTATTCAAGTTATTTATAAGTATGTTGAATCGAATCTTGCAGCATGTCATTTAACACTTCCTTGCAGATTGATGCAAAGTCGCTGAGACACTCAGTGTGCCATACAATACAAGTTGCTTCCTACTCTACTATGATCTCATAGAAATCTTTACTGAAACTTTGCTGAAATCCAGGTAGATTGTCCACTGCATCCCCAAGGTTAACTAAATTGATCACACAATCAGTAGGGTTGGGATGACTTGTACTCATTTTCCTCCCTACCAACAACATTTATCCACCCATATTATAAATCAGCGATCCCCAACCTTTGCGGCTCGGAGGCCCACCTGGGGGTGAGAACTGAGTTGTGCAAGCAGCAGGCCCACACACACGCGCAAGTGCCCACTGCCTGCCACTTGTGCAAGTTAAGCTGCACATACCCATGCACGCACGCACTCCAGCCAGCCACTTGCGTGCCCAATTCCGAATAAGCCATGGCCCAGTAGTGGGCCACAGCCCAGGGTTTGGGCACACCTGTTCTAAATGGCCATAAAATTAACTATTTAACAGTCTGCTCTGGAATTCTACCTGGAATCAGTACCAAGTAGTTACCTGGCTCTTCCTTTCTCCCTTTTCGAAATTGGGAACATTTGCATTTCCTTCATAGATCACTGAAAGTGACTCCAAAATGATATCTACAAACTCTTCCAAAACCCTTGGATATAAAAGGCTTGATCCTGGAGCCTTTAGTAATAGTGTAACCAGTTATTTCCTATCTCTTTTCTGATTTTAGGATGCTGTTCTTCCTTGTGTCATCTTCCAAAGGTGCTTTTTCCAAAAGGCAATTGGATTTTCTTGCTTTTTTTCCTTTAAAAACATTTCACTTCTCATCCAAGAAGCTTCTTCAGTTCTAATCGGAAGAAGCTTCTTGGATGAGAAGCAAAACATTTTCAAAGGAAAAAAAAACCCAAGCAAATCCAGTTGCCTGTTGGAAAAAGCACCTTTAGGGCAACTCTGACCGAGACTCTCCAGACTTTCTGGAGAGTTTGTTCTGTCCTGATCCATTTGACCTTCATTCCCATTTGGGAAAAAGACTAAAGCAAGACAGGAGTGGATGAGCTTTGCCTTCTCCCTGCTAAGAGTTTGCTTTTTTCCTCAAGGAAGACACGGTGATCTTCAAAATCCAAGGAGCATCAAGCCCTAATAGGAAGCCGCTCTCCATGGTATGTGCAATGGCCATACCACAGCCACTTGTTTCCTTAACCAGCCTAGGTGCAACTGGATCCCAGAGTTAATCCATGAATCCTCCAATGGAACACAGGAGGACAAAGCACCAGCAGCCTATGAGAGCAGCCAAGAACAATTCTTTTCACTTGACTGTTTCTCAGCATTCTTCATCACCTGTACAAGCAGCATCTGTTTCGACTACCATATCTCCCGCCTCTGTTCCATCTGCATATCTCCTGTGCCAAGAACCAACTGCCCCTTTCAGCCCGACCTTGAAATGAAACCCTAAAGTTATTTTGGAGGATGAGAAACTCTGGAACAGTGTGGAGTTCCCTTGTTTGTCAGCTGGGAAATCAGGGACCTTCTCATGAGAATCGAACCTTCTGCCCCTCTCTGAGGTAACTGTGGGAATCGCTTCAGGTTGTGGAAGGGAGAAGCAGATCAGATCAGAGTTTAAGCCTGGAATAAGGGAACAGGCTGAGCTCCTGAGGGTCTTCTGCAGCCCCCTGGGGGGGGGGGTCTGGATTCCTGGGGATGGAATTAAAACTCAAAAGCCTGCGTGTATTTGTGTGCATGTGTGTGGCAGCTCTACGAGACTGAGAAGAAAAATTGGCAGGGACAGGCAGAAGCTGAAAACTACAATGTATTAATGGAATTGTGGCAAAATTATATTCTCCCAGATACTTCGCGCCAGGAAGTCTGACAGCAGCCACAGACAAATCCACTCTTTGGGGAATGGAGAAGAGGCGGCTCTGCTGGAGCCAGGAGAGTCACAGAGGAGTCCTTAACCGATGCAGGGCAACCCTCTTCAGGGACAGGCCTGGCAGGGATCCCAGACGAGGGGAATGGGGAAACAGCACCAGCACAACCCCTGGGCCTAAAGGGCCTCTCTAGGAAGCAGCTCCCTAAGGGGAATTGCTGGGCTATGCAGGTCTGCCTCTTCAGCATCACTGCCCAATGTTCTGCCTGCAGAGGGGAACATGAATGGGACTTGGCCCTTGAACAGGGGGTTGGACTAGAAGACCTCCAAGGTCCCTTCCAGCTCTATTCTGAATTGAATTTATTTATTTATTAGTGATATTTATATACCACCTCATAGTGCAAGCACTCTCTAAGCGGTTTACACCATTAAGCAATGTATATATTTTACACTGCCCCCAACAATCTGGGTCCTCATTTTACCTACCTCGGAAGGATGGAAGGCTGAGTCAACCCTGAGCCGGTGAGATTTGAACAGCTGAACTCAAATGATCAGTCAGCTAAAGTAGCCTGCAGTACTGCTCTCTAACTGCTGCGCCACCTCAGCTCTTTTTTGAATTGAATCGAACCCTTCCCCCACCCCCAACAAGTGCTTTGCATGATGTCAAAATTCAGGCAGGTGCCACATGGGTGATCCATCTCAAGGATATGACCGTTTTTGTCACTCCTCAAATGACAAATCCCTCCAGGATTGCCAAGTAACATGTCTGGACTGTTGATCCTGCTTTATTCCATTCATGATGCCTGTGACCCGCAGAAGCAAGAAAAAAGAGCCAAGGTAGAATCCCAGTGGTCCAATGAAGCCCAAGGAACCTCGGGCTCCTCTAGTGCAGGGGTCTCCAACCTTGGCAACTTTAAGACTTGTGGACTTTGCTGGCTGAGGAATTCTGGGAGTTGAAGTCCACAAGTCTTAAAGTTGCCAAGGTTGGAGATCCCTGCTCTAGTGTGTTCTGGACCTGGCTTGGAGCATTCAGATACACCCCACAGCTATTTCATTTGCTTCAATTGGCTACTTTCCAAATTCTCCTGTTTGAACTCCACTCCTATAGCCTGGAAGTCTGCCTTGAGTTTGAATTTGGCTTTTTGGGAAACTGGAATGGTATCTGCCACTTTCTGCCATTCTTTTTCTGAGATCTTGAATAAACAATAGTCATATTGTGGGCTTTCCCGTGTTTAAATTATGTACTAGCAAGCTCATGGACACACTCTGTCTGCTGTCAAGGTCACAAAAAGGACGCCCAGCCACAAGGTATGGGCTGTCCTGCTAGGAGCACTCAGGAATTCAACTTCTCCACTGGCTCCGATCCAGATGGCATCGTGTTCCACTTGAGCAAATGGACAAATGTGGATCTGTATCTTTTATTTGTTTTCCCTGTATGCGGATGAGATGTTAATGAACTGGCTTTGGAGGGATATCATCCACAGGCTGCTTGCAAAATTTATAAAGGATAACTCAATATCACAAGGGAGAAAAGCAAACATGGAGTGTGGTTTGTAAAAGGATAATCTACAGTTTGTTTACAGAGGATTTCTCTTGTCTTCCCCTGAATAAGACAGGCCACTGCAGAAGGTATTGAATGTACCAAGAGGGCAACATTCCCCGAGTGCTAATAGCCGCAAACAGACCTCTATCAAATACCATTTCATGACAGCATGAAGTGATCGTTCATGTTATCTGCCAGGCATACGAGGAGAGCCTTGTCTTTCTTTTCCAGCCATCCCATCCATCATCTCCTGAGGTGCTGGCAGGGTCAGAGACAGACCCTTCCTAACATTTGACACAACTAATTCCTGTAATTGATGAGGCAGCAGAAATAACCGTATGAAGTCCACAAGGCTCATTTGTTGACTTTACCCATCCATCAAGAAATTAAGTCCTATGCATTGACCGAGCCAGAGACTCCCCACTTACAAACACCAGAGAGTACCGGAATGCCAAAAAGCCTCCACTTCCACAGCACTCCCAAACATTCTTCATGTATAATTTAAAAATAGCTGAAATCTTATGAAAGAGCTAAAGGGAATTGTTTTCCTTTCTTTGTCTGATCAACATGATTTGTTACCCTGAGTAAGCTTTGTTCTGTCCTTGCTCTCAAGTTCCCCCATCCTGATCCAAGATAGATGGACTGACCCTTGTGACCAGTTGTCTCTTTTTGGCCTCTTGGCCTGCCCAGTTTAATGCTGTCTGACCATCCTTAAAGACAGAAAAGCCCTGGCATTCAATCAGCCTCAAGGGTCACCCAGTCCCCACATTTTGTTTGCACAGCAACCAGCAAAATTAGCCAGTGAAGTCAACCACCAGGATGCGAATACAAACACAACTCAACTCAATATTCTGAGATTGCACAAATTGCTGATCCATAAACTAACCACATAGGCTGGGATAAAGGTGATTATCATCCAAGTGCTGCCAGGATCACTTTCAAGGACTTTCCTTCCATAACATGAACACTGGATGTTATACAATGAAGAATAAAGACACCCTGAAGTGTTTCCAGGTTAAAAACTCATTCTCAGTATACCACATTGCACTGAAGACCAGAGCCATAGCTTTTCCTTTTGGTCTCCTTTCTTTGTTCACTTGCACCCAGAGAGTTTTTTATGCAACCATGATACCCGCTGACTGCTCTTAAGAATGGCCGATGGGAGGACCAAGTCAGAAGGAATGTCACCCTGTAGGTGCTGATGGGTTTCCCAGCTGTCTTCAGTTCCATCAGAATATCCTTCAGGGCAGCCTTTGAGGTGGGGAATGAGGGCTCCTATTTTGCAGTATTTCTCTTTTTTCCTGTTGTCTGGAAATGGTTAGGTGAGGATGGAGAGGAAGAGGCTTAGCTGAACTGCTGCAGGATGGTGCAGCCCTTGGTTCAGAAACCAGCTGATATTAGGAAGACTTCCTCATTGTTTCTAGAGAAGGACAGGCTTTTTGCTCCAGAATTGGATCATCAGCTTCTCTTGGACACAGTTTTGGGGCAAAGAGCCAATAGCAGCAATAGCAAAGGGGGCCTTTGATATTGTTACTTTGTTTGTTGCTGAATACTGCCCCAAAGGTACTTTTCAGGAGGCAACTGGACTTTCTTGTTTTTTCTTTGAAGATGTTTTGCTTCTCATCAAGAAGCTTCTTCAGTTCTGACAGGACAGTGGGGAAGGAGCTGTCTACAAGGAATATAAATCCTTTCATTCCCCACTGTCCTGTCAGAGCTGAAGAAGCTTCTTGGATGAGAAATGAAACATCTTCAAAAAAAAAAAAACAAGAAAGTCCAGTTGCCTCCTGTGAAAAGCACCTTGACCTGGATGACTGAGAATCTCTACAGACTTTTTGTTGTATACGGGTGTGGACATTCTTTGGAGTCACTTGGGACTAGAATGACTTCTTTTCTGGGGGATTTTTTTTGGGGGGGGAGGTGCCTCAAGTCAGCGTGGACTTCTGATGACTGCAAGATTTCAGGAGTGGTTTGTCCTTGTCTCCTTCCTAGGAGAGCTGAGGGAGAGTGACTGGCCCAAGATCACCCAGCTAGCTTTGTGCCCAAAGTGAGTTCAAAACTCACCATCTCCTGGTTTCTCTGCTGATAACTCAAGCTTTGCATCAAAATGGCATATAGGCATGTTCATAAATAAATCATTTATATACCAGCCAGAGATTTTCTTGCAATTTGCAATAAAACTGTAAGCCATTTTAAGAAAGGAAGAAGCTACCACATTAACAGGAATTCCCAGTGCCACAGAATATCAATGCTATATTAGAGGACAGTTGTCAAGACTCAAGAGGATTTTGACTGGGAAAAATCCCCAGCAACTTTAATTTCAACAGAGAGAAATGCAAAATGGTATTTGGCTAGGAAAAGTCAAAGGTTTGAGTGTAGGATAGAGAGAGCATACTGCATAGCAGGGCATGAGGAAAAGCTCTGGGCTTAGACCGGAAGAAAGGGGATCTGGATGGAAATACGCAAGAACTATTACTCAACTTTTTTTTAATTCACAGAAACAGAAATATTAAGTCCTGAGAAACAAAATAATAATTGGAAGTGGTTTGGGCAGATTCACTGGAGCGGGAGGAGGGTTGTAGAGGGTATAAAGAGTGGCCGTGAAAGGCAGTGGGAAAATCCATCACCAAATCATGATCTTGCACAGGTGCTTTCTGCCATCAAGAATTCTTCGAAGAATCTTTCCAGCTCAATCGTCTTCTCTCCAAATATAACTTGAAAGCGTAAATGAATGAAATACTTGTGAGGGATGCTTAATGAGGATAAACAAGTGCCCTGTTGAGGGGGAAGTGGCATCTTCCCCACAGTCAAGGCTGGTCACCATGCGTGATGTTTCTTTTTTTAAAAAAAATAATCTTTATTGAATTTTTACAATAAGAAAAAAGACACAAACAGCACACAACAACACACAAACGAAACACACGAAACACAAATGAGTACACGTATTTACACGCAACATCACAGAATAGTCCAATGCTTTAACAGCGTTATTGAAATATTCGTTTTGTATCAAAGTCTATATATACATTTTTAATATGTTCTACGACGTAGGTATCGGTGGTTATCATCCATAAGTTAATTTATTTAATTACAACTTGTACAAGGAAGTAATTTTAGATATATCTCAATTCATCTGCCAAATTTCTAATTTTGGGTTTTGATTGATCCAGTTATATGCCTTATTCCATGCGTGATGTTTCTATCCACCACTAGCATCAGGCTAAAGGAGGCAGGATGCCGTAGCTAGTCAGGTGCAAGCTCAGAATTTTCAGCAGATGATGTGGGTGGCAGAAAAATGGTGGTGCGGCATGTGGAAAGAAGAAAACCTACAGCCAATGGCTCTCCGTTATGATTTCCCCCACCCCTAAAGAAACCAGTACTCTGGAAGAAAGGAAGGCTCTGGGACACAGGGGGAGGGCCAGCTCTGACTCCCCAAGACCTCCTGAGCACTTTTTACAGTTCCTTTGTCCGCATGGAACTTCTACTGCAGCTGCAAAAATGGAAGCCCAAAGTAGAGGATTTACTGCAAGAGCGTAATGCAGCTATAAAAATTGAACTCCAAAGTTAAATAATTTACCATAAATAACTAAAAGCTCTCAAATTATGCTCTACATGAAGCTTCCAAGGCTCCGCCGATCTCTCTGCATTCAGCCTGCCACAGATGGCAGCGGAGCCAGAGAAGAGAGGCCTTGACAAGCCTCCAGGGCTGTAATTACTCCTGACGCAGCTGCAGCTTTCCCTCACGCCTCTTCAGTTAGGCAAAGGCACAGCGAGAGATGTTAGTACTTTGGGAAAAGGAGGGATTTTCACCACTCGGAGAAGGCATTTCAAGTGGAAAGCAAGGGGCAGGAGATTTTCTGGCAGCTCCTAAATTTGGGCAGCATGATGCGCATGCCAGCAGAACGGTGAGCTTCCCAGGGCTAATTAAAACTACACCACCACCACCACCCCACTGGTTCTGGGGAGGAGCACTGGATCATATTAGGCCATTGCTGTTCTATGGGTCAAAGTTCACAGACATGCAAAGAGTCACTGCCCAAATGGTTTTGGGGAAGTGCTTAGTGACAAAGCACACATTGCATCGCCCTCCCCCCCGATGGCAAAATATTTGATTTATAAACTCATCGTAGATTTATTCTCCAAGCCCCATACAGGTAGTCCAGTGATGGCGAACCTATGGCACGGGTGCCACAGGTGGCATGCGGAGCCATATCTGAGGGCACGCGAGGCGTTGCCCTATGTCAGCTCCGGTGCGCATGTGCGCACCAGTCAACTGATTTTTGGCCTTCTTTTCAGCCATTTTCGCTCTCCCCAGGCTTAAGCAAAGCCTCCTGAACCCTGGGGATGGCGAAAAAACAGCCCAACGGGCCTACCAGAAGTCCGGAGGCTTCAGTGATGCCTGTGCGCATGCGCAAGGGGCAGTGCGGGGATTGTGCACATGCGCGGGGAGGCATTGCATTATGGGTGTGGGCACGCACGTGCATGCTATTGCACGTGCACACACCCTTTTGGCACCCGAGCCAAAAAAGGTTCGACATCACTGAGGTAGTCCTTGACTTACAGCCATTCATTTAAAGTTACAACAGCACTGAAAAAAGTGACATGACCATTTTTCACACTTTACGACCATTGCAGCATCTCCATGGTCATGTGATCAAAATTTGGCAGTTTGGCAACTGGCTCGTATGTATGAGGGTTGCAGTGTCCTGGAATCACATGTTCCCCTTTTTGCGACCTTCTGACAAGCAAAGTAAATGAGAAGCCAGATTCACTTAACAACCACGTTACTAACTTAACAACTGCAGTGATTCACTTAAC
Source organism: Diadophis punctatus similis (assembly GCA_023053685.1). Taxonomy (NCBI): domain Eukaryota; kingdom Metazoa; phylum Chordata; class Lepidosauria; order Squamata; family Dipsadidae; genus Diadophis; species Diadophis punctatus. The sequence continues at coordinate 6,523,966 of JALIGW010000027.1, read as the reverse complement.
AACTGTGGCAATAAAGGGTGCAAAATGGGTCATAACTCACTTAACAACTCTCTTGCTTAGCCATGGAAATCTGGGGCTCAATTGTGGTCATAAGTTAAGACTACACATAGTATAAATTGTGATACTTCTATCCGCTCCCACTTCCTGAGTCTTCTTGTAACAGCAATATTCCTTCTGGTATAATAATTCCATCCCATTTTTAGTACCATAATTTCATGTTACTTTTGGGCATAAAGAAGCAAAGCCGTGAAGTGCAAGATGCCTTGTCAAGTTAGCTGAAGCCAAGTAATGCCTCCCTCTTCCAGAGCGAGGAAGGGCTCCAGCGCTGGCTGCGAGTGGGCGGCTGCGGCTGCTCAGAGTCCCTCTGGTCAGACGGAATCATCGCACGCAACAGTCTGCCTTTGAAAATGGCCAAGACTCGACGGTCCTTCTCTCTAGAGCCAGGAAATCGTCTCTTCTCTTTCGAAGGCAGCAAGGCAGGCAGCCCTGAGGAGCTGAATCAGCCGCTGCAGGTTTCTACTTCTAGAAGGACGAGGAGTGAGCATTTCTTTGCCAAGGGTGAGCAGAGCCACTCTGGGATGTCTCTCCTTGCCTTAGATAAGCCATTAGGCAGTAGGGAAAGGAGAGAAATGGACAAGAACGCCTGGCCCGAAAAGTAAAAGACAGGCCAACTGTGTAATGAAATCGCCACAGGGAGCCACACCCTCAGCAAGTTGAAAGGCAGAAGTTCTCTGGGCCGTCATAATGCTAAGAGACAGGCCGAAAAGCTGGAAACCCTGCTTTCCTCAGCAGGAAATGTCTGTGCCTCTTCTGAGAACCCCTCCAGAGAAAAGCAACTGCTAAACTGAGACCAGACTGGCTTCCCCAAAGGCCAAGGCTGCTTCCAGGAGCAGATATGGCTGGAGAAGAAGCAAAACAAAAAGTAAAGTAAAACAAAAAATTTAAAGGGTTTAAAGGCAAGTCTAGCCACTCCGAGATTCAACTAACAAATGCCGGGTCAGTCAAAAAAGACCCTGGCGTCCTTGGTGTTCTCAGAGTTTGGCTGTTTTCTTGCAGATGTTTAATTACCAAATTAGGTATCATCATCAGGAGCCGAGGTGGCGCAGTGGTTAAAAGCAGCACTGCAACTACTTCAGTGACTGCTAGTTCAGCAGTTCAGCTGTTCAGATCTCACCAGGCTCAAGGTTGACTCACCCTTCCATCCTTCTGAGGTCGGTAAAATGAGGACCCAGATTGTTGGGGGCAACATGCTGAACTCTGTAAACAGCTTAGAGAGGGCTGTAAAGCACTATGAAGCGGTATATAAGTCTAAGTGCTATTGCTATCAACACACTGATGTTGTTACCTAGTTTGGTAGTTCAACCCAGAGCTACAAATATTCTCTTCTATCAGTACCAAAACGGACTCGGATGCCTAACTCTTTGGTTACATCTATAAGGACCTCTTGAAAAAAGCACCTTTGGGACTGCGTCCAGTTCTAGTCACCACAATACAAAAAGAGATGTCGAGTCTCTAGAATGAGTGCCGAGAAGGGCAAGAAAGATGACAAACGGTCTGGAGGCTAAAACATACAATGAATGGTTGCAGGAACTGGGTTATGTCTAGACTAACAAAGGGAAGGACTAGGGGTGACATGATAGCAGATAGTACGTTACTTCATCCCAGGATCCTAAAGGAACTTGATGTCTATCAAATCTTTTGTGGGTTATTATGGAAGATAGTTAAATGACAGATAACTAGAGGAAGCCCCATCTTTAAACAGAAGGGAACAGAAGTGTGTACATACTGAACAGGTTCACATTAACACCTGTTTTTAAATATGGCATGACACAATCAAACCTTAAGCACTCTGAAAACAAGACAGTAATTACCAGAAATCCCTCTGGATTTGTCATAAATCTTATCAAGCTAATCTTATTTCATTTTTTTAATCATGTAACTTTCTTATTAGATTGTGGGAATACTATAGGCACAATATATCTTGATTTCAGTAAAGCATTTGACAAACTACCTTATGACATTCTGATTAGCAAGCTAATTAAATGTGGACTGGCTAGCATAACAATTGAGTGGATAATTGCTGCCTTGAAAACAATCCTCAAAAAATGTTCATCAACGTTTCCTATTTAAACCAGAAAGGGATATATCAAGTAGGGTACCACAAGTATCCTCAGTACTGAATCCTCCAATTTTTTAATATTTTAATACTTTTCCAATATTTGTTATGAATGACTTGGTTAAACAACATGAAATATGCAGATGTTAATATTAAGAGATATTTTATACCCTAAAAGAAATAAAACTCCATCCAACCCAGATAATTAGAAATATCAACTGAAAATGAAAGAACGTAATTTAGCACAGAGAAATGTAGACACCCACCCACCCCACTTAGCAAGCAGAGATATGATTTGGAGATCTGGTTTGGTAATAGTAGTTATGCAAAAGATCTTGAAATCATAATTGATTGCACACTGAATAGGAGTCAGAAGTATGATGCAGTTGCAAAAAAGGCAAATACAATGTTAGTCTACATCAGCAGAAGACTACCTTACTACCTTATCCATCTCAAGTAACCTGTTCAATTTTAGGCATCACACTTTAAGGACTCCTGGCATACCAGAACAGATTCGGAAAAGCAGCAAAAGGATGATCATGGAACAGAAAATAAATCACATGATGAGCAGCTGAAGGACTTGGGCATTTTCAGACTTGAAAGGAGAAGATTAAAAGGAGAGAGATGGTGGTTATTTCAAACACCTTGAAGAATGTCCCACAGAAGAAATTTCCACAAAGCAGACACAGAAAGACAAGCCATTCTCCCTTCCCAAAGTGCTGGGTACGGAGTAACAGGCAGGCAGATTCCAACTGAAGATTAGGGGGAAAATGCTCTAAGTCTTGAAAGTCCTTTACTCTGATCTGATCCTGGTTATGACGAAATGGGATCTCTCCCAAGGACACTGCCATGAGCCTCTGGTAGAGTCACTTATCACACATGGTTAGGGAGCTGGACTGGGACCTGGGAGATCAGGTTATGTTGGGAATGAGAATAAAATCTCATAGAGGCGATTTAGATCTTTTCTTGGAATTCAGACAGTTAGAAATAAAGCCGAGATTAAAAGTCTAATAGAAAATATTCATTTCAGTACAAAAACAATAAATCCTGAATAAATTACATTTTGCTGAGTAACACAACCGTTCAGGTCAAGAGCCAAGTAAGAAGAGAATTAATGGTGGTTTAGGAATGCACACATGCGCAAAGAACATCATATCACGTGTTCTGCTTATATTGGAATGTACCATAATATTAGATAAGGGTGCATCACCCTGCATAGACATACAACTGACAATATTCACATCGTGACAGGTTAAGTGACCACAAAGCAGTGGCACCACCTCTCCATTGCACCTCACCCAAAGGTTAATGTTGCGGGAATAAATTGAGGGCACAGGTAAGCTCTCTGAGAAAAGACTGGGCAAAAAAGTCATCAGTAAAGAGGATTTCTTAAATGAGGCACTTGGTACAGAAGTACGGAAACACTTCATCCATGCATTCAAGCAGTGGGGGTGAAATCAGTCCCTGATGTACTATACATTCCCTCCTTCAGACCCTGCAGAGTATGTGACAACATGCAATTAAAGAGTACCGTAATTTTCGGACTATAAGATGTGCTTTTTTGTCTCTCAAAAGGGGGTGAAAATGTCAGTGTGGCTTATAAACCAAATATTGCTGAAGCCCCACCCACCCACCGGCCATTTTTTGGGCTCTGCACGCCCCATTTTTGGGCCTTTCTTCGGCCTTTTTCAGGCCTTTTTTCGGCCCATTTTGGAGGCTTTTTCTAGGCCGTTTTTGAGACTTTTGGGGGCTGATTTTTTTCAACAAAATGGGCCTGGAAAAATGGCCTGAAAAAGCCTCAAAACTGACCCAAAAAAACCTCGAGAATGGCCTGAAAAAAGCCTCGAAAATGGACTGAAAAAAGGCCAGAAAATGGGGTGCACGGAGGCCAAAAACCTCTTTTTGTTGTTTTCCTCTTCAAAATTTAGGTTCATCTTATAGTCTGAAAAATACGGTGGCTTGAATCGGTGTGGGGCTAGCATACAAATTTGTTTTATCTCACTGGAAATGGCAAATGCAGCTGATGTATCATGATTGTAAAAAATCTGTCCTGTCATTCCATCATGGAGTAGTTGAATCACCTTCACACAATATCCATAACTTTTCAGGAGGCTCCAGGGAACATCCCAACTTATTTTTAAGAGCCGAGGTGGCGCAGCAGTTAGAATGGGGTACTGCAGGTCACTTGACCTGACTGTGATCCGCAGGTCAGCGGTTCAAATCTCACCAGCTCAAGGTTGACTCAGCCTTCCATCCTTCCGAGGTAGGTAAAATGAGGACCCAGATTGTTGGGGGCAATATAAATATATACATTGCTTACTGGTATAAACCACTTAGAGAGTGCTTGCACTGTGTGGCGGTATATAAATGTCACTAATAAAATAAAATAAATAAAACTTATTACAGTGTCAAATGCCACCAAGGTTCCTACAAATGGTAAATTGCTGGAGAGTTTTTCATTAAGTACATCTTGAAAGTGTTCGACTTGGCCTGGGTCTTGTAGTCTTCTGATGTTGAATGAGTTTCTGACAGTCCTTGTTTGCTTACAATATAAAGGAGCTGTGTGTTGGTTGATGACCGACTGGATCAGCCTGTGATCTGACCAGCACCCAGAGCTGCACTGATGAGATTACCTAGTTTGGGTCATGAAATGTCTGCAAGAAAACAATCAAGCTCAGAGATCACCAAGGACCCCTCATTTCAACCTTGAGCTACAAATATCCTCCTTTATTGGTACTCAGCACCTTGCATGGCACAGTGATGGTGACATCTTTAAGATCGCACTGACATATTATGATATAGTCAAATAGATTGCATCGAGGTCGTTTTGTAATTGTTTGCACGTCTGAACATTATGTTAGTGATGCAGAAGTTGTGCTTGGCACATTTGCTTAGGAGTAGTAGGCCATTGCTATTTACTTTTCCTGCCTAGACATGGACTGGGATGGAGTCCATGTCTCCAAAGGACTCCACCCGTTATCACTATCCGTCTCCATCCTAGCATTTTAATCATCCAGAATGACAGGCTTGTCACTAGTGGGGTTGTTCGAATAATTTGGCCCTTGTCTTGGTCTGGACTGGTGAGAGCTGGTGCCTAGGCACTGACAATGGTGATATACCAGGACATGCTGAGAGAACAGCGGAACTTCATAATGCATTCATAATGTTTATTCCTGTGGGCAGAGTAGAGATGTTCTTCAGCAGAACATTTTTGACCAAACCAACTCTGTAAGTCCCGTTGTCGCTCTCTGATTTCCCTTCCCAAAATAATATATTCCACTCACTGCTTCCTGTAATGAACCCTCGGCTGCCAGCCTGGTCCCACTGAGTCCCTCCAAGTCAATGCTATAACAGTGAAGTTTGGCTGCTATGAGTGCTTTCATCTTTCAGGCCTTTGCACCCTATCTCTATCCTGCCACAGACAGATGTCCCAGGCTCCAGAAATGAGGGGGTTTTAAATTTGTTTTTCTTGATTCTCAACCACCAAATAGATGATCTGCTAGCTACAATTAACTAGCCAGATGTTGCTTTGGGACAAGCAATGTTTAGGACACTGCAAGACCCACCAAATTAGGTTTATACTGGGAGTATTTACAGATGAGTTGTAGATGACGATGAATTACACAACAGAAACGTATGTGTGATTAACTGAAACAGCACAAGAACAACTACAACAATGGCAGAAGAGACCTTAATCCAGTGTCATGGAGGACCGTTATGGAGGATCTCTCCTGCTGCAGTGGAGGGTCAGGACTTGGGCTCTTAGCATTCCACAATGGCTGCTGGTTCTGCCTTCTTATTTATTTATTAGTGAGATTTATATACCGCCTCACAGTGCAAGCACTCTCTAAGCGCTTTACACCAGTAAGCAATGTATATTTATATTGCCCCCAACAATCTGGGTTCTCATTTTACCTACCTCGGAAGGATGGAAGGCTGAGTCAACCTTGAGCCAGTGAGATTTGAACCGCTGACCTGCGGATCACAGTCAGCTAAAGTGGCCTGCAGTACTGCCTCTAACCACTGCGCCACCTCGGCTTTTCTTGACCATTGGACTGTTGATCTGTCTCCTCCACTCAATCTGCCAAGCCAGACTTCACACGCTGGATAGACAAATCCCCTACCATACCAAAGTGTCAAAGACTCATTGGCTGCCCTCACTTGGTTTGGTCCATCTGCAGACATGGTTTACAAGGATGTGGCTAGTAGGTGCATTACAGCTCCTTGGAGCCACAAGTGGAATCAAACATGAGTGAGTGGGTCAACTAAGGGCACAGTAGACCCCTCCACCAGAGGTGCTACCCCTCCCTGAATATCCATACTTCCTCCCCTCAACAACAGCTAACTTAATTTCAGCTGCATCATTATCTGCCAATCCAGAAAAGATGGCGGAGAAAGAGTCTTCTACTAATTTGTTTAAAAAGTCCTGGCTCAGGTACAAACCTTGAAGCTTAGCCAACAAGATCTGGCAGAACCTAAATGTGATTTAAAATAGATGCAAGGAAAAAACAGCTCATTGTGAAGATTGGCTAATCTGCCCATGAGACAGTTACTCAAGCCAGGCATAATATTTTGGATAAATGAATTACTTACTTAAAGTCACAATTGCACTGGAAAAAATCTATGTGTGATTGGCACTTGAAACCCTCCAAGACACTCAAACCTGGCTGAATTTATGCAGTATTTTTTTTTTCAGAAAGCTCCTCCCTTTGGGATTTTCCAGTGGAGATTGATCATGTGGTTCAGATTCCTTTAATGAGAAGGAAGCCTGGAACTATTTTTAATATTATTATTCTGTAATTCCTTTGTGTTTCCACAAGAGATGAGATTTTTTTCTATCCCAAGAATCGCAAGGTCTCCCCTGAAGTGGGTTTCTAGCCAAAGTAAGATGTCAATTTATCCCAACTTTACTGAAGAAGTCTCCAAAAAGATAAATCTTCTCAAAACAGCACAGATCAATACAACTACAATATTTTATGTGCTTTCCACTACATTCTGCATTCACCAAGATCATATTCACAGATTTGAAAACACTTTGAATAGTGAGGCCTTTACCTTATCTTTGAAATCTACTGATAAATAAGTCTGACTGTATTTCATTCCAGGGAATGTGCTGAGGGAGAAGTTTGAGTTTGCCCAAGATTGTACTGGAAAACTGTATTTTTTAAAAGGTGCAACCTTTCTTTTCCTACACGCCTTTCTGCATTTTTATTATGGTTAACTTAGATTGGAGGAAAAGTATTAGAATCTAAATATACTGAAATTCTAGTATCTCTGGAAACAATTACAGTCTTAGAAAATGATAGGAGAGATGTCTAAGAAAATCTTGTTTTCGGCTTTCTTTCTTTTTTATTTTTTTTAATTTAATTTTAATTTTATTTTATTTTTTATTTTTTCTGAGCATGTACAGAAGCCGAGTTTCCCGCGACTGTTCATGCGATCGCCATCTTGAGGAAGCAAACAGGCAGCGAGGTAAGTTAGAACCCACCCCTGCTTGGGTCCCCTAAACTTTTCAGTCCCAGAAAGCGGCTGAAAAATGCCCTTCTCCTGTTTAATGAAAAGAAGGACCAGGGGAGACAGGATAGCAGTGCTCCAATATCTCAGGGGTCGCCACAAAGAAGAGGGAGTCAAGCTATTCTCCAAAGCACCAGAAGGCAGGACAAGAAAGCAATGGGTGGAAACTAAACAAGGAGAGAAGCAACTTAGAACTAAGGAGAAATTAGAACAGTTAGAACAATGAATCCGTGGAACAGCTTGCCTCCAAAAGTTGTGAATGCTCCAACACTGGACGTTTTTAAGAAGATGTTGGATAACCATTTGTCTGAAGTAGTGTAGGGTTTCCTGCCTAAGCAGGGGGTTGGACTAGAAGACCTCCAAGGTCCCTTCCAACTCTGTTGTTGTTGTTGTTGTTGTTGTTGATTCCTGACCTAAACTAACAAAAAAACAAATGATTTAATGTGCCTCCTGCATCATTTTTATTATCTCCATGATATTAACCATTCAATTGTTAAGGTATCCAAGACTTCTAAATCCTTTGCTGGCATACTCCTTATAGCAGAGGTAGCAGATCACATGAAGATACATATGAATAAAATCTACTTATATCAATCAGTAGGGCTCATATAGGGTATTAAGAAAGAGAAAGAAAGAGAGAGAGGGAGGGAGGGAGGGAGGGAGGGAGGAAGGGAGAGAGAGAGAAGAAAGAGAAAGAGAGAAAGAAAGAAAGAAAGAAAGAAAAAGAAAGAGAGAAAGAAAGAAAAAGAAAAAGGAAGGAAGAAGAAGGAAGGAAGGAAGGAAGGAAGGAAGGAAGGAAGGAAGGAAGGAAGGAAGGAAGGAAGGAAGGGAGAGAAGAGAGAGAGAAAGGAAGAAGAGGAAGGAAGGAAGCACCACAAACCCTGCCACTAGACATGGCTTCAGAAGACACTTTGAAACAGCACAGCAATTTAGGGCTGGAAGATATCTCGGATAATAATAATAATAATAATAATAATAATAATAATAATAATAATAATAATAATAATAATAATAATAATAATAATAATAATAATAATAATAATAATAATAATAATAATAATAATAATAATAATAATAATAATAATAATAAAAATAAAAATAAAAATAAAAATAAAAAATAAAAAAGGAGACAGAAGGCTTGATTCTTGCAGCCCAGGAGCAAGCAATCAGAACAAATGCAATCAAAGCCAAGATCGAAAAATCAGCTGATGACCCAAAATGCAGACTTTGCAAAGAAGCTGATGAAACAATTGATCACATCCTCAGCGGCTGCAAGAAAATCACACAGACGGACTACAAACAGAGGCACAACTACATGGCCCAGATGCTTCATTGGAACCTGTGCCACAACTACCACCTACCAGTGGTGAAGAACTGGTGGGATCATAAACCTGAGAAAGTAGTTGAAAACAAACATGCCAAAATACTTTGGGACTTTCGAATTCAGACTGACACGGTTTTGGAACATAATACACCGGACCTCACGATTGTGGAAAAGAAAAAAGTGTGGATCATTGATGTCGCCATACCAGGTGACAGCCGAATTGATGAAAAACAACAAGAAAAACTTAACCGATATCAGGATCTTAAAATCGAATTACAACGACTCTGGCATAAACCAGTACAGGTGGTCCTAGTGGTAATCGGCACACTAGGTGCTGTGCCAAAAGACCTCAGCTGGCATTTAAAAACAATAAACATTGACAAAATCACGATCTGTCACTTGCAAAAGGCCACCGTACTTGGATCTGCTCGCATCATACGAAAATACATCATACAGTCCTAGACGCTTGGGAAGTGTTCGACTTGTGATATAGTGATACAAAATCCAGCACATAAATCTCATTTGCTGTGTATTACTGTTTTTTGTGTATAATAATAATAATAATAATAATAATAATAATAATAATAATAATAATAATAATAATAATAATAATAATAATAATAATAATAATAATAATAATAATAATAATAATAATAATAATAATAATAACAACAACAACAATAACAACAACAATAACAATAACAATAACAACAACAACAACAGAGTTGGAAGGGACCTTGGAGGTCTTCTAGTCCAACCCCCTGCTTAGGCAGGAAACCTTACATTGTCTGGATTATTTTGGTGCCTCTAACAGAGAGGAAAATTGCCAGAAAGGAGAAGGAGTTTACTAGGACAAGGCTGCCATGCAGAGGAAGGCAGAGATTTATTTATTTATTTATTTATTTATTTATTTATTTATTTATTTATTTATTTATTTATTTATTTATTTATTTATTTATTTATTTATTTATCTATTATTTATTTATTTATTATTTATTTATTCGTTATTTATATTTTATTTATTTATATTTTATTTGTTTGTTTGTTTGTTTGTTTGTTTGTTTACATTTCTATGCCGCCCAACTCCCGAAGGACTCTGGGCGGCTCACAGTCCTTGACTTATGACCACAATTGAGCCCAAAATTTTGGTTGCTAAGCAAGAGCATTGTTAAGTGAGTTTCACCACATTTTACTCAATCCATGACATCTCCTGGCTCTAACAGTCATGTGCAAGCTAGGGAAGAACATCTGAAGGCATGTGTAATGTTCTAATGTACAGAAGTTATGGTTAAATATGTGGCAGAAAGTGGACTCTGGTACAGACGGTATATATTGTAGATAATGTATCTTTTTGTGTGCCTGTGTGTAATATGTATGTACACATATGGCATATATACATAGGATTAAATAGTATATTTTGGATGTTCAGTAGTAGTAAATAGACAGGGAAATTATATGTCGTTGAGGCCTTTGAGGTGAGGAGAGGCCAGGCACCCTAACCCTAACCCTTGACGTGAGTGAAGTTAAGTTGGCCATGCCCACCCAATCACATGACCACCCAGTCACATGACCACCCAGCAACCCCCCCACCCAGTCACATGACCGCAAAGCCATTCCCACACAGTCACATGACTGCCAAACCACTCCCACCCAGTCACATGGCCACAAAGCCACGCCCATCATCACATGACCATCAACCCACGCCCACAAAATAAGCCACACCCACAGAGTGGTAGTAAAAAAAATTGGAACCCACCCCTGCTAGCTAGGTAACCTTGAGCCAGTCATTTCCTCTCAGCCCTAGGAAAGAGGCAATAGTAAACCACTTCTGAACCACCTTGTCAAGAAAACTGCCAGGACTTATCCAGCTAGTCTCTGAGAATCAGACAACTTTGAACAGAACAAACAAACAAACAAAACAAAAAAACCACTAAGTTTTGGGAGAAAGTAGTGGACTATATACATGTGACTTGAGAGAAAAGCTAAAATTCTCAGAAGATAATAATCTCTTGAACTACCTACCAAGTATGTGGAATTTTACAAATGGAGAACATAAATAGATCAACCAGTGCAACAGTTTGCCTTCAGACATTACGGGTGCTCCATCACTGGAAGTTTTAAGAAGAGACTGGACAACCATTTGTACAGAATGGTTTAGGGTCTACTGCTTGAGCAGGGGGTTGGAGTAGTCCCCAACCTTTGTGGCTTGGTAGCTTAGCCAGCAGGGGTGGAGAGGGAAACTGGGCCATGTGAACGTGTGAGTGCACACAGCCCTTGTGTGAGTGGTGGGCCAGCATGCAGGCGCACAAGTGCCCACCAGCTCGCTGTTCGCACAAGTTGGGCTGTGCACATGTGCTCCGGCCAGCCACTCACGCGGCCCAATTCTGAATAGGCCACAGCTCGGTAGTGGGTTGCTGCTCAGGGATTGGGGATCCCTGGGCTAGATGACCTCCAATGTCCCTTCCAACTCTGTTATTCTGTAATCCATGCCATTCCTATCTCTGAAAGACTGATATTGCAAAGCCGCATTTACTGAATGGATTTTAGATTTGACTGCAATCTCCAACTATGAGAGGATTGCTTAGAGATGTAGATTTTGTATGCCCAAGTATAATGAAATACCTTGATTCATTTATACAAAATAGAGTAAGTTAAAAAGAGTGATAGTTACATAAATGAATTAGAAATTCATATAGGTACTTGAATAATACTTACATCAGGTAGGTATATATAGAATTGTAACTGTTGTTATAGTGATATTATGTTTTGTTTCTTCTGGGCTTTTTTCTGTTGCATTTTTTCACTTTGTTGAAGCATTTTTGCATAGTCTTTTTCTCTGTGAATGTAAGTAAGGAAGAAGAAAGCAAACCTGGGCCAGAGGCAGTGGTATCTCCAGGCCAGAGGACATCTCTACTCTCCCACCCGACATGGTTCCTCCTTGGCTGGGTGCTACAACTGGCCACTGGACCTCTGGAATTATTGTTGCCAGTGACTAGCAAACAGGGGCTTCACTTTTGCCTTTCTTCACAAACATACACACACAGAGAGAGAAAGAGCTTACAAATGGCCTTGGTATCTATAGGTAAATAAGCTGCCACCACAATTTTCTACTAAGTTGTGCTAATACAATGTAATTGTGCTAAATCTAACAGCACAGAATCCTAAATAAGCTAAAGAAAAATGCAAAACAGCCTGTAAATTAGACTGCAAGGGAACTCGGTGTTCCTGAGTGCTCTCCTCTCACCGGTTCCTTCTCAATGATGCTCCCTGTGATTTAGCCAGCCTCTCGCTGCCACTTTTCTCTATTCCATGATTATAGCAAAGAGCTACAGGTAGTTTTAAAGGGCATTTCATTACTAGTGTATATTGCTTTGTAACTGCATAATGATGCTCCTAATGCTAACAGACAGTGTCATACATAATCCTGTTTGCATTTAGGAGAGTATAATTGTCAAACAAAGCTTCAAAGAAAAACTTCGAGAGCAAGGTGAAAAACAATATAGACACAGAATTGCAATTTCTACCCTAAGACTGGTATTTTGTGCAAATGTTCACATGCTGCATTTTCTATTACTCAGAGAGGAAAGAACTTGTAACACAACCCCCAAAATCCTTGGAAAAGCAAAGATCAATTAACCGGCAACAGTTCCAACAACACTGCCTATTGCTCCCCCTTCTCCGGTCCCTTTGAGGGTAGCTGACTTCTCCCCAGGCAAGAGAGCAGGTCCTAAGAAAGTCTTCTTCGTTGATAGGGAATGGGGATATCAGCCCATATCAGCTCTGGAAGTCATGATAGGGCAGCATGAAGGAACACAAACAGGATATTTGTAACACGTCATGTTGAAGGATGCTGACAGGCAAACGTGCAACTCAATTGTCAAGCAGATGGTAGGAAGACTCTACTAGATGAGTACGGAAGCAGCCCAAAGAAGCTTGGCTCCATCCCTAAAATGACACCTGGCCTTCCCCCAAGAGTTATTGCATGTCAGCTTGAACAAGACTGAAGATTTTTGTTCCTTATCACAGGAAAGAAATGCCAAGCCTCCCCCCCCCCCAAGGGCCCCTGGGCGGTGAGAGCGAGATCATAATAGTCCTGTAAGCAAGCAAGATGGACTTTAAGGTCAAATGTTTCAAGGAGAGTCTTAATGGCTTTGCAAGAAAACATCTGAGACCATTTTAGCCCAAACTGCATCTTGCATGAGAATAGTGTTGCTTCTCAAAAGAAAATAACTCTCAGAATCAAGGCAAGATTGATTGGAAGTCCTCATCTCTTTAGGCGGTTCCCTTTTCCCTAGGAGGCCCTGACCTCATCAATCTGTTAATGTCCAAAGTCAAAGGAAGGAAAAATCCCACAGGGTAAAGTCAAGCTGCAAAAGGGAAGCCAACTCAGCCTCAGACTATTTAATGGCTTGGATGGACACATCCAAATTATGTAAAAACTCAGAAAATCTTAAATCAAAGGTATGCAAATCCTGAATTTCACAAATTATGAAAAGACAAATCAGTAGAAAAGAGGGTAGTTGGAATTCATGATTCCAGGAGACAATCTATGATCTCTTGATAGAATTGACAGCTTCATTCCATTTCCCTTAAGAACAATGACCTTTTTATTTAACAGACACACAGTGGGGGATGCTGTGTAGGCCTTGAAGTCCATTTGATTGTGGGCACCCAGGACAGGGAAGCCGAAGTACAGCCCAGCTGTACAAAGGGTTTGAAGAGGGATGGGCAAAGGATGGTTTAGACTTTTCATCAAGAAAACTCTTGCAGTTTGTCCGCATCCGTAAACCAAATTCAGTTATTGGTTGCAATTCAAAGTGAGCAAGCAGCATACAAGAAAAAACATTTAATTTCCAAGAAGGATTGGACTGGACCTATGAGGAGAATCACGGGGTGTGATCCAAAGCTTAAAAGCATTTGTAAGGGTGGCTTCTGACTGGAATATTACAGGTGAGCTCTCTCCTGCTGGGTCTCAGCTGGCATTTTAGGGGGGGTGTATTTGGGAGGGGGGAGCAGAAAAGCTGCAGCAGCAGATTCCTGGATTAAGGGAAAGATTTAATTAGGCTGTGCGTCGCCTCCAAAAAAAAGTACTAAAATTAAATGTGAATTCATAATGGACCGTATTACAGATAATGAGATGCAAATTGGGCTGGGTTACAGCTTTTAGTGTGCAATTTGCTTTCTTCCTAATTGGGAGAAATGGATCTGGCCCCAGAAGCCAGGTACTCAAAATGTAAAACAGCCACGCAGCAGGGAAAAGAAATGGTTCCACTCCAAAATCAAAAATCCACAGCAACATTAATATTTCAGTACAACTACACAGAACAGACAATAACATAATTCCAAGCAAAACAGGTCCCGGCCCCAGGCCAGAACCAGAAGCAGGAGAGAGGCTGCCCGATGGGAGCAGAAGACCTCCGGCATTTATGGTCTGAGGTGGCTTCTTTTTAGGGAGGTTCGTCACGTTTGCTTGCTTCCTCATTCAGAATCCCGACTTCTGCCGAGGAGCTAAGGGGGGGGGGGCGTGCAAAATGTTCCTCCTCCTATTTTTCCACACAACCAGAGAAGCTAAGAACCTGCACCGAAGCCAAAAGGTGGTTTTCAGGACTGAAGATGGACGTGACCCTACATCTCCCCACTCTTAGCCCAGCACCTTCCCCACTGCACACGCACACATCTGGCTCTTGGACTGAGACACGAGGACACGGGGAGCTTCCACAGCTGAAAGTCCCACTTTCTTGGTTACTGATGTTCTGCTTCACCTGTTCAATCAGTTTCAGAAGGTCTAAAAAGAGTTCCGCCCGTTAGTCCCTCCCTAATGCTGCATGCCAAGAAAAAAGGCAGATTGGTCATAGAACAATAAAATGTCATTAACCTACTGCAATGCGCTCTACATGGGGCTGCCCTTGAAGAGTATCTGGAGACTTCAACTGGTGCAAAATGGGGCTGCGCGTGCTGTGGTGGGTGTTTCAAGGTACACCCACGTAACACCTATACTCCGCCAGCTGCATTGGCTGCCCATTGGTCTCCCGGGTACAATTCAAGATGCTGATCATCATCTTTAAAGCCCTACATGGCTTAGGACCAGGCTATCTCCGGGACCGCATTCTGCCGCATTCCTCCTCCGACCGGTGAGGTCCCACAGAGTGGGCCTCCTCCGGGTCCCGTCAACCAAACAATGCCGACTGGCGGGGCCTAGGGGGAGGGCCTTCTCTGTAGGGGCCCCTGCTCTCTGGAACCAACTTCCCCCAGAGATCCGAATCATCCCCACCTTGCTGGCCTTCCGAAAAGCCATTAAGACATGGCTCTTCCTGCAGGCGGGGTGAGTTTAAGACGATTCTATATCTGATGTCTCCCCCATGTATGTATGGTGTGTATATATATATTTTTCTAACTGTTTTTAAGCTGTCTTTTAATGATTTGTTGTATGCCGCCCTGAGTCCTGAGGGAGTAGGGCGGCATAGAAAAACTAGTCCTGAGGGAGTAGGGCGGCATAGAAAAACTAGTCCTGAGGGAGTAGGGCGGCATAGAAAAACTGCCAAATAAATAAATAAACAAATAAATAAAACCTACACATGGCAGCAGCTTGCCCCAATCAAGTCTCCCCAGTCCTATAGGCTCTTATGGCCTTTCAACCAGGACTAAACTGAGTCACCACAAACTTGGAAGTAGCTGGAGCTCAGGCGGTCTTTTTGGCCCTCTTTCTGGCCTCTGGAGGAGAAGGGAAAAGGGACAACACTACAGGAAAAAGATGGGCTAGAGACAAACAGAAGAAATCTTGTTTCTGGATTTCTCAGAGACCTGAAGCCTGACCAAGACTGGTTCACATCAAATTCTTTGGAAGTGGAAGAGAAAAGCCAGAAGCAAGGACCTTGAAGACTGACCACTCCTTCAAATGAAGTAGGCATCTTCAAACACCCAACTGTTAACACAGGGCCTCTTAACCATACAGCTAGAAAGTCCATGGCCTTCACTGTCTCTGTAATAAAACTTACAGAGTTCAGGAAGTAAACATGATGAGTGAATTTTTAATTTGCAAGATAGAAGTGCATGCATTAGGGAGAATGAGACTGACCACGTAATGCCAAAATTCCTGGTATCTACGGAAGCTAAAGCATTATCTTGGACTTTAAAAAAGCAGATTTGAATCTGCACTGCTAAGCAGGGTTTCACAACAGAAGCAAATGGGAAAATAACCTCAAGGAGAAAGGAGTGAAAAAAGGAGATACTAAAAGTGGAATCAGAAACATTCCAGCAAAGAAGAAAATGGAGGAAAGCAGAAAAAAATAATACTAGTGGACAAGTGATGAACTGAACAACAGTTTCCAGAAGATATCATGTGAGGCATGTAGTTAAAGAAGAGCACCCAAAGTACCCCACACTTGGAGAGAGAAGATCAGGACAATTACAACTGATATTAAGCAGGGATTCTAGGAGCAACAAGAAAATGTTTCTTCAGATATGTCCAGAATAAAAGGAAGAAACCAGAACAAGTATTCAACTGTTCAGTGAAGATGGGAAAAAGCTGACAGATGCACAGAAATTGCTATCTACCACGAAATTATAGGAACTGGTAGAGCCGAAAAAGCAGCCTAGGCCTGCATTGGCTTTTTTAGTAGCAGCGGCACATTGCTGACTCATACTTAAATGGTGGTACAAAAGGACACCTATATCCCTCTCAGTCACTATTGCTGAGCTAGGTACTGCCCAGTGCTTTTGATTTTTCCGGCCTGCACGGGGCCTTACTTTACTCACCGCTGAACTGAATCTTGTTGGATAGGGCCCAAGGCTAAGGTGACCAGATGTCCCGATTTTGGCGGGACACACCCGCTTTTTCACCATTTGTCCCGCGTCCCGCCCGCCCTCTTAAAAAGTCCCGATTTCTTGAAAGAATGCCCGACTAGGGCATTCTTTCAAAAAATCAGCCTGAAAGGCAGCAGGCCTCTCAGCTCGGGCCGGCTGTGGGCGGCGTTGGTGGCGGGCGGGCGTCCCGCGTTGTTGACTCCTCCGGCGGCGGCTGGAAGCTGGGGGGAGGGGGAAGGGAGGCTGCTCCTCCTCTCCTTCCCCCGCCCCATCCCTAGCCCCGCCCTCGGAGGCGCCGCTGCTGTTGGGAGGGGTGAGGGACGAGGAGCCGTCGCCGCTTTGAATTTACGTCACGAGCGGCGCAAACAGCCCTTCCTCGTCCCCCTCCCCTTTCTTCCCCCCGTCGCCTCGCTGCCGCCGTTGCCCTGGGGCCGGGCGGGCGACCGGGAGACCGCGGCGCTTGGATGCTTGGAGCAGGTAAGCTGCCGGCTGCCTCCTTTCCCCGTCTCCCGCCTCCCGTTCGTTGCTTGCCAGCCCAGCCGAAGGGAAGGCGGGAGGCGAGGAAAGGCCTCCCGAAAGGAGGGGAGGCTTCGGGAGCCCGCCTCCCTTTCGGCCCGAAAGGGAGGCGGGCTCCCGAAGCCTCCCCTCCTTTCGGGAGGCCTTTCCTTGCCTCCCGCCTTCCCTTCGGCCGGGCTGGCAAGCAACCAACGGGAGGCGGGAGACGGGGAAAGGAGGCAGCTTACCTGTCGCGAGCTGCAGGCATCCAAGCGCCCTCCCGCCTCCCCCCTCCCCCCCACCTCACCTGGACGCCGACATTTGCTGTTTTGCCCTCTGCGCATGCGCAGCGTTCTGCGCATGCGCAGAGGGCAAAACTCAAATGGAGAAACCCACCCCCGTCAATGGTGTCCCGCTTGAAGAAAAAAAAATCTGGTCACTTTACCCAAGGCTCAAGTCTGTCAAGGTCCCTCTGAATCTTGAGTCTGTCTTTCAATTACCCCCAGCCTGGCATCATCCACAAATTTGATGAGCTGCCCTTTTATCACCTCATCTAGATCATTTTTGAAGAGTTGAAGAGCACTGATCCCCCAAAAGAAGTACCCCACTGAATGCTTCCCTCCATTTGGATGCAGTTCCATTAAGGAGTATATGTTGAATGAAGTTTGTTAGACAGTTACAAATCCATCTGGTGGTGATGCCGTCTATCCCACATTTAAAAAAAAATGTGGAATAAATATCTAACAAATAAATAGATCTAGATATGGGCTATACCAGTGGTGGCGAACCTTTTTCGGCTCGCATGCCCACACCCATTCCCTCCCCCCCACGCATGCGCACAACACCCCCCCCCCATGCTGCCTCCTGCGCATGCGCACACCCCCCCACCCCCGCACAGACCCACTTACCGGAGCCTGGAATGACGAAACGGAGCCTGGAACGATGAAACCAGCAAACCGGAAGTGCGAAAAAACGTACTTCCGGTTTGCCGGTATGCTGTTTTTTGCACTCCGGAGGGTTCAGGGAAGCTCCCTGAAGCTCCGGAATGCAAAAAACTACAAAGCGGACAAACCGGAAGTGCGGAAAAGTGCACTTCCGGTTTGTCCGTTTTGTAGTTTTTTGCATTCCGGAGCTTCAGGGAGCTTCCCTGAACCCTCCGGAGTGCAAAAAACAGCACACCGGCAAACCGGAAGTGCGTTTTTTTCGCACTTCCGGTTTGCCGGTGGGAACCCTCGTGCCATAGGTTCGCCACCACGGGGCTATACTGAACTCAGACATCCTAAAAAACATACAGAATATCTTTTAACTCTTGTTCACTGGTAGAAGGAATTCGGGTTTCTTTTTATTCCATTTTGCAAACCCACTTTCGGTTAAAAAATATTCCCTCCCTTTGCTACTCCACTACTCCACTTCTACATTCCTTAGCCAATTTCAGGTTGGGAGTTCTTTCCTTTAAAAGAAATAAAAAACTAAATGGCTATCGACCACTTAAAGAGTAATTACATTAGTTGATAAAAGCAAGAAGGGATGACCAAGCAGTTAATGCACAATCGTTGTCTGTTTTTCTTAAACACGTTTCGGCCTTTCTTTTCCAGTCAAACATCACAAAGCAAAATCGACTCCTAGGAGCAGAGCAGGGCTGACTGGCTCCATCAAGGAAATAGATCTTGAATAGATCTTTATGAAGGCCCCTTGTCATGCACAGCGGCGGCGGCAGCAGCCATAGCCAGACCCGGAATCACAGAAGTGAAATCACAATTTTTCAATAAGCCACTCGGTAGCCAGCCTTTTCTTGAACATCAGGACGAAAGCGAGAGCAATATTTATTTATTTATTTATTTACTTTATTTATGCCCTGCCACACTTCACATGGACTCATGGCAGTGTAGAATGAAAAACAAACAGCAATACAGAAATGATATAGAAATAATGACTCCTAAAACTGTCAAACCCTTTCATAATTCACCGTAATAAAATAAATTAATAATAGGCATGCAAGTAATGTGCCAGATCTTAAATGAATTCTCCTTCTGCATTGCTCAGGGGTTACGGCTTTTCTAAAAGTCGGCAGCAGCAATGGAGCCATCCTGCCTGGTGAGAGGCTGTTCCAGGCTGTTCTCTTCTCACTTGCCCTAGACTCTCGGGGCAGAGGAGCCCAGAGCATCCCAGCCAGGGATACCCATGGTGGACATGAAGGCGTGACCTGGGCTGGCCACTTCCAACTCTAAGCAGGAGTTTCTGGCTACATGGTATTAAGCGTGAAGAGCTGCTCCTGCCCTCCCACAAACAGACATGGGGGACCAACTGCAGATTCCAAGCATGGAGCCAAAGCCTGGGCAAGGGAGAAGGTCCCCCTAGCCAGGACCTTGTGCTCTAGAAAAAAAGGTCACCGAGCAGAGCTGACTGAAGCTCTGCCCCCCCCCACAGCCCCCACCTGCTTACCTAGGAGGCTCCCCCAGCCTAGTCGTCTTACTCTTCGTGCAATTCTCTTTCAAGATAGGCATCATAAAGATCAAGAAGCCAAAGAAAATAAAAGCATACGATAAAAAGGGAAACAACAGAGAGTAGCTCACACCAGCATTCTCTGCAACACAGGTACGACTACAATTGAGCCTGTTGCTAAGCAAGACAGTGGTGAAGTGAGCTTTGCCCCATTTTGCAACTCTTCTTGCCACAGTTGCTAAGTGGAATCACTGGTTGTTAATAACCCAGTTGTTAAGTGTCTTCCACACTGACTTTGCGTGTCAGAAGGTCGCAAAACATGATCAGAAGATCCTGAGCCTCTGCAATCATCATAAACAGGAACTGGTTGCCAAGCATCCAAATTTTGATCACATGACCCTGGGAAGGCTGCAATGGTTGTAAATGTGAAAAATGGTGATGAGTCACTTTTTTCAGTGCCATTGTAACTTTAAAGGGTCACTAAATGAATAGTTGTAAGTCGAGCATTACCTGTATTATCCACTACATTTCTACCAGCATTTGCACGTCTAAACAATTGAGGACTACCTGTACTCCACAGAACTCCCTATGAGTTGAAGAGTTGGTGTTTGAGGAAATGAGAATGTCATGATCAGATGGAGCTGATCCAGGATTACTGTGGCTTCATGTGGAATATTGGCTCATTGCATATTCCTTCATGTAAATGCTTTGGGATTCATCCTCATGTCTTCTCTCTCTCTGGCCAAATCGCCTAACCTATTTCTTTTGAGCTGGTTACACATTTTTGTATTCAAGCCACATTCATTTCTCATCCAGCCAGTCTCTCACCTTTTAACCCTACAAACAGGCTCAGCCCTCACTTTCATATCACAAAGCAAGTCAAAGGAGCTCTTACACTATTTTCACTTCTTTTAACAAGGATGCATTCCTCATAATCTATGGACATAAAGATTGTCCTCGACCTACAACCACAACTGAATCTAAAATTTCCATTGCTAAGCAAGACAGTTGTTAAGTGAGTTTTGCCACAGATGTTAAGTGAATCGCTGCAGTTGTTAAGTTAGTTGTTAAGTGAATCTGGCTTCCCCCACTGACTTTGCTTATCAGAAGGTTGCAAAAGGTGATCACATGACCCAGGACACTGCAACTGTCATAAATACATGCCAGTTGCCAAGCATCTGAATTTTGCTCACATGGCCACGGGGAAGTGGCAACAGTGTGAAAAAAAGGGTAATAAGTGCTGTTCTAACTTCAAACAGTCACTAAATGAATGGTAGTAACTCAAAGATTATCGTATTATCCACTATAGTTCTATCAGCATTTGCACATCATTTCTTCATCCATTTTTCCATCTTTACTACTGTACAAAGTTCACAAATTCTTCCTTTTGCTTCTTCTTTCTTTCTTTTGGTCTTTTTTGTATAACTTATTCATTTCGTTCTTTTTTAAAACATTGTGAGAAATGAAATTATTTTTGTTAAAAATGACATGTAACAAGAACCATAGTGTAACCATTTTGAATGATTTTGTAATGAAATAATGATGTGTGACAAAATGTAATATGTCAGCTTATTTTCACTTTTCTCAGAATAACAGGAAATGTTTTGACCAATTTTGTGGGAACAGAGAGAGAACATGCTTGTTTTTCTCCTTTGTTATGCAGGGGATGAGCTAATGGGAATGTGCAGGTTCACACAGAAAGAGAGGAAGTGTGGAGCTGTCAGGATGATGAATATGTTCTGGGTTTTTCCTATGTTGTAAATATTGTGTTAGGATGTTACATAATGGAGGTTGGACGATATGATGGGAGGAGGATGGGAGGAGTAAGGTGGAGTCATGTTCATTATAAATCCATGTTTCAGGATAATGGCCTTTGTCTCTATTTTGTGTCATGGATGACCATGTAGGGACCCTTTGATCAAAGTGTAATTAAACTGTTTATATTGTACATAATTCTGGATTCCTGTTTAATTATTTTTCTCACAATTGGCGCTCCAACGAGGGCCTGGACGTTCTTTCTGGATTTGGGAAATACCTTGACCGGGAATGCGCGCACACGCCCTATCTTTGGGTGACCGGGGTGAGGGTTTCGCTTATCCGGGGGAATTCGCTCCTCAAACGGACTGAGACTGCAGGATCCAGTGACAATATAAACAGCCCCGAGTGAATGAAGGCCGGCCGGCAACTACTTGGCTTAGGTGAGTAATGGGACACGGGGTGTTTCTGTTTAGACTCCTTAAGTGGATTCCTTGAATAGAGGGTGATGTGTTTACTTAGGTTGTAAGTAAATACGAGAGGCACTGGGAGATTGATCGTCTCTGTGTTATGTGCTATGACGTCTGGTCCCTATGTACAAGGGCACGTCTATTAGAATATTCAGGAGGAATATTCATATTCAGGAGGAATCGAAGAGAACAAGTCTCGGGGGGAAAATGGGGCCCGGTTAACTAGAAATGCTAGCGGAAGGAATGAAATTCCTTTGAATCCCTTTGATCTCCTACATTGGAGAAGCTGTGAATGCAGTGGAATGGGGGGTAGGCTAAACTAAGTTGTTATGCCTGAAAGTTGTGCTTGAATATGGCCATGGTTGTCATTGGAATGAGTGTGGAAACTCTAAACCATATTGTTTTAAGGAGTGTGCTTGGCAAGACAAAGTGTAAAGCTTAACTGCTGTATGTTCGTTCCAGTTTGTTTGGATGACCTTTCTCTCTATCTTTGGTAATATGGAATGTGACCCTTTCATGTATGTTTGGTGTCTTTGAATTCCTTCAAGACAGAGTGCCAAATGGCTTGATGGCTGCTGGGGAATTCAGTTACATTTGTTAATGTGTTTATGTGTTGTTGTTTTTCTTTGCCTTTCTGTCTTAAGGGACTATAAATTAATGGTGATTGTACCTGAAAGATAACACAGATGTTAGGAATTATTTTGCAGGCAGGACAGTATTTGTACATGGCACTGGCAGGGTGTGAAACATATTGAGGTTTCAGAATATTCTGATATGTTAGTTTATAGATATTGTTTAGGGTGCTGGAAATGTTCAGCCGATCTGAAAGATGTTCTGATATTGCAGGTAAAGAATGGAATCAAGGGGTTGTTGGTTTTTTTTGCAGATAAAGATTTTTCTTTGGAAGGTTTAGGACATTAGGGAATAGGCTTGTCCTTGGAGCTTTGGGAAATGGGCTGTGGTTAGGGCCCAAAATCAAATTTTTGATTTAAAAACCTTAAAGCCATTTCCCACTGCTTGTAAGTTCAAGTTCAAGATGCTATAAGATGCAAAGGGGCATTAACTCCCTGATAGATCAGTTGATGGGGAGGAAGATTTTTTTTTTTATGTTAGTTTGCACAAAAGTTTTTTTTAATTCAATGGAAGTGAGAGTTCTCAAACGGAGGTGGTCTGGAGACCTGTAATTGTGTGTTTGCGAACATGGGGATGTTTGTAAACATTTGCTTGTTTACAAGGGGATGAGAGAGATCTCCTTTACTAATTATAGTAAGTAACAAGGATTTGTACTTGGAAAGTATTTGACAGAAAATACTGATTGGAGAGACATTCTATGAAGAATGTGAAGAGAGGTGTTTGGCAGTTAGAAGTTAGAAGAGTTAGTTGTGCATTTATTTGTGAGTTTCCGTGTTGAAACGATGTTGAAGAGAATGGCTTATTCTGAATTGAGTATTCAGCTGTGTGAGGGTGCGAGAGAGAGAAGAGGGGGGAAGCGGCTTGCTTTTTTCCCTTTTACACATTTTTTTTTCCTAGAGTCTGCAGAGAGAGAGGAGGGGCAGAAGGGGGAATTTGCGGAAGTTGATGTTTTCCACAGATGTCCTGCTCTGAGAGCTCTGCGTTTGAAGAAGTTGTTGAGTTTAATGCACTGCTGATTGTGAATAGGTGGGAGATACTGACAAGGTTGAATTCTTATATGAGAAGTGGTCAGAAGTAGAACCATGGAGGTGAGATGTGAGATGTAGAGATAAGTAAGTGGAGTTGAAGAAAGTTAAGTTGATATGAGTTTGCCTGATTTGGGGAAGTCTTTTGTTTGTTTGTTTGAAATAGTTCACATTAGATAGGATGATGTGGCTAAGGGTGTGTTAGCTTAAAAAAAAAAAGAGCTGGTAAGTTGATAGACCCTGTGGTGAGAGGGTGGCTTTATCTTAGGATAGTTTAGTACTGCTTTCTGATTTTTATCTGGAGAAGGGAAGGATTGGAAAAATGTAGAGCATGATGTGTAGACGTAAGGGATCTACAAATGCGAATGCGTAAGCCTATGGAGGCTATTGTTTTTTTTTGTTGTTGTTTGTTTGGTTTTGTTTATTGATGGTTCATCCCGAGAGGGGGATGAAAGAAGGGAATTGGATATGCAGTGAGTAATAGGTTGCTGTTTGAATGGTCAGCAGAAACATGTGAAGTGTGTTTGCTTTGTTACAAGCGTTGAAGATATTGGCAAATGAAGTAGGTAATATTTATGCCTATGGTATTTGGAATACCTTTGAGAGGATTTGGATGGAACGGGGTTTGATTCCAGGCAGGGAAAGAAGCTAGGATGAATAGGATCTGGCAGAGACCAGCGTGGCTAGCTGGCACATGAGGAGAGATCCTCGAGGTTGATTGTGGCTAGCGAATAAGGCTGTAAGAAGCGGCGAGAATGGGAAAGGAAGTAGAGATAATGGTAAATACAATTCCTATTTTGGAATGGGATGTCAAGCCTAAGTTTAGAAGGTGTGGAAATAGTAGATATGAGATGGATTTCAAATGGTGAATGAACCTATTATGAGAAACATTCTTGAGCATGAAGGAACCCATTGGGGTACACAAGCATTGACTGGCATTATGAAAAGAAAGTATGTATGCAGAGGAATGTGGGTAATTGCAATGCAGATATTGGGGAAATGTATACATTGCATTAGATAAACAAAAAAGAGCATGAGGATGCAAGTGACTGGGGGAAAGTGAATGGCTGTTTGGCCATTCCAATGAATCCAGGTGGGATGCCAGCTGTGGGGATATTGAGAAATCTGCTGGTGATAGTGGTTTATTTAAATGGTTGGGTGGAAGAATTTCCATGAGGATTTCCATGAGGAATGGTAAATGTTCAGATACTAGAATGATATTGGAGCTGATAGTTCCAAGAAATGGGTTGGAGAAAACTATTGAAAGTGATAGAGGTACGCATTGTCTAGCCCAGGTAGTGTAATAGGTAATAGACCAATTAGGTATTAATTGGCAATTACATTTATCATTTTGTCCGATTTTGTTTGGCAAAGTTCGGAAAATGATTCAAATTTTGAAAAACACCTTACAGAAGTTAATTTTAGAATTGCCGCTACCTTGGATGAAATGTTTACCTTTAGCAATATTGCTTATTAAGATAAATATAAGAAAAGACATTAGAATTTTATTATAAGAAATGATGTTGGGTATTTCTTATACTAGAAATGTGGGAATGTCACAGATAAAATGCGAAGCTGTTTGTTTTTGAAAAAATATACAGGAACTGTCCCAGTGTTTTTCTCTTTTAAGGTTCGGAGGACTATTGGCACAGATTCCTTCCCTTGATTTTCAAATACATGACTTTAAGAGCGGTGACTGCGTCCTGATTAAAGCTCTAAAGAGACATGAACTAAAGCTAATGTGAGAAGGACTGTTCCAAGTGCTGTTGACTACCGAGTTGACTACCGAGTCGGGATGAGCGGACTAAAGAGACAGGCTGAGTCCATTGTTCGTGTGTGGAAGGACTGGGGACTACACCCCATGGATGGACAGTGACTGCTAAGACAATAGATCCTTTTGCATTGACTTTTAGGACTAATTGATAGCACTTTGGGAGGTTGAGTTGCTTATTTGGTTGGGGGTAATAAACTTTTGTATTGTGTTATTGTTTTCTATAGGGAAGAGACATAGTAGGGTGGTATGGTTACATGTTGTGAAAGTATGTGGATGAAAGTCCCTGGAGTGATTGCATTGAAGTTTGAGTTTGTATTACATTACATATACATACACAGGGGGGCCAGTCCACTGGAAGCATGAATTTGTACAGTAGGGGTGATTATTGTCTTCTGGGGAATACGGACGTATCTTCAAGTAGGAATGGAAACGTTTGCTGTGTTGCTGTGTTATTTTATAATGTGGCAGCAGTTGTGTTTCCATGCTGAACTTGAACAACGATTTTCCCAGATACATAAATCACTGACACTGATTGAGCCGGAAATTGGAGGCTGGAATTTGTATTAGATCTACCTTTAGTGGTACATATCGAAGGAGTAACCATACATATGAGATAGCTGTTCATAATAGAGATGTGTCCAATAGGATGGAAGCTGTACATAGTCATTGCTATGAGAGATGTGGCAATTATACACCTTCCTATAAGAGGAAGGATTGATTTTACTATATGGAGAAATAAAAGCCCCATCCAAGCTTATGTTTTTATATGACAATATGGCATTGTCAGGTCTGCTATTTGGTTGAAGGGTAGATGTACAATTAGAAAACGCCACTTAGATACATATGACATGTGAGAGAAGCCTATGAAGAAGGAAGAGGAAATATTTTCCTGATGACAGTGGCTTTGAATACTATATTCTTTTGTGTGAAAGGAGAGACAACGGTCTCGGATATCATATCTATATATATTGTGGGTGTACTAGTTCCTGGGAAGTTTTCGTTTAAAGATGGAAAGATTGTTATGGAACATAACATCTATGATCTATCAAAAGTGATTACTTTGCTTGGTCAGTGAATGAGTGAGTGAAGCCCAGTGAATGGACTAATTAGAAGAAGCTGGTACTTTGAGGTGAAGAACATTTTGCCAGACTGTGATTGTGTAATATGGACAAGTATAAACAGGAATGTGTTTACTTGAACTGAGAGTGAAGAGATGGATCATTAGGATAGGTGCTATACCTACCTGAAGGATGGTTTTTGTTTTATAGCTTATATGCTTATGCAGTTATTCTTGCTAATGCAGTGGGAGGATCTTATCCTATAAGATGCCTGAACACAGGTTTATTGTTTTTACTGATGAATGTTACACTGCATCATAGTACTTGCATACCAGCAAGAAGACCATGATTGGAAAGGTGGTGAAAAATACACGACAGGTGAGACACATGATCAGAAACCTGGACATGTAGAAACATCTAAAAAAGCAGGTGAACCTCACCTGACAATACATAATTTGCATATATATATCTAGATCTATATCTCTAGTGCAGTATGAGATGACTGAGAATACTGCCAGAAGGAGTTATAGAGTTATAGAGGTAAAGGGTATATAAAGGAAACATATGATGCTGGAGGTAGTGATGAAGTGGTGATATTATCTGATGTAGAAGTTCGACTTCTAGGCATATTTCCTTGGTTTGCAACACGATAGAATCATAAGCAGATAGGACATTTTGCTTCTGCTTTGGCAAAAAGTATTAATGAAACTTCGTCTGCCATAGCAGCTCTGGCTAATGGGGGAGATAAGGAAGTCTTTATTAAGGATGGGCCATGGTTACGTGGAATTCGTAAGGATTATGCTGCTTTGGTACAGGACATAAATCACATTTAAGAGCTTTGCTACCACCTACAACATAAAACTGAGAATTCTGCATTCCATGGGATATGGAATGTATTAACTCTTGCTTGTGGAGTTTTGCATGGTTGAAAACCATATGTGGGCACTATAATCATTATAGTTATAGATTGTATATCTTGTGTCTGTATTAGATGTACTGTATGCCTGTATGTGTGTGAAGTGTTGTAAGTCTTGTTGTAAGATGGGACGCCTTAAGGAGTTGGGGATGTGGGCCCTAACTACGAAGGATGTGCGTATTGTTACAAAAATAAGAAGCTGATCAATTAGGATCAATAGTAAGTATTGATCAGAAGTGAAAGGGTGGATTGTGAGAAATGAAATTATTTTTGTTAAAAATGACATGTAACAAGAACCATAGTGTAACCATTTTGAATGATTTTGTAATGAAATAATGATGTGTGACAAAATGTAATATGTCAGCTTATTTTCACTTTTCTCAGAATAACAGGAAATGTTTTGACCAATTTTGTGGGAACAGAGAGAGAACATGCTTGTTTTTCTCCTTTGTTATGCAGGGGATGAGCTAATGGGAATGTGCAGGTTCACACAGAAAGAGAGGAAGTGTGGAGCTGTCAGGATGATGAATATGTTCTGGGTTTTTCCTATGTTGTAAATATTGTGTTAGGATGTTACATAATGGAGGTTGGACGATATGATGGGAGGAGGATGGGAGGAGTAAGGTGGAGTCATGTTCATTATAAATCCATGTTTCAGGATAATGGCCTTTGTCTCTATTTTGTGTCATGGATGACCATGTAGGGACCCTTTGATCAAAGTGTAATTAAACTGTTTATATTGTACATAATTCTGGATTCCTGTTTAATTATTTTTCTCACAACATATTCTTGTGGTCTTTGATTCATTAATTTTCATACCATTGTTGCATCATACAGTCTATCTGTCATTCATTGCTTATTTGGTTCTCAACCAACAGCATTGCATAATCTGAATACAAAAGTGTAAGTATTTACTTCCCAAAGAATACTTCTTCAGGGTCAGTACATGCAACATTTATCTATATGTGCTTTATAGAAACAACAGAATAACACACATCCTTCTCGGTCCCTTTTCTGTGTTAACAAGGGGTCAAACTATTCTCCAAAACACCAAAGGGCAAGACAAGAAACAATGGTTGGAAACTAACCAAGGAGAGAAGCAACCTAAAACTAAGGAGAAATTTCCTGGCAGTTAGAACAATTCATCAGTGGATCAGCTTCCTTCCAGAAGTTGTGGATGCTCCATCACTGGAGGCTTTCAAAAAAAGACTGGACAACCATTTGCCTGTAATGGTATTAGAGTCCTGCTCAAGCAAGGGGTTGGACCAGAAGACCTCTGAAGTCCCTTCCAACTCTATTATTCTATGTTCTATGACTCATCTGCCAAGAATTCCATTTATGCTCTACTTCCATCATATCTGCTCTTCCTGC
Source organism: Diadophis punctatus similis (assembly GCA_023053685.1). Taxonomy (NCBI): domain Eukaryota; kingdom Metazoa; phylum Chordata; class Lepidosauria; order Squamata; family Dipsadidae; genus Diadophis; species Diadophis punctatus. Next base: position 6,495,270 of record JALIGW010000027.1, on the reverse strand, counting down.
ATTCAGCAACTTACTTCCGTTCAGTATTTGCATATCTCTTTTCATAATTCACTAGGCAGCATGATGGCTCAGTGCTTATGACACTGAGCTTGTTGGCTGGGTTCAAGACTCAAGAATCACACAATGGTGTGAGCACCTGTTTTCACCTAGCTCCTGCCCGCCTACCAGTAGCAGTTTGAAAGCATGCAAATGCAGGTAGGTAAATAGGTACCACTTTGGTGGGGAGAAAACAGCACTCCGCGATGTCATGCTGGCCACATGACCACAGAAATGTCTTCGGACAACACTGGCTCAATTTCTTGAATTGGAGATGAGCGCCATCTCCTAGAGTCGGCAACGACTAGCAGAGAAAAATTCGCAGGGACTCCTTTCCTTTTCCATAATTCAAACCTGTTCACTATATCATATGCTTACTCTAAACCTGTGCTACTAGCAGACAGCAGGGAAAGACTTTTCAGTAGCTGACAATAACTAATTATGGGGAGAAGGACACCACAGGCAATTATATCTGTCATGGACACAGAAGGGAGTCAAGGGGGAAGCAACATTGTCAGCAATGAAACAGAAAGAATGCAGGCTGGGAAAATTGCAGTGAATTTGCCCAAGTGCAGACTACAATCCAAGCAAAGAGCTCTTTGCAGCAGTGAAAACAGTAAAACGCCAGCCTATGATGGTTTTCCCAATGGAGGGAATTTCCTTCGCCAGAATCCTAGGAGGAGAAGCCAGAACCAATGGAGACCAGTGATCCACTGGCCTTATTTTCAGGTGGGCTTCGGAGGAAGATAGCAATAGCAATAGCACTTAGACTTATATACCGCTTCATAGTGCTTTCACAGCCCTCTCTAAGCGGTTTTACAGAGTTCAGCCTATTGCCGCCAACAATCTGGGTCCTCATTTTACCCACTTCGGAAGGATGGAAGACTGAGTCAACCTTGAGCCGGTGAGATTTGAACTGCCGAACTGCAGCTAGCAGTCAGCTGAAGTAGCCTGCAGTGCTGCACTCTAACCACTGCGCCACTTCGGCTCTCAGATGAAGTCAATCAATCTTGGCAAGCACCCTTTCAGTCAAGTGATTTGAACATTGTGGATAGATGAATAAGGAGAACCCCTTCACCCAGCTTTTCCAGCTAATAATCTGGACAAAGCAGAACTGGCCTTGCGGATAAGAGGGTCTCTTATGGCAACAGTTTATTATTTCAAAGATGCAACATTGAAAGGTTCACTCGAGAAACTCATCCTAGAGCAGCTTGTGGGAATTATATGACAATCTGAAATATTAACTCTTGGTCAGGCAGCTGAGATGCTTGGAATACACAATCGCTGTTTGCAGGAGTCCCTCAGCTGAATCAAAAGAATATTGGCTGGATTCAATCACATGCTGAATGAGAATACATAAACTAAGATTATGCTCTGCTGCCGTTGGAACTTCAGGTACTGTAGTAGAAAGAAATGGACCTGCCTAAGCCGTCTGGGCTCAGCCTTGGCCACACCAAGTCCGGGACGTGGCAAGATATCCTCCATAAGGCTCGTATTCATTTGGGCACAACATGCACTTCAGTTTGGTGCTTCTATTTGTAGCCTCTGAAAACCTAGCAGCCAGCACTGGTTACCAATTACTTTCTGGCCACGACTCTCTTCTTACATCCAACTCAGCTAAAACATGAGCTGCTCAGATCCCTCAAGGGACAAGCTGTTCTGGACACCTCGGTTGTCACACACTGGGAGTTTTGCACCACAGATTTGTGAAAGAAAAAGGGGCCTCTGAAAGCAGTAAGAGGGGGGGGAAGGGCAGCTAATATTGAACCTGGAGGGCATTTAGTCAGAACGTCAGATTTCAGCAGGTGGGGGGAGGGGAACCCAGCCTGGAGTTGAGTCTAGTCTAGTTGAGCCTCCCAGGGCCTCCAGGACCCTCCCTCCAGCAAGCACTGGGGGGGAAGAGAGGATTGGGGGGGGGGGACACCAGGATTGGCCCAGCCTCTGGCCCTTGCTGAGCCACAAAATTGGGCGGAAGGGGAGAGGTTAGAAGGCATCCTGGACCATTTAGTCCAACCTTCTGCCCAGTGCAGGAATCCCCTGCGGCGGCAGCAGCAGCATCCCTGACAGATGATCATCCAAGTCCCCTATTATAGAGCTGAGGTGGTGCAGAGATTAGAAGGCAGCGCTGCATGCTACTTCAGCTGACTGCTAGCTGCAGTTCAGCTGTTCAAATCTCACTGGCTCAAGGTTGACTCAGCCTTCCATCCTTCTGAGGTCGGTAAAATGAGGACCCAGATTGTTGGGGGCAAGATGCTGATTCTGTAAACCGCTTAGAGAGGGCTGTAAAGCACCATGAAGCGGTATATAAGTCTAAGTGCTATTGCTATTGCTATCACTTCCAGCAAAGGAGAGTCCCAATGCAGTCTATTCCTCTGTAACCTTTTCAGATCTGCAAGCAAATTCTGTTTCCTTGCTCCTTCTTTCTTGTTTTGTCTTCTGGAACAACTCTGAAGAATTCTGCCCTGTCTTCTAGATAGTAGCCCTTCAGGTCCCGCTAGTAGGTCTTCTCCAAGCTAAGCAGACCCAACACCTCCAACCATTACATTTTTGTTTCCAGGATTCCCTCGGCTGCTTTCTCACATGTTCAGTGTGTCGAAGCCCTTCCTAAAAAGTAGAGCTCAGATGCCATATTCTTGGCATAGTCTGTGTAATACCCAATAGACAGGAATTCTCATTCTTCAGATTCTCTTTCACATGTACAAAATCTTGAGGAAGGGATGTGGCCACATGACCAGAAAAAATGTGCTTTGTGTTTAGACAATAAGAAGTTGAAGAGCAGAAGAAAGCAACATATGTAGAATAACAATTTTGATGAGGAGTGCGGGAGGAGGAATTGCAAAATGTTTACTATGGGGATTGGCAGCTCAGCCCTGTAGCCAGAATCATTTGGGGCTTTCCCTCCATGTTTTTCAAATTGTTTCTCATTTCTGTCACCTTTGGTTCTACAAGATTTTGAGCAGTTGCAAAGTACAAAGGGGGATCTGCACTGTTTAGAGTGGAAACACAGTTGAAGAAATAAAATGAATACAATTGCCTAACAACCGAACCCGTTTCTGCAACAAGAGCTTAGAAATGCACCATGTTAGGTGGCATTTGTTTAGGTGGCAAACAAGCAAAGCCTGGCGTATTTTCTGCCCATCTCTGTAAAGAAACAGCAAGTTGGGCCAGTGGCATCCTAGCAGCAAAAGAAGTTGGGCAACAACAGACGCTGCCAGGCGTTGAGCTTGACTTGAGGGCATCTTGTCTTGAGCTGCCTTTGGGAGTGGGAGGCAGGGTACCAGCCCAGGTACGAGACACTTGATCTTAGCCAACAGCCAAGAAGCAATGAGCCAACAAAGAGCTATCACTGACACACACCTGCCCTCTGCTGACTGTCCACAGCTGGAGCAGCTGCCGTGATTCAAAACCTGCCCTGGGCTCTGCAATAGATCAGCTTCATCTCAACTGGCAAACTCGGAGCTGCAGAGGAGTTGCAATCACATTAAAAGGACAAGATGGACCACATTAAGCTGTGAGTGGATTGCAGAGCTCTCTAAGCCACAGTCGAACCAAGGATTCATTACAAACACAAAAACAGATGCTTCACTAGGGAGAAATGGTGAAAATTCACTGCCAGCCTCATGAGGTAGATTCTTCTATATAGCACGAAGGATGGGAACACAGCACTCGTGTATACATGCACAGAGCTTGGCTAGACTATCAGAAATTACCTGGGATTTGAGCACAAAAAAGCTTCCAGGCCATGACATTCAGCATCTAGCCTAACACAGCATACTTAGAATGAAGCCGCAGCCATTTGAGGAAAGCAGCTGTTTGGTTTTGAAAAAAACAGTAGCCGGCTTTCCCACCGCAGCCCTGACTCCGTCTCAAAGGCGGCTGCCTCTCCTCCTGAAGGCTGCAGAACCGGGACTGAGTCACCACAGCCGCTAGCTACCAAGAGGCCCTTTTGACGCTTAAGCCTGACATTCATCTCGCTGCCCAGCATTTCCCCATCTGCCTTCATACCAAAATGAGAGCATCTGGAGCGGCTGATCAACGGCTCAAAACTTGACCAGTGTCAGCCTCAGAAAGCTGCTTTCACAATCTCCATAAAAATACAAAGATCCTCACCTGATCAGAAATTAATCCCCCCTCCCACGAGACCCATACCAAGGCAAGACTAGATCTGCTCATGTTAAGGAGCCGATTAATTTGCTCCTCAGTTCTTATTTATTTATTTCTTATTTATTAATTTATTTTTGTCAAGTACGTGTTGGTAATATGCATAGATATAACATTGTTTATATACATAAAATGGGTACTGATAAGAAGGAACGTTAGGACAGATTAATGTTGCAGATAAAAACAATTTTACTACCTGCCAGGACTTTCCTCTAAATTTATAACCCCACCAAAGGAGTCAGAATGTCAACAGTGAACAGGACTCTGCATAAACTTTCCAGGTTCTTTTCTTTTATGCACAAGGAATGTGTGCAACATGAACACTCAGTTCATTATTGCTATGAAGTCTTTATTTTTTTTTATTATTTATTTTTGTCAAGTACGTGTTGGTAATATACATAGATATAACATTGTTATACATAAGATGAGTACTGATAAGAGGGAACATTAGGACAGGGACGGTAGGCACGCTGGTGCACTTATGCACCCCTTACTGACCTCTTAGGAGTCCATCAGTTTTGTGTTCATACCAAGGAGGGGTTAAGAATTGTGAAAAGGCCTTTGTGGATTCATTTCCAGATTTGCTTTAATTTGGCTATTTACCAAAATCAGACTCTTTTGCCTCAGGATTATCACCGGCATCTAGGCAATGCATCTAAATATGGGCAGGTACAAAAGAAAGATGGCTCCTTTCATTTCGACAGACTAAGCGCCACAGAATCTTCTCCCTAGTTTCTTCCTCGTGGGTGAAAACTCTGTGGGGTGTCTACGTTTATTTCAGCATTTAAAACATTAGGCGATTTCCCCCACATATAAAGATTCTGTTTTCCAACACTATTACTCGACAGTTGAAAAAAATAAACCACAGGATGTTTCCAGATTCTCCCAATGTTCAAGTAGCCAGAATGTTGCTTCTGTTGGCTACCTTCCCTGTGCTGGGATTCAAAAGGTCTTTGGGAAGCACCTGGAGCCATCAGAGCAGTTCCTCAAGGTAACATTTCCTAACCTAGATGATCCGTTCCAGGCCTTTGGGGGAGGGGTGTGTCTCAAGCTGGTTGCCTGGGGCAGGTGGGAGGGTGACCAGCACACCCCCAACTCCCTTCAGGCTTTGTCTGCCATATAACGAAGGAAGCCTCACACATCGGCAGGCGCGCGCACACACACACACACCAGCCTGCCAGGCCTCTCTTCCCCCACTTCGCCCTCCCTGAAAGGACCGTGCCTCAGCGGCACACAGAGCAAAGGTTTTGCCAGCAGCAGCCCAGAGATACCAAATCACTGCCTTGCAAGAGGAAATGAGAAGCCAGCTCCACTTCCAGTTTGGCTAGTTTGGCTCTGAAGTGGATCTGCCCTCCTGGAGAATTATCCTGAGCACCCCGATCTTTTACAAACATTTCCACGCCAGCTTGACTTCAATAATATTGATTTTCAATTATGCTCCCGCCGAATGGAAGCCAAGTCATTGTTTTTCAAGGCACTGACCCAGGTTTGTAGCGGGACAAATTTCAGTGCTGAATTCAACATTGCCTGAAAAACAAAGGGAGCCTATTGAGTCCCTTTCCTGGTCCAGATGTGGGAGAAAATCAATCATTTTCAAACTGCTCCTCTTCAGAGATCTACCTTGACCCCAAAAAACGCAGAACCGACATTCCTGCGCTATGGATTTCAGAGCTCACAGGCACCATTGGCCTCCTGATTTATTTTCCTCTGATCTTTCCACTTAAAAGCTGAATTTCGGTGAGTTCTTAATCACAATTTTAGCCTGTGAGACTTTTTTTTCTTTTAATAACAAATGTTGTTAATACAACAGTGAAATTATTATTAAGGTGTAAGAAAATTTCAGGGAAACAACAAGAGACAGAAAATAAATCCTCCAAACGGGAAAAATCCTGAAAACCATCAGCCCATTTTCAAGGAAACATGAATTGAAATTGATCATGTGCATATCAATAACGAACGAGGTATTTTATTTCCACAAACACCAACACGCCTCTCTTCCTGCATGCCCTGTATGTTATCCAAACAACAGGCAGGACAATCTCTTTTTCAACCAGCCTCATCTCTTCTTTCACCCTGAATGTTTCACAACTGGGGCCCCCTTTCCAGCTGCTGCAGATGCCCACCGCACAATCCCATCTCCTTGGGAGGCTGCAGCAGTAGCAGGAGACGCCACAGCGGCAGATGCCTCTCCTGCAAGAGGCGACAGCCCGAGCCAGCCGTGCCGCCCTTCTAGAAGAGAAGGGGGAAGGCTGAGCCTCCCCAGAGCTCCTGGCCGGGTTCCAGACCCCTCCAGTCTGAACCACAATGCAGAGAAAGGTGGAGACGCCGCGGTGGGCGAACACAAGGGGGCCTGCTGCTGCCGCTACTGCCGTGACACGCCTCTTGCCAAGGTTACGATTCTGCCCAGGATACGGAGATGGCTTTCTTCCCTTTCTTCCTCCTACCCCTTTCTAGAGGGGTATAAATATCTGACCCATTTTAACAAGGCACAATTTCAGCCGAAGCTTCCATCTGTTTAATTATTTGCCTCAGCTATCAAAATATCAAATGTGACATTTCAAGGCTTAATATAATTAAAAAGGCTCTTGCTATTTCTGTTTGCAAGAGTTTTGCCTTCTTCTGATGGTTTCTGATGTGGAGGAGTGCAAGGAGGCAGACGGTGCGAGAAACGGCCCCTTCTGTGCTGCTGTCGGAGGGTGCTGAAGTTGGAGTAAAGAAGAAGAGCAGGCGAGAAATTATCTTCAAGGTCCTGACCGAGTGAGAGACTTTATACTCCCCTAAAGAACCAGACAGGGTGATTTCAAAAGCACTCACAAAATACAAGAAGCTTCCTCCATGACACCAGCTAACAGCACTTAAGTCAATTAGGTTATTCCACTCCGCCATGCGTGGATTTGCCGTCTCCATTCCTGTGACAGCAATTACATTTTCTCCACCAGACATTACAAATGGTACTTAAAAAGGATTATGCTCAAAATTACATTCTACAAGAAAACCTAAAAATAAAAACATCTGAGTTGATTTAGTCACAAAGAACAAGATTTCTTAGAAACAGAACTGAAAAACAGAGAGATGCTTTGTCTTGCTGGAGAAAAGAAAAATAATTTAACAACTAGGAAAATCCACAAACACTTACACCTCTACGTGTTTTCCCCAGAATCAAAGCTCACAGCCATTTATTTGGCAGCTCTATCAAAATCCAACAAGCTGCTTTGTTTTTAAATGCAACTTTTTATAGCCCTTTTATTTTGAAATGCCCCTGTAAAAGAAGGAAACAAATTAAGAACGCAGGATAGAAGAAATTCTTCATTTCTTAGCAAAGGAAAGATGACAGAATAGCATCAGAAAGACGGGCCGGCTTTGATCTAAACCTGAAACTGCTGCAGTTATTACAAATTCTCCTGTCACTGTTGAGTTTTCTTTTCATTCTACACTTTGGAAAAAAAAGGATTTCAATAGATTATTAATCTTTTCACTAATTTTTTTTTAAAAACTGGAATATCAGCTCCTTGAACCCAGTACCACCAACCACACAGAGCTGGAACATGACAATGACTGAAAGAATCTTCCTCCCATATGGATGAAGCTTTCTGGGGTGCACCTGAAAGTCTGCAATGGAGCAGCCACACCAACAGGAGCCCCTGAAAGCGATCCACCTGAGCAGAATGCCAAATCTCTAGTCACCCAAAGGATCCATTTTTCTTTCTGTAAAACCTCCCTCTCTGGACCAAATTCCAACCCAAACTATCTTAACCTGGACCAGGTGAGATCAAGTCCCCAAATGCCCTTCCTAAAAAGTCCCCTCAGATTCCGCATTTAAGCCTATATGACTCGAGCTTCACAGAGCCAATTTGGTGCCATGGTAAAGCCACCAGGTGAGAAGCTAGGAGACCCTGATTTCTAGACCTGCTTTAGGTCCCTCTTTCTGGGTGACCTTGTGCCAGGCATGTTCTCTTAGCCCTGGGAAGGAGGCAACGGCACCCATTTCTGAAAAACCTTGGTAAGAAAACTGCAGGGGTTTGTCCAGGCATTCTCAGAAAACTGGACACAACTGAACCGATGAGAAAAGAAAAAACCCTAAGCGCATCCCCAAGACACAGTAAACACCCATCTTCCCAAAAATCAATGTGTTTTCTGGAGCAAAATCTGGGTTTTTTTAAAAAAATAAAGGGGTCTCATCCAAAACATTTGCAGCTGCCGGGTATCCATCCTTCCTTTGCCTGAAGCCGTTAGAATAAAAGAACTGCCCCAATCCCAGAGCAGCCTTGTGCCTTTCCAGTCCACCCTGAAATCAGGGCAAGCCAAGCTCCTCCAGCCCCTCTGCGAGTTCTAGGCTGGTGCCCCACGCAAAGTGCGCCGAGCCAAAGGATTGGGCCCCACTGCAGAGCAAAGGAAAGTCAATTCTTGATCCAGGCACACTCAACGGGAAGGCTAAAAGGAGCTCATGAATTTGGGACTGGAAGAACAACCGGCGGGTCTGATCCGTGGCTGAAAAAGCACCGGGTCGGCGAGCCCTTCTCATGGAGTCCGTGGCGTAAGGCAGGGAAATACATCTTTGCGGGAAAAGCCCCCCTCCCGCCGCCCGAGGGGCAAAGGCCGGGGCCGCCATCGCCTTTCGCACAGTCGGAGAAAGAGAGGAGAACGGGCCCTGCAGCCTCTCCAGCCACAAAGAAAAACACTTCCATGGTCACTTTGGTTTTGGGAAAAGGGAGATTCTCTCAGTCCCCCCCACCCCGCTTGGCTGGAGGCATTGGAGGTGCCCCGATCCCGCAGAAGGCAAAGGGGGCGGGGGGCGCTTTCGGGGGGGGGGCGGAGGGCTCTGCGGCTCCGGAGTTCCCCGGCCGGCGCTCCGCGTCTGGCCCTGGCAGGAGGCTCCGTCGCAGAGTTGGGGCCAGGCTGGCATTCGCCCGCCCTCTGAACTCGGCTACACAATGAACTTTGCGCCGGGGGAGCCCCGAGCAGCCGCGCGGATGAAGAGACCCGGAGCAAGACAGGGAGGCTGCGGCGGTCTTCAGTCGCCCGGACAGCCCCGACTTTCCCGGTTACTTTCCCCCCGCGCATACGGCTCGCCGTCCTGCAGCCTCCGGCCGACCCTACGAAGACTTCTACCTGGCTACTTTCTCCGTCGGACAAACACCCCCCCCCCCTTAGACTGAGCTACTCCGTCGCCCCCGCCGCCGCAAGAAGGGACGGCGGACCGGCGAAGCCCTTCCGGATTTGTCGACGCCGAGCACCCCGCCCGGCCGCCGCCCCGCCAAACTCCGCTCCGCGTTCCCCGTCAAGGGCGCGCGAGTGGTCCCAGCCCTGGCCGGTGCGGCGCCGGTCTCCCCAACGCACCAGGCCGGCCGGGCAACAGCCGGGAGAGCGGCGGAGCCCGAAGCTGCCCGTGCCAGAAACGTCCCGCTAGCCAACGCCCGCCGCGCGCTCCCGCCCGCCTCGGGGACCGCAACTCGGACGCCCTGCCCGCCCCCGTCCCCCCACCCCCGGCCTGGCTCACCGATGCGGATGACATGGGGCATGCCGCGGCAGGCGTGCAGCCAGAGGACTCCGAGCAGGACGGCGGCGGCGGCGGCGGAGGCGCAGGAGCGTGCCAGCAGCGGGCGCGGGGCAAGGCAGCAGGTCAGCATCCTGGGCAGGCGGGCGGCGGGCGAGGCGCGGCCGAGCGTGCCCGGCTCAGGCTCCGGCTGGACCTCCGGCGAGGACGGGTGGCCCGGCGGCTGGGCGCGGCGGCAAGGGCGCGTCCGACTCGGGGCTGGCTGCGCCCGACGCAGCGGGGAGCATGGTAGTGACTCCGGCGCGGGAGGCGGAGAGGACGGAGGGACCGGAGCGCCGCCGCCGCCCCGCCTGCCCTGCCACGCCCGGCTCGGCTTCCCTGTCCGCGGCGCCGCAGGCACCGGCGCTCGCGATCTCCCGGGGCGGCGAGGCTGCGCGGGGCCGCTCAGCGGAGGGAGGCGGCCGCCTGGCGTGGAAGGCTCGGCCGAAAGGTGCCGGGGCTGGAGCCGCAGAGCCAGGCACGCCTTCCGCCCGGGAAGTCCTGCCCCTTCATCCCCGAAGGCCGGCGCGCGGAGAGGGGGGCCGGCGTGGGGGACAAAGTACTTTGCACATGCTCCACGGTCGCCGCGGTCTTTGTCCGAGCCTTCTCGGGGGCGGCGGGGACGGGGCGGCGGCTGCCTCCCGAAGAAGCGACCGGAGCGTCCCACTCCAGAAAATGCCCCAACTCGGGAAGACGGACTTCCGGGCGCAACCTGCGCACGTGATTCGAGAAGGAACCAAGGGGAGCCGGGTCTCTGAGCACGTGCAGAGCGTCTTCCCTTCGCCCAGGGGGCGAGAGCGGCCGGAGATGGGCGAGGGGACAACCCGAGGCTTAGCAGGAGGATTCCCCGCTCGGGGCCAGCCGGGCCGGGACAGAAGGGCTGTTTCCTGCGCCGGGGAGGCTGCGGGCTCCTCTCGGAGCGTCCCGTTTCCAAGAAGGGGGGCAATGTGGAGGCGGGGCTCAGGTGGGCGGCGGCCAGGAAGGGGGAGGGGGTCGCCGCCCCAGCTGCTCCGCCGAGATAGCCCCGCTCCCGGGATTGGCGGAGGTGGCGGCAGAAGGAGGGGGGGGGGGAACCAGCAGCGGTTGCCGGGGGAGAAGGGGGTCTGAAGAAGAGTCGAGCCGGCCTGCGTGTCCTTGCCGTCCTTGGCTTCTTGCCGTCCTTTTTTGCGGTCGGTTGTGTCCGAGCGGCCGTCGTCCAAAGTGCTGCCCGCTCGATTTTCCCCTTCAGGTGGGCTGGGCGGGGAGGAAAAGGGAAGCCTCACCATCTCCCTTCTCCCAGTTCGGGACCTGTATCACCACCCCAAATTGGTCCTGGGGGCATGGCTGGAAAGGGGCCCATACCTAGAGCAACTTCAATGACTGGTTGGGCTTTGCTCCGTGGCCAGGTTAAACTCTGTCCATGGCTAGCAAAAGCTGCTGGCCAAGGAGAGGGCTGGATGACCGCTAGGCTTCACTGCCCTCCCTGGCATCACTTCCCAGGGAAAGGCCAGCCATCAACCAGTCTACAAATGCGGAAGGGGGCAAGCTAGAATAGCAGATTTAGTACCTGTCTGGATGCCCATCCTACAGGTGACAGGTGCTGCAAAGTGTGGGAGAAGCAGGAGGGGCCCTTTTCCCAGTGTCAGAAGACAAAATCCGTCTTCTGCCACCCGGGCCAGGTAATTTCTGAGCATAGCTGGAGTAATTTTCTGAAAGAGCGCTAACCTGAATGCAAAAATATTTTGGTGGACAGGTACAAAGGAGAGCACCAGGTGAAATGAATGGCAAGTGAGCTTTATCCCCAAATAATGCTGCAAAAGGGTCCCCTTCCCTTAGAAGCAGCTGGCTGATGCCCAGGAGAAATGGGTGCGCTGCCGCACACTTCCATAGGTGTGCAATGATGATTGACTGAGTGCAGCCGGCCTCATCAAACACTTTCTGGCAAGGGGTTCCTGAGCTACCCTCTTTCCCTGGACAATAGTGGTTGTAGGAAGCTGGCCCAGAGGCTGTGCTGATAAATAGGATGATACTTAGCACTTCTGTGTGTGTCCTGGGAAATTATAGTAAAAATGCAAAGGAAATAAAAAAACAGCAACATGAGATTTCTGCGAACTGAAGCTGTGGAAAATGAGAGAAGCATCAAACACACACACACACACACACACACACACACACACACACACACACACACACACACACACATACACACAGGATGCTGATGTCTTCCCTTTCCAAGAGAGTGTCCAGCCCAAGCCGCCCAGCCCCAGGGCGAAGGAAGCCGGCTGTCCGGTATCTTTTGCAGCCATAGTAGCCCCAGAGAAGGGGATCCATAGCAGACTCGGGGGACCAAAGGGGCTAGGAAAATCTAGCATCAACTTTGAAAGGATGGCATTAGACCCCCTCCATGGTCATGGGTTGGGGATGAGACAAGACAATGTCATGAAGAGAGAGCAGGAAAATCGGGTCAGGGTCCTGCCATGAGGAACCTCAAAAAGAGCCTTCTAGATTTGAATTCCCCCAAAGATGTGTCCCTTCTCCCACCCACCCCTAACACTGTCCTCCTATCTGGACTAAGACAGTTTCTAAAAGAAGCTAAGAAATTGAGGGGGGGAGGTTTCTCACATTTTTCAAACTGTCAGTGACTCTAGGTGGCTGACAAAAAATAAAAACAATAAAAAATAACCCTCTATCCCTGTATTGACAACTATTAAATAAGCCACTTGATAGCTCCATCCCACTCGGGTCCCCAGGCCCTTTGGCAAAACCAGGTCTTCATGGCCTTGTGAAAGTGTCAAAGTGAGGGCCAACCTTATTTCCATGGAGATGATGTTCCATAGAAGCCACCATAGAAAAGGCTCTTCTTCTTGGTCCCACTAAACGGACCTCTTTGGGACAGGGGGCCTGTAACATTTCCTGCCTCCTCACTCTGGTGCTGGGTCAGGTAGTTCTGACCAGAGAAAGGCAGTCCTTCAAACAACCTGGACCCAATCCATGTAGGACTTTACAGAGGACAACCAGCGCCTTGAATTGGACCTGAAAGAAAATTGACAGCCAATGCAGCTCCCACAGGAGAGATGACGTGTACATCTAGGCCAGCCCAAAATCATGCAGGCCACCACATTTTGAACCAATTGAAGCTTCTAGGTACTTTTCAAGGGCAGCCCCATGTAGAGCATCTTGCAGTAGTCAGGATGGGGTGACTAAGGCATGAGTGACTGTGAGCAGGGATTCAAAATTCAAAAATGAAACAGCAAGAAAAGTCTTGAAAGCAGAATTCACAAATAACCCAATGCCTGCCACAAAATATTTTTGGCCTCAAAATCTGTCTCATTCAGTCAAATCACATGTGCAAAAATCAACTTCTTGTTCTGTTGTAAGAACTAATTGGGAGATACTTGTATTTATTTAATCAAACTTATATCCCTCATTCCTCCCAGAGCTTAAGGCAGCCTGTATAGCACCTCCTCCAATTTTTCCCTTTGGGTTGAGAGAGAAATGGAGACACCATTTGGAGCTGGATCGCTCCGTGTTAGTGCAGCATCAACTTCATTGTGAAATATGACTATTGTTTTATTTTTAAACAGTAAATCTGATGGGCCGCATGTCATTCTGACACAGGGTGGATTGGGCTCCTTTGCAGATTCCTAGGTTGGGATGAGAAGTGCACGGATTCTTGAGAATCTCTTCCAGGACACACCTTGTGGGGGAGCTAGTCATTTGGAGGTGGGGCTGTACTCACTGCCAAATATGCTCCTCCTCCCCACAAGCAAAGCAACACAAAGCAACCAGCCAACCAGCCAGATTGGACCCTCCAGCTCTCCAGGAGACTTGCTAGGGAACAACAGCCCAACCCAGCTGAAGGCCCAAACTCTCAGCAATTGTGTTTGGTTTCCATGTTCCTGACTCGGAGGTTGCTAATGCTCCTTTCCTAATGCTTAAGTGGGTAAACCATTTCATGTTCTCACAACTGTGAGCAAAAAGTGCAGATTTATAGAGACTCAGGCCTATTAATTTAAGGCCAGTCTTTTTCAAGTACAAAAGGAAACTGCTTACAAGACAGGACAAATGTTGAAACATTTTTATTAATCTCAAGGGAGAAGGGGGTGGGTGGGGAATTGCTGAGCGGACAAAGCATCTGAAGTCCAAGTCCAAATGGAGTTTGAAGGATGCCCTGCCCAGAAAGAGATTGGACTAAGCAGTTTTTGCCTAGGGGCGGGGCGGTTTTTAACACTAATGAAGATGAAAGAAGGGCTTTTGATGATAAAGAGAAACACGGATAAAACAGTCCTGGGTTGAATTAGCCACAGCTGCCTGCATATTCTTTAAATTTATATGCACATGGTATAACACAAGCACAAACTCCGTGAGTTACGAGGCCCTGCGCACACATTACTGAGCTTCCAAAATGCCATCAGAAAATGTGCCTGGGATTTGGCAGGACCAGATTTCGCAGTCTGGGGTGCCCTCTGCTGAAATGCTCCAAGTTCCCAGGCATGCTGGAAGCCGCTCGCTCGATGGGCCTTTTGACAGCCGGGGATTTATTTCCTCCCCAAGCAGGCAGATCTCACCATCACCCACATCACTCACGGTTGTACGAGGCTCTTGGGACCTTCCTTCCAGAGTGACCCAACAGGTCAAGGCAGGAATGATGTTGCATGTGTGAAGCCCAACAAAGGGCTTCCCTGCAAAAAGCATCAGGCGCGCAGGACAAAGGCTTCTGTCTGATTGATCAAGGCCTGGAAGGAAAGCCGGATGTTCTGTTTTCGCCAACATACACACACTGCCAGTTGGAAGTGTGTTGGCCTTTCTTCACTATGACACAACTACCACTTGCAGAACAGGCACTCCGTACCCTCCCCCTCCCCCTAGCTTTGACTTCTTCCCATAGGGTGCTCATGTCCTGTTTACCATGACACAAAGATGCCTTGCTAAGCATTTGGGGGAGGGGGTTGTGTCCTCATGATGTTTATTATTTATTTGTTATTTATTTTAGATCCTGCCTTTAATATCTTTATAAACCTCTCAAGGCAGCAAATATATATAATACTCCTTTCTTCTCCTATTTTCCCCACAACAACCCTGTGAAGTGGGTTGGGCTACCAAAGTCACCCAGTTGGCTTTCATGCCTAAAGCGGGACTAAAACTCGCCGTCTCCTGGCAATTTGCCCAAAGTCACCCAGCTAGCTTTCACAGCTAAGGTGGGACTGGAACTCACTGTCTCCTGTTTCTAGCCTGGTGCCTTCATCCCTAGACCAAACTGTCTGTCACTGACATTGCCTTCATCTCATCCCCACAGCCTAAAACCATCTCTGTGCTCCAGGCCAGAAGTGGTGTCTCCCTTCTCCTGTCAGAAAGCGGGTGGTCTAGGATGCTGCAGTGACAAGGCTGAGATGCACAATGAGGGCTGGGATGTAATCATACTCAGCTATGGTTGCATAAGTCTGCTGCAAGTGCACCTCTTCCTGGCAGATTCTGAAATGGTTTGCCTTCAGAATGTATGCGTGCTCCGTCACTGGAGGTGTTTAAGAAGAAATTGGACAGTTACTTTTCTGGAATGGTATAGGGTTTCCTGCTTGGGTATACTGGAGGACCTCCAGAGTCTCTTCCAACTCTATTATTCTGTTCGATTATTCTTTCAGTGATTTTTTTTTTGCTCATTCTTATAAGCCGCCCAACTCCCGAAGGACTCACATGTATTTATTTATTTATTTATTTTATTTATTTGTGAGATTTATATACAGCCTCACATTGCAAGCACTCTCTAAGTGGTTTACACCAGTAAGCAATGTATATTTATATTGCCCCCAACAATCTGGGTCCTCATTTTACCTACCTCGGAAGGATGGAAGGCTGAGTCAACCTGAGCCGGTGAGATTTGAACCACTGACCTGGTGGTTTAGCAGATCACAGTCAGATAAAGTGACCTACAGTACTGCCTCTAACCGCTGCGCCACCTCGGCTCTTAATATCCATCCTTATATCCATCCCATCAAGTCCAAAGACAGGTTGGAATGGTATAGAATCTCCTGTCATGGGCAGGGGGTTGGACTAGAAGACCTCCATGGTCCCTTCCAACCCTATTCTATGTTCTAGAAGTCAGTCAGTAACTGTGGGACCCTGGCAGACCCTGATTGTGGATTTCTCCAGAGGCCTGAGAAAAGAGGCTGCCCCTTCTGCCACCAGCAGCTCAAATTGTGTGAGCAGAATTGGGCGGATGAAGCCACATCTCTGAGAAGGTTCTCTCCCGCCCCCATCTTTACATGAGGTGTGGCTCCCAGCTATTTTATTTTGCCTTTCCTGGGTACCTTGCAATTTCCAAGTCCTGCAAAATAAACCAAAAATCCACCATGATATATTCTTTCCAGTCTGTTGTCCCTTATAAATTTATCATAAGAAACAACTTTCTTATCTTTCTTCCCAAGGGGGAGGCTTTCCCCCCCCCACTCCTTTCCACACACCCCAGATTGGAAAAAGATCAACAGACCAGTTTTTCTTTGTGGGGGAAGGGAGTTGACAAGGACATATTGACCTCCAAATAGATCAATAGACCTGCCAAAAGTAACCATGAACACTTTCAGCTGCTTGGCTGGGGAGTGCAGGAAGAGACAGGGGCAGTGGTGGGTTGCTACTGGTTCGCCCTGGTTCGAGAGAACAGGTAGCGGTGGTGGCAGGAGGCTCGGCCCACCTGGACATCGCAGAAGCTTCTCCAAACCGCGCGTGGACATCTCCAAACTGGTAGCAAAGGTAAGTGAAACCCATTACTGGGCAGGGGGCTTCCGGAGTGCCAACCATCTCCTGCCGTAATTTGGAGAGGGTAGGAAACATTGCCATGACAGCAAATCTGCAGCCCCCATTGTGGAAGCAGAACTCAGCAGGGGCTCTGTGCCAAACGTGTGAAATCCATGGTCTGGCGGAGCTCTGAGGTCAGCTGAGACCATTTGGGGTGTGGAAATCAGCTCAGGGATCTGTTGGGATAAAAATTACAGGTGTTTGTCATCTAAAGGGACAGTGGCTGGTCTCAGAGCAGCCAAATGAGTTGTATCCTTCAGGATCTGGCCCTCCAGGTGCTGGCTAAGCCACTGCTGCCTTGGGAAGCCCTGAAAGAATTGCAAGGCCCACAGGTAGAAAAGTGAGTGTGCTGCTCTTTTCTTGGGTTGCTGGCTCCGAATTGGGCTCTTTTCCTTCACTTCCCTCCCACCGCAGGAGGAGGAAGTGGGGGTTGCCCCATTCTTCTAAATGGCAAATGTCGTTTCCTGTCATGTCGTGCCCAGCTGGCATTCTGAGATTTCAGCCGAAAACTGCAGGTCCTGCATTTCGAATCCTAGCTGCAATAGTTGCCTGCTCCAACACTGCAGTAGAAAATTAAGAGAAAAGCAAAAGTTGCCTTACAAAGTCATTCCTGTATAAGGGGACAAAGTGGAACAAGCAAAGCAGGAGACTCTCTGGGGCAAGCTGCCTGTCCCCTCTGCCCTGGAAAGAGGCTGAGGGAGTGTGGCACATGAACAAGACCTCTTCCTCACCCCTCCCCAAACCCCACTGAGCAGAGGTGACAAAGTATTTAGCTCAGGGGTGGCTTCACCAGAACCCTCCTGCCAAGAACTGGTCAGCTCAATCAGGGCACGTCAAGCAGAAAAACTAGGGCTGCCCATATTAAGTTAAGACTTAATATTAAGACCCATATTAATAGCCGAGGTGGCGCAGCGGTTAGAGGCAATACTGCAGGTCACTTTAGCTGACTGTGATCCGCAGGACAGCGGTTCAAATCTCACCGGCTCAAGGTTGACTCAGCCTTCCATCCTTCCGAGGTGGGTAAAATGAGGACCCAGATTGTTGGGGGCAATATAAATATACATTGCTTACTGGTGTAAACCGCTTAGAGAGTGCTTGCACTGTGAGGCGGTATATAAATATCACAAAATAAAATAAATAAATAAATAAGTTGAAAACCTTCGAAGTCCTCAACTATCCATGCTGTAGATTCCATCCGGGGTCCCAAAGGTGCTTTTTCAAAAGGCAACTGGATTTTCTTTGTTTTTCCTTGAAGAACTGATTTCTGATTGAAGAACTGAAGAAGCTTCTTGGATAAAAAGCAAAACATCTTCAAGGAAAAGCAAAGTCCAATTGCCTTTTGAAAAAGTACCTTTGGAACAACCATGACCTGGATGACTGAGAACCTCCATAGACGTTCCAACCAGAGGTCTTTCAGGCAAGGTGGGACCACTCGGGCACAATCTGAACATAGTGGTTCTCTGTGTTTCATCATCATCATCATCATCATCATCATCATCATCATCATCATCATCATCATCATCATCACATTTCAGGTTCATGTTGCATTTCAGTAGTTGAGCATGGCAGTGCTGCATTATACCCAGCCAGGAAAAACAGGATGACATCCATGCTGTGCATCCCTTGGTAAATCAAATGGTTTGAAAAGATGCCTGTTTTAACCAGCAATTCCCAAATGATCTCATCAATGTGTCAAGAAGGGTTACAATGAACGGCCCTTCTCTGCACTGGAGCCCAAGTCGCCTCTGTTTAGCAGCAGCTGATGCTGGCAATGCAAATGCCCTTGTTTGCTTGTTAAAGCTACAGTATTTGCTGCTAATCTCACCATGGGGCAGCATACTCTGGGCAGCTTACAATAATAAACAAAGAAATGAAAGGAGTATAAACAGAAGTAAAACAATAAAATAAATGAAAAAGAACTCAATGAGGATACATCAATATGGTGTACATCACTTTGTATATCAGATATCCTTTATCTTGGTTGCACACTTACTGGAGAAGGAAAGGCAGCAGCAAAACTTTTGGAGTCAGAAGCCAAAAATGGCAGGTAAACCTTTGAGCCTCTCACCTGCCAAAGGTGAGATTTCTCATGGTCCTTGAGCTTCACCTGGAACTGTGATCTCCAGCTTAACTTTCCTTCCACCCAACAAAATCTTCGTTACATCTACATGTGTGTGTATGTGTGTGTGTATACACACGTGCAAATGCACACGTTCCCTACCCCTTATTCTGGGTACACTTAAGAATGGTGGTGAGGGCTACACTAATCCCAGAGCTGTTGGAATAAGTTTTCCAAGGATAGGAAAACAAGACTTTTGTTTGTTTAAGAAACATAATGACCAAAGCTGGGCTCTCTATTCTCCAGCCTGCCAGATAAGCCAGAGATATTTGGATCTTTGCTTCTTTGGATTGTTCAGTGTACTTCCTGGTGATGCTGGTGCGGGTGAGAGGCAAACTCCAGCTTCAGAGAGAGGCCATTTCTCTGAAGTGAAGTTTCCGAGGTGGCGCAGCGGTTAGAGTGGGGTACTGCAGGCCACTTTAGCTGACTGTGGTCCGCAGGTCAGCGGTTCAAATCTCACCGGCTCAAGGTTGACTCAGCCTTCCAACCTTCCGAGATAGGTAAAATGAGGACCCAGATTGTTGGGGGCAATATAATTATACATTGTTTACTGGTGTAAACCGCTTAGAGAGTGCTTGCACTGTGAGGCAGTATATAAATCAATCAAACAAACAAACAAACAAACAAACAAACAAATAAACAAACAAACAAACAAATAAATAAATAAATAAATAAATAAATAAATAATTTCTGAGTTCCCATTCCTGGAATTCTATAATTCTGTGACTACAAGGAACTGGGCAGCAGGTGGTCCTCATCCCTGTTTATAGGTAGAAACTGGATGGATGGTTTCAATACCAGTAAACCAGTCTGCATCCAGTAGTCAGTCTGATAGACTGTGCCTATCCTGGTCCAAAGAGAAGCCTGTCTGCCTGGGGTCTGTTTCTGCTGGCGACTAGCAAGGCCCATCCCAAGTGCTAAATGCCAGGGCTCAGGGTCAAGCTAGAGTCTTCACAAAATGGCTTCAGTCCTTGTGAAATGAACTTTGCCTACGGAGTACTACAGAGGGGCCTTTTCTTTCACCCTAAGACAGTCGGTTATGCACACAGCACTTTGAAAAGATGGAGAGCTTTAAAAAAGAGTGATTCGTTCTTGTTCACTCACTGCCTCAATTTGTCTTACAACCTACAGACCCTCTTACTGTGTGTTTGTTTGTGTATTGTGTACTGTTCTGTATTAAAATATTAATAGCCAGCCCACTATCCCAAGGATCTCAGGGCAAGTTACAATCCATAAACCACACAGGATAAAGCACTAAAGTGAAGTAAAGATAAACAAGTCTTTAAAAGATTAAACAGTAACCAGTGAAATCCCTTCTGCTCTGCTGACCTTCTCACAAGAGGAGCTTCTATGATTTTGCCAGCCTTAAGCACTGTCATCTAGTGCCCATCTGCAGGAGGCAGTCCCTGGGTGCTCCTCCCCAGCCCAGGATCTCCCTAGCTCTGCTACTCTTCTCTCCCGGAATCACATCCACCTTTACATTGGGAGGCCACCTTGGAGCCTGTGCTCTGTCCTGCCCTCCCTGCTGGGTAGCTCACCCCCAAACTTTGCCAGGGAGGTACTCAGCCAGGTTTTGGTGGCTCCAAAATGGAATCTGAATGAGCTAAGCAAGTTGAGGCTGATTCCCAACAGAAGAGAATGGCAGTTTGTTCAGCAATAATGTGATATAATTGGTTGGCTCTCCTGCTGGTTCTGGAGGGGATTACACTCCCCCTGAAAGAGGAAGTCCACAAGTCCGGATCACCCTGGGAGGTGGAGCACCCATTGACCCAACTGCAGCCCTTTTGGGAGTAGGAGGTTCTCCTCCCTGATTACCACCAGATTGCATTCTTGCAATGTCCTTAAAGACTACCCAGAAATGGAGGCAACATTTACGAATGTTAGTTCCTGTGTTGCAGGCATTTCACTGGCTTCCCAGGGGTCCTGAGTTAGAACTGGAGGCATTAGGTCAAAGGTGGACATCTCAGGGCATGAACAGCTGCCAGACTGCAGATGCTAAATGACCTTCTGTGGCTTCTGCTCTTGTTCTGTTATCCAGATCTTGGGCTGGTCTTCTGTGTACTAGGGAGGGGATGTTCCAGGTGGAGGCAATTTGAAGGGATGCAGGCTCTACATATCTGACAGCATTACATTGAGGAACTCTAATGAAGGAGACATCAGCTGGAAGTCTGACCCACAGGCTGATGCTTGATTAACCTCCTACGGTCCTCTCGTTCCAGGACACAATAATCAATTGAGGGGGGGGGCAGCCTGTCAGCCCTGGAGGCCATCTTTTTTTTTGGATCTTCAGGGCTGCCACACTTAGTGCTGTGGGAAAACGGGAGGGGGTTTGCATGGAGTTGGTGGAGATATATATATAGCCATAACAACATTCTTTTCTCTGAGAATCAAGGATGTTCAGCCTGCACCTGGAGAGGCATGACTGGGGGATAATCTCCAGCTGGGACAGTGAATTGATTGGACCATGTGATGGACATGTGGGTGCAGGAGAAGGGACTTTGACTTTCCTTTAGATGGGGAAAACCCCGGGGGCTTTAAGATTCAGATTTTCCCAGATGTGCCAATATGACATCTCTAATAAAATGGAACTTTGAGGAAATACTGGCATTGAAGTCTTCATTGGTTGGGGGTGTTACTTGGAACCCTGACACTTCGTATGTTTTAGCCTCCAGTCCACTAATCATCTTTCTTGCTATTCTCTGCATTCTTTCTAGAATCTCAACATCTTTTTTATAGTGTGATGACCAAAACTGGACACAGTATTCTAGGTGTGGTCTTACTAAGGCTTTAAAGAGTGGTATTAGTACCTCACTTGATCTTGATTGTATCCCTCTGTTAATACAACATAGGATTGCATGAGCTTTTTTGTCTGCACACTGTTGGCTCATATTTAATTGGTTGCCCACTAAGACTCCAAGATCCCTCTCATAGTTACTGCTATTAAGCCTGATTTCTCCCAATCTATATGTGTACTTTTTGTTTTTCTTGCCTAAGTGTAATATTTTACTTTTCTCTACATTGAATTTCATTTTGCTAGTTAGGGCCCAGGGTTCAAGTCTGTCAAGATTGATCTGGATCTTAAACCTGTCATCTAGGGTGTTGGCTATTCCTGCCAGCTTAGTGTCATCTGAAAATTTGATGAGTTTCCCTTCTATTTCCTCAACTAAGTCATTTATGAAGATATTGAAGAGTACTGGGCCTATTCTATCTCTCTATTAATGTAGCCTATGATTATATTGGGTTTTTTGGCTACTGCCACACACTGCTTCCTTATATTTAAATGATTGTCCACTAGGACTCCAAGATTCCTCTCACAGTTACTGCTATTGAGCCAGGTTTCACCTAATCTGTAGCTGTACATTTGGTTTTTCTTGCCTAAGTGTAGAACCTTACTTTTCTCTCCATTCAATTCATGTTGTTAGATAGGGCCCAGTGTTTGAGTTTGTCATGGTCCATCTGGATCTTCTGGGCTATTGTCTATTCCGGCCAGCTTAGTGTCATCTGAAAATTTGATGAGTTTCCCTTCTATTTCCTCAACTAAGTCATTTATGAAGATATTGAAGAGTACTGGGCCTATTCTATCTCTCTATTAATGTAGCCTATGATTATATTGGGTTTTTTGGCTACTGCCACACACTGCTTCCTTATATTTAAATGATTGTCCACTAGGACTCCAAGATTCCTCTCACAGTTACTGCTATTGAGCCAGGTTTCACCTAATCTGTAGCTGTACATTTGGTTTTTCTTGCCTAAGTGTAGAACCTTACTTTTCTCTCCATTCAATTCATGTTGTTAGATAGGGCCCAGTGTTTGAGTTTGTCATGGTCCATCTGGATCTTCTGGGCTATTGTCTATTCCGGCCAGCTTAGTGTCATCTGAAAATTTGATGAGTTCTATTCCCTCATCTAGATCGTTTATAAAGATATTGAAGAATAGTGAGTCTAAACCAAAACCTTAAGGCACCTAAATAGGGCAACCCTACTTCCCTCCATGTAGATGTAGTTGCATTAAGGACTACATGGTGAATGTAGTTTATCAGCCAGTTACAAATCCATTTGGTGGCTCTGCTGTCTATCCTACACTTTTCTAGCTTACTAAGAAGTAAATTGTGGTCTACTTTGTTAAACGTCTTACTGAAATCCAAGTACTTTGCTGGTCCACTAATTTAGTCACTTTCTCAAAGAATGAAATAAGGTTGGTTTGGCCTGATTTGTTTTTGACAAACCCATGTTGGCTTCTGGTTATTACTTTGCTTGCTCCTATGTATTCACAGATCTGTTGCTTGATTATCTTCTCCAGGATCTTCCCAGGTATTGATATCAGGCTGATTGGTCTATAGCTTCCTATTTTCCCCCTCCCCCTTCTATGTGCAGCCCTTTGAAAATGGCTTTCATTTCTCCCCTCGGTCATCTTTTCTGTAAGCCAGACGTAACCCAGAGCCTTTAACCAGCCCTCAGTCTCCTCGCCATCTTGTGAGCTCTCTTCCCAACCAGCTCCCATTTGTCAATGCCCACTCTGAACTGTGCTGCCCAGAACTGGAACCAGTGCTGTAAACAGGGTTTAAAAAAAGCAGAGTAGAAAATACTAATTAATTAATTCCTGGGATCTGGACACTATGTTGTTTTTAATGCATCCCACATCAAAATTTACCTTTTTAGCAGCTGCATCACACTTCTACCAACTGCTGCCTCAGGGCTAAGCTGATCTTTTGATGCCTTCCATTGGTGGCCGGCAATTCCGAGATGAAACAGTGATGCCACTTTGGTAGTGATGATGATTGCTGGGACCAATTTTATCTTTAAAGTGCTGTTGGACTTTAATCTTCTCTGGCTGAAATTATTCAACCATTATGTGGCTGAAATCTCTGCAGCTAGTATCAGTACTTTGTGGTTGATAGTCCTGGGAATCCGTTAAACTTGCAATGGAACATGTATAAATAAATAAATGAATACTTTTTGCAGTTCATTCTTTTAGGCAGCTCTGAATGTTCGTGTTCAGAATGCTCATGTTGAGAAGATTCAGAAGGATCTTGACAGATTTGAGCATTGGAGGATGCTCAAGACAAGAAGCAATGGATGGAAGCTTGTTAAAGAGAGACCCAACCTAGAACTGAGGAGGAATTTCCTGACAATAAGAACAATTAACCAGTGAAATGGCTTGCCTTCTGAAGTTGTGCATGCTCAATCACAGGAGATCTTTAAGAAAAGATTGGACAGCCATTTGTTTGAGATGCAATAGATTCTCTCCTGCCTTGGGCAGGTGGTTAGACTAGAAGGCCTCTGAGGTCCCTTCCAGCCCTATGATTCTATGATTCCCAGTTCCAAAAGTGGATTCTGCCAAGTGGTGGGTGTGTAAAAATATGAGGTCAGACCAAATGACTGGGCTGCAGTTCCAGCCCAGTCATTTGCCATCAGTCACGTACCAGTTAAGCAGGTGTGAGCACAGAGAACAAAAGATTACAGCATGTCTCATGCCTTGAAAAGGGCAGCAAGGCACAAGAAGATAAATAATTCTGTGTCTCTTAATAATTATCTGGGTATGGCTGCTGCTCCTCTATCCCAAGGGGGCTTCTTTGGCCTGACATGTACCCTCCAGACTTTCCTCTTATGTGGGAGAAGGAGCAACCCAGTGAGGTCTGTTGATGTGGTGCAGATTCATATCTCTTCCTTTGCTGTGAATCTGGGAAATTCTCTTTTCAATTTCTTTTCTCTAAAGATATTTAAAACTAGCCTTTGGGACTGCTGACTGCCTGTGATGGAGGGCTCATTTCATCATCCTAGAGTAGTGATGGCTAAAGTGACCAGATTTTTTTTTTCTAAGCGGGACACCATTGACGGGGGGCGGGCCCGCCTGGATGCCGCCATTTGAGTTTTGCCCTCTGCGCATGCGCAGAACGCTGCGCATGCGCAGAGGGCAAAAGAAAGCAAATGTCGGCGTCCAGGTGGGTGGGGGGAAGGCAGGAGGCCTTTCCTCGCCTCCCACCTCCCCTTCGGGAGCTGGCAGTGGCTTGGGCTGGCTGGCTGGTAGAAATGCTCCGCCTGTGTTTCGCGATCCCCGAGGATACCCAAGCCCCATTACCTGCCACGGATAGAAGCCGCTCAGCACATGTTCTTCTCGGGGGGGACCCACCGGCTGGTCCCCCCTGCCCTTTATCCACCCCCTTCTCTCTTCGCCCGATGGTGTCCTTGAGGTCCTTTACGGAGGCAGGTGGGCGGGGAGGGAGCAGAGGTCCAGTGATTTCCTCTGGGAAAGAAGGGACGGAGGCGCAGCCACGGTAAAGGAGGTGGGGGGGCGCGCATCAGGCTTCCATGGCGGCGCCCCTTAGCCGTGGACGAGCAGCTCAGTCTCCTAGGGCTGCGCTGCTGCCAGCCGCTCCCTCCCTCCAAGCCCGCCTCCCCTCCCAGCCCGGGAAGAAGCCTCTCCGCTCAATCGCTCGCTCGCCCACCCCGCCCCATCCTCCTGCTCGCTCGCTCGCTTTCTGCTGTTCAGGAATGCAGCGCTTCGCCCAGCCCCCTCCCCAGACTTATTCATAGCATCACATGGATCCGAGGGTGGTTGGGGGGCGGGGGGGAGAAGGCCCACTCACTCTTCGGATACCCGCCCGTACCCCGCCTCAGTCCCCCTCCCATCTCCTGCTGCACTACGACTGACCCCTTTCTTGTTCTACCTTAGCTCTTCGTTTCTCCACTCCCCTTCTTCTAAAGTAAGGTGACCAGACGTCCGGGCATTCTTTCCAAAAAGCGTGACTTTTTGGAAAGAATGCGGGACGCGGGACACACGCTTGAAAAGCGTGTCTGTCCTGCCAAAAGCGGGACGTCTGGTCACCTTAGTGATGGCGAACCTATGGCATGTGTGCCACAGGTGGCCCGCGGAGCCATATCTGCCGGCACGCGAGCTGTTGCCCTAGCTCAGCTCCAGCGTGCATGTGCACTCCAGCCATCTGATCTTTGGCTTGCGCAGAGGCTCTGGGAGGGTGTTTTCAGCATCTGGAAGGCCTCCGGTGGGTGGGGGAGGGCATTTTCACCCTCCCCAAGCTCCAGGGAAGCCTCTGGAGCCTGGGGAGGATGAAAAATGGGCCTACTAGGCCCACCAGAAGTTAGGAAATGGGCCGTTTCTGGCCTCCAGAGGGCCTCCAGGGTGGTGGGGGGGGCATTTTCGCCCTCCCCAGGCAGTGAATTATGGGTGTGGGCACTCGCGCATGTGTGATAGCACACACGCATGCACTTTCGGCGCCCGAGGAAAAAAAGGTTCGCCATCACTGCCCTAGAGAATGCAAAATTCCAGGACTGGAGCTGCTATGTGCTTGTCCTTGGGGTCACCTACTGACTTTCAGACAGGATATTCTGTCCCTCAGTTCCACAGAATCATAGGGCTGGAAGGTCTTGTAGTCCAACCAACTGCCCAAGGCAGGAATCCTTATACTATACTGGGCAAATGGTTGTGCAATCATTTTTTGAAAACATCCAGTGATGGAGCACCCACAACTCTGGGAGGTAAGCTGTTCCACTGATTAATCATTCTTACTGTCAGGAAATTCCAGGAAATAAATTGTTAAGTTGAGATAAAGTTCTACCCTTCCGGCTGCTACCGTGTTAAGGAAAGAATATCTCATAGAGGCGATATTTGGATCTTTTCCTTGGAATTCAAACACTTAGAAATAAAACCGAGATTAAATGTCTAATAGAAATTATTTATTTCAGTACAAAAACAATAAATCCTGAATAATCTACATCTTTGCTACAGAACACAACCTTCCTGTCCGGAAGGCACATCAGAAGAAGATTAATGGTGGATTAGGAATGTAGACATGCGCAAATATCATATCACGTGTTCTGCTTATATTGGGAAGTACCATAATATTAGAATAGGGATGCATCACCCTGCATAGACTCACAACTGACAATATTCACATTGTGACATCCTCATTTCCAGGTAAAAGAATCACCCTTTCGCAAGCTTCCGCCTCTTGCTTCTTGTCCTGCCTCAGGTGCAGTGGTGGAATTCAGCTGGTTCGCACCGGTTCAGTAGAACTTCTCATGGAAAAAAAAAGATCTCGCAAAGTTGGAATTGATTGATTGAACTTTTTTTTAAAGTCCCACTTGTTTCCCTGCACACGTCAGTGAGAAATGCAATGGAGAAATGCGATGGACCTGGAAATCTGGTAGGCAAAGAAATGCTTGGGGGAAGAAAGGGCATCTGGGCTCCAGGTGCTAAATGAGCCCATCTCTCTCCAGCAGTTGCCCAGGCCCACCGGAGGGAAGGCCGGCATCTACCAGCACTTAAACGTGGAGGCATTCCAACTCTGGCCCGGAAGTGGCAGCCGGCATAGGTGGTGCCGCAGGCAGGACGCAGCGAGAAATGCAAAGGAGAAATGTGACAGACCTGGAAATCACGTAGGCAAAGAAATGCTTGGGGGAAGTGAGGGCATCTGGGTGGTGGTGGGTTGGGCAAGCTCCACAGTGCGGCACTGCCCAGCAATGGAGAAATGGGCAACAGAGCGGTCGGTGCGAGGGAATGAGGAGGCCGCTCTCCCTCTTTCTTCTCCTTGCTCCTCCTCCTCCCCTCGTACTGGCCACTCCATTTCCCTTTTCTCCATTGCAGTGCAGCGCCCAGGATCCACTTTGATAATGAGGCAGGGGGTAATTTAACAATCGGTTCGCACAGAGTCAGGTTGGCCATCGCGGGAGGCTCATCCTGCATGTGCGGTGGAGTTGGAGGACGGGGATGGGCGACGCCTTCCATGATGGCCAACCTGACCCTGGGTGAACCGGTTGTTAAATTATTTGAATCCTACCACTGTTCAGATGCTATGGAGAATAAATCAGTGCGTCTTTCCTATGACAGCCCTTCAAGTACTGGAAGATGCTATCATGTCTTCCCTGAGCCTTCTCTTCATTAGACTAAACATATCTGTTCCCTTAGCTGGTCATTGTCTGATTTAGCTTCCAGACTGCTTATCATCTTTGTTGCTCCTTCTCTGCATTCTTTCTAATGTCTCAGCATGTTTTTTGAATCATGGTAACCAGAACTGGTTTCAGTATTTCAACTGTGGTCTCACCAGTGCAGTAGAAAACAGTACTATCACTTCTCATTCTCTGGATTCTATCCCTCTGTTGATGCAGCCTAGGACTGTGTTGGCATTTTTGGCAGCTACAGCACACTGCTGGCTCATACTTTAAGTGGTGATCCACTAGGACACCTAGATGCCTCTCATAGTTACTACTGTTGAGCCTGGTACAACCTGTTCTATGCCTGTACATTTGGTTTTTCCTGCCTAGGTGCAGGACCTTACTTGTCTCACCACTGAACTGCATCTTGTTGCATAGAGCCAAATACTCAAGTCTGTCAAGATCCTTCTGAATCTTACATCTATCTTCCAGAGTGTTGGCAATTCCTCCTAACTTGGTGTCATCTGCAAATTTGATTTCTCCTTATATCCCCTGATCTAGATCAAGAATCCACAAAAGTTCTTATATCCTGTCCTAATGTACCCATGTATTTGTAAAATTTCTTGTACTCATAACCATGCTTGTACTTCTTATATATTCACAATCATGTTTATACTTTGTTTATACTTTGTCTGTAATCATATACACACTTGACAAAATAAATAAATAGATAGATAGATAGACAGACAGACAGACAGATAGATACCATATTTTTCGGAGTATAAGACACATCTTTTTATCCCCCAAAAGAGGGTGAAAACTTGGGTGCGTCTTATACACCAAATGTAGCCCCACCCACCCAGCCAGCCAGCCAGCCACCCCCACCCTTTGGCCTCTGCTTTCCAGCAATTTACCTCCTTGCAGCAAGCAGGGAAGAGCCTGTTAAGCCAAGTAAGTCATTATCAGCTTCCCAACCCCCAGCTGATTTGCCACGTGCAAAACTGAAACAGAAACTAGCTGCAAAGAGGCAAATAGCTG
Organism: Diadophis punctatus similis; assembly: GCA_023053685.1. NCBI lineage: Eukaryota > Metazoa > Chordata > Lepidosauria > Squamata > Dipsadidae > Diadophis > Diadophis punctatus. The sequence continues at coordinate 6,466,727 of JALIGW010000027.1, read as the reverse complement.
GGAGAGACACAGAAGATTTTTATTTTCTGCTGAACTGGATGCAAGGGGATAAGTGAATAACTATAAATGTCTGTAGAATGTTCAAATTATTAGACTTATTTTTTAAAAACTGCTTTATTATTGTTCTAGACAACTTAACAAAATGAAGAAGCTTTTTAAAATAAATGCTTGATCTGAAGAGGCCCAGTGCTATTGTGTCTTCTTTTAAATAATAGAGAATAATGTATACTTCCAGAAAGTTTAATTAATTTTAACAGCTCTGTACAAATATAGTCTGAAATGTAACAGTGTCCTGTTTAATATTAAGATAAAGCAGATGAGTTAAATTCTGACTTAGTCATGTTTGGAGTAGATCTATTTAAATAATTGGGAGGAGTTAGTGTGATTACATTTAAGAAAACTTTCTGGCATAATGTACATTTCTCCAATTCTTTGCTATTTCTATGGGTCAGGCACACATGCACAGAAATACACAGCAAACAGTGTATCATCTGTGCTGTTTGCTATTTGCTGTTTGCCAAATTGCTGGAAGGCAGAGGCCTTTTTTCCTTGTTTTCCTCCCCCAAAACTAAGGTGCGTCTTATACTCTGATGCATCTTATACTCCAAAAAATAAGGTAGATAGATAAATAAAATATTTATTATTTATTTCTTCCACTAGCACTTAGCATTTTTTGAGAACTCATACTGTTGCTCTAGTCTCCACTATTTTTACACTCATAACAAAGTTCTTAAAAGGGACTGTCTGGGCCAGAGTCATCCTGGAGAGCTCCATGGTTGAGGGGAGATTTTATCCTGATTCATCCCCCATCCAGACCAACCCCTTTAGAACTGCCCCATGCCACTGCTTTCAGATGCTCAGGGCCAAGTACAGAAATGGTCCTTTCCTTCCACTGCACACATGCTCCAACCTACTACAAAGAGAGAAGGGACATTTCTTATCCATTATTGTCCATCAGAAATGCAAAGAGTTCCTTCAAATCTGTTTTTTCCTAATGAAAAGAAAGTCATAAATGCTTAAGAAAGGAAAAACACAAAAGCTTCAGGGGTTGATCGTGAATGTGGAGAAAGATTAAAATTAGGATGTGCTTTGCTTATAGTGTAACTACACAGCTTATTTAATGTGTCTGCAAAAGCTGTATCTGTGCCTGACAATTGAAATGATGCTTGGTACAATAGATGGATGCAACCAGTGGTGGGTTCCTACCGGTGCAGTCCACTCTATAGCACCGGTAGCGGCCCACTGATGATGTCACAGTACCGGTGCGGTTGGTTGCCGGTGCCTGGGCGCCGCCATTTTTTTTTAAAAAAAATACATTTTTTTAAAAAAATTCTTCTGCACATGCCCAGAAACCTGACAATTAAGTCTTTCCCCGTCCCTTCTCTTGAAAATAATAAGAAGCTCGCATTTGGCACTTTTACTTCGCTTTTGCCTAAAGCTTCCCAAAGTGGGCGTTTTCCGAAAGCTTAACCTTTTATACTGTTAATTTTATACAGTTTTATACTGTTATTCTTTAGACGAAAACATTGAGGACTGTTAAAAGATACTGTTCTTTTAACAGTCCTCAATATTTTCGTGTAAGGAATCCATGACTGAAAAAAAAAATGCTGTATGAGACTTGCTTGTCTTTTAACTATAGCATTTTCTGCATATAAAGGTTGCTGTGTTACCATGGTGTAACACACACTTTGTATGCAAAGCTTTTCATGTAAGTTATAAAATAGCAAAAATAGTAGTAACATCTCTCTGAAATAACTAATATATGACCGGCAAGCCATGCCCACCTAGTCACATGGCCAGCAAGCCATGCCCACCCACAAAACAAGCCCCGCCCACAGAGTGGTAGTAAAAAAATTAGGAACCCGCCCCTGGATGCAACCTATCATGTGTATATAGACAAAACAGAGTCAGTTTGGTGTCATGACTAAGGAATCAGGCTAGAAACAGGGAGACCCTGAGTTCTAGTCCTGCCTTAGGCATGAGGCCAGCTGAGGGACTTTAGGCCAGTTATTACTCTGAGCCCTAGGAAGAAGAAGGCAAGGGCAAACCAAGAAAAGTCCAGAAAACTGCAATATCCAGGAGTCAAGACTGATTCAAAGGCACAGTCAAAAAATAAATAGTTGCAAAGAATGTAGTCAAAGAGAGCAAGAAGTGTTTAAGATTGAAAAAAGCCAGGAAAACACGGAGCAATTTTGATGCAAATAAAAAATGTCTGGGAAGTGACTGAAGAAAACTAAAGAAGGAGCCTTCAGTAGAGTTAACAGAATTTAAATAAAAGGAAGTTAATTATTTGGAATGAAACCAAAGTGAAGGCATGCTGGAAGGAGCATTTTAAAGATATATATGAGAATGATAGTGACGTGTAAAAGAATAGCATTGAAATGAATGTACGCAGATTCATGCTCAAAGGGGGTGGAATTCATGCTCAAAGGGGGTGGAATTATAAGGAAGTCCTCAAAGCTGTGATAATGTTGGGAAGACTAAGTGGTTCAACAAGACAACTATGTATGCGGCCAATGCTCTGCTCATGGAGTGGCCATCTGATGAGAACATGTGGAAGAATGTCGTTGTTTTGACCATGGCAGCTAAAAAAGCAGCAAGAAGGAATTTAGAAACAATCAATGGCTAAATTTGGTATTTATGCCTGGGAAGGTATTTGGCAGATTAAATGGACACAAAAGGTGTATCAGAACTAAGAACACATTTCCTAACAGCGAGAACAATTAATGCGTGAAACAACTTGCCTTCAGAAGCCCTCATTGGATTGCCATTTACTCAAAAAGGTATAAGGTCTCCTGTTTGAGCATGAGGTTGGATTAGAAGACCTTCAAATTCCCTTCCAACTCTGTTATTTTGTTATTCTATTATTTTGGTTACAATGAACACAATCTGACAAATGCAACACAGTTTTCTGCTAGGCAGATTGTGCAAAGCATCTCCTTGCTCTTCACCAGATCATGGAGAAATACCTGAATATAAGAAAAGATTATTGTTCTTGTTCTTTCTGAATTACCCATAGTCATTAAATAGTAAGCTGGGCAGTATATACATTTGATAACTAAACTGTCAACATCCAGCTCGAGAATCCAGATGAAATCCAGGTTTTTTCCATTTCTCAAAATCTTTGTCAGCCTTCATGCTGTTTGCTTGCTTCGGCTGCCATAGAAATGGGGGGAGGGGGAGGTTTAGGTATTTGGGAGGAGGGGGGAAGCAGTGCTGGAGATGTCTTGTTATGTGTCTGATTAGAGGGTTAGGGAGGAAAGTTCTCATCATATACTGTCCAGCTGAATGGACATGTTTATAGCCGGCTCAAGGTCAATGGTTTCTGCAGGCCAGATGTTAAGGCTCCACCTGAAGATGTGCCCACATGACATCTGAGGGGCATTGGGATTGGATGGCCAGTCCGGGTCTTTGGGGGGAGGGATTTGGGATTGCTTTCTATATGTATTTTACGTGCCTTTAGCCTCAGATCTTGCTTTCAACTTGTTGCTATCAGTTCTTATTCAGTAAAAGTACCTTTCTCTAACATCATGGAGTTGGGGTCTTTCTTTCCTGGATTTTGAGCGGAGGCACATCTGACAATCTTACTGTTTATTGAATGCACTGTATAGTAATGTCGAAACAAAACTATCTCTGAGGTTCCCAGATGCCAGTCCATAGAATTAAATGATACTTTCCCCAGCCAAACCCCCAACCTCTCACGGAGTCCATATAAACAAGTTCACTTTGTTATGGGAACCATCTGCTTCAACTCCACATTTGCTACGATGTCCTTAAAAAGGTTTCAGGCTCTCACAGTCTTAGCGACTGAACAACAACAACTTCTTTCTCTTAACTTTTTATCTTTTTTCCTCTTTCTATTTTTATCTTACAATAAACTAATAAAAAAGAAATGAATGCTAGGATTAGCAAACATTATTGGGCTTTCAAAGAGGGGATAGGAATCAAGAAACAATGGGTGATTCTCCAAAGATGCTGATTAGTCCTTTTGGAGGGGAGGGGAAGGCTGGTGTCAAAAGAAACCAAGCAAGGTTTGAGCCTATATGAAATAAAATGCATCCTGGAAATTTTCACCTACAATTCGAATTTATAAAAATCCCCAGAGCCATCCCAATCCCCACTGAATCCCTGTACTTGAATTAGGAGTTGCAAGATGTCTATTGGTATCCTTTTCTTCCTCTCCAACCAGCACAATTGTGCAATTCACAAGCCAGCAGATGAAGAACAGTGTTTCTGAGACTCAGACTATCCATGGAAGTTTGTAAAAGAATTGAGCCTCTCCTGGCAAGGAGCAATTGTGTTGGGCTGTGAAGATCCCTGTTGGCTGGGAGGAAGCATGTTGGTAGAGAATATATGTATTTCATAACAAGCAAACAGTTATTTTGCCCAAGAATAGAGCTGATTTTTTATTAATTATCTCCTAACAATCTGTTGTTTATCTATTATTTTCAAAGTGTTAGGGAGATTAACCCAGGGAGAAAAATTTGCAAGAGAGAATATTAATTGATGCAAAAGGCCAAATCTTAATTTTTTTGATGTGAGAATCACCTAACTGGTGATGGAAATTAATGTACCAACTGAAAGACTAGGGTAGGGCAGTTGTGTTTAGACTCAAACAATTGGACTCCTAGCAGCAGCAGAAACATTCAGGCTCAGACTCTCTGCATAGTGAAGAAAGTTAACATCCACCCCACTTAGAAGAATGAAATATTCTAGGAAATATTAAAAAGGCAGAATATTATATTTCCCTGGATGAGAAAAGGAGAAACATGTTTTAAAGACAAAGCAGCTCCCTGCAACTCCCTGCCCCCACTTCAGCTCCAGGGTGATGGGATTAAGACATGGCCCTCAGGACATGATAGGATTAGCCCTCTACCCATCGAACAGAAGGGCTCACTGCATTGCGAAATCACCTAGGGACATTACATCAGCCCATAGTTCAACCAGACGTATCTCAGACAAACTCCTAGGACTTGCGCATGATCCCTACAGCAACCAATGGGATACCTGCCCTTAGTCAGGAACAGGAAGCTCCAAGGCAGGGCCCAAGAGAGGGTATAAATCTCTCTCTCTTTCTCTCTTCCATGTGCTTAATTGCCCAGGACCTCAAACCATGTGGTCCTGTCCACCATTAAACCATCTTTCCAAACAGTCTCCATGTTTCCAGTGTCTTTCTCCCCCCCTTAGAACTGAACCCAGATGGACATTTCTTCCAACAGTAGCAAATGAAGAACGGCTGTGGTGGAGTTCTGTCTTCATCTCCAAAAAGCCATGAGTCCCTCTGGCTCCCTCCCCACAACCCCTATCCCCATAGGCAACTTCCCAAGCAGCACAGGCCGCATTTCCGCTTTCTGTTGGAAAAATTTCTCCATGTTTTTTGCTGGGCCCCACAATTTTTCACCATCTGCCAAAAAGGGTTCTGGCTTAGAGAAACATTTACAGGTAGTCCTCAACCTATGGCCACAATTGAGCCCAAAATTTATATTGCTAAGGGAGACCGTTGTTAAGTGAGTTTTGCCCCATTTTATGATCTTTCTTGCCACAATTGTTAAGTGAATCACTTAGTAATATAGTTGTTAAATGAATCTGGCTTCCCCATTGACTTTCTTTGTCAAAAGGTCACAAAAGGGGGTCACATGACTCCTGGGACACTGCAACCATCATAAATATGAGTCAGTTGCTAAGCATCTGAATTTTGATCCACATGAGCATGGGAATTTTGCAATGGTTGTAAATGTGAAAAATGGTCATAAGTCACTTTTTCAGTGCCATTGTAACTTTGAACGGTCATTAAATGAGCTGTTGTAAGTGTCAGGGTGCTCAGCCCAAAGAGCCGGCGACCCGGCAGTCCGCTCAGCCGGATCCCTTTCAGTGCTGCAGCCGGCCCAACCCGGAAGATAGAAGTCGGTCTGCCGCCACCTGGATACAAGATGGGGATCAACCCAACGGGGATGTGCCCGGATCCCCAAGTGGAGAGAGCCAAGACCATTGGGATCTGACAACTTACAGGAGTGGGTCCTGCCACCACCATCACAAAGTCAATCGCGGAATGGTTCGGCCAACTTGCAGTGGGCAGCTATGCCCCTCCACCCCAAGCCATCCAACCGAGGTGGATCCTGGCTCATCTTCCCGGATTTGGGCCTGGGACGACAGATGACCTTGCCTCCCTCCACGGGTCCAATCCATTGGGGTGACAGCTGAGGTTTGCTGAGACCAGCCACCCCCACTCATCAGTCAGTCTTCATGCTGCCCCCCAGCCAAATATATTTTCTGCCCCCCAGCCAAATATATTCCCCCCGGCTGGGCTTTCTACTGGCTGTCTTTAATTTATAAACCCATTTGCAGCCAATAGCCTTCTCACCTTGTGGTAAACTAACATTCTCATAAACATTAAGATCCTTTAAAGACTTAAATTCCTTACTCATTGCTTCTTTCCAAGCCTTCTGATCTTTCTCTGGATATAGTTTAATATCATCATAACTTGAAGGTTCTAGGCTTATTTCACAAGCAACATTAGCCTGATACCTATCATGTGACTTTCTTACTCTAGTCCCTCTTCTAGGCAAAGGAATATTATTTGTAGAAATTTCCTCATCTTTCAATTCAAATTTTACCTCCCCTATCGAAGATCTTTCCTCATCTAATGAATCCTCATCTTCTGGTGATTCTACCTCTTCTATATTATTCTCCAAATACCTCTTAGGAGTATCATCTTGGAACAATGGAGTTTCTATTACAATACTATCATTATTGCTATTTTCTTCCTGCCCTAATTTTCTCCATCCCACATGTTCCATAAACTTGGCACTTGCACTCATAAGTATTTCTGGTGCCTTTGTTCCAAAATCTGAAAGCTTTATGATTCCTATCATAACCAACAAAATACATTAATTTTGCTCTATGCTGACCTTTCTTTCTAACTTCTGTTGGAATATGCACCCAAGCTGGTGCACCAAATACATGCAAATAATCCAATTCAGGTTTTCTGCCAAACCATCTAGTAAATGGAATCTCCCCTGTTGTAGCATTTACAGCATTGTTAAGTATATGGTTAGCACACATAAGAGCCTCTCCCCACAACTGATCAGGCAGACCAGAATCATTAATCATTGTTCTTATCATAGCCTGCAATGTTTGCCCTCTTCTCTCAACGTATAAATTGTGTTGAGGCTAATAAGGTGCAGAACGTCTGTGCTCTATTCCAGCTCTTGCTAACAAATTAGCAAACTTACTATTTGTGAATTTCGTTCCGTTATCCGTTACAACACTTACTAACTTATTCTTCTGTTTTCTCTACAAATCTCATCCAATTTGAGAAATTTTGATGTTTCTGACTTAGTTTTCATTAAGTAGCAAAAACCATATCGAGAATAATGATTTACAATACTAAGAATATAGCAAGCTCCACCCATACTTGGTTTCTTTGGCCCAATTAAATCTACAAACACTACATCTAATGGTGCTGTAGTTTTGAATCCATTATATCTATTTGCAGGAGTAACTTTACTTTTCTCCTGATTACAGGCATTGCAATTCAGATACTTAGAACATGATTGTAGTTTAATATCATTAGCCAACTCTACAGTTTTCTGTAACAATTTAAAATTCAAATGCCCCATTCTTCTATGAAGTAAGTGAATACAGTTGTTATGCGGTTGTTTGTTCTCAAAAACTGAATTAGCTTTTTCTACTGGGTTTTCATGCAGTAAAACTAAACCATTTTCTAATTTAGCTATAACATTGTTATCTTCTTTTTGGATTTTACATTTATCATCCATAAATGTTATAGTATAACCTGCTTTAACTAATACTTTCACAGATAATAGATTATAAACCAGTCTTGGTATATATACCACTGGCAGTTTTTCATTAATTCCTAAACAATATGCATTTCCTTCTCCATTAGCTTACATCTTCCAACAATTTGCTAATGCAACATATTGACTACTTTTCTCCATCTTTACAAACTTTTCCTTATTGTTTGTTATACAGTTTGTAGCCCCACTATCTATCACCCATATATTATGGTTTATTTTATCAGTTACATTAGGCATAGTCAAATCAACATTTTTGTGTTCTCTCTGTTCATTTCTGATATTCTGCTTTTTATTCTTTCTACAAAACTTGGTTATATGTCCTCTAGCCTCACAAGTATAGCATTTTCTAACAAAATAAACATTAGAAGATGTCTTCTCTTCTTCTTGTGGATGTTTTGTTCTCATCAATTTTCTGTCTTCTCGTCTTCTGGACTCCTCAAGTAGCCTTCCACTTAAGCCAGGTATCGTAAGTTCATCCCTAATATACATTTTTTTTAATATGTCCCAACACTTTGCAGCTTTCTCTTCTCCACGAATATGGACAAGTTGCTGGTCATTTAGTGTTAGTCCAATTATGCTTAAAGCTCTATCATTGTCTCATTTAAATTCAGCTAGCTTCTTCACGTCTACATCTCTTGTTGGATCCCAACCTGTTGTATCAGGTGGATTTGTTATCAAAGTCCATAAGCCTTCATTTCTCAAAAGTAGGCTACATTTAGTAGACCAAGTAACATAGTTAGTCCCATCCAGCCAGGTTATCATTGATAGATAAGTTGACTTTACTTGAGCCATTATTGTTGTAATACTTCTTTAACTTTCTGAATATTAAAACTGAATTTCCACACTCAATATATTTTTACTAGCAACAAACCACTATTACTACTCCGTTGGGATTTACTGGGCCCATAACCAATGTTAAGGAGTTATTGTGCTGTTGAGCACATACACAGCAAAATGTGTTGTGGTTGTGGTGTTGCAGTTTGATATGAATGCTATTCAGTCAATAAACAGAATATGTTTAGTATTTACAAATAGTTTATTTAAAGTAGTAGCAAAGTTCAATATGAAGTCCAAGTCATACACAGTAAATCAGTCAATGCAAAGATTCTTCTTCTTGCCTATCTTTGATTACAGCTAACATTCAATTCTACACTATCACAGATAGTTACTCTTTCCACAGCAGCTCTTCACAGTAATTTCACACAGTCACAAAGTCAATTACTCAACAGTGAAGCAGCAGAGATAATCAGCAGAGAGTCGGCACTCCGGAACACACCTTCAAACACACAGAGACATTAATCACCATTCTGAGCATGCTCTCTTGCTGCCTTATATAGTAATCAGCCTACAATTCATTTAAAGCAATATACACATAACATTGATTTATGGCTTGTTCATATATTAGCACACCCAATCGTTTGAACAGGGTTCTAACATCGGCCATCCCGGAGACAACTCTACTGTGGGGGCTGAAGGAAAAAAATGTCTAACCAGGGCAGTGACCAAGAGGACATGGGAGCTGCTGGGTCGACTTTCCCCCAGTCCTACCACGGTCGGGAGGAGACTGAGTGGATGTCTGAACTGCAGCTTGAGGAGAAGCCGGTCTGAGCCAAATGGTCGTTGGGCGTAGGATGGATGAAGGACCCAGAGGAGATTCCCCCTGGAGTGACAGCTGCCAGATGCCGGCATGGGGAAGCTGCCTGGCCGGAAGCTGACAAAAAAGACCTCCTCCTGTCACAAGCCCTGCATCTCCTGCACGAAGCTCTTGAGAGTCGGAGAGCACGGGAAAGGTATGCCTTGCCTGCACGTGAGGAGGCTAAGGAAACAAGGAGGGGAGCAGAAGCTTCTGCAACCCCAGAAGTGATTCCTAGAGCTCAGACAGGGCCAGCGCAGGCTGCAGTAATTCAAGCAGCGGCTGTAGCCCAGCCCCCCCCAGTGGGGGGGAGGGTAGTTCCCCAGAGGCACCGAATTCCAAAGGTTCCTCAGTTGGGAGTAAAATACGGAGGGGATCCCAAGGCTCTGGGATTCTTCCTAGCCCAAGTTTGGAATCACATGCAGGAGGATTTTGCTTCGGAAGCAGTGAAAATGCGGTGTGTCACCATGGCCCTGGAAGTGATTGCAGCTGAGTGGATGGTTGCCCTTCATAATGAGGATTCCCCCCTACTACGGGATTACAACCAGTTTATGACGGCCCACTGAGTATGTTATGACCCCTTAGCTGAATGGAAAGCTAGAATCAGAATGAAAACCATAACCCAGGGGCGGAGATCAGTGGCTGAATACACCCAGGAATTTCACCAGCTGGTTTGCCACATGCAGAGGTGGTCCCAAGAGGCCCTGATGGAATGCTACAAGGATGGCCTCAATGAGGATGTCTACCAAAGCTGCTGTTCCCGAGGGGCTCCCCGAGACCTTCAGTGTTGGTATGTGCTGGCCACTGATGTGGAAATTGACCTGGCTAGAGATTGATACCAGGGGGGCCACAGTTGGAACAAGCCCTCCCCTTCTGCCCCAAAAGAGGCCCCTAGAACTGCCAAAGGGGGGCAAGCAGCCAAGCCCAGGTCCACCACATGCTTCAAATGTGGGAAGGAGGAGCACCGAGCTGCTGACTGCTTCACCAAACCTGGCTCCAAACCGACCTCAGCTGGAGGAAAGAGAGCCGAGAAGCCGCCAGCCAAGACCCACGAGATGGCTTTGAAAGGTGTGTAGAGTTCGCTCCTCCAGGCCTGGAGGAGTTGGGAACTCCAACCACCCCAGGGGACAGTGAAACCGGCTCCAACAATGACCCCTTGGTAAGTCAGCACGTGGGCCCCATGATGTCAAGGTTCCAAATAGTAGTCAAGCAGAGATATTGTCCACAGCAAATATTTCACCAAAGTTCCAATGTATTGCAGACACCATGTTGGCAACGCATGGGAAAACCCAAATCTAACTTGTCTCCCAAGTTCCCTCTCAATAGGAAATGGGCACTCCTTTTCCCCACACCCAACCGGGTCATGTTACCCACTAAACTTCTGCCAGCGTGGCAACCTCTCCTCCCAGTTCCTTGCAGGTGCTGGACAAAAGATGACCTTGGAGAAGCAATGAAGAATGTGATATCTGTAGCTTCTCACGCTCACTGCATTTCCCCTCCCCACTTCTATGTAGAACGTTCTTCTATGTAGAACAGTGACAAATGATGCTTTGTCAGGCTGCCCTGCTCACAAGAAGAGCATATCCTACCAATACACAAAAGAAAACAATAAGTGAGAGTACAGGGGATTAAGTAAATGATCTAAGTAAAAAACCCCAGGGGGCTCCTTCGGCTTATTTGGATATTTGTTATGGAAATCCTTAAGTAGCCTGTCTGCCTTAACTTTCCAACTATTGATCCATGTGGATTCAGCTAACGAATATCCTTTCCAATGGATAAGGTACTGAAGGCGGACCCTAAAGAGCCTAGAGTCTAGGATTTTTTTCACTTCATAGTGTCATTCCCCCTGAATTACTATGGGGGGGGGTGGAGGAAGGGTTGGTAGTCTAATGTTAGATTGCTTCACTGGCTTAAGTAAGCTACTGTGGAACACTGGGTGTATCTTTCCCAATATTCTTGGCAGTGCCAATTGCACTGTGAAAGGATTGATTATTTTTACTATTGGGAAGGGTCCTAAGAATTTTGGACCTAGCTTTTTACTGGGTATCCTCAAGTGGATATATTTTGTTGATAAGTAGACCTTATCTCCTACTTTGTAAGGGGTCTGAATGGCTCTATGTTTGTCCACTTGCTTCTTATATGTTTCTGCAGCTTCTACCAATGCCTTTTTTGTATTTTTCCACCCCCTCTTTAGTTCTTCCATCCATTCCATTAGGGACATGGATGTGGGGGCTTCTGTGGGCATTTCTGGCATTGGGACGAACTCTTGTCCGCTGGTGACCTGGAAAGGTGTCAATCCGGTGCTGCTGTGTATTGCATTGTTGTATGCTACTTCTGCAAATGGTAGCAGCTCCGCACAGTCGGCTTGCTGGTAGTTCACATAACAGCGAAGATACTGTTCCACAATGGAGTTCGCTTTTTCAGCTGCTCCGTTAGTTTCCGGATGGAACCCTGAGCTAAGGCCTTGAGTGGATTCAATGGTGCACAGGAATTCCCTCCAGAACTTAGCAGTGACTTTAGATTTAGATTTATTATTAGAGTTGGAAGGCACCTTGTAGGTCATCTAGGAGTTCCTACACCATTTGAGACAGATGACAGTCCAGTCTCTCCTTGAAGGTCGCAAGTGTTGGGGCTCTCACAACCTCCTCTGGCAAGCTGTTCCACTGGTTGATCGCTCTCATCGTCAGAAAGTTTCTCCTCACTTCCAGGTTGAATCTCTCCTTGGTCAGCTTGATAAAGGCAGCAATTCTTTGCTCTTTGTTCTCAGAGGTGCCAGTTTGACACAAAAGAAAATTGCTGGTCCTCCACAAAGTTCTTGTAGAAATTGGGAAGTGAAAATGGTGGTGTAAGTCCTCCAAGAATATTTCACTTGCTTTTCACAATTTGTGGAACAGTATCTTATTTGAACATTTCAGAAAGAAACACTGCACACATAGAAAACAAGACTTGGGGAGAAGCAGGAGAGACAAAACCATGGATTATTGAAACTTTTGTCACCACAAGAGGAAGTAATTGTGTTGGAAGTGCATGATCATTTCATGCAGCTCTAATAATTACATTATCATAGCAGCTTTGAAAAGCACAAGCCTCCAATTGCTTGTCTTTTTGGCAGGTGGCTGTAATTTATTTAATCAATGGGTTGCATGGCTAATGGTTTGAAAAGTTTTGGCTCCATCTTAAAGGCATTAATAACTCTTCCATTTGGATGAAGAAATTGATCAACACGCCTCACCTTTTTCTAAATTATTATTGTAAAAATGTGGGAAATAGTCAATGTTTCAAACCTGCCTGATACCCTCCATGCAGATATGCACCTGTGATCGCCAGCACACTGTAAAGCAGAAGATTGGGTGGAAAAGATAACAGATCATTCATAACTGCTGCTCAAAATTGCATTGTGGTTATTGAGCACAGAAAATGAACTGTAAGTCACATTTGTTATTGATTCACTTTTTGTTAGAAACAATGAGTCTGACACACAGAATGGAGGGGAACATGCGGCTATTGATCCTTTTGAGCAACTTCACTGCAAAATGTGAGATCTGATTTTAATATGGGATTGATGAAGGTGTTGTTTTCTCTTTTATAAGACACTTGTTGGTAGTTACAATGCAACAACACTGAAGGCATTCTGAGAGGTGGCGTTTTCATAAAAGTTTGCCAGAAATAAAAAGTGAGATCCAAACAAGTACTGAATGTATTCTTTGAAAACGCATTCATTTACAGAAATATATGTAAAACAATCTTCACCTACTATTGATCAGCTGCAGTACAATTGTCATCATTGTAAACTTGTAAGTCCATATGGTTCAAGACTTGAAGTTCATCTGGATTGCTTTTCATTATTTCTCCTTTCAAGAGAACACAAGTGACTTAAGTCATGTATTTCTGTCCAACTTGATATGTGCCAATTCATTAGCTAAGTCACAAGACAGTAGGAAACATGAGTAAGCCTGACAATTTCTGTGTTCATAGGATAATAGAGCTGAAGGGCCTTTGTAGTTATCTAAGCCAGGGGTCTCCAGACCTGGCTACTTTAAGACTTGTGGACTTCAACTCCCAGAATTCTTCAGCAAGACATACTAAGGTACTATAGGTACCTTACTACAGGTACTACATACTACTCTCATCTAATCCAACCCCCTGCTCAGTGAAGACTCCACCACATCTTTCTTATTCATCGTTCCTCCTTTTCCCCTTACTCCCTAATTTCCATATAACTAACAAAAAACCCTTATCCTTTAAAAATTCCATATTTACTTATATTTACTATATTTACTATTAAACATCAAATTATAAATTCTTTTTGTTCTATTTCAAAACAATAATCTATCAAGTAAGAAAAGAGATAAGATTATTCAAATTCAAAAATTTCACATATTCAATCATTTCATTCATTTTACATCATAATTTATCTTCCCATAGTGGTACAAAAACATATTCACAAATTTTTACTTAATCCAAGTCCAATGTAGCTATAAATACTTTCCACTAAAACTTACCACATACTTCTGCTGATAACTATATTCAGGTATTTAAAATTCAATTCTTTAACTAACAAACATATTCTTTATCAATATTAATTAATATAATCAAGAGAAAAATAATAATAATAATAATTTAAATTCCATAAGTCTATACAAATCTAAAAAATTTCATTCACTTTCTAGATTTTTTTTTTAGATTTATTATTAGAGTTGGAAGGGACCTTGTAGGTCATCTAGTCCAACCCCCTGCTCAAGCAGGAGTTCCTACACCATTTGAGACAGATGGCAGTCCAGTCTCTCCTTGAAGGTCGCAAGTGTTGGGGCTCTCACGACCTCTGCTGGCAAGCTGTTCCACTGGTTGATCGCTCTCACTGTCAGAAAGTTTCTCCTCACTTCCAGGTTGAATCTCTCCTTGGTCAGCTTCCATCCGTTATTCCTTGTTTGGCTTTCTGGTGCCACAGAGAACAGCCTGACCCCCCTCCTCTCTGTGGCATCCCCTCAAGTATTGAAACACTGCTATCATGTCACCCCTGGTCCTTCTCTTCGCTAGACTGGCCAAGCTCAGTTCCTGCAACCGCTCTTTGTATGTTTTATTTTCCAAACCCTTTATCATCCTGGTTGCTCTCCTCTGCGCTTTCTCTAGAGTTTCAATGTCTTTTTTGTAATGTGGTGACCAAAACTGGATGCAGTACTCTAGATGTGGTCTGACCAAGGCTTTATAGAGTGGTACTAGTACCTCTCTGGTCCTTGATTGTATCCCTCTATTTATGCAGCTCAGGACTGTGTTGGCCTTTTTGGCTGCTGCTGCACACTGCTGGCTCATATTTAGTTGGCTGTCTACCAGGACTCCGAGATCCCTTTCGCAATCGCTGCTATTGAGTGTGGTTTCGCCCAGTTTGTATGTGTATTTTTGATTCTTCTTGCCTAGGTGCAGAATTTTACTTTTCTCTGTGTTAAATTTCATTTTGTTGGTTTGGGCCCAGTGTTCCAGTCTGTCAAGGTCCCTCTGGATTTTGAGTCTGTCCTCTGGGGTGTTTGCTACTCCCGCCAGCTTGGTGTCATCTGCAAATTTGGTTAGTTCTCCTGCTATTCCCTCATCTAGGTCATTTATAAAGATATTGAAGAGTACTGGGCCTAGGACGGAACCTTGTGGTACCCCACTGCTTACTTCTCTCCATGTGGACTTAGAGCCATTGAGGACTACTCGCTGGGTACGGTTGGTCAGCCAATTGTTAATCCATCTGGTTGTGTAGCTGTCTATCCCGCTTTTTTCTAGCTTATGAAGGAGTAGGTTGTGGTCTACTTTGTCAAATGCTTTGCTAAAGTCCAGGTATATTATGTCTACTGCATTACGCTGGTCTACTAATTTGGTCACAGTGTTGAAGAATGAAATGAGGTTGGTTTGGCATGACTTGTTCTTAACAAATCCGTGTTGGCTGTTGGTTATTACTTGGTTTGTTTTTAGATGATTTCCTTTTAATCTTTCTTCTAATGCCATCTATAGATATATAAAAAATTTAAATTTATATCAATTTAAAAAAAGTTAAAACATTTCATTCATTCTGCTTATATTTCTTATTTCCTCTAATATTACATATAGATATTTAGTAATTTTTAAAAAATTTAATTAATGGTTATATTTGCATTTATTAGAAAGTTTATAATACCCATAATAAAACAAAACAAGAAATATTATATAATAATCAGACCTCCATTATCCATTTTCTTTAAATTTCCACTCTCTTTTTCTAAACTCCTCCAATTTCTTTCTTATCATTTTCTACCCCCAATTTCTTTCTCTTTTCTTTCTTCCTTTTCTCCTCTTCATATACAGTATATTATTTGTCTAAATTCACTTCCTATTCTTCTTGACCCCTCCCCCTATTTCTTTCTTCCTTTTTAGTTTGCCAAATCCAATACCTCTGCCCATACCCTCTTTTTCCCTTCTCACTGTTTATCCCAGTGTAATCATCATGATTTATAATAAAGCCATTTATCTGTCCATTCTTCTTCTTTCCTTTTGTCTGTATGAGTCTCTGCGTCTTCTTTCATCTGTTCTTTATTTTCTAATTTCTCTTCCTCTCCAGCTCTTTGTTTTATATTTCCTGTCGTAGAATTTTCAAATCCCTTGTCGTTGTCCTTATTGTTGTCCTTCTTAAAAATCTCATTATTATCCAATACTTTGTGTGTTTGCTTCCTAATTCCATCTACAAACGGCTTAAAATCTCTCCTTAAATCTTCACAATTGTCTTTTTAAAAAGCTGTAAACTCCTCATATTCACTTATCTCCATATCAACACTATCATGGTTCAAAAACCTTTATAATTAATCCAGCTGTCTAAGAATGTCTATCCGACAGCCTAATGTTAGTTTTCTTTTCCTGGGCCAAATAGTATCAAATAATGTTGCCTTTTCAAAGTTTGTTCAAAGTTCATTCAGGCAACAGATGGAAACTTTTTTTTGTAACAAATTAAGACAAAATAGCCGCTACTTTATAGTATTCAATATAAGTTCTAACTTCAGGGTCAACAGCTGTGTAAATAACCACTGATGAACAGTAAGTGTAATTCCTCTAGCCAGCAGATGGCACTTTTGCTTGATCCCATAGATTTCTCCTTTGTTCAATAACTTTATAAATTTTAGCTCAATATAGGTAAATACAACTTAAATCCATTATCTTCTTCATTCCTACTTATTGTAGAGTTCTCAAAGTATTCCAGCATTGAGTTTTTATTGCCACTATTTGAATTATATGACTAAGATTTTCCATTTGCCAATTAGCCGCTTCTTAATCTTTTCCAACTTTCGTTCCCCTTTTAAACTTAAAACAATGTCCCAATTTTCATCTCCGGCAAAAAAAAAAAAAACCTCACCAATTAAACTCTTTTTCTTCTTTTCCTCCAGCTCTTTACTTAAGTTCCCTTTCCTTTCCAGATGACTTCCAACTCTCAAAGTAATCAATCTATCCGTTCATGGCTGCCGCGACTTGAACGACTTTTACAAGTCGTTTTCCATTGCCCCTGGTCATGGGCTCTAAACCAGCTCTCTGGGGGGTTTGCAGCCCCCTTCCAGAAGCCGGCAGTGTCCTACTTCTTCCCCGCCCCTCCAGGGCGGATCTGATCTGGTTCCGATTGAACCAGATCCCCAGGTGACAAGGATATCGGGGTTCCCCTGCAAGACGAGGGGAACTCGTGTCACCGCGGTGTTAGGCCACACCCATTTCTCTGGCCCAGTCTTTCTTAATGGACACAAAATATTTGCTGGGGGAGGATATTAAGAGTGAGTCTGTTTCTCCATTTCTCATTTAGGGAAATATGATATTCTGCCTTTTAAAAATATTTGTGGGGGGTGGCTACCCACAAAGTGTTGGCCTTGTGGTACATTGTGGTTTCTAGACTGCCATCTTCATGTCTGTTGGCAAGCACATCTTATTTTGCTGCCTTAATGCAGTCTGCACACCCTAAAGAAAGCTTCTGGCAACTGCAGAAAAGGGTCTTCAAAAGGTAAGTGTGTGATGGGTGAGGGACGGGTGGAGAGTAGGCTCCAAACCTGCAGGGTCCTGGTGGGGTGAGTGGGGTAAAAATCTGCCCCATTAAGAAAGCTCCCAAACCCGATGGAAACCATTTTAAAAGAACCCTGCAAGAAATTGAGACTGTGGTGTAAAGTGCTAATAGAACAAATCAGAGTTGAATATTTATTTCAGCCAACATTAAAGTCATCATTCAGTGTGAACTGTGTGGATCTGCTTTTATTTTATCTGCCAATTTTTCCTTCTCTTCTCTTGGCAACATTGTCTTTCAATATGATCTTAGGATCTGTCTGGAAACATGTGCTCTTTGGTGCAGATCCTGTTTTGTATTGGGAGAAGTGCCTCTCTGAGAATTCCATTCTATAGTATTATTATATATTCTATTCTACCTAGTCTTCTGAAGGCAGGACAAGAAGCAAAAGATGGAAACTAATCAAGGAACCTAGAAGTAGGGAGAAATTTCCTGACAGTGAGAACAATTATTCATGGCTTGCTTCGTGGAGTTGTGAGTGCTCCCTTGCTGGAAGTTTTTAAGAAGAGATTGGACAGCCAATTGTCTGGAATGGTATAGGGCAGTGATGGCGAACCTTTTTTTCCTCGGGTGCCAAAAGCACGTGCGTGCACGCTATTGCGTACGTGCGAGTGCCCACACCCATAATTCAATGCCCCCCTGTCCTCCTGCGCATGCGCGTGTGATCCCCCCATGCTGCCCCGCCCCTGTGCATGCGTGCATGATCCTCCCGCTCCCCCATTTCCTGACTTCGGGTAGGCCCAGTAGGCCCATTTTTCGCCCTCCCCAGGCTCCAGAGGTTTTCTTATAGCGTGGGGAGGGCGAAAATGGCTCCCCCTGCCGAAAACGCCCTCCCAGAGCCTCCGTAAAAGCCAAAAATCAGCTGGCCGGCGCGCACATGCGCACTGGAGCGGAGTTAGGGCAACAGCTCGTGTGCCGGCAGATATGGCTCCGCGTGCCACCTGTGGCACCCGTGCCATAGGTTCGCCATCACTGGTATAGGGTTTCCTGTCTGAACAGGGGATTGTACTAAAAGACCACCAAGGTCTCTTCCAACTCTGTTATTCTGTTATCTGACTCAAGTTGTACAGACTGCTGGTTCCTTTGATTCATTCTGGTGAGCCCCCCTCCCTTTGGAGAATCACAAATAAGTAATACTTCACCCATGAAGGTCGCTTATACCATCCCCTCCCACCCCAAGAGAAGCTTCCAAGACCATATTTCAAGTCTTCTGCAATGCAAAACAAAAGTCACCAACTTCCATGGGTGAAGCACTCGGGGCGGGGGGACTCCTGTCATGTAATTCTAAATAAAAACAATTCTTTTTAAATTCTTTAGAGCCTCCTGCTAAAAGGGGAGTGAGATGGTACCAAACAGGGTTGCTATTAGCTAACAAGAACTGGGACCGAAGGAGATTTGACCAAAGGAGGACACCCAGGAAGACCGGCTAAACGATCTACTGCAAATCCGGCGTTTCTGAAGGGTGATCCTGACAAATTCCCAAACGAAGGTGAGACTTAAGAGATTCCCTGAAACTCCCTGTGGGGTGATTCTGAGCTATCCCCTGCAAGGCTATTCCCTGCAAGGCTACTCTCTGTGAAGGAATTCCCTGTGAGTTGACTCCCTGCTTACGAGCGCTGCAAAGCACAGAGATTATCAACAAAGCAATCCATCTCGTTTGTTGAAGTGAGCTGGAGCTGTGAGGCTAGGATCCCTATTCCCTGCGAGCGGAGACTGCTTCAGCGTAACCTGATCCCCCTGCAACCATCCGATTCCCCTGCACCCAGAGGATAAAGGGAGCCACGTGGCTGGGAAGCACAGCAGAGGAGAGAGCCGGCAACGAGAGGCAGCACAAAGAAGTTTATACCGGCAAAGATCAGAGGAGCACCTGTGATCCCCAGCGTGCTGCAGCAGAGTCAGAAGCTTTTAGAGCCTGCTTGTTCCCCTCATCGGAGCTTGTTCATTTCCCTCACCGGAGCCTGCTTATTTCCTGGACTATAGATTGAGATTGATAGATTGAGATTGATCATTGACTGTTTAATTTAACCTAACTGATTGATAGATTGGGAATTTAATTGATTGATAGATTGGGAATGATCACAGGACCATTGATTTTTAGTAGATTAAGTTATTTGATTGTTTAATTATAGGGATACCTACTAGAAAAAATGATAGATTGTTTAGCTAACTAACCCATCTGACTAATAGATTGATCAACCATAATAGAGTGATTAGCCATCTGACTAATAGATTGAATAGAATCCATCTGACCAAAAGATTGATCAACCGATAATAGAGTGATTAGCCAACTCACATCTGATTGATAGACTGGGACAACTGATTATAGTAAAATAAAGTAGTAAATAGTAAGTAGAATAAGATAGCAAGAAGCAGTAATATAAGTAGTGAAGAGTAAGTAGAACAGGACAGTAAGAAGCAAAATAAGCTAATTGATAGACGGGGACAACTGATTGTAGTATAAAAAAAAGTAGTAAACAGTAAGAAGAATAAGATAGTAAGAAGTAGTAAAATAAACAGTAAATAGTAAGTAGAACAAGATAGTAAGAAGCAAAATAAGTTAAATAGTAAGTAGGATAACTTAGTAAGAAGCAAACAGAATAAGTAAAATAAGATAGTAAATAGTAAGTAGAACAAGTAAGAAAGATTGAGACCACCTACTGTAGTAAAATAAAATAGTTAATAGTAAGTAGAATAAGTTAGCAAGAAACAAGTAGAATAAGCAGAATAAGTAGTAAATAATAAGTAGAATAAGCGAGCAGAATAAGCAATTTGATAGATAACGGACAATAGGAAATCTTCTAGTAACCACACACCCACACTCTACACACTCACAGACAAGGGAAACTTACTAGTAACTCCACACACCCACACTCTACACTCCTACTCTCACCCCCAACCAAAAAACCACACACATGGATCAAGGAACAGACTCCATTGTGACATGCAGAACATGCTCCATGTACACGCTTATGCCCACAGAAAACCATAACTACACATGCACCAAATGCAAACTAATCAAATTACTAGAAGAAAAAGTAGAAGATCTAGAGAAAAGCCTAAACACCCTGAAACTCAACCAACAAAACAAGAAACCCCAAACCCCACAAAAAGAACACGCACAAAAAGAACACAAAAATGACCAAGCAACTTCCACTTCAGCTAACTCCTCGGAGGAAGAAAGCAGATGGACACATGTCACCAACAGAAAAAAATACAAACCAAACACAAAACCACTGTCCAAACCAACCCACCCAGACCCAACCCCACTGGCTCTAAGCAACCAATACCATGGACTTCCAATAGAAGATAACACAGAGACACACAAAAAAGAAACACCAGAAAGAACCCTCAACAGAGCAGCAGCACCAAACACCACAATGACAAAGAAAGAAACTCCTCAAACAACTCCAGGCAAAAAGAAAAGGCGAGTACTGGTAATAGGAGATTCAATCCTCAGAGGAACCGAACCCGCCATCTGTAGACCAGATAACCAATCCAGAGAGGTATGCTGCCTCCCAGGAGCCAAAATCATAGACGTAGCAGAGAAAGTAACTGAAATAATAAAACCCACAGAATATTACCCCCTACTATTACTCCACGTAGGAACAAATGACACAAAAAAGAACTTGAAAGCAATACAGAACGACTATGAACAACTAGGCAAGAACGTCAAAAACCTAGGTGCGCAAGTAGTCTTCTCATCCATACTACCAACAAGAGGACAACACCCAGCAAGGGAACAAAGAATCCTACAAGTAAACCACTGGCTAAAAGGTTGGTGTCGCCAAAAAAACTTTGGATTTCTGGACCATGGACTGTACTACCTCCAAGATGGACTTTTGGCAAGGGATGGGTTACACCTCACAAAGACTGAGAAGAATGTCTTCGGAAAAAGACTGGCCCAACTTGTCAGGAGGGCTTTAAACTAAAATCACGAGGGGAGGGTGACCAATCTACAGGATCCCTGGGACCCAACTCCAAGAATGGAACCCAAGCAAACAAAACAAACAACAAACCAAAAAGGGATAGGGAAGAAAACAAACTCAAACGCCAAACAAGAGACAAAGAAAGAACACCCACAATCAGGCACAAAGAACTCAAATGCCTCTACACAAATGCACAAAGCCTAGGGAATAAACAGGGTGAACTTGAAATGTTAATGCACGAAGGTACACATGACATAGTTGGAATAACAGAAACTTGGTGGGATGAATCACACGATTGGAACACACAGATAAAAGGATACAAACTCTACAAAAAAACCAGATCACACAAAAAAGGAGGTGGAGTTGCACTGTATATAAAGGACCACTATGTAGCTACAGAGCTACAAGTAACCAAGGAAGAAAACCCATTAGAATGCATATGGGTCAACATAAAAGAAAAAAAGAATGACACAACAATAGGAGTATACTACAGACCACCAAACCAAACAGAAACAATGGACACCCTTTTTACCAACCAGCTAAAGAACATATGCAAGAAAAATAGCATTGTAATAATGGGAGACTTCAACTACCCGGACATCAACTGGAAAACCAACTCAGCACCAAGTGAGAAATCTAACAGATTCCTAACCAGCCTAGCCGACAACTTCATTGTCCAAAAAGTGGAGGAGGGAACTAGAGGGGCAGCCATACTGGATCTAATACTTACAAACAGAGAAGAAACAATAGAAGGAGTCGAAGCTGCGGGAACACTGGGCGAGAGTGACCACGTAATACTAAAATTCACCATAACGCAAACACAAATAACTGAACATAACAACACCTATATCCCAGACTTTAAAAAAGCTGACTTCAATAAATTCAGAGAAAACCTGGGAAAGATCTCTTGGATGGAAGTACTAAAGGGTAAAACAACTCAAGAAGCCTGGGAGATCCTGAAAAACACGATCATAAAAGCCCAGAACACCACAATACCGATGAGGAAGAAAAACAAGAAATCCAAAAGGAAACCAGCATGGCTAAACAAAAATCTCACCGATAAACTGAATGAAAAAAAAGATAAATACAAAAAATGGAAAGAGGGGCACATAACCAAGGCAGAGTACCAACAGACAGCCAGAATCTGTAAAGAAACAATCAGGACAGCAAAGGCCCAGAATGAACAAAGACTCGCAACAAAAGTCAAAGACAACAAAAAAAGCTTCTTCCAACACATTAACAACAAGAAAAAAATCAAAGAAACAGTTGGTCCACTAGAGAGAGAAGACGGCAAAGAAGTAACAGACAACACAGACAAAGCAGAGCTACTGAACACATTCTTCGCATCAGTCTTCACACAAAAGGAAACTGCAGCTCAACTACCCAGCAACACAAATATAAAAAACAGATTCGAAGCAAGACTCAACCTAAGCAAAAATACAGTAAGAGATCACCCATCTGAACTTAACGAATACAAAGCACCAGGACCAGACGGATTACATCCCAGAGTCCTAAAAGAACTAGCAGAAGTCATTTCAGAACCACTGCACCACATCTTCCACAAATCCTGGAACACAGGGGAACTACCCGAGGACTGGAAAAGAGCTGATGTGGTCCCCATCTTCAAAAAAGGTAAAAAAACAGACCCAGGAAACTACAGACCAATCAGCCTAACATCAATACCTGGGAAAATACTGGAAAAAATAATTAAAAACCAGATCTCCCATCATCTAAAAACAAACCAAGCAATAACCAACAGTCAACACGGATTTGTTAAGAACAAGTCATGCCAAACCAACCTCATTTCATTCTTCAACACTGTGACCAAATTAGTAGACCAGCGTAATGCAGTAGACATAATATACCTGGACTTTAGCAAAGCATTTGACAAAGTAGACCACAACCTACTCCTTCATAAGCTAGAAAAAAGCGGGATAGACAGCTACACAACCAGATGGATTAACAATTGGCTGACCAACCGTACCCAGCGAGTAGTCCTCAATGGCTCTAAGTCCACATGGAGAGAAGTAAGCAGTGGGGTACCACAAGGTTCCGTCCTAGGCCCAGTACTCTTCAATATCTTTATAAATGACCTAGATGAGGGAATAGCAGGAGAACTAACCAAATTTGCAGATGACACCAAGCTGGCGGGAGTAGCAAACACCCCAGAGGACAGACTCAAAACCCAGAGGGACCTCGACAGACTCGAACACTGGGCCCAAACCAATAAAATGAAATTTAACACAGAGAAAAGTAAAATTCTGCACCTAGGCAAGAAGAATCAAAAATACATATACAAACTAGGCGAAACCACACTCAATAGCAGCGATTGCGAAAGGGATCTCGGAGTCCTGGTAGACAGCCAACTAAATATGAGCCAGCAGTGTGCAGCAGCAGCCAAAAAGGCCAATACAGTACTGAGCTGCATAAATAGAGGGATACAATCAAGGACCAGAGAGGTACTTGTACCACTCTATAAAGCCTTGGTCAGACCACATCTAGAGTACTGCATCCAGTTTTGGTCACCACACTACAAAAAAGACATTGAAACCCTAGAGAAAGTGCAGAGGAGAACAACCAGGATGATAAAGGGTCTGGAAAATAAAACATACGAAGAGCGGTTGCAGGAACTGAGCTTGGCCAGTCTGGCGAAGAGAAGGACCAGGGGTGACATGATAGCAGTGTTTCAATACTTGAGGGGATGCCACAGAGAGGAGGGGGTCAGGCTGTTCTCTATTGCACCAGAAAGCCAAACAAGGAATAACGGATGGAAGCTGACCAAGGAGAGATTCAACCTGGAAGTGAGGAGAAACTTTCTGACAGTGAGAGCGATCAACCAGTGGAACAGCTTGCCAGCAGAGGTCATGAGAGCCCCAACACTTGCGACCTTCAAGGAGAGACTGGACTGCCATCTGTCTCAAATGGTGTAGGGACTCCTGCTTGAGCAGGGGGTTGGACTAGATGACCTACAAGGTCCCTTCCAACTCTAATAATAAATCTAAACATCTGTGGGCCATCTGAACCTCTTGAAGCAGGTGCGACCTCAGGGCTGGGAGGTCAACCAGCAACCATCTCCTGGCTCACCAGCTGAAAGCAGCCTGGTTAGGCAGATGGAGCAGTCCAGACTGGCTGCTCATGGCATAGATAACTGCCATATCAGGAAGAAAGAAAAAATGTGGGCACCTCTTATGGTCCCCATACCCGATCCCGTATGTCTCAAAACGGTTTATTTTTTTTAAAAAAAAAATAATCTTTATTAAATTTTCTAGTTAAAAACAACATAACAACATACAAAAAAAATACAAAATACAAAACACATAACACATAAAATACATACAAACATAGCTAAAACTAACCACTTTTACAGCTATTTCATTTTCCGTTATATTTTACATTTCGCTATATTACTATTTCTATTTAAACAATCACAATTATTTATTCTGTTCTATATTTAATGGATTGAATCTCCTATTATGACAAAATTAGAATTTTAAGGAGGCAGCATTAATGTTAAAGTATACCTAAAGTAAAGGATAATGGTTATAAATATTATATATGTGTGTGTGTGTGTGTGTGTGTGTGTGTGTGTGTGTGTGTGTGTGTGTGTAACATTTTTTTGCTGATAAATGAAAATAAAGGGAGACTATATATCTGTGTGTGTGTGTGTGTGTGTGTGTGTGTGTGTGTGTGTGTGTGTGTGTGTGTGTGTGTGTATGTGTGTAGCATTTTCGGCTATAGAAACTGCCTGGATGGTCCCAGAGAGGGGCCGAAAGGCAAAATGAAAGCTGTGATGCTTTCTCCCATATATATGTTTTTTCTGTCGAAAAACATTTTCATTTATCAGCAAAAAATGTTACAAACACACACACACACACACATATATATAAATGATGAATTTAGAAGGGACACCAACAGGTTATAAATGTATGGTAATATACTATCAGTCTGTTAAATATTAGAGATACTAGAATTAAAATCACTCAGGGAAAGGCTTAGAGGGAGAAAGAGGAAGGAGAAGGAGAGAGGAGAAGGGGTGGAGAGAGGAAAGTAGGGGGAGAGAAGGTAAGAACAGAGGTGGGTTCCTGCCGGAGCTCTCCGGTACGCAGCTCCGGTAGGGAGCAGTCGATTGCACAATTTGCGCGCGACCGCTCCAGAGCCCTCTCTGCCGGTCCGTCGCGTGCATCGCCATCTTTTTCTGTGAATTTTTGGGCGATTTTGCTTTTGCGCATGCGCGGAAACAAAATTGCGCTGAAATCTCTCGCACGTGCATGTCCCCTTGCGAGATTTCAGCGTGATTTTGCTTCTGCGCATGTGCAGAAGCAAAATCTTGCGAGGGGGCGTGCGCGCATAGTGAGCGCGCAAACACCTGAAACGTGGAGATGCGCGCGCAGCGCACCAGCAAGCACCAGTAAGGAAGCAACCCGCCGCTGGGTAAGAAGGTTGGTGGAAGAGGTGGAGATAAAGGGAGGGGAGTGAAAAGGGGGAAAAAAGAAATACAGACTGATAAACAAACAGGTGCATAATAGGATATGGAATTACAATCGACCAGGTAGAATTGTGTAATTATGTATGTTATTGATATACAGTATTTTAAGGTATATTCATTGATATATGTATGGATCAGGGGTGGGTTCCTGCCGGTACGCTCTTACCTGTTGGTCGCCGCAGAACCGAAGAAGCCGGTGGCATTCGCGACGCGGGGCTTCCCCCACCCGCTTTCCCCCGCCTGCCTAGATGCCGCCATTTGGGTTCTTTTGCCCTCTGCGCATGTGCAAAGCGTTCTGCTTGTGCAGAGGGCAAAAGAACGCAAATGGCGGCGTCCAGGCGGGCGGGGGAAAGCGGGCAGGGGAAGCCTCATGCCGCGAATGCCACCGGCTTCTTGGTTCTGCGGCGACCAACAGGTAAGAGCGTACCGGCAGGAACCCACCTCTGGTATGGATAATGTGGAAAGAAAATTAAAAAATTTTTCAAAAAAAAAAAAGAAATAAAAGGGATTTTTTTTCAACTTTGGAAATGTTGTTCTCAGCAGCACAAGGAAGAGGTGCCTGCCCAAAGGAGCTGTCCTAAAAGCTGCCAAGAGGAAAAGAGGTTTTGGGGGGAAATGGCACCAATAAACCTAAAACATTTTAAAACATTCCACAGTCTTTACATATAGGGAAAATCCAAGTATTCATTCTTCTGATAGCATGTCTCTATTCCTAAGCAGCAACATTTTGCCACAGAACAAGCACCTTTAGGATTTCTATCAGCTGTAGGATAATTTATGTTAACAGAATAACAGAGCTGGAAGGGACCGCGGAGATCTTTTAGTACAGTGTTTCCCAACCTTGGCAACTTGAAGATGTCTGGACTTCAACTCCCAGAATTCCCCAGCCAGCGAATGCTGGCTGGGGAATTCTGTGAGTTGAAGTCCAGACATCTTCAAGTTGCCAAGGTTGGGAAACACTGTTCTAGTCCAACCTCCTGCTTAAACACGAGACCCAATACCATTTCAAACAAATGGCTGTCCAATCTCTTCTTAAAAGCCTCCAGTGCTGGAGCACCCACAACTTCTGGAGGCAATCCATTCCATTGATTAATTGCTCTCACTGCCAGGAAATTTCTCCTTATTTCTAAATTGGTGCTCTC
The DNA here is from genome assembly GCA_023053685.1 of Diadophis punctatus similis. Lineage (NCBI taxonomy): Eukaryota > Metazoa > Chordata > Lepidosauria > Squamata > Dipsadidae > Diadophis > Diadophis punctatus. The sequence goes on along the minus strand of JALIGW010000027.1, from coordinate 6,439,676 downwards.
AATTAGTTTCCATCCATTGCTTCTTGTCCTGCCTTCAGGTGCTTTGGAAGCAGAACAAGAAGCAAGGGATGGTGAGCAAGGCAGTCCCACACTGAGGGGAAATGACCCTTGCCCTAAAAGCTCCCCACTTCAGCAAGGGAGGGGTTTCTGTCTTTGAGTTCTGATTGCAGGGAGAAGCTAGCGCTTCACAGCCCACTTCAGGTGGAAGTACTAAACGCAGAGACATGGGAAAAGCAGCCCTCTCTGAAGGCTGCGTGATAGAAATGCATTGTTCTGGGCCATCAGCTGCTCCCATTTGGAGTCCCTTTTAGGTGTGCACAAGACCGTCTCTCCAGCAACAAGCTGGGTAATTACGGTGCTTTTCACCAATGTAGCACGGATGCTACAACAGGAGGAATTAAGCTGTCAATAGCACAGCTCAATCCACAGACATTGTCCATATTTGACACAAAAACATCAGTCCTTCCTCTGGTGGGGCCAAACTGAAAATAAGGTGTAGGAAGCGGGGAGGCAGGAATGTTGCTGAGCAAAAGAGGATCTACAATTCATCTGAGAAAAAGACGGAGATAAAGATGTTTTCCACCTGATTGTTCGAAAACTTGATTACAGCTGACTTTAACCCTTACTCTTCTGGTTTCCTTGCAGCAACAGGGGACAGGCACAACTGACTGCTGATGTCTAGTCTAGTGAAAAGAAGGACTGGGAGTGACACGATTGCCATGTTCCAATACTTGAGGGGCTGCCACAAAGAAGAGGGAGTCAACCTATTCTCCAAAGTACCTGAAAGCAGAACAAGAAGCATTGGGTGGAAACTAGTCAAGGAGAGAAGCAGTCTGGAATTAAGGAGAAATTTCCTAACAGTGAGAACAATTAAACAGTGGAAGAGCTTGCCACCAGAAGTTGTGGTTCCTCCATCACTGGAGGGTTTTAAGAAGAGACTGGACAGACATTTGTCTGAAATGGTTTAGGCTGTCCTGCTTGGAGGGGAGGGTTGGGCCGGAAGACCTTTGGGGTCCCTTCCAACTCTATTACTCTATTTTGTTATTCTGTAATTCGTTCTATGATCCCATCAAGCCCAAAGAAAGTCCAGAACAGAATAGGATCTCCTGTCCTGGGCAGGGGGCTGGACTAGAAGACCTCCAATATCCCTTCTCTAGTGGTGGGATTCAAATTGTTTTACAGTTCTGTAGGCATGGCTTGGTGGACGAGGCTCGGTGGTCATGTGACTGGGTGGGCGTGGCTCGGTGGTCATGTGACTGGGTGGGTCTGGCTTGGTTGTCATGTGACTGGTGGGCGTGGCTCACAACATCAACATCACTCACATCGAGGGACGCCTTGCCTCACCCCACTTGCCTGGCCTCCCAAGTTCTTCTTTGTCTATTAATTTGTCTACTACTACAGTGTCTGGTTGATTATCTAATGCCTGCCTGTCCTTCTTCTGTGGAAACTCCTTGATGGCTGGCTGGAGGATTCTGGAAGTTAAAGTCCATACGTCTTTCAGCTGAGAGACACTGATCTACCCCTTGGGTTCTATCTAATGGTGATTTAACTTTTTTTTATCCCCACACAAACTTTCATTTCCCTGCACACGATGGTGAGAAGGAGAAACGTGATGGAGCTGGAAAGTGGGTAGGCAAAGACCACCGGGAAGGCCGCGGGGAAGGCAGACAAGCATGGCTGGGGCGTGGGGGAGGTAGCTAGGTGAGAAGCAAAGGAAGACTCATCAGGCAGAGATCAGCTGGGCAGCGTGGTTGAGGGAAGCGAGGGAACCAGGGAGCAGCAGCAGCTATGCCTCGGCCATGACTCTAGGCAGGCGAGGCGTGAAAAGGAGTGAGTGGAGGGGCGGAGAGGGGTGGGGCCATTCAGTGGTGCGATTTTCCGGTTCTCCAAACTGCTCATAATTGCCACCACTGGTTCTATAGAACCAGTCCGAACCGGCTGAATACCACCTCTGCTTCCAACCCTATTATTCTTTGTTCTATGTCTGCCTCATTCTCTCCATGGATAGGCACCAGACATTCCCTCTGGAAAAGGGTCCAGGTGAAGCAGGAGCAGAGAGATGGAGGAAACAGGTGAGTGCATCTAATCTTAGGCTACCATTCCACATTATACCAGATCTAAACCATCAATCTGATATTTCCATACTTTCCAACCTTTTTCTATCAGAATCTTTCATTTCACCAACCACATCCCCCACCTGGCAGAGCCAGCCCATCACCCAGAAGGGGATGAAATGCAGACCAAATGTTCTTTAATTGATGAGGGCATTTGGCTCTATTTTAATTGGAAGAATAAAAAATAAAGTGGATTGCCACTTGAGGCAGAAGATTTTTCATCTTGCATCTTTCATCTTGCTTCATCTTACCTAGAACCCTTCCTGAAAATTGCCACTATGCTGGCCACTTCCCACATGTCAATTCCCACAGTCCAATTTGAGAATTTAAGAAGAGCAACCAGGATGATTAGGGGACTGGAGACTAAAACATATGAAGGAACTGGGCATGGCTAGTCTAGTGAAGAGAAGGACCAGGGGAGACATGATAGCAGTCTTCCAATATTTGAGGGGCTGCCACAGAGAGGAGGGGGTCAAGCTATTCTCCAAAGCCCCCAAAGGCCAGACAAGGAACAATGGATGGAAACTGATCAAGGAGAGATTCAACCTAGAAATAAGGAGAAATTTTCTGACAGTGAAAACAATCAACCAATGGAACAGAAGTTGCCTTCAGAAGTTGTTGGAGCTTCATTACTGGAGGCTTTCAAGAAGAGATTGCACTGCCATTTGTCAGAAATAGTGTAGAGTCTCCTGCTTGGGTGGGGGGTTGGACTAGATGACCTACAAGGTCCCTTCCAACTCTATTAATCTGACTAAGAATTTCCACATCTTTTTACTTGGCGATCAATTACAGGTAGTTCTTGACTTATGACTACAATTGAGCCCAAAATTTCTGTTGCTAAGCAACACATTTGCTAAGTGAGTTTTACAATCTTTCTTGCCACACTTGTTAAGTGAATTGCTGCAGTTGTTAAGTTAGTAACCCAGTTGTTAAGTGGGTTCCCCATTGACTTTGTCAGAAGGTCGCAAAAGGTGATGAACACAGGACCCAAGGACATTGCAACCATCATAAATTTGAGTCAGTTACCAAGTGTCTGAATTCTGATCATGTGACCATGGGGATGCTGCAACAGTTGTAAGCATGAAAAATTGTCATAAGTCACTTTTCCAGTGCCCTTGTAATTTTAAATGGCCACTAAACAAACTGTTGTAAATCAAGGATTACCAGTACTTCATTTAACCTTAGCTGGGATACTGTTAATGCATCCAATGGCAGGGGTAAACTAGGTTCCACAACCTATTACCCTGGATGTAATTGTCTGGCCAGTATCCAAGGGGTGCTTATTCGCTGTTTGCATGTCTTGCCCTCCCTCCAGCCCCTAGCACTCAGTTTGGTGTGCTGACATTCTGGTGGTCTCCCTCAGGAGCTGAACAAGCATTGCTCTGCTGGTGGTTTCTCAGAACGAAGCTCTCATGCTAGAGTGCTCTGCCAGCAGTCCTGGCATTGTTTAATTCTACGAGCTTCATACAAATGAGAATCTTCAACAAGCTTTGTACAAATGAGAAGCAGAAAAACAGTGGAATGATGTTACAGGGAAATAGTGATGAAGAACAGGATCTGTATCCCCATCCCTTAGCTGTGCCACTAAACAGAACACAATGGGATGCACACTAGAATATAGCATTGGTTGGAAGGAGAGAATAATTGGAGGAGGATGCAGACTTTCCTAATTAATTCACATATTTTAAAAACATATTTTCAGTGGATACCTTGTAGGAAAAAAATGGATTGCCATCAGCAAACACTTTCAACAGTACATCATTAAATTCGTTTTTGGACAGTTTAAGTTCCCAGATAGCTAAAATAGAAAAATATATAATATTCTTCCATTGCCAAATGTTCAATTTAGTAATAAATGCTTCAGAAATAGGCAGTATCTAATGATGCAATGTAGCCACTGCATGGAAAAAGTATTATTCTTTATGCATTATCTCTGAGAAATTTCAGAGAACCAGTGAAGTGATAAATGTCTCTTTCTTCTAGGAGGAGGAAAAAGAACATCCAGCAAATCTACAGAACAGTCATTCTGATAATAATATCTGGGAAGATTCTACAGTAGAGGGGGGAAAAGACTCATTGTAAATATCTTTAAAACATGTGACTATTACTGGAAGCGAACATCCATTTCTGAAGAATAGATTTTGCCAGCCTAATCTTCACTTTTCATTGGGTAACTTCTCTAGTAGATTGTGGGTATGCTGTATGCCTACCGTATTTTTCGGAGTATAAGACACACCGGAGTATAAGACGCACCTTAGTTTTTGGGGAGGAAAATAGGGGAAAACGATCTGCCTACCAGGTATTCATCTGGCTAGCATCCTTAGTCTGGTCAACTTCAGCACATTATTTTATCCCCTGGTTAGGACTTAAAAAAACCTTCTTCTGAGAGAGTAACAATGAAAGAGCCTGCAAGCCAGTAAGAGCTGGGAAGATAGTTAGCACCTGGTTAGGGCTAGAAAAAAATTTATTCGGAGCAGCTTCAGCACATTATTTTATCCCCTGGTTAGGACTTAAAAAAACCTTCTTCTGAGAGAATAACAATGAAAGAGCCTGCAAGCCAGTAAGAGCTGGGAAGATAGTTAGCACCTGGTTAGGGCTAGAAAAAAACTTATTCGGAGCAAGTAGAGCAATGAAAAAAAATTCTGCAAAGACTTAGGGCTGGAAAAACATTCTTTGGAGAGAGTAACAATGAAAAAGCCTGCAAGGTAAGAGCTGGGAAGATCTGTTAGCACCTAGTTAGGGCTGGAAAAAAAAGCTACATTCGAAGTATAAGACGCACCCAAATTTTCAGCCACTTTTAGGGAGAAAAAAGGTGCGTCTTATACTCCGAAAAATACGGTATATATCTTGAGTTCACCAAATAATCTGACAAAGTACTCTATGATATATTGAATAACAAGGTAATAAAATGTAGACTAATTGACATAATATTTAAACGGATATAAAGTTCCTTTGAAAATCATACTGAAAGAGAGGACATCAGTGGTTCCTTATTAAAATGGGAAGAGAGATTAAGTGAATACTCCAAAGGACCTGGATTTTGCATTCTTTCATATTTTCAGCAATTATTTGGGTGAAGAGGTGAAATGAATACTTACTGAATTTGCAGGTGGTACAAAATTGAGTGGGATAACTTCTTCTAGAGAAGACTAAAATTCAAAAGAATCTTGAGAGAATGAAGAAATGTACTGAAAGTAACAATGAAACTGAACAGACAAGTGCAAACCTCTTCAGGTAGCATACAAATATCAGATGCACTTGAAGAAGATGTGGAATACCTAGACTGTAAGAAGAAAACTAGAGCAGCTGAAACTGAATGTTATCAACCAGATTCAGGGAATATATAGACCAGTGTTTCTCAACCTTGGCAGTTTGAAGATGTGTGGACTTCAACTCCCAGAATTCCCCAGCCAGCGTTGCTGGCTGTGGAATTCTGGGAATTGAAGTCCACACATCTTCAAACTGCCAAGGTTGAGAAACACTGATATAGACAGTGTCCTAGAGAGTAAGCTTCATGGGCAAGAAAGTAGAGAAGACAAAGCAGAAGTTTGACAGAGGAGGAACTTTTGGGGAAAATGGCAATGGAGGAAACTGCCTTGTGATCTGCCATATTCGTTTTCTTCCTGGAAGACATCGAGAACTATGCAGCAAGCTGGCTGCCCTGAAAGGAAAGGGGATGGAGGTGATATCGTCCATCTCCTTTGGAGCTCTTGTGGAGGGACCACAGCTCCAACATTTTCCAAAAGATATTTTTAAAAGACAAGTGGAGATGGCACAAAGGCCCAAGCTTGCCAAGAAGAACTCTGCAGCTTCAAAATAGATTCCAGGGCCTCAACATAAGGGGTGTGCATAAGCGCACCATTGTGCCTATGGTCCCTGTCTTACTGTCCTATTGTCCAAATTTACCTGTACCTTCTTTGCTTTTGTTTATGTTTATACCATACCTGCTATCTTGTACATGTTTTGACAAATAAAATAAATAAATAAAATAAACATTTTTTGTAAGCAACAAATACTGAGGAGGAGTTGGAGGAGTCTGCAGGCTCTTCAAAGACAGAAGCTCTCAGGACTCTCAAAACACACTGACAGATATTCCTTTCAACTGATTCACATGTGAACAAGTAACCTAATTTTGCGCAGCTTCTTCTCTGGTAACATTGTACTCTTAACCAGAGCATACAAAACATTTGCTAGACCGATTCTTGAATACAGCTCATCAGTCTGGAACCCACACCACATATCAGACATTAACACAATTGAGAATGTACAGCGATACTTCACAAGAAGAGTATTACATTCCTCTGTTCACAACAGAATTCCTTATGAAACCAGACTTGAAATTTTGGGACTTCAAAATTTAGAACTCCGCCGCCTTCGATCTGACCTAAGTGTAGCTCACAAAATTATCCGCCTCAATGTCCTACCCGTTAACGACTATTTCAGCTTCAATCGTAATAATACACGAGCTCACAATAGATACAAACTTAATGTAAACCGCTCCAGACTTGACTGCAAAAAAATCGACTTCAACAACAGAGTTGTCAACGCCTGGAACACTTTACCTGACTCAGTAGTTTCTTCCTCAAACCCCAAAAACTTCAACCTCTTATTATCTACCATTGACCTCACCCCATTCCTAAGAGGTCAGTAAGGGGCGTGCATAAGCGCACAATCGTGCCTACCGTTCCTGTCCTATGTACCCATATAATCATACCTCTTTTACTCTTATTCATGCTTGTAATATTACATATATATTCAATCATGTTTTACTGTTTGTACTTTGCTTATAATCATATATGCTTGACAAATAAACAAATACAAATACAAATACAAACATACTGTAGCCAGACCCAGCCATGAACACTGCAAGCATTGGACAAGAGAGTGAAAGAGCTGGAGGTACAGCTAATGCTTTCTTCGTTTCTTTCTCTTGTAGGGCATAGCCCAAAGATACTGTAGCTTGATACAGATGGTGCAAACAGAAACAAATTGACATTATTCAACATAATCAATAACTACAGACCAATCAGAGATAACTACAGAGCAATCATCTTGATATCAATATCTAGGAAAATACTGGAAAAGATAATTAGGTAGCAGATTTATAAGTCATATAGGTTTATATAGATGCATAAGCATCTAAAATGAACACAGCAATTACTGGAAGCCAACATGGGTTTGTCAAAAACAAATCATGCCACACAAATCTTATCTCCTTCTTTGATAAAGTTCTAAATTAGTAGATCAGGGAAATGTTGTGGACATACTATACCGTACTTGGACTTCAGTAAGAATGTGACAGCCTACTTCTTGGTAAAATAGGACAATGTTGGATAGACAGCACCAATACTGGATGGATTCATAGTTGACCAACCACACTCAACATGTAGTTCTTAATGGAAGTATAATTTTTAGTCACTTTGTCAAAGAATGCAATAAGGTTTGTGTGGCATTATAATAAGATTATGTAATAATCAAGGAGAGAAGCAACCTGGAATTAAGGAGAAACTTTCTGACAGAACAATTAACCGGCAAGAAACAGCTTGCCTTCAGACGTTGTGGGTGCTCCAACACTGGAGGTTTTTAGGAAGACTGGACAGCCATTTGTCTGAAATGGTATACGGTCTCTTGCTTGAGCAAGAGGTTGGACTAGAAGACCTCCAAAGTCCCTTCCAGATTGATTGATTGATTGATTGATTGATTGATTGATTTGCCAGACCGCTGGTAGTTCCCCAGTGCTTCAGTATCTTTGAACGGTTCCAAGAGCATGTCCGCCAGCTCCTTCAGTTCCCTCTGGTCCTGGTGATTTGAATTTGTCTAGGGTAGACAGGTATTGTCTTATTATTTTCTTGCCTATTTTGAATTGCATTCTTATTCTGTCCTCTATAGCAGTGTTTCCCAACCTTGGCAAGTTGAAGATGTCTGGACTTCAACTCCCAGAATTCCCCAGCCAGCGAATGCTGGCTGGGGAATTCTGGGAGTTGAAGTCCAGACATCTTCAACTTGCCAAGGTTGGGAAACACTGCTCTATAGTACTGCTTTTGATAGGTTGGACTGTTTTTTTCTTTTGTGTAAAGACAGATTCAAAGAATGAATTAAGCAGTTCTGGTTTCTCCCTACTGCTCGTCATCTTCTTGCCATTGTCTTCCTTTTGTGGACTGATGGTTTCCTTGATTTTTGTCTTGTTGGGTGGAAGCTGGGGCAATAGCCAACATTCTAAACCAGTGGTTCGGAACCTTTTCTTCACCACAGATCCCCTTTAAATATCTTTTGTGGCCACAGACCACCAAGGGCCACAGACCACCAAGACTTAACTCAACATTTAAATCATAACATTTCTTCAAGCCTTTGTGGATGCCCTATGACAACATCGCAGCCCCCCCCCCCCCGGGGGTCTGCAGACCACAGGTTGAGAACCACTGCTCTAGACAATAAACTCGAGCCATATAAATTTGAAAAACAAACAAACAAACAAACAAACAAACAAATAAATAAATAAATAAATAAATAAATAAATAAATAAATAAATAAATAAACAAACAAACAAACAAACAAACAAACAAACAAACAAAATGCAATTCAGTGGTGAGAAATTTAAGATCTTATACTTAAGAAAATGCACAGGTATAAAATAGGTGGTATCTAGCTCAGTAGTACTGACTGAGAGAGGGATCTAGATATCTTAGTGGACAACAATAGGTTCCATCCAACCCTGTTATTCTGTATTCCATGCAATACTTTCACTTGCCATGTCTCTTTTCATTTCTTCATTTGGTCTTTATTGTAGACAAGTTTGGTCTCTTTGGTATTCAGTATGTCTGCTATTCAGTATGAGTAACATTTCTCTCGAGGCAGTCATCTCTGGCCTCTTCAATTGGCTCTTCCTGGTCAGACAGGGCTTCCAGCTCGCATCTCCAGCCTGGTTGTCGACTGCCCCGGGTGAGGGTGACTCCTCGGGTTCTTCCATCCCAGTTATCTTTCTTCCCCACTCCGATTGACCATCTGGGCTTCGTGGGAGCCTCCAAACTGGCTTTGATGTCTTTGATGGGGCAGAAGGAGCTGGCTTCTGGCTGGCTGGTGGTGGAGGTCTCACCCCTGCATTCTCTCTCTCCTTGCTCACCGCTTTGCTCCAACATTGTGTATAGGGTCCCCTCGGTAGAGCGAGTTTGCTTCTCCAGGTTGACCACTTTTGCAGACCCTGCTTTATGTAAGATCCTGCCTCTCCCTCCTGTTCAAAAAAGCATGGACTCTCAAAACTTTAGCATTTCAAAAGGAAACTTTTATTGAAAGGAAGTGAATGCAAGACAATGCAAAGCAGGGTCTGAGTTCCCCCCAGGCAATTCCGTTAGGATAAAGTGGTTAGAAATCCCTCCTCTCAGTTTGATGTTGAATAAGCCAATCCACAGGTGCGATGATGTTGTGGAAATGGTCGTCCTGAGAAAGAGATAAAGAGTTGTTCCTATGCACCTCTTCTGTCAGGCTTCCAAACTGAGAGAAAACAGATGGCCCTCCCCACTTGTACATCCCTAAAGGTAAATCAAAGCACAGGGCAGAATAGATGACAGGGTAAAAGTTATAAACCAGGGAATTACAGGATACATAGGAAAACAGGATGAGAGAAATAAGTGAGTAAAAGAATCCGGGGTCTGCTCCCCACTTGAATGGCAGTATCACGATAGGGATCTGACAGCCTCATTTTATAATATTTTTGCGGTTGTCATTAAATGAATCACCACAGTTATTGTGAATGCACAAGTGAACACTGTTGTTTAATGTGAATAGGCAACAAAAAACATCAGAAATCATGGTCACACCATTACAGGATACTGCAACCAGTCTTAAAGATGAGCCAATTGTCAAGGATCAAAATGTGGTCAAGTGACTATAGTGTATTTGTGTGTGTGTGTGTGTGTGTGTGTGTGTGTGTGTGTGTGTGTGTGTGTGTGTGTGTGTGTGTGTGTTGACATTTTATGACAGCCCAGAGCCAAAAGTAACACAGTGACATCCAATCAAACACAATCCTTTATTTGCTTCTACAATGTTGTCAAACTAAAGCTATAACTTTCTAAGCTCCTAATAGATCCTAGGATCTGCCTTCCCTGAACCACTCCCCCTGGTCCTCCACTCCAACTCAGGACTGCACACTCTCTTAATATAGGCCTCTCTGGGAAATTTTGGTGTTGTCAAAACTCCTGCTTGTTGCCTCTCCCAGTGCACATTCCATCATATTTATTGGCTATAAAGCACCCATTCCCCGCCTGTTATAATTTTAAATGGTTGTTAAGAGACTGCTTGTAAGCCCCAGACTATCTGTATGCTCCTTGATAAATAGAGTCTGTCAGCATCACTGCATGGATGAAGGGCATGATTCATTGCCATTATTTTTCTGGCCTTCCTATCCAGAGCTTTCAGTTCAGTTTGAATCCAGACCAGTATTCCGGCTGTGTATCTAATGACTGGAATTGCTTAGGTATTCATTGCTTTGATGGTATTTCCTCCACTGAGTTTGGTCTTTACGATCTTCATGATCGTAACTCTCGACTTAACTTACGAACTCTCATGATGCATTCAATTGGAATATTCTTCTTGACGTCAGTGTGCTTGATGTCGTCATCTTGAAGGATACTCAAGTATTTGTAGCGATCATCTTCATGCAGACTCTTGATGTTATTCCCATAGGGAATCTTGATTCCTTCATTTGTCACTGTATCTCCTCCAGTGATGGTACGGGTAAGGGCAGTAAAGGGTAAGGACGGTAAAGACTGGACATTTGTCCAATGAGAGTGGAGGTTCGTTCTCTGAGCTTGTGGGTTGGTTTCCGAACATTTCATGACCAGGCTAGGTAACAACTTCATCAGAATTTAGGGAATGTCAGTGTTGGTGTTCTTCTGTTTATAAGGGCTTCGTGTGATCAGTATGTCTTGTGATGGGAGGGTCACGTCAGGTGAGGGTCTAGTGATGGGTCTTGTGAGGGTTCAGGTGTGGGTCACGTCAGGTGAAGGTCTGACCTGGCCCAAATTCCAACACTGACATCCCCTAAATTCTGATGAAGATGTTACCTAGCCTAACAAAATGTTCAGAAACCAACCCACAAGCTTCTCCGCTCATCCTCCACCCGACCTACAGATATTCGCTACCATTGCAATATCTTGCCTGTTTCAGATAAGTTATGGCTATCATCCTTGCATGTTGTCCTGGAGAAGTGGTGGATCTGGAAGTTCTTCAGGACTCATGCTTCCTGCAGAAGAAGCAAGTAGCCAGTGTGTAAGGATTGCCTTCTCATCCACCTTCAAAGTACGAACTTCTGAGTCAGTGATTCAAAAGGATTCCTTTATTGGCAGTTGTAATAACAATCCATTCATTTAAAGCAAGATCTAAATGCCTCCAGGCAAGGCAAGCACATTTAAAGCTTAGCGCCCCTCCCCATTAGGCAGAATGCAAAAGTAACCAATACACAAGGTGTGAAAGTTCTTTCCTAGAAGGACAGATGAGCCTACATTCCCACAGAGCCTTCCGTTCAACTGACTTTCATTGCCCCTCATAAATCCTATCCTAAGATGAGAAGGTTCCCAGGTGTCTAAGATCCGGATGTATGTTGTAACTGTTTGATCAAGCAGAACCAAGACCCCCCTTCTCCTTTTGAATGGCAGAGTCTGGAATCTGACACAGTGCTTCTTAAAGAAGCAGCTGGATCTGGCAATGAGGCATATAAACCAGCTTAGAGAAGAGAGTAAAATTAATGAAAGGGATGAAGTGGGGCTTTCTACAAAGTTATTGTCTTCTGCCTGACTCTTCAAGAAGCTAGAATCAAAGATTATTAAGTCCCTTCCTAGTGGTTAGGCTAATAAACCCTTGATTTGCAATTTCTGCTATTGCTAGCATCATTGAAGGTGCATTCTATTTTCTATAGCTCATTGTTGTATAGGATGCCCTCCCCACTGTGCTCCCACAGATTATGGACTAGAGCAGCTCTATGTCCCCCTATCCTAGGGAATGAGAGGGAAGAGTATGAAGTGAAGACAGTTCTCGATTTCAGATAGAAGAGAAACATCTAGAATATTTGCTTTAGTAGAAGGACAGATTCAAAGCACTTCATATACAGATTAACAGAGTTGGAAGGGACCTTGCAGGTCATCTAGTCCAACCCCCTGCCCAAGCAGGAGACCCTATTGGGATGGGGCTTCCTTCCTCTCCCTTCTAGTCAGCATGACCCAGCCAGGCAGCTGCACTGGTGAGAAAGGAGGAAAAGATGGCCGCTGGAGAGCTCTACTACTGCCCTGGGCCTCTTGAAGCAGAGACTAAACCTCCAGAGCTGATATCCAGGAGTCCCAGTGAAGAGGCATGATCCAGAAGGAGCAGCTTCGAGAAAGACACAGCAGAAAAGCAGCAGTGAAAAGCATCACCAGGAAGGAACTTGCAAGCAGGAAAGGTGAAGTGTAGGAAGTTAGTACCCACCCCCTCCTAGAAAAATGAAATATCCTAGGAAATATTGAAAAAGGAAAGAATATGTTTCCCTGAATGAGGAAAAGAGAAACATGTTTTAAATACAAAGCAGCTTCCTGCAGCTCCCTGCCCCCACCCTTGCCACATTCCTCCCACCTAGCCTGGAGCAGTCTTCTACATAACAAAGAACCATAATAGGATTTGCCCAAGACCCTTTCATTCAGCCAAGCCTGGGACAGACAAAAGCCTACAGAGTTGCCACTGCATGGCCTCCTGGGAGCCTGACCACCAATCAGTGCATTATACACACAGGAACAGGAAACAGTTAGGGAGGGGCCCAAGAGAGAGTATAAAGCAAGGAACTCAGCATCTCTTCTTCCCTTTTTTTTTCTCTTCACCCACATCTGGACGCATGTAATCTACCTTTTCTGTACAGGGGCTCCTGCCATGTGCTCCTGTCCACCATTAAACCTTCTTTCCAAGCAACTTCCATGAATCCAGTGTCTTTTTCCCCACTTGGAACTGAACCCAGAAGGATTTAGATTTAGATTTATTATTAGAGTTGGAAGGGACCTTGTAGGTCATCTAGTCCAACCCCCTGCTCAAGCAGGAGTTCCTACACCATTTGAGACAGATGGCAGTCCAGTCTCTCCTTGAAGGTCGCAAGTGTTGGGGCTCTCACAACCTCCGCTGGCAAGCTGTTCCACTGGTTGATCGCTCTCACCGTCAGAAAGTTTCTCCTCACTTCCAGGTTGACCACGTCTTGGTCAGCTTCCATCCATTATTCCTTGTTTGGCTTTCTGGTGCTATAGAGAACAGCCTGCTCCCCTCCTCTCTGTGGCATCCCCTCAAGTATTGGAACACTGCTATCATGTCACCCCTGGTCCTTCTCTTCGCCAGACTGGCCAAGCTCAGTTCCTTACAACAGAAGGAAAGCCCAAGCTTTGACTTGAAACAGAAAACAGGAAGTAGAAAAAACTGAATGACAGGTTGAGTTCTATGGAAAAGAGTGCAGCTCTGTAGAGAATGGCCACAGAGATACACTGGAATTAAGGCAATGGAAACACACTTGGCAATCAACAAGTTTTTTCTTTTTCCTTTTTAGTACAGAACAGATAGAACAGAAAGATTCTGTTGAAGAACATAGTGTAGATAAAGAGGCTATAGAAAATAGAGAAAGTAAAATGTAGTTTTTGAAATAGTTGAATGTATTAATGATTTATAATTCCTTCTTTTGGTAGTGGGCTTTTCTTCTGTCCTAAAATAAAAGTTTCCCCCCGCCATTGTAGGGAGGTACAAAACATCAACCAACTGCCCGTGTTTCCAATGCTTTGTCTCTGCATTGAGGCTGGGTCAACCTGATTATCTGCAGCTCAGGTGGGGGGGGGGAACTACGACAGGCACTGAGGGGTTTTTTTGGTGTGTTTTTTTGTAGTGTCAAGAATGGATCTTAGGGAAAATGGACATGGAAATAAAGGAAATAATTAAAGAAATTAGAAGGAAATGAGAGTGTATTGTAGCTCCTTTATACACTAGGATTAGAAAATTGATTACTCTCTCAGTAAATTGAATGCAGAGAAGAGGTAAGAAAAAAGGATGTGAAGTTGCTTGGAGCAGAGTCAAAAGAATTATGTTACAGCACAACAAAAGTGTATAAAATTACTCTAATAATGGGAACTATGAAAAAGATGCTTTGTGCAATGATAAAATAAAAGGAGATTAGAGAGAGAGACAGACAGACAGACAGGCAGGCAGACAGGCAGATATTCCTTTTTTACTCCTGTGGGTGGTCTGTGTCTTCTTCCAGAGAGCTGGAAGAGCTGGGAGCTTGAGGGTTCTGCACAGGATCTCAGCTGTTCCTTAGTCCTGCAATCTTCTGGACAGAGAGCTCTGATGTCGTTCCTGGGATCTGTTGGAGTCACAGCCTCAAGTGCTCCTACTGAAATCCTCCTATTACCACTGAAGCTGCTTTGACCTTGACTTTCCATCCTCTCTAGTTCCTCATTCAGGCTCTGGCACGTCTATCACTTGGCACCACTACATCTATCACTACTGCTGTCTTCTGCTTCTTGTCTATTAGTACAATGCCTGGTTGATTAGCCAGAACTTGCCTATCTGTCTGGATGTGGAAGTCCCAAGGATCTTGGTCCTCTTACTCTCCGTGACCTTCTATGGAGTCTCCCATTTGGACTTCGGAGGGTGTAACCCATGCACTGTAAAGATGTTCCTATACACAATGACAGCTATTTGGTTGTGCCATTCAGTGTATGCTGTTCCTGCCTGCATTTTATACCCTGAAACTATGGGTTGGACTGTCTCTGAGGCCTCTCTGCACAGTCTGCACTTCAAGTTCTGTCTATTGTGGAAGATCCCTACTTATCTGATGCTTAGTGCCTTAGTGTGCTGCTATGATAAGTGCTGTCTTTTAGTTCAATCCTTTCCAGCCATTGGCAGGATTTCCCAGTGTCTCCCATTTCAGCGCTCTGCTGATCGTACATCCCATGCAGGGTCCTTTCTTGCCATGGTCTTTCCTCTGCTTGAACTTCTTTTCAACTTTGCTGCTGCCTCAGGTATTCCCTCAGCAGCTCATCTTTGGGTGCCATTTTAGTGATATGATTCTAGGATGCTCTGAGTTTCTTCCAGGACAGTGGCTTTGACCCCCATCCACCCTCTTTCTGGCTGATGTACAGTCTCTGGGTGTTTGTCTTGGGGTATCTGTACTTTTGTGAGGAGCTTCACATCAGCAGCCTTCATGTTCTCTTTTCATCAGTTCACTATACTGGCAAGATATCCAATGATTGGCAGGACATATCTGTGGATGGCATGGGTCTTGTTCTTCCCATTGAACTGACTCTTCAGGACCTCTCTTATCCTTTGGTGGCACTTGGATGTAGCTGTCGTCATCGCCTCCTCCTCATGGTTCCTATTTGATTGTGGGATAGAAAATAATCGTAGCTGATCTGTAAGTTTGTTATGTGACCCAATAGAAGTTTCACGCCATCAATCTTAACTACTTTCCCTCTTCTTACTATTATCTGACCATACTTCTCCAGTTTGAATGACATCCCAGTGTCTTCACTGTAGATCTCTGTGAGGTGGATCAGCAAGTCAATGTCTTGTTCACTCTTTACATACAACTTGATGTCATTCAAACAGAAGAGGTAGCTGATGGCAATTCTACTTTTGCACTTGTCAGCCCTGGAGCCATCTTTATTTAAAAAAAATATGTTTATTGAACATATTTCATCATTTTATATCACATTTACAATCTTTACAGCGTTTCAGCATCGCTAATACTCATACATACATAACAATTACATTCCTTATTTCTTAACTATATACGTTGCATACTAAAATTTAATGTCAATGACAGATTAATCTTTACTTCCATTCTCTAGCCATTTGTACCATGTGTCCCAGACCAGATAATATTCTGTTTCCCCTCTCTCTTTTAATTCCAATGTTAGCCTGTCCATCTCCGCACAATCTAACACCTTTTTGATCACCATTCCCTCGGATGGCGTGCTGTCCTGTTTCCAGTTTTGCGCATATGCAATTCTGGCCGCAGTTGTTATATGCAATATAATATATTGAATTTCCTTACTGTAGTTTCCTCTTATTATCCCTAATAAAAATAATTCATTGACTCCTGATTTCTTCTAACCATTTTCTTATTTTAATCCAGTACTTCCTGGCTTCTGGACATGACCACAACATATGGAAGAATGTACCTTGATTGTGTTTGCACTTCCAGCATTCCACAAATAGATTTGGAAACATTTTGGCCAGTCTAGCTGGAGGTAAATGCCAATGACAGAACATTTTGTATAAAAAAATTTATATGCTGCTGACATTGTTAATTTATAGTTTTGGCCATCTATTGTACCTTACAATTTTATCTAAGTCCAATACATTTGGGTATATCATCGCCTCCATAGTTGATAGCCATACTGGAATTTTAATATAATGATTTTTCTTTATTTCCCCCCATACATATAGAAGAGCTTCTCTCACTTGGTCTCTGAAAGTAGGTATGTACTTTACTTTTCCCTTCCCAAATAAATCCATGCCACCCTAGTTGCAAATTGTGCCCTTCTAATATCAGTATCCTTTTGTTGTTTAAATTTATCCAATAATTTATCCATGTCACGGCCACTGCTTGATACTATAGCTCCCAGTCTGAGAGTCCAAAACCACCTTTCCTTCTACTGTCTTGTAATAGTTTTAATTTTATTCGAGGTTTCTTCCCTAGCCAAACAAATTTAATTGCTATTTTATTCAGCTCCTCAAAGAATTTCTTACCTAATTTAATCGGTATTGTTTGAAATAGATATAGAATTTTTGGTAATACATTCATTTTGATTGTGGCAATTCTTCCAATTAATGATAGTTGCAATTTCCCCCAAGTATACAAATCATTTTTTATTTGATGATGCAGTTTATTATAGTTATATTCTTTTATTGAGGAGCATTTTGCCATCAACCAGATTCCAAGATATTTAACCTTTTTAGTTATCTGTATTTCCAATTTCCTCTCAAGTTCTTTTTTCTGGCTATCAGTAAGGTTTTTAGTTATTATCTTTGTTTTATCCTTGTTTATTTTAAGTCCTGCCATCTTGCGAAATTCTTCTATTTCTCATATTAAATTAGTTCCTGTTTCTAAAGGCTCCTCTATGAAGAATAGATTAACAGATTAACAGAGTTGGAAGGGACCTTGTAGGTCATCTTGTCCAACCCCACTGGTCAAGCAGATAGCCATACCCTTACCGTGATTTGAACCTGGGCAGCTTGCCTTGTAAGGCAGCAGCTTAACCTGTAGGCCACAGGCTTTCTTCCCCTTATCAGCTCTTCACCAGGAAAGGGTTATATATGTTTTTTTCTGTCGAGTCATCCTGGTGTGCTCAAATATGGGAGGAAATATCACAGCTTCCTTTTTGCCTTTTGGCCCCTCTAGGGACCATCCAGACAGTTTCTTTAGTCGACAAGCTATTTTTCTATATGTGTAACATTTAATCCCGGTAAGGGTATGGCTATCTGATGAGAGCAAAATAGCTCGAAATAGATCTATAATAGTCTTCCTTCATTTTCATTTATCAGCAAAAAATGTTACACATATAGAAAAATAGCTTGTCGGCTATAGAAACTGCCTGGATGGTCCCTAGAGGGGCCAAAAGGCAAAAAGGAAGCTATGATGTTTCCTCCCATATTTGGACACACCAGGATGACTCGACAGAAACACACACACACACACACACACACACACACACACACACACACACACACACATACACACGTTTATGTATATATGTAGAGAGAGAGAGAGAGAGAAAGAGAGACAGAGAGAGACAGAGAGAGACAGAGAGTGGAGAGTGGTGGGATTCAGCTGGTTTGCATCGGTTCAGGAGAACCGGTAGCTAACTTTCTGAGCAATTCGGCAAACCAGCTGTTGGTAGAAATCTCCTCCCAACAGCCTTTTGTTTTTCCCAAATTATGGGGTTAATCCTGTCAAGAAGGCAGGAAGGAGGCGTTCTGGTGTGCCTTTGTGTGTTGTGTCTAGCCTAATCCTGCTAATCTTTATTGCCCTGCTTAAGTGTTTTCTGAAACTGCCTTTGTGGTTAAGCCTTGTTACATTGTATGTAAAAATACCCTTTGCTGGTATTTTTATTCCAGGGCTTGACTTTCTTAAAGGGTGTTGAGATTTATTCCTGACTGGAATAGCAAATGAGAACATAGTCAGTGAATCTGCCTGGTGACTTAGTCAGCCAATCAGAGTAAAGTGCAACTGAGCATGTGCAGCCACTGAGCAAGAAGAAGGGCGTGGTTTAGTCAGTTCTCCATTAAGGTTTATTGTGAATGCTTCTCTCCATGTGGTCTCTGTAAGAAGAATGTGGTACTATAAATATTTTTGTTATGATTATAAAGAAGTTATTTGATTCAGCTAAATGTGAGCTTCTGATTTATTTTGCAACGAAAAAAATCCAATAGGTTATGGGCCCAGAAGCACAAAGACAACTGAATTGTAAATTAAATTAAGGGGCCAAGCCTACATGGGGTGACCAGGCAAGGGAAGGGCTGCCTCCTGTGCTGGCGGCAGTGGGCGAGGCGGCACAGGCATCATGGCTCCACCGGCAGCCACTCACAGCCCTGGCAAGCTGGCGGCACTCAGGAGGTTTTCAGAGGTTTTTGATCGGGGCTTAGTGGTGGACTGGGCTGGGCAGAAGGCGAGGTGGCTGCAGAGCCACCACAGGTGAGGCAGATGCCAAGGACTGTAATGACTGGTAACATGGTTTTTAAGTGAATAACAACAACCAAAAGTGGCTGCGCTTCTTGGAGGAGGAGGCCGGAGTGGCACCTGCAAATCAGTTGTTCCATGGAGCAAGTTGCTGGTAAAACCATTAGGCAAGGAGGAGAGGCAGAGGGGCAGCTCGCCCCCACCCCCCGCCCCCCGCCTCCTGGTACATGGGGAAAACAAGACCTCCCCAAAAATAAAATCTGGTGCCTTTTTTGGTGACCCAAAAAATATAAGAGCCGGTCTTATTTTCGGAGAAATACGGTAGATAGATGATAGATGATAGATGATAGATGATGGATGGATGGATGGATGGATGGGAATCTCTATAATGTGTCCTTCTATAATGGGTATGTCTTTCATACTTCTTTCAAAGTTACTTAAGGTACTTCTTTCAAAGTTTTCATCTCCATACACAATGGGTTCCATTTGGGGTCTGTGACAATTCACACAATCAACTCGCATGGGACAACTTGCTGCAGGACAAGAGTTACACAAATATCAAACAAATGTGAATTACAAAAATTAAAATATTTTTCTTTATTTTGAATAATTAAATTGAATGGTTAAATTGTCCAGCAGTGAGTTGTTTGGTGGCAAGTTGCCCCATTCCATTTGAAGCTCTACTGACTAAATGATAGACTGGTGGTCTCATATAGACTAGTCAAGATGTATTTGAATGAAACATCTGATGTTTCTTGACCAGTCCATATGAGAGACAATGCACTTTAGGCCAGCAGTCTGTCATTTAGAGCTAGTCTCCCATATGTTTTAGGCTTTAGAACATGTTAATCAAAAATAAACTTTCCTGCGCCTCTCATCAAAAGGCAAACTCTGGTGATAGAACTCCCCCCCCCATGTTTAATATCTCACAGAACCCAAACAACTTATTGAAAAGATGTAGTTGAAGTAGGCAAACTTAACATTTCAAAAAAGAAAAGAAACTTCTTACTCAGACAAATTAGCACTTTGATCTGAAAATAAAGCCCCGTGAGCAAAGATTAATGGAACTAGTTATGTTTAGCCTGCAGATAAAATACCTGGGATGTGTTTTTAAGGGGCAGCCATTGCTGAAAGGGAAGACAGACAACAACACAGCTGGATTTAGAAAAAAGAAAAAGAACACTCATAATCTTTGAAGGGTTTTGTTTTGCTGTGCATGTTGTTGTTCTTTCTGTACAACCGAGTGTGTGAGTGAGTTCCCAACAGGAACACATATTTCCTAGAGTGCATTTAAAAATCACAGCTTTGCAAATCTACCGACTACTGTATATTCATTGTTCCTTTAAATTACGCAAGATTAAAAAAAAACTTAATGTAATTCCCTTTGAACTATACCCTACTTAATTTTTAATGAAAACTGACAGAAGCAATTTGCATCATTTGCCACCACCTTTGAGAAACTTGACTACCAAATGAATGTTAAACCAATTGAGACAGTTTGCAACACTAATTCCATTTAAAGACGAACAAGCCACTGTGTGTTAAGGTGGGGGATTGGGGGGTGGGGGCCTGTTAAGTATTCATGCTCTTTCAGAGAGGCAGGCAGGTGGGTGGGTGGGCTTTTTCCCTAGAAGAGGCTTTCCCCTGATCTGGGAGTGCTTTACACAAAGAGGCAGTGAGACCCTCCTGGCGAGGATCACCAAGACACTCTACATACCCAAATAGGTTGGAAACTATGAGATAATTGAGCTTTAGGAAAGATAAAGCAGAGAGCAGTTTTCAGGAACATGGCAAGCACATCACTGTGGTTGAAATTGTAGCGATGGTGTGCTCCCTACCCCCCACGCGATCTGAAAGCGCCCCTTCAAAGCCTGCCAAATATCTGCCTGTTTTCCGTTTGGCATTTCCTACAGCTGATGGGTGCTCATAAATCATGACTTCATAGAGACAAATAAAATGCAAACTAAATGGAGGGCTCATTATTTGAAAAGCTACCTAGAGATGACTATAGTCTAGCCTCTCTTCTTGGCCAAGGGGAAACCTCACAAATTGCAAAGAAGACCTGTGCTGTCTCTCTTCTTCAGTGAATCCACCTGATAATCATTTTAAGCTGATTTTCTTTTACTGGCTTCAAGGGTTGCAAAGAAAATAACAGCTCTAGAAAGGGGCCATTTAGGTCATGGAGTCTGATCTCTTGTTCAATGCAAGAATCGACAGCAGAGTCTCTAGAAGAGGCTGCACTCACCTAATCTCTAAGCGGATATGCCCAGTAAAGGGGAGCCCACTATTTTTTTTTTAAATAGTTTTTATTAAGTTATTTACATTTAAAAACAAACAAAACATACCAAACAGAAAAAAAAAGAACATTATGACATTAACAAGTACAATATAAACATTTACAAAACATAAAAAACGCATACAGATATAGAGCTGTTAATTTCTATAATTTGTTCTACGGCGAGTATATGTTAGCGATATATTTTTATGTATTTTCCAACTTTTATCTTGTCTTTTATGTGATAAATTTTATAAATCAATCGTATTAATAGTAATATTAACAATAGTATTAATAATAGTACAACGATAGTAATATTAATGATAGTATTGATAATAATAATAATAGTTCATAAGAAATAAGGCACTTTCAATTTTGTAAAATCATAGTATACATATATATTATTATAATATAACTATTTTCTCTATTAATTCCTTATTCTAATTTCTATGTGTCTTATTTAACTTATATTTACATTTATTACATTTGATGATATTTGTTTTCGTTTTTCGTACCAATTGTAAAATAAATTCCAAATTTCATAATAGTCGGAGTCTTCCTTTTCTTTCAATTCCATAGTTAACTTATCCGCTTCGGCACAATCCAAAATTTTTCTGATTACACTGCTTTCCTCGGGAATATCATTTAATTTCCAGTTTTGTGCTATCGTTATTCTTGCCGCTGTTAGTATATGTAGAATGATATAGTAGTGTTTTTTTTCCATTTTTTGGTTAATGATTCCCAATAAGAAGATTTCCGGTTTAATATCTAAGTCTTGTTGTGTGATTTCTGTTAACCAGTTTTTGATTTTATTCCAGAAGAGTTTGATTTTTGGACAGGTCCACCACATATGATAATAAGATCCAGTTTTACACTGACATCTCCAACAATTTGGTGGTAGATTTTTATACATTCTTGCCAATCTCGCTGGAGGAAGGTGCCATCTATAGAATAGTTTATAATAATTTTCTTTGTATGAGACTGATTTTGTGATTTTGTAGTTCTGATTCCATATTTTTTCCCATTGATTAATTGGTATTTCATGTCCAAAATTTTTCGTCCAGCTTATCATATTTCCCTTTATTATATCTTTCTGTGTTTTGTTTTTTAGAAGAAATTTATATATTTTAGTTATTGCTTTTTGTTCCTGGCCTAATAAGATTTTATCTAATTCTGATTTAGTTTTTTGTATTCCATATTTTCTCTTGTCGTTTTCTAATCTGTTCTTAATTTGAAAGTATGGCCACCAGTCAATCTTAATTCCTCCCTGTTCTAATTTTGATATAGATTTTAAGGCTCCTCCTTCTTCCAGTATTTCTTCGTATGTAACCATTTTTTCCAGGTTTGTTGTGTTTGGGTAAGTAATGGCTTCCATGCCAGAGAACCAGGGTGGTATCTTAGTATAATATTGTTTTTTGATTCTAAGCCAGATTTCTAATAGGGAGTCTCTGATTTTATGTCTTTTAAAATATGAGTGTGTTTTGTGTTTATCATCCCAGAGGAATCCATGCCACCCTACATGTAAGTCATAACCTTCTAATACCAGCAAGCGTCTATTTTTGATTTGTATCCAGTCCTTTATCCATGTTAAAGCAGATGCTTGATAATATAATTCAAAGTCTGGCAGTCCGAACCCTCCCTGATTTCTATTTTGTTGTAAATATTTTAATTTGATTCTTGGTTTTTTCCCGGCCCATATAAATTTGGTTAGCATTTTATTTAATTTTTCAAAATATTTTTTCTCTAATTTGATTGGTATAGTCTGAAATAAGTATAAAATTTGAGGTAGTATTGACATTTTAATCGCTGCAATTCTGCCTATTAGAGATATTTGTAATTTGTTCCAGTTATCTAGTTTCTTTTCAATTTGTTTTAAAATTCCCATATAATTTTCTTCTTTTATTGTTGTGCATTTCGCTGACAGGTTGATTCCTAAATATTTTATTTTCTTTACAATTTGTATTTCTAATTTCCTTTCTAATTCCTTATTTTGTGTATCTGTCAGATTTTTGGTTATTATTTTAGTTTTTTGTTTGTTAATTTTTAGACCTGCTACTTTCCCAAATTCATTAATTTCTTTTAGTAAAATTGATCCTACCTCTAGAGGTTCTTCTATGTTGAAAACCATGTCGTCTGCGAATGCCTGCAATTTATATTCCTGTTCTTTTATCTTGAGTCCTTTTATTTCTTTGTTTTCCCTTACCTTTTGTAATAATGATTCCAATGATAATATAAATAATAAAGGGGAGAGAGGACAGCCTTGTCGAACTCCCTTTTCTATATTAAAATTTTTTGTAGTTTCTCCATTGATGAGGATTTTTGCAGTTTGTTTTGAGTATATTGCTTTAATTGTTCTTATGTAGTTTTCTCCAAAATTCATTTTATCTAATTGATTTGTTATGAAGTCCCAGTTTAAATTATCAAATGCCTTTTGGGCATCTAGGAATATGAGTGCCATGGATTCCCCTGGATGAGTCTCATAATATTCTAAAATGTTTATGATTGTTCTGATATTGTTTTTGATATGTCTGTTTGGAAAAAAACCATTTTGATCTGAGTGTATAATTTTAGTAAGCGTTTTTTTAAGTCTTTCCGCCATTATGGAGGCAAAGATTTTATAATCTGAATTCAACAGCGAGATTGGCCTGTAACTCTGGATCTTATGTTTCGTATTGGTGTCTTTGGGGATGATTGTTATTAGTGCCTCTGTCCATGAGTCTGGAATTGCTCCTTTTTTTAGTACTTCATTGTATGTAATTAATTGTATACTTTTTAAAATCGTTTGTAATTCTTTATAATACTCTGCTGGAATACCATCCGGTCCTGGGGTTTTGTTATTTTTTTGGTTCTTTATTGCTTTTTCTAATTCAATCAGTGTTATTTCTTCGTCCATCTTATTTTTAATATCCTCTGGTAATTGCGCTATACTAGAATTTTTTAAATAGTCTTGTATGTTTTGGATTTGTATAGTATCTTTGCTGTATAGTTCTCTATAATATTCTCGTGCTATTTCTTTTTTTTCCTCTATTGCCAACTGCATTTTCCCTAGCGAATCCTCTAGTTGTTGTATTGTTTTTTTTTCCTTTTCTTTTCTTAATTTATAAGCCAGCCATCTACCTGGTTTGTTAGCATGTTCAAAATGGTTCTGTTTGGCTGACTTAATTTTTAATGCGATTTCTTCTTGTGTTATCAGGTTTATTTTGTGTTTAATTAATTCCTTTTCTTCTTTTATTTCCTTATCTTGTGGTGTCTCTTGTAATTTTTGTTCTAATTCCCCTATCCTGTTTTGTAAATCCTTAATCTGTTTATTTTTATTTTTATTTTTTTTAATAGAGTAAGCAATAGATAGTCCTCTTACATATGCTTTCATAGTGTCCCAAATGTTTTGTATAGATGTATCTTCATTCCAATTCTCCTGTAGAAAGAAAGTTAGTTCTTTCTCCATATATTGTTTAAATTCTTTTTCTTTTATTATTTTCTGGTTCATCATCCATCTCCTTCTTGTCTTATTTATTCCTCTCATTGTAATTACTATGGGATTATGGTCCGCCCACGTATTTGGTTCTATTTCTACATTCTCTATTTTAATAATTGGTTCTATATTTGACCAGGCCATATCAAGTCTGGACCAGGATTGATGTGGGTTTGAAAAGTATGTATATTGGTTTTGTTTCTGGTGTCTTTCTCTCCATATATCTTTTATTTTAAATTCATTCACGATTTCAAAGAAATTTTTGGGTAAAATTTTTCTTTCAGAATTTTTTTTTGATCCCGATTTATAATCTTCTTTAGCATCTACTACTGCATTGAAGTCACCAATTATACAAATGTTTTCTCTCTCTAATTTTATAATTTGTTGATATAATTTAGTATAGAATTCTTTTTGTCCATTATTGGGAGCGTAGATGGCTATTAATAATATTTTTGTTTTATCAATTGTGATTTCTACCATAAGTATTCTTCCTTCTGTGTCTCTATATATTTGTTTGGGGCTTAACCAGTTTTTGATATATAGTGCTATTCCTTTTTTCCTTGAGTCAGCTAAGGATGTGAAAAGATTACCTATCTTGGGCTGCTGTAATAACTTATACTCTTCTTTTTTAATGTGAACTTCTTGTAAACATGTGATATCTGAACCTTGTTTCTGTAGTCTATTGAGTATTTGTCTTCTTTTTATTGGTGAATTGATTCCATTTATGTTAACTGAAAATATTTTGATTTGATTTTGCATTTTATTTTTTACTTGTTGCTCTTGTTTGTCTCACGGTTCTTACTTCTTTTGTTTTCATTCTCTTATCTCCCTCTCTCTCTTGTCTTTTCATTCTCTCCATTTCTTCCAACATTTCTTTTTCTTCCTGACTTTGTCCCTCACCCTCTACACTGCTCTCTCCTTCTTTTTCTAAATGTGTTTCAATAAATTGGTCTGCCTCTTCCATTGTTTCTATCTTTATTTTTTTCCCTTTCCAAGTCACCAGGATTCCTTCCGGAATCAACCATCTAAAAGGAATTTCTTGTCTTATTAGTTTTGCAGTGCAGTATTGTAGGTCCCTTCTCTTTTCTCTTATTCGTTTGGGAATTTGTTTTAATACATTAATTTCTCTTTCCTTATGTAGTATTTGTTCTGTTCTCGTAGTTTTATAGATTTCATCTCTTATTGCTTTTTTTGTGAATCGTACATGTACCTCCCTGGGTAACTTGTGTCTTTTGGCAAAGTTTGTTTGTACTCTGTAAATTTCATCTATATTTCTATTTATTTCCTCTTTTTCTACCTGTAGAGCTTCTGCTAGTATTTCTGCTACCTGATCACGCAACTCTTCCTCTTTCACCTCTGGTATATTTTGGAACCTAAGGTAGAATGCTGATTTCTCCATTTCGAGAAGGGCAATGGCCCCTTCCAATTCTTTGTTTTTGGTTTTTAGTAATTCTTCCGTTTCCTCTATTTTTTTATCAGTTATGTCGGTTTTTTCCTCTAAATATTTTATTTGTTGTTCATGTTTTGCTACTACTCCCTGAATTACCTCCATTCTATTATCTAATTTTTTGATGTTTCCCTTAACTTCTTCGAAATTTTCATTAGTCTGCTCCTGATTATTAAATATTGTTTGTTGCATTTTTACCATTGTTTCTTGCTGTGTCATCATGAATTCTTGTATTCTGTCTAGTGTGGCCTGCATGGTATGTAGTGATGGTGTTTGTCCTTGTTTTTCAGTAGTTGCCATTTCTGTGATCAGTTTTTGCCCTGTCGCTGAAGGTGTTACTGGGATTGGTTTCTTAATTGGTTTGGTTACAGTAGTTGTTGTTGACATGATCACTCTGCTGAAAAAGTTATTCCACACTTTCATATATTTTTCCCTCTTCTTATCGTTATACTTTCTCTATAATCGGTATACTTAGAGTAAGAAGTAGAGGGTAAAAGATTAAACTAGCTATTAAAGAGTGAGAAAGGGGGGTATGAAATGGAGTAATAGATTCTAGAGTTTAAGAAAATCCAAGGGAGGTCAGAAATTCATTAAGGTACAATAAAGGAAAGTATTGGAGAATATTATTCGTATTTTGAGATAGGGAGATAAGAAAGTAAGATTAATTGTTAATCATTTGAACGTCAATTTTCTGTTTTTGAAAAAACCTGTCAAGAGCTTATTATTATTGTTATTGTTATTATATTCCCTCCCCTTCTCTTTTTTTTAAACTTATCTTATCAAAAATATTTACTAACAATTTCTATCTTTGTAAGTTCACAATCTAAACAGTCTAAATAGTTTAGTATTCAGTAATCATAGGAAAAGAAAAAAAGAAGAGAAGAGAAAAAAAAATATCTATATAAATATATAAGTTCACTTAATTCAGTATCTTAATATAAATTGTTATTAATATCTTTCAGAATCTTATTTCTTATTTCTTACTTTCTATAAAAAAGAAAACTAATATATAATAATAACAGTGATAGTTAATTATTTAGGTATCCACGTATTACTATTTTTAACTTTAATAATTTTGATAACTATATGTTAAAGTTTAAATATCAGTATATTACAAAATCAATATTACTAAATCAATATATAAATTAAAGTTTTCAATTTCAAGTTGATCTGGTATCGTATATTATATCTTACAAGTGTCTTTTTGGGAAGGAGTCTTCAATCTTCTATTTCTGTTTTACAGTCTATACAAGATGTCTGCGTTCAGGAAGATTGCTTTGTCACTGTTCTCTCTCCCTTTTTTTTCCTCCTCCTTTTATTTCATAGTATTTCAAATGTGATCTTCTCGTAAGTTCCTTTTTCCGCTCTCAACTGTTTTTCCCGTGGTCCCGTAGATCTGTAGCTCTTTTGGATCGTATCCCTTTAAAGCAGTCTGTTAATTTTGTTTTATTCGTCTCGCCTTTCGCTCCTTTCCGCTAAGGCGCCGCTAAGTTCTTTTTTTTTGGAGGCTCAATTGTCCTTCAAGGGTGCCGATCGTTCTCTTCTATTTTGGAATGTTCTCCGAAAATCAAAAATTGTAATCCAATTTGATCCAATGTTTCCAATAATCCACCAATATTTTGCCGTTCCTCTATCTCTCCCTTCCTTGCTGTATGCTCAGGCGGCCATGCCTCTGGACCAGCGTGGTTTGCTGATTTCTTCTTCGCTCAGATTTGGGGCTTCCATCTGCTTCGGCGGGGGCTTGCACCTCCTCCCGTCTCGCCCGATGTTCCCCTTCCTCGCGCTAACCCCTTCGAGGCTCCACGCTGCGAATTTTCGGCAGTCTGAGCGAAGAAAGTCAAGCTAAGTTGCAGCGGTTTGCCTCTCAGCTTCGCTCCGCCATGGCCCCGCCCCCGGAATCCCACTATTTTTTTTTAGTTAATTGATTCCACTTTCAGACTGCTGTTAGGTTTCTGTAATATTCTTTCAGATTCTGCTTTCTGTAACTTGAATCTATTCCTGTACTCTGGGGTGAAAACACTCTTGACTTGCTTCTGCATGAGATTATCATGCAGTTTCTTAAAGATCATATTATAAAGGTTCTCATCATTTTCAGACTTCCTTAATTCCCCTGGTGCAGTTTATAATCATTGAATCCTAGGGCTGGAAGAGACCTTGCAGGCCTTCTTGTCCAACCCACTGCTCAAGGCAGGAGCCTTATATTATCCCAGTCAAATGGTTGTCCAGTCTGTTCTTGAAAGCCTTCAGTGATGGAGCACCCACAAGTCTCCAGGAGGCAAGCTGTTCCATTAATTAACTGTTCTCACTCTCAGGAAATTTCTCTTTAGTTCTAGGTTGGATCACTCTTTAAGAAGCTTCCACCCATTACATTTTGTCCTGCACTCTGGTCCCTTGGAGAATAAGTCAATCCCTTCTTCTTTGTGACAGCCACTCAAGTACTGGAAGACAGCTATCAGGTCCCCCCTAATCCTTCTCTTCGATAGACTAGACCAGTGATGGCCAACCTTTTTGTTGTTGAGTGCTGAAAGTGCGCGTGCATGTGCGCGACAGCATGAGTGCACGCCTGCACCCATAATACAATGTGCATGTGACCTCCCTGTGCACCCCACCCCCTGCGCTCCCCCCGTGCCCCATTTTGGGCCTAGTAGGCCTTCCTGCAGCCTCCTGGGAGCAAAAATGGGCTGCGGGGGCCCCGCGCTGCACACACACCCCGTGCACCGTTTTGGACCTAGTAGGCCTCCTTGCACTATAACCCATAATGCAATGCACGCATGACCCCACCCACATGCCCCGCCCACCCCCATGTATGCACATACATCTCCTGCATGCACCCCACCCTCTCACATATGCAGGGCAGGGACCCAAAAATCAGCTGGCCGGTGGGAGGCGCATGCGCACGCGCTTGCGCGGTGGAGCTGAACTGGGATGACGGCTCGCTTGCCTGCAGACAGAGCTCTGCGTGCCATAGGTTCACCATCACGGGACTAGACATAGCCAGCTCCCTCAACTGTTTGTCATATTAAAAGTTAGGCATACCAATTTCCCATAATAGTTTATTGTATGGTTTAGTCTCAATACCCCTAATCACCTTTGTTACTCTTCTCTGCACTCTTTCTAGGTGCTCAGCATCTTTTTTGTATCATGGTGACCAGAAATGGGTGCAGTATTCCAAGTGTGGCCTCACTAGTACAGTATAGAGCGGTACTATCACTTCTTGTGATCTTGATACTATCCCTCTGTCGATGCAGCCTAGGACTGCATTGACTTGTTTGGCAATTGCAGCACACTGCTGACTCATACTTAAGTGGTGATCCACTAGGTAGACACCTAATCCCTCTTACAGTTAATGCTGTTGAGCCAGGTACCTCCTATTCTCTACCTGTACATTAGGTTTTTCTTGCCTAAAGGTAAAACCTTACTTTTCACACCATTCAAGGGTATCTTGATGGATAGGGCCCACATTCTGTCAAGGTCCTTCTGAGTCTTGAGTTTATCTTCCAAAGTATCGGCTATTCCCCCCAAGCTTGGTGTCATCTGTAATTTGACATTCCCCTTCTACCCCATGTCTAAATCATTTGTGAAGATGTTGAAGAGTACTGGTACCAAGAGAACCTTGAGTTACCCCACTGCATGCTTCCCTCCATATAGATGTACAGTAATTCCATTGAGGACTATACATTGAGGTCAGCCAGTTATGAATCTATCTGGTGGTGATGCTTTCTATCCTGCAGTTTTTTTAATCTAACAAGGAATAGGTTGTGATCTATTTTGTCAAATGCCTTACTGAAGTCTGGATGGATGGATGGATGGATGGATGAAGTCTGAAGTCTTGACAAAATTTAAGATCTTTGAAATAGAGAGCAATTCAGGTGTTTCTTTTAAGTTTGGATATTGATTTAAATTGTTTTATTCTACGTGCTTATCTGTTCATTGTATATACATATTTTGACTATAGCAAGAAGCTGAACTAAAACTATATTACAAATAATGGCTCTGATGCATTCTAAAATTTTAACAATCTTTACATTTCCTGGCATTTCTTTACCTTATAAGATTTCTCTCTCATTTTCTCTGTCAAATACTATGACTGATATATTCTAAAGTCTCTTCATTTTATTTTATTTGTTTTTATGTTCAGAGTCAGAAATATATTGTGGCAAAGCTACCTGGGAAATCTGTGGTTGAGCTCTGAATTAGTTTCCCCAAAAACTGTGCTGGAGAAGATTTTTCTTTATATCTCAGCATGTTGCCCTAGACACAGATCCTCTACTAGTTACTTTTTGTCCAGTCAATTCAGGGGAACTGTGACTAGAAAAAGGAGAAGGAAAGAAACTTGTATGTTAGGATCAGTGAAGGAAGTTTCCTGAGGATCCATAAGCCTGTATTCCTCTAAACACACGAAGTGCTTCTTCTTGTTTAATTATATCATAGAAGGATTTGGAAGGTACAAGATGGACATAGCTGATGATAGTCCAGGAGCTTCATAAATTCTTCCCTTGTTGCTATCTCTTTCCTGAGTCATGGTGGCATTAATAAGAAGTGTCACAAGCAATAAATTTTATTG
This sequence comes from Diadophis punctatus similis, assembly GCA_023053685.1. Classification (NCBI taxonomy): domain Eukaryota; kingdom Metazoa; phylum Chordata; class Lepidosauria; order Squamata; family Dipsadidae; genus Diadophis; species Diadophis punctatus. Next base: position 6,409,129 of record JALIGW010000027.1, on the reverse strand, counting down.
CAACAATATTTATTACTCATGATATATAGAAAGATGGGTTGATGTAGTCTATCCCACAGATTATGCACCTCGCAAAGAGTCAATCTCGCAATCTAATTGGAAACAAATTGTGCACAAGCCCTTCAAAGGGGTTCAGCATTTGGACCGGGACTGAATATTATTTGCTAAGGCAAGATTGAGCATAAAGGCAAGAAGAAGCGAGATGCACAGATGTAAGGGGAGAGTCAAGCGGGCTCTTCCAGGCATTACACAAACAACTCACAACTTCTAAAAAGCCTATTTCAGCTTCAATAAAGTGGGGGAGGGGAGCTATAGATTTAAGCAATCAATACAACGTTCTGTTAAAGAAATGGACAAAATGAAAATAATTGCTATTTTGCAGTTGCTGTGGGAACCATAATTTTAAGATTCCAGATTTTTTTATGAACTGACAAGCTGCTGCTGAGAGCTACTTTGATGTGCTACTTTGAGGTTTTGTTAGCACAAAACATGTAGTTAATAACAGCTCACTTGGAAATATATATGTGTGGGTGGGTGTGTAAAAGAGAGAGAGAGAGAGAGAGAGGGAGGGAGGGAGGGAGGGAGGGAGGGAGGGAGGGAGGGAGGGAGGGAGGGAGAGAGAGAGAGAGAGAGAGAGAGAATGAGAATTTTGTTCTTGCCTCCTCCCAAAAGAAATTTAACAATTCCACCCTTTAACAATCCCCCTCGGGAGTCATTTGATTGTTATAAACCATCCTGAATTGCCTGGGTGGTCATATAAATTTGTTTAATAAATAATTTATAATAATAGGGGAATAATATCCATCAATTTCAGCTGTGGTCAACATGTGCCACGGAATCAGTGGTGGGCTGCAAATTTTTTAACAACAGGTTCTCTGCCCTAATGACTGGCTGGGTGGACTTGGCTGGGTGGGTGTGACCCACTCAATGTCACTTATGTCGAGGGGCTCTTTGCCTCACCTGCCCTCTCATGACCATGGGGATGCTGCAATAGTCATAAGTGTGAAAAATGGTCATAAGTCAATTTTTTCAGTGCCCTTGTAACTTTGAATGGTCACTAAATGAACTGTTGTAAATCAAGGATTACCTGTACAAAAATACAAAAAGTTTCTTTGCTTGCAAAAAGCTGCCTGTGAGAATTAAAACACCCAAACTTTTATACTCACTAATTTGATAGTACTCAAAACCGAAGATCATGTCTCGGTAACAACAGCCAGCCAATCAAACAGTCCAAAATCAGACCATGACTCAGAAGTTGTTGAACAAACAACATCCATAATAATTTGAATTACATAAAAAGGTATTTAAAGGCCAGTGTTCTGACAGACAAGCACATTTCAAAGCACACTGACAATGTCTCCTCAAATGGTGATGAAATGTTTGCAACCAAATTGCCAAGTGCTTGGATGTCTCTCTGGGATTCAGCAGGGCAGATTCTCATGCACAGCATGTTCCCGGTACTCCATCAGGTTGAGCTCCACATTTGTGGCTAACTGGTACCATGCTCAAAAGTTGCGGGACAACCAACCCCCCCCCCGCCCGGGGTAGGCAGTTGTGATACAGCTGTCAATTGTCTGACTAGTGAACCCAAAATGATTTCAGGCTATGTTAATATGCATCGTAGACAATGCAAGAGACCAGCAGCACCTCGATTGATGCCAAACAACTGGATAAAGATAAACCAGTTCAGGATTGGGAAAAGATGGAAAGTGTCTACTTATGATGTGAGCACATTGAAATAAGCACAGTAAAAGACAAATTACCAAGCTTTTTTTAAAAAAAAGTCATCGTGGGGAACGTTTGGGCAGAAACTTTCATATTTGTAGTGACAAACCAAGAGGAATTTCAAATATCTTCTTATGCTCCATTATGGTTTCAACGTATGAGTTGGTTGACAAAGCTGGTGATGTGGAAAACTTCTCAACACTGCCCGACCAATTCCACACCTTCTAACCTATTCATTGCCAGTTTCACAACAGCTTCTTCTGCACAGAATGGCACAGGCTACTGGAGGGTTTGGGGCAGTACCTTGACATCAGTTCAGTCATTTTTAGTGGTAGAGAAGGGGTGTACACCACCATTAGGACAGGGTATGAATGAGATCCCACTAAATACCTATCATGGTCAGCAGGACACAAAAGATCCAGGTGCACTTTGTCAAATGAGAAATGTGGTGCTGAAGGAGAGGCAGCTTACACCGAAGAGAGCTAATGTCCAATGTTGGTCAACAACAGTCTGACAGATTTGGGGGACAACTGTCTTAGGAAGGGGGCAAGAGGAAGAAGGCAAGACTCAGACCTCCAATCTCTTCTTAAAAACCTCAAGTGATGGAGCACCCACAACTTCTGGAGGCAAGCTGTTCCACTGATTAATTGTTCTCACTGACAGGAAATTTCTCCTTAGTTCTAGGTTGCTTCTCTCCTTGATAAGTTTCCATTTGTTACTTTTTGTCCTGCCTTCTAGTGCTTTGGAAAATAGGTTGACCACCCCCCTTTTCTCTGTAACAACCCCTCAAATATTGGAAGATTGATATCACATCACCTCTAGTTCTTCTCTTTGTTAGATTAGACATACTCAGTTCCTGCAATCATTCATCACATGTTTTAGCCTCCAGCCCCCTAATCATATCTTAAAATATAATAGAATCTTATACAGTGCTAATAATCATCCTGTGGGGTAATAGCAGAAATAGCCCTGAACACATTAAAAGGAAATCTTCCTCTCAAACTATCACAAATCCATACTTGAAAAAGGAGTCATTAAAATGTTTAAATTATTTTAATTTATTCAATTTGTTATGGCTATCTATTCTAGAAGACTTGACACCTTACAATTTTTTAAACACACACACACACACACACACACACACACACACACACACAAACACAAAAGTGAAAAGGTTGAGTGCTCTCATTCAAATAGAAGAAGCAGATCCTCCATCATGTAGAAGGATTTAATAGCTCCTTTCTAGCTTTCCCTGTTAAGGAATCTCCTAGCAGGGTCCAAGCTGAGAAGATGCATTTGCTGCCACCTCCCCAGCAGGAAGCCTTCTATTGGGACTTCTGCCTTGATAGGAATTTATTCCTAACAAGGCGATATAGATCTTGTTCCCTTGAAGTCATCCTTACGTAGAAAATAAAACCGAGATTTAATTCTAAGTAACAAAATATTTATTTCAGTATAAAAGTAACAAAACATAAATCTTAATTAAGCTACATTGTCCCAGTCAAGAATTCACATCTGCCTCGGACGAAGGCTTGCAGAAGAAGAAGGAAGAAGGAGACAAACTCCTGGAATGCACACATGCGCAAAAATACATATCACATGTCTGCTTGATTAGAAAATACAGTAGATCTAGAAATATAGTAGAAAACTAAGAAATATAGCACAGAGGCTCAACTGGCAATATATTCACATCGTGACATGCCTGAATCACTTGGAGTAGAAAAGACAGGGACCTCTCTTCAAGCGCAGATTTGTGTGAGGACAATTGTCAGCTGTATTGTCTGTAGGTTACAACATCAACATATTTTCATAGTCCAAACCTTTATGCTGATTCAGTAGAAAAAAGACACAGTCACCAGACAGTGGCATGACAGTTGTAATGAGTGAACTGTGGACTTCTCAGCCTGTCAGTCTAAAAACTTTGCTATGGCTCCAGGAAAGTCAGAGTTGTAAAAAATCCACCATGTTCCCAACCCCATTACTGGTTGTTTAGGCAGCTATCCAGAAACAGGTTTTCCTGGTGACATGCAAGGCTGCTTGCTGTAAGCCTTCATTCCCACTCGATCAATAAGACGTTCACCCTTGAATATCAGCAAGAAAATCATGTGACCAGGCACACCCCAAGCGCTATTTTTACAGGTTTTATAAAGAGGGCAGCCAAGAAGAGTTGCCCTTTGGGATTCTCATTGTATCCTTCATCAGACAAAATTCATTTCTGCTTATTATGAATTTGACTTTCATCTCAACTGCATTAATCAGCAGCTCATTTTGAAAAAACAAATCACTACGCAAAGGCCAAGCAGGTCCCAGAATATTAACAGATGTTTGACTTGCTCTAGCTCTGAACTGCAGACATAAATAAGGTGCTGTCTATGAATGTTGTGTCATCTTTAAACCTCCCGTGTTTAGAGGGAAAGTAGCTGCTGAGGTGTAGCATCAAGATCAAGAGAAGTGATAATACCATTCTGGTAAGACCATTCTTGGAATACAGCATCCAGTTCTGGTCAACACACAAAACACACACACACACACATACACACACACACACACACACACACACACACACACACACACACAATGTTGTGACCAGAGGTGGGTTCCTGCCGGAGCTGCCCAATATACAGCTCCAGTAGGGAGCGGCGGATTTCGCAACCGCTCCGGAGCCCTCTCTGTGTACCAGGCACGTCGCCATTTTTTCCCGCTGATTTTCTGTGATTTTCAGGCCATTGTGCTTCTGCGCATGCGCGGAAGCAAAATCCCGCTGAAATTTCGCAAGGGGACGCATGCACGCGTGAGATTTCGGCGTGATTTTGCTTCTGCGCATGCGCAAAAGCAAAATCGCGCTGAAATCTCTCTCAAAATCTCCGAAGCATGGAGATGCACACACATGGCTCCGGCAGCGAGGTAAGTGAGCAACCCGCCCCTGGTTGAGACCCTAGAAAAAGTGCAGAAAAGAACAACAAAGATGATAAAGGGTATGGAGGCTTAATTGCATGATGAATGGCTGAGGGAACTAGGTGTGTTAAGATGAATTCAACCATTTGAATTTGAAAATTCTTTGTCTACTCTAAGAAAGAGGTCTTCCCAAATTTATGTGGACTCCTGCATTGCCACATACATAGTGACCTTTAAAGTGTATACATTTTGTGGTCCATTATTTTATTAGCCTAATAAAAGCCAAGCTGAGTGTGAAAATGCATTGTCCAATGTAATGGGGAAAGGACAGTAATCATTTAAAGGGTGGGAGGAGCAGAAGGCCTAGGAGAGGCCAGACCAGAGGTGGTATTCAGCCGGTTTGGACCGGTTCCATAGAACCGGTGGTGGCGATTATGTGCAGTTCGGAGAACAGGCAAATTGCACAACTGACTGGCCCCTCCCCTCCCACTCACTCCTTTTCGCACCTCACCTGCCTAGAGTCACGCCCGAGGCATAGCTGCTGCTGCTCCCTGATTCCCTGCTTATGGCAACTTGAAAGCTTTGCAAGTTGACATGCTTGCCTCGACTGTGCGGCCTAGCTGATCTGTGCCTGGTGAGTCTTCCTTCGCTTCTCACTTATCTACCTCTCCCGCACCCCAGCCATGCTTGCCTGCCTTCCCGGCGGCCTTCCTGGCAGTCTTTGCCTACCTGCTTTCCAGCTCCATTGCGTTTCTCCTTCTCACCATTGTGTGCAGGGAAATGAAAGTTTGTGTGGGGCTAAAAAAAAGTTCAATCAATCAATTCCAACTTCTCATGAAAGAAAAAGATATCACGAAGTTTGAATTGATTGAGTGATTTTTTTTTAGCCCCACACAAACTTTTCTTTCCCTGTGTTGTGGCCCGCCCGCATCCCACGCAGCTAGTCATGGATCCTGAGGACCAAGAGGCGGTTGTGGTGCAGTACCATCGGCCCGTGCACCTGGCACCCGAGTCCGATAGCGAGGAGGTTGGAGAGGACTCGGTGCCAGAGGCTGGAAGTCAACCAGGGCCTTCTGCACCTCATGAGGTGCATATGAGTGACGCCTCTTCTTCTCGATGCTAGGGCATGCAGGGCTGATAGAAGGCAAGAGTGGCTATGCAAGAGGAGGCCTCCTCAAGAGTAGAGCTGCAGGCTAATTGGCCACGCCCTTAGACTACTTAAGTCCTAACCACGCTGAGCCTAGTTGCAGGAAACAACGTCACTTCTAAATCTTGACTTCTGTGACTCCAGTTTGCATTCCAGCACGGATCTTGTTTCTTGCATTTTCCAGTTCTGGGACTTGTGCCAAGTACAGTAAGACTTGCCAATTACCTCTTGGACTTCGGCCAGCTGTTAAGATAGTATATTAACAGCTGGGTTTCTGAACAGAATAACTTCTGCCTTTCTTTTGCTTTTTACGCTCCTAAGAAATTATTAGGAGACTTAGCTTTAATTACTAAAACAAACTCTGTTTGGACGTTTGTGTGTGCGTAATTATTGGGGGGCTCGGCGCTGGGGCAAAACAGCCTATACACGATGGCGAGAAATGCGACAGAGCTGAAATAAGGTAGGCAAAGAAATGCTTGGCTGCGCTGGCTGGGAAGATGCTAGCCTGCCTGGCTTAGAAGCCACATGGCCGCACTCACCCCCCTGGCTGAGAAGCTGCATGGCTGGGAGGACACTCACCCCCCTGGCTGAGAAGGCGCATGGCCGCGCCCTCACTTTCCCCAAATTCCCCAAGAATTTCTTTGCCTACCTTATTTCCAGCTCCATCACATTTCTCGCCCTCGTGTGCAGGGAAACGAAAGTTTGTGTGGGGCTAAAAAAAAGTTCAATCAATCAATTCCAACTTCTCATGAAAGAAAAAGATATCACGAAGTTTGAATTGATTGAGTGAATATTTTTTTAGCCCCACACAAACTTTTCTTTCCCTGCACACAATGGCGAGAAACCCAACAGAGCTGGAAATAAGGTTGGCAAAGAAATGCTTGGGAGAAGTGAGGGCATCTGGGCAGTGGTGGGTGGAGAAAGCTCCATGGCGAGGGGCTGCAATGGCGACGGAGCACAAGCAGCCTGCCTTCCGGACAGCGGGGGAAGCTCTGGGAAGGGGCACGAAGCTCCAGAAGCTCCAGAAGCACCGCACATGCTTCCCGGAGCTTCCCGCTGCTTCCCGGAGCTTCCCGCTGCTTCCCGGAGCTTCCCGCTGCTTCCCGGAGCTTCCCGCTGCTTCCGGCAAGTGTCTGAATGCTGGCTGAATGCTCTCCTCCCAGGCCTCTTGCTGAGGGACGAGCGGCAGTTCTTCTCCTTGTAGCACTGAGCTGTTTGGCTTTTTGAAATCCAGCGCCGCTTCTCCGGCTGCCGAGCCAGAGCTGGATTTCAAAAGCCAAGCAGCTCAGTGCTACAAGGAGAAGTTGTTGCTGGAGCTGAACGGGCTGTTGTGGGGAAGACTCTGAGGACTGCAGCTTTGACTTCTATTTTTCAGTGCAGAAGCTGTGAGCCGAAATCCCAAACATAGAGCTGAGATGCCGCTGCAGCTTAGTAACCAGAGAGGGGTGATCTTTTTTGTCATTATAGCAGAAAGGTAAGGCTAGCAAAAAGATGGTAACAATGTGTATTTTTAATGAAGTTAATAAAGCCTCTGAATAGTTAAGGCAGGCAGACTTTTTGTCAACAAGCATGGAGAAATATATATGCAATTAATGATAATAATAATTTATTAAATTTGTATGCCACTTGACTCCAGCAACTCAAGAAAATCTGTTTCATCTAAGGCTCTCAATAACTTCAGATTATATGTATATAGAGTGCGTGTGCATATATTCAGTATAAGTTCTTTTGTATCTAGAATGGGAAGGTAATCCTGTGCATGTATTCTTCCTGATTGTGTTCAAAAGTTTAAATTGATTCAGAAAAATCAATACAATGTAATGAACATGTTTGTGTCCACTTTGTAGAAAAAGCAAAAGTCGACATTTGTGGAAAATATCAGAATTAGTCCAAAACAATTAGAATCCAAAAATCATGGCAAGAATTAAACTGGTCAAAATAAAAACAAGGCAAAATAGACATGGAGTTGTAAAACCTATACACAAAAAAGTGAGAAAAAGGTTTTATTGCTTGCCAACTTTGAAGGCCAGCTCCAAACCTAGCTACCCTCCTCCTATTGACTGACTTTCTGGAAAAAAACATCATTTAATACTGGCTAGGTAAGCTCCAATTTCCTCCAGAGTAACTGGTAACACAATACACAATTAAGAAATGTTAGTTGAAATAGGTGCTTTGCAAACTTATCTGGGGCAAGTCTTCCCAGCCACTGTTTTGCAAAATCATTCACAACAATAAATATGCATCAGAATCCAAATACGGGGTTCCAACTTTAGGTGACATTTATGGCTGCTTATTTTGTTTCTACTAGTAGTAAAAAAAATGAGTGAGAAATCATCATTTTTATAATTGTTCCTGAAGTGGTGTGTGTGTAAAAGGCAGCACTGATCACTGATCATAACAGCACAAGAACAGGCACTAAGCACCAGATCCACAGAAGCAGGGGTTGATCACACTAGATAGAACCCAAGGGGTAGATCAGTGTCTCTCAGCTGAAAGACGTATGGACTTTAACTTGTGAATCTGACTGAAAGAGAAAAAAAAGCAGGTAAACTACTTCTTCCATTACAGTTTAAATTCACAGAAGCAGGGGGTGGGGCTCCTGGCTGAAACTTGTGAATCTGACTGAGAGAAAGAGGAAAAAAGTAGCAACCCGCGCGCCTAACGGCGCGCGAATCATATAACTATAAACCAAAAATAGTAATAATACATTCAGGGTTAGTGTGCTTAAGATTGTGATTTTATTTTATTTCAAAATGACTGGCTTAGTTCAGTGTAATAATTGTTTTACAGCTGTGTTTCGAAGTACTCTTTTCAAATTTGGATACTGTCCTTCTTGTAAACAAATTACTAGTCTACGTGGACATATTACCTATCTAGAATCTTTAATCTGTGCTCTGCAAGCAGAAATTAAGTGCCAAACTCAGCCATTCCTCACTAATGAGCTGCCGCACTATCAGCCCCCTCTACCACAAAGATCCCGCAGGAGAAGGGCAGTATGACAACTGTGGGATCTGGCAGGGTGAGAGCTGTGCACCATAAACACAAAGCTTTTGCTCTGTCCCAGCATAACAGATATAGTGCCCTTGCTGACCTTAATAAAGACACTAAAGCGACAGGTCAAGGTAGTTGTGATAATGATAACTCAAATAAGCAGGGGATCGTGGCCCGAGATGAAGAACTTATTTTGGAAAGTGGAAAGTGTGAATCAGGTATTACACATCAGACACACAAGAGCAGCAAGGTATCCAAAAAGAGAAGCCACCTTCTGGTTGGTGATTCAATTGTAAGGGATGTAAATTTAGGAAAGGATATGGAGGTTTTGAAAGAGGTCAGGTGTCTGCCAGGTGCTACTGCCAGCAGAGACAAGAGGCGCATTCTTAAGATTGTCAAGAATGCCAGTAAGGACTGTGATGTTGATGCTATTATACATCTTGGCACAAATGATCTGTCCCAAAAAGATGTACTTTCTGTGCAGAATGACTTCCAGAGGTTGGGGTATGAACTTAGTAGTATAGGTTGTAGGCTTAACTTTTCAGAGGTTTTACCAGTATATAAGGAACAAAAAGGGAAAGGCCAATGTGTAGCAGAGTTTAATGTGTGGCTAAAGGAGTGGTGTAAAAGGGAAAGCTTTGGTTTTATTAGTCATGATGTCTGCAGCTGGTCCAATGAAAAACTGTACAAAAGAGATGGTTTGCATCCATCAAAGAAAGGGACTGAGCTACTTGGTATTAAATTCAGAGATTTCCTGGATAAACATTTAAACTGAACAGCGGGGACAGAGAATTAATTGATACAGATCATTTCTGTCCCCAGCAATCTAAAATTAATAGGGTTAACAGTGTACACAACATAGATGTGTGTGCGGGTAAGTTTATCAGCTCTGCTGTCAAGCAAAGCCAAGCATTTAATAGTGAGTGCCATACCATGTGCACTAATCAAACAGGTGGCAAGAAAGTAGGGGCAGTCAGGCACAACACAGGTTATGTAGACAATAAACACAGGGTCAATCAAAATGGACTTAAATGTCTATACACCAATGCACAGAGTATGAGGAATAAACAGGGAGAATTAGAAATTCAAGTAAATGAGGGAAGATATGATATAGTTGCCATAACGGAAACTTGGTGGGATGAAACTGACAAATGGAATATACAGCTAGAGGGATTTAAATTATTTAAAAGAAACAGACCAAATAAAAGAGGAGGTGGAGTTGCAATATACGTAAGAAATAACTACATCTCTACAAAAATAGAGCACAACAATAATGAAAATCATCTTGAATGCATTTGGGTTAATATTAAAGGGGAGCGAAATGACATTGCCATAGGTCTATACTACAGGCCACCCAACCAAACAGAGGAAGTAGATGAACTTTTTGCTAGTCAGCTAACTAAGGTATGTAGGAAGCACATCACAATAGTAATGGGGGATTTTAACTACCCTGACATCAACTGGGAGACAAACTCTGCTCCAAGTGGAAGATCCAACAGGTTCCTAACAAACCTAGCAGACAATTTTGTTTCCCAAAAAGTAGAGAAGGGAACAAGGGGATCAGTTATATTGGACTTAATTCTCACTAACAGAGATGAAATGATAGAAGGTGTTGAAGCTAAAGGAACCTTGGGGGCAAGTGATCATGCAATATTGGAATTCAACATTATGCAAGCACAAGCAGTAGAACAAAATCAAACTAGAGTCTTGGACTTTAAGAGAGCTAATTTCAATAAACTTAGAGAGAACTTGGGAAAGATTCCATGGATGAGAATCCTCAAGGGGAAAACAACTCAAGAAGCTTGGGAAATTTTGAAAAGTGAGATTATAAAAGCCCAGACTAGCACAATACCAATGAAGAAGAAAAATAATAGGTCTCAAAAGAAACCAGCATGGCTGCATAAAGAACTCTCTGACAAATTGAAAGACAAACAGGACAAGTATAAAAAGTGGAAAGAAGGGGAAATAACTAAGGTAGAATACCAGCAAATAGCCCGAGCCTGTAAAGATGAAGTGAGGAAAGCTAAGGCTCACAATGAACAAAGGCTTGCGACAAAAGTAAAAAGTAACAAAAAAAGCTTCTTCCAACATATTAAAAACAAGAAAAAAGTCAAGGAAACAATTGGTCCATTGCAGGGAGAAAGTGGCAAGAAGGTGACAAGCAACAGGGAGAAAGCAGAGCTACTTAACACGTATTTTGCATCTGTCTTTACACAAAGGGAAAAAACAGTCCAACCTATCAAAAACAGCATCACAAAAAACATATTAGGAACACAAGTTAAAATAGGGAAGAAAATGGTAAAGGAACACCTGTCTACCCTAGACGAATTCAAATCACCAGGATCAAATGGATTACACCCCAAGGTTCTGAAGGAACTGGCAGATGAGATCTCAGAACCACTGAACTATATCTTTCAAAGATCCTGGAGCACCGGGGAACTGCCAGAGGACTGGAAAAGAGCTGATGTAGTTCCCATCTTCAAAAAAGGGAAAAAAACAGATCCAGGAAACTACAGACCTATCAGCCTGACCTCAATACCAGGGAAGATTCTGGAAAAGATAATCAAGCAACGAATCAATGAACACCTAGAAGCAAACAAAGTAATAACCAAAAGCCAACATGGGTTTGTCAAAAACAGATCATGCCAGACTAATCTTATTACATTCTTTGACAAAGTGACAAAATTAGTGGACCAGAGGAATGCTGTCGATGTGGTTTACTTGGACTTCAGTAAGGCATTTGATAAAGTAGACCATAACCTACTTCTAGATAAAGTAGAAAAATGTGGGATGGACAGCAACACCATCAGATGGATTCAAAACTGGCTAACCAACCGCACTCAACGTGTAGTGCTCAATGGAACTGCATCTACATGGAGGGAAGTTTGCAGTGGAGTCCCCCAAGGCTCTGTTTTAGGCCCAGTACTCTTCAACATCTTTATCAATGACTTGGACGAGGGAATAGATGGGGAACTCATCAAATTTGCAGATGACACCAAACTGGCAGGAATAGCCAACTCTCCAGAAGATAGGCTCAAGATACAGAAGGATCTTGACAGACTTGAACATTGGGCGCTATCAAACAAAATGAAATTCAATGGTGAAAAAAGTAAGGTTCTACATTTAGGCAAGAAAAACAAAATGCACAGGTACAGTATATGTGGTACCTTGCTCAACAGTAGTAACTGTGAGAGGGATCTTGGAGTCCTAGTGGACAACCATTTAAATATGAGCCAGCAGTGTGCAGCAGCTGCCAAAAAAGCCAACACAGTTCTAGGCTGCATTAACAGAGGGATAGAATCAAGATCACGCGAAGTGTTAATACCACTTTATAATGCCTTGGTAAGGCCACACTTGGAATACTGCATTCAGTTTTGGTTGCCACGATGTAAAAAGGATGTTGAGACTCTAGAAAGAGTGCAGAGAAGAGCAACAAAGATGATTAGGGGACTGGAGGCTAAAACATATGAAGAACGGTTGCAGGAACTGGGTATGTCTAGTTTAATGAAAAGAAGGATCAGGGGAGACATGATAGCAGTGTTCCAATATCTCAGGGGTTGCCACAAAGAAGAGGGAGTCAAACTATTCTCCAAAGCACCTGAAGGTAGAACAAGAAGTAATGGGTGGAAACTAAACAAGGAGAGAAGTAACTTAGAACTAAGGAGAAATTTCCTGACAGTTAGGACAATTAATCAGTGGAACAGCTTGCCTCCAGAAGTTGTGAATGCTCCAACACTGGAAGTTTTTAAGAAGATGTTGGATAACCATTTGTCTGAAGTAGTGTAGGGTTTCCTGCCTAGGCAGGGGGTTGGACTAGAAGACCTCCAAGGTCCCTTCCAACTTTGTTGTTATTATTATTATTATAACTCCCAGAATTCTCCAGCCAGCCATCAAGGAGTTTCCACAGAAGATTGTCGAGAATAATAGAGCTAAGAATCTGTGGGAGTTCTGGGTCCAGAAGGACAGGCAGGCATTAGATAACCAACCAGACACTG